>CM068367.1:818776774-820010115 GCA_034769895.1 Magicicada septendecula
TGGACTCAGTAATTTTTTCTTTTCTTCACTAAATTCGTGTTATATATAATAGTTATTTCAAATAATTTTTGTAAGTTGTTCTTACTGTCTTTTAGAATTTTGCCGTTATATATATATGATTTCGTTATTACTATTACTGTTTACATGTTTCTTATCCTCTTCCAATAAATCTTCCCTGATATTCTTTAAATAGTGGTTATTAATTATGGTTTATTTTACGATTACTCTCAATTTTGTTTATAATTCGCTGTTCCCCAAGATTACGGTTCAGTGAAGGGTATTCATTAATTTTCACTGCCTCTATTAGTTTAAATGAGGGCTTACCCCCTCTTCTCTATTTCATTTTGATTACTGTGTTGATTTTGTACGGTTTCAGTGCGATCCTCTGTATTAGGTTCCGCTATCCTATAATTCCCTTCAGGTGGATAGTTGACTTCACGCCGGGACTGGTCATAATGGTTGTCATATCGGTGACTCCTTGGGTAATACCGTCGCTGAAGTACCTTGAGGCCTGGAGTAGATATAATTGACGTTATGCCGATAATATTGGGTCGTCTGTCCCCATCTCCTCTATTATTGCGACTATCACGATAATTATAATTATTATTGCCCGCGATAATTATAGTTCCTGGAATTATTATCTCGCGTGCTCATTTTGGTTTCTATTGACATTAACGTCTGCGCAGGTCGATTGTGATCATTATTATGAGAATTGGTTGGTGGCGCGTTTGTATTATACTTCTGATATTTATAATTTAACATTCTATTTCTTTGGTATTGGTTCTCGTGCTCATAATTTTCCAAGAATTTGGCATGGCTGAATCGTTTTGATTTGACTACACATACGTGCATTTTTTATCCCTTCCTCGTAATGGTATGATAGTTGTATCACCAAACATTCTTCGGGAATTCTGGGCTCTAAGTTCCGCGCCATACATATACCTTTCCTAGAAAGTATGAAGTAAGGAGACTGGCCTATGTTTGTTTCATATTTACCGTTACTCAAATATACCTAATCATGTTCTGGTCGATCTCAGACCAATACTTCTCTTTAAACTGTTTTTTGAACTCAGTCATGTCAGTAAATCCGGGCACACCGCTGTCCACCAATTATCATAAGTATCTTTAAACGTTTCATCAATCATACTGCGTATAATACTCCAGCGACCTTCTCTATTTCTTGTGATTACCTCTTCCAATCTCTTTAAAAATTCCATCGGATTGCGCTTGTAATTACGAAAATTAATCGATTCCGGTTCTCGTGGTTATTTGTATGACCATGTTGGCATGTCCTTAGTCCCGCCATGAATCTACTTCTTATTGTAATTGTAATTCACGTCTATTAATTTCTTCTATTTTATTTTTATTGGCTATTGATTTGACCTTCCATACTATTTAAATTGCCATAGACTCTTTCGAGTCGTTCGCCCATGTCTGTCTGTATTTGCGTAATACCTTCCTTATTCTCTTCCCGTACCTGATGTACTTCGTTTTTAATTTGCTCATATTTTTCGACAGTTTCCTGTTGGATTTCTTCGACCAATGTTTTATTCTCAATTTTTGTGTCATTAATCTTTATTCTGTAATTCTTCACGAACCTGTACTATTGTTTCGTTAGTTTTTTCTAACCCATTCATTTGTTTTGGCTATTTCTAATTTTCTTTCCTCATTATTTTGGTCCACCTTCCTGGTTAACTGTCACATGAATATTCTCAATTTTTTCATTAATTTGCCTTAAATTTTCTTCATGTATCTTGTAAGATGTCTTCTTTCATTTGTTTTAAACCCTCATCATTCCTATCTAACCTTTCGTGAATTTGGTTAATCTTTCGTTTCATTTGTTTTGAGGTTTCTCTAATTTCCTCATTTGTTTTGTCGAATTTCTCATCCTGTTTCCTAAATTGTTCCTTAAGTTTTCCTTATTCTCCTCATTTGTTTTATCTAATTTTTCCTCCAGTCTCTTTGAGTTTTCCTTATTTTAGCTTTCCTTGAATCTTCCTTAATTTCCTCTTTCATTTGTCTGTATTACTTTCCCATTATAATCCTCAACAGCTCCTGCATACTCATGTCTTCCTTTTTGTTGGATTTATCTGGTTGGTCCCCTTGGGCAACTTCTTCCATTACTTCCTTTTCCTTGTCCGAATTATTTCAGTTTCCGTCTATTTCGTCTGTCCTGTTGTTTCCATTTCACTGTCTGTTATTAGTTCTATTTCCTGTTCTTGTTCACCTTCTTCCTTCTCAGTATCTTCTGCCCTCCTCTCTTGATCTAAATCTGGTATCATACATTTTTATTCTCCCACAGTTGCCTGCTCTGGTTAATTAATATTATTATACTTATAATTACTTAACTTAAGCCCTACACACGTTGAGCGCCAATTTGTAAGTAACCACTCTCGCATCACCTAATTAGGTCCCAACGTTATGAGCGTCAATTTGTACTGATATCGGTTTCCTCTCCTTAAAACCCCAATGTTGGGTTTGTCGATTTGTACATACACCTATGCCAATGTGTTTTGAATTATTTTAATTATGTAAATCTCGGAGATATTTGGAGTTTGTGGGATGTAATTGATGTAAGTAATTAATTATTAACTTAGCTTTCTAAAAACTATCAGTGTTTGTGTACCTGCAACTTAAATAGTTAATGAGTTATTTTATAATTCCGTCCAACCCTATTATATACCTTGAAGAGAATTCTGCCTAATTTTGTATTTTTACGCTCTCTCTTTGGTGTCAGATAATTCGCTATAAGCGCTGTAGTATCGGCTCAACGGAACTTATAGGTTATTTCAATGTTTATGTTAACCAATTATTCTATGCTTATTCAGTTACTTTTTTTATTCCTAGCTCATTAAACCATACTCCAAATAACAAGATTTTGCCAATATATAAAGGTTCTTTATTTGTTTACTTCCTTAACATTGATTAATATATGTTCTAATTAACATATGCTTGGGCTATAGATTGTATGAATCGATTGTTGATCTATTCTGAATACCTTATTTAAGTTTAGTTATATAGTGTGTTTTAATTTGTAATTAATTTAATTCAGGTGTGAAGGTTCTTGTAACTGTGGGAAGATTAAAAATAATAGATAAGAATGCAAGATTTACAAATTTGAAGTGTTGTGTAGTTAGTATGATTAATATAATAATTAATTTACCAGACTAGAACGAAGCAAATCGTGTAGGCGGTTGATTGATAAATTTACTGTTCTGGACGATTATGCCTGTACGATTTTTCTTTCTTCGGTTTACTAAAATGGAATTCTTCTCCTGTCCACTTCGCGGAATTACAGCTTTCTGATTGGTTTACAGTTCGATGGATGCTTCTTCTGCAACGACAGGACCCAAATATGTTCTTCCCTCGGTTGAAGCAATTAGTGTTGTTCCGTGTTTTTTGAAAGGTTATACATTCTGGTGTAGTGTATATTATTATTTGTGGTACTTTTGATTCTTTCTATTTGTTTTAATGTATCGTCAATTCCTCTCGTATATGGGACGGTTCAAGTCCTTCCTTGTATAATCCAGTTATTTATTCTCTATTCAGATTTCATTCTGTGAGTATTATTTGGTTAAACTGTACTGGTGATTCATATATATTGTCATTAGGATTTTGTCTTTTATTATAGATGTCTGATAAGTTAGACTATTCTGATTAAAAAAATATTATCATGGTTTTTAATCTCATCACATTCAGATTCATCAAAGCAATTATTGTTAAATCAACAACTTCCCTCTTCTTTTTTCGTCCCTAGACAACACCTGACTTCTTCCTCCTACATGTTTGAATATAATGTTTATTTCATATATTTTTTTTTGTCTCTTCTTTATCAATTTGCTATCCTATTGGAATGTAACTTTACCAATAGTTGGTTTATTATTTTCTACACATATTCTGCTGTTCTTTTTATATAAGCCGGTTTTATTTTCTTTTTTATATTTAATCCACTTTCGATATTATATGTTACTAATCGATATAATGGCATTATGGTATTATCATAATTTGTATAAATTTTATAATATATTATTATTAATTTAATGTTTTTTCTAGCTCTTCAATCGTATTCATTAATTATCTATTTATTTGATATACCTAACCTTTATGTTATGAGTGGTTTATATAGTGGTTTTGGCCTGTTAGGCCTTTTATTGTAGAACGGACCTATCTGTGTTTATACCTGGTACACATCTATAGCCTCTTTTACATAAATTCATACATACAATCAAATCTTAACTCTTAACATTTACATAAACAATTATTTTTTCCAATCTAATAACATTTTATCTGACCTATGGATCACATATAAGAAATTCAAATTCTTATTAACGTTAATTAGCTGCTTCACACTTCATTCTACAACAGTTATTCTATAATACAACTTGTTTCATTATCTTTCATTAACTCAACACATAATTGGTATAACATAACACAAACTTTATCATAATACTTGTTGTCATAAAATAATATCTCTTAACTCAAAATTCTTATTTGTTATTACTATAAAGTAAATTATTGTTTCATTTTTTGTTTGTTTTTTCATTGAACATTTATCATCCACTATATCATAACTTACAGGTTCGGTTATACTTGTTAATATTATCTTGCATCCTTATTTACCTTTATCTATGATTATAATTTGTAATTATTAGATCTTTGTTCTATCATTGTGTTAGATAATTGACTCGTTTATTATTCTGTGAACCTTGTTTTTATGTAACATGAATGCTAGCATTTCTGTTGCGTTACATATGCTCCCCCTCCTAAAAAGTTTAGTTTACCTGAATGAAGTTTAGGTCAAATAAACTTGTCTTTTTCATATGCCTTTTCTTCATTTCATTGTTAATGGTTGACGATGGGATTTTCATTGTAACTTCATTAGACTAGTATTAATACCTTTTTTTATTAATAACATTTTCTCATTTTAATTAACATCTTGATCATTTTAATGTCTGTAAACATTATTTGTTGATAGTTGGCTACAATATTTAATGATACATTAGTTTCACATCTCTTCTACTTATAATTACTATTGTCACTGTATTTCTCAATTACTCTTCTGTCAACTCATTTCTTTTTGTTTTCTTCGTCCTATTCTTTTGGAAACTGAAGTCATTCTTGCAACTATTCTAATATTCCTTAAATATTTAATTTCCCTAACAATCCCTAATACATGTGTTGGTAACAGTTCAAGAGAGGCACTGTTTGGCTTCATACTCTGCTGCCCACACCACATCTTAATATAGTACTGCTGGAATTCATCTACAGTCAGCTATAAAATATAATAATAATCTCCTAATAATCTCTTTAATTATTTAATAATAAATATTTGGGAAAAATTTTTTTTTCTTCTGAGTGCCTTTATATTTCTCATTACCTTCCTTCATATTTTGTGATTTCATTTTAGTTCCTTATACATTCTTTGATATTGACTTTGACAGTTATCATTGGTAATCCATTTTTGTTGTGATTGTAATGCTAAGTATCTTCTTCATTTGTTTTTTTTTTCTGATCTCAATATTTTCTAAATAGTTGTTGTGTGATGATCATTATAATTGTATTTCTGACTAAATATATATTCCTTATCCCAACTACTCTTCTCTTTATCGTATTTCATTATTTTGGCTGTTTATTTTTCTATGAATTATGTTCATAAGTACTCTTTCTTTCTTGTCTTCTTTAACATTACATTGGTTACATCCATCGTTTACTGAATTTGTTTTCATCATTTGGCAATGTAGTATGTATTTTAGGTCATATGATTTTTTTTTTCTTTTTTTTTCTTTATTTTGCATAGGTAGATTTGAGGTAATAATTTTTATCTTTGGGGTTTCATTATTCATTATTCACACTATTACTTAATAAACATTTAATAATAATTCTCGCTTTTCTTCTGTAATCTTGGGGTTTCATTGTTCATTATTCACACTATTTTCTTAATAAACATTTAATAATAATTCTCGCTTTTCTTCTGTAATCTTGAGGTTTCATTAAACATTATTCACACTATTTCTTTATAAACATTTAATAATAATTCTCGCTTTCTTCTGTAATCTTGGGATTTGTTATTCATTATTCACACTATTTCTTAATAAACATTTAATAATAATTCTCGCTTTTTCTTCTGTAAATCTTGGGGTTTCATTAAACATTATTCACACTATTTCTTATAAACATTTAATAATAATTCTCGCTTTCTTCTGTAATCTTGGGATTTGTTATTCATTATTCACACTATTTCTTAATAAACATTTAATAATAATTCTTGTTTTCTTGAAAATCGATAATAAGTGGGTTCTTATTGTATTTTAGAATTTAGTGGTAGTCTTCAACTCAAATTCTCTTTTAATTCCAAGTATTTTCTCTTCAAGACTGGTAATAAGTTGTTCTTATTATTTTTAGAATTTATTCATTATATTTCTTTATGGACTCAGTAATTTTTTTTTTCTTACTAAATTCGTGTTATATATAATAGTTATTTCAAATAATTTTTGTAAGTTGTTCTTACTGTCTTTTAGAATTTTGCCGTTATATATATGATTTCGTTATTACTATTACTGTTTACATGTTTCTTATCCTCTTCCAATAAATCTTCCCTGATATTCTTTAAATAGTGGTTATTAATTATGGTTATTTTACGATTACTCTCAATTTTGTTTATAATTCGCTGTTCCCCAAGATTACGGTTCAGTGAAGGGTATTCATTAATTTTCACTGCCTCTATTAGTTTAAATGAGGGCTTACCCCCTCTTCTCTATTTTCATTTTGATTACTGTGTTGATTTTGTACGGTTTCAGTGCGATCCTCTGTATTAGGTTCCGCTATCCTATAATTCCCTTCAGGTGGATAGTTGACTTCACGCCGGGACTGGTCATAATGGTTGTCATATCGGTGACTTCCTTGGGTAATACCGTCGCTGATTACCTTGAGGCCTGGAGTAGATATAATTGACGTTATGCCGATAATTATTGGGTCGTCTGTCCCCATCTCCTCTATTATTGCGACTATCACGATAATTATAATTATTATTGCCGCGATAATTATAGTTCCTGGAATTATTATTCGCGTGCTCATTTTGGTTTCTATTGACATTAACGTTCTGCGCAGGTCGATTGTGATCATTATTATGAGAATTGGTTGGTGGCGCGTTTGTATTATACTTCTGATATTTATAATTTAACATTCTATTTCTTTGGTATTGGTTCTCGTGCTCATAATTTTCCAAGAATTTGGCCATGGCTGGAATCGTTTTGATTTGACTACACATACGTGCATTTTTTATCCCTTCCTCGTAATGGTATGATAGTTGTATCACCAAACATTCTTCGGGAATTCTGGGCTCTAAGTTCCGCGCCATACATACCTTTCCTAGAAAGTATGAAGTAGGAGACTGGCCTATGTTTGTTTCATATTTACCGTTACTCAAATTATACCTAATCATGTTCTGGGTCGATTCAGACCAATACTTCTCTTTAAACTGTTTTTTGAACTCAGTCATGTCCAGTAAATCCGGGCACACCGCTGTCCACCAATTATCATAAGTATCTTTAAACGTTTCATCAATCATACTGCGTATAATACTCCAGCGACCTTCTCTATTTCTTGTGATTACCTCTTCCAATCTCTTTAAAAATTCCATCGGATTGCGCTTGTAATTACGAAAATTAATCGATTCCCGGTTCTCGTGGTTATTTGTATGACCATGTTGGCATGTCCTATCCCGCCATGAATCTACTTCTTATTGTAATTGTAATTCACGTCTATTAATTTCTTCTATTTTATTTTTATTGGTATTGATTTGACCTTCCATACTATTTAAATTGCCATAGACTCTTTCGAGTCGTTCGCCCATGTCTGTCTGTATTTGCGTAATACCTTCCTTATTCTCTTCCCGTACCTGATGTACTTCGTTTTTAATTTGCTCATATTTTTCGACAGTTTCCTGTTGGATTTCTTCGACCAATGTTTTATTCTCAATTTTTGTGTCATTAATTTTATTCTGTAATTCTTCACGAACCTGTACTATTGTTTCGTTAGTTTTTTCTAACCCTTCATTTGTTTTGGCTATTTCTAATTTTCTTTCCTCATTATTTTGGTCCACCTTCTGGTTAACTGTCACATGAATATTCTCAATTTTTTCATTAATTTGCCTTAAATTTTCTTCATGTATTTGTAAGATGTCTTCTTTCATTTGTTTTAAACCCTCATCATTCCTATCTAACCTTTCGTGAATTTGGTTTAATCTTTCGTTCATTTGTTTTGAGGTTTCTCTAATTTCCTCATTTGTTTTGTCGAATTTCTCATCCTGTTTCCTAAATTGTTCCCTTAAGTTTTCCTTATTCTCCTCATTTGTTTTATCTAATTTTTCCTCCAGTCTCTTTGAGTTTTCCTTATTTGCTTTCCTTGAATCTTCCTTAATTTCCTCTTTCATTTGTCTATTACTTTCCATTATAATCCTCAACAGCTCCTGCATACTCATGTCTTCCTTTTTGTTGGATTTATCTGGTTGGTCCCCTTGGGCAACTTCTTCCATTACTTCCTTTTCCTTGTCCGTAATTATTTCAGTTTCCGTTATTTCGTCTGTCTGTTGTTCCATTTCACTGTCTGTTATTAGTTCTATTTCCTGTTCTTGTTCACCTTCTTCCTTCTCAGTATCTTCTGCCCTCCTCTTTGATCTAAATCTGGTATCATACATTTTTATTCTCCCACAGTTGCCTGCTCTGGTTAATTAATATTATTATACTTATAATTACTTAACTTAAGCCCTACACACGTTGAGCGCCAATTTGTAAGTAACCACTCTCGCATCACCTAATTAGGTCCCACGTTATGAGCGTCAATTTGTACTGATATCGGTTTCCTCTCCTTAAAACCCCAATGTTGGGTTTGTCGATTTGTACATACACCTATGCCAATGTGTTTTGAATTATTTTAATTATGTAAATCTCGGAGATATTTGGAGTTGTGGGATGTATTGATGTAAGTAATTAATTATTAACTTAGCTTTCTAAAAACTATCAGTGTTTGTGTACCTGCAACTTAAATAGTTAATGAGTTATTTTATAATTCCGTCCAACCCTATTATACCTTGAAGAGAATTCTGCCTAATTTTGTATTTTTACGCTCTCTCTTTGGTGTCAGATAATTCCGCTATAAGCGCTGTAGTATCGGCTCAACGGAACTTATAGGTTATTTCAATGTTTATGTTAACCAATTATTCTATGCTTATTCAGTTACTTTTTTATTCCTAGCTCATTAAACCATACTCCAAATAACAAGATTTTGCCAATATATAAAGGTTCTTTATTTGTTTACTTCCTTAACATTGATTAATATATGTTCTAATTAACATATGCTTGGGCTATAGATTGTATGAATCGATTGTTGATTATTCTGATACCTTATTTAAGTTTAGTTATATAGTGTGTTTTAATTTGTAATTAATTTAATTCAGGGTGTGAAGGTTCTTGTAACTGTGGGGAAGATTAAAAATATATAGATAAGAATGCAAGATTTACAAATTTGAAGTGTTGTGTAGTTAGTATGATTAATATAATAATAATTTACCAGACTAGAACGAAGCAAATCGTGTAGGCGGTTGATTGATAAATTTACTGTTCTGGACGATTATGCTGTACGATTTTCTTTCTTCGGTTTACTAAAATGGAATTCTTCTCCTGTCCACTTCGGAATTACAGCTTTCTGGATTGGTTTACAGTTCGATGGATGCTTCTTCTGCAACGACAGGACCCAAATATGTTCTTCCCTCGGTTGAAGCAATTAGTGTTGTTCCGTGTTTTTTGAAAGGTTATACATTCTGGTGTAGTGTATATTATTATTTGTGGTACTTTTGATTCTTTCTATTTGTTTTAATGTATCGTCAATTCCTCTCGTATATGGGACGGTTCAAGTCCTTCCTTGTATAATCCAGTTATTTATTCTCTATTCAGATTTCATTCTGTAGTATTATTTGGTTAAACTGTACTGGTGATTCATATATATTGTCATTAGGATTTTGTCTTTTATTATAGTGTCTGATAAGTTAGACTATTCTGATTAAAAAAATATTTCTTGGGTTTTTAATCTCATCACATTCAGTTCATCAAAGCAATTATTGTTAAATCAACAACTTCCTCTTCTTTTTTCGTCCCTAGCAACACCTGACTTCTTCCTCCTACATGTTTGAATATAATGTTTATTTCATATATTTTTTTTGTCTATTCTTTATCAATTTGCTATCCTATTGGAATGTAACTTTACCAATAGTTGGTTTATTATTTTCTACACATATTCTGCTGGTTTTTTTATATAAGCCGGTTTTTTTTTCTTTTTTATATTTAATCCACTTTCGATATTATATGTTACTAATCGATATAATGGCATTATGGTATTATCATAATTTGTATAAATTTTATAATATATTATTATTAATTTAATGTTTTTTCTAGCTCTTCCAATCGTATTCATTAATTATTATTTATTGATATACCTAACCTTTATGTTATGAGTGGTTATATAGTGGTTTTGGCTGTTAGGCCTTTTATTGTAAACGGACCTATCTGTGTTTATACCTGGTACACATCTATAGCCTCTTTTACATAAATTCATACATACAATCAAATCTTAACTCTTAACATTTACATAAACAATTATTTTTTCCATATCTAATAACAATTTTATCTTGACCTATGGATCACATATAAGAAATTCAAATCTATTAACGTTAATTAGCTGCTTCACACTTCATTCTACAACAGTTATTCTATAATACAACTTGTTTCATTATCTTTCATTAACTCAACACATAATTGGTATAACATAACACAAACTTTATCATAATACTTGTTGTCATAAAATAATATCTCTTAACTCAAAATTCTTATTTGTTATTACTATAAAGTAAATTATTGTTTCATTTTTTGTTTGTTTTTTCATTGAACATTTATCATCCACTATTATCTAACTTACAGGTTCGGTTATACTTGTTAATATTATCTTGCATCCTTATTTACCTTTATCTATGATTATAATTGTAATTATTAGATCTTTGTTCTATCATTGGGTTAGATATTGACTCGTTTATTATTCTGTGAACCTTGTTTTTATGTAACATGAATGCTAGCATTTCTGTTGCGTTACATATGCTCCCCCTCCTAAAAAAGTTTAGTTTACCTGAATGAAGTTTAGGTCAAATAAACTTGTCTTTTTCATATGCCTTTTCTTCATTTCATTGTTAATGGTTGACGATGGGATTTTCATTGTAACTTCATTAGACTAGTATTAATACCTTTTTTTATTTAATAACATTTCATCATTTTAATTAACATTCTTGATCATTTTTAATGTCTGTAAACATTATTTGTTGATAGTTGGCTACAATATTTAATGATACATTAGTTTCACATCTCTTCTACTTATAATTACTATTGTCACTGTATTTCTCAATTACTCTTCTGTCAACTCATTTCTTTTTGTTTTCTTCGTCCTATTCTTTTGGAAACTGAAGTCATTCTTGCAACTATTCTAATATTCCTTAAATATTTAATTTCCCTAACAATCCCTAATACATGTGTTGGTACAGTTCAGAGAGGCACTGTTTGGCTTCATACTCTGCTGCCCACACCACATCTTAATATAGTACTGCTGGAATTCATCTACAGTCAGCTATAAAATATAATAATAATCTCCTAATAATCTCTTTAATTATTTAATAATAAATATTTGGGAAAAATTTTTTTTTTCTTTGTTGCCTTTATATTTCTTCATTACCTTCCTTCATATTTTGTGATTTCATTTTAGTTCCTTATACATTCTTTGATATTGACTTTGACAGTTATCATTGGTAATCATTTTTGTTGTGATTGTAATGCTAAGTATCTTCTTCATTTGTTTTTTTTTTTCTGATCTCAATATTTTCTAAATAGTTGTTGTGTGATGATCATTATAATTGTATTTCTGACTAAATATATATTCCTTATCCCAACTACTCTTCTCTTTATCGTATTTCATTATTTTGGCTGTTTATTTTTCGATGAATTATGTTCATAAGTACTCTTTCTTTCTTGTCTTCTTTAACATTACATTGGTTACATCCATCGTTTACTGAATTTGTTTTCATCATTTGGCAATGTAGTATGTATTTTAGGTCATATGATTTTTTTTTTCTTTTTTTTCTTTATTTTGCATAGGTAGATTTGAGGTAATAATTTTTATCTTGGGGTTTCATTATTCATTATTCACACTATTTCTTAATAAACATTTAATAATAATTCTCGCTTTTCTTCTGTAATCTTGGGGTTTCATTGTTCATTATTCACACTATTTCTTAATAAACATTTAATAATAATTCTCGCTTTTCTTCTGTAATCTTGAGGTTTCATTAAACATTATTCACACTATTTCTTTATAAACATTTAATAATAATTCTCGCTTTCTTCTGTAATCTTGGGATTTGTTATTCATTATTCACACTATTTCTTAATAAACATTTAATAATAATTCTCGCTTTTCTTCTGTAATCTTGGGGTTTCATTAAACATTATTCACACTATTTCTTTATAAACATTTAATAATAATTCTCGCTTTCTTCTGTAATCTTGGGATTTGTTATTCATTATTCACACTATTTCTTAATAAACATTTAATAATAATTCTTGTTTTCTTGAAAATCGATAATAAGTGGTTCTTATTGTATTTTAGAATTTAGTGGTAGTCTTCAACTCAAATTCTTTTTAATTCCAAGTATTTTCTCTTCAAGACTGGTAATAAGTTGTTCTTATTATTTTTAGAATTTATTCATTATATTTCTTTATGGACTCAGTAATTTTTTTTTTCTTACTAAATTCGTGTTATATATAATAGTTATTTCAAATAATTTTTGTAAGTTGTTCTTACTGTCTTTTAGAATTTTGCCGTTATATATATGATTTCGTTATTACTATTACTGTTTACATGTTTCTTATCCTCTTCCAATAAATCTTCCCTGATATTCTTTAAATAGTGGTTATTAATTATGGTTATTTTACGATTACTCTCAATTTTGTTTATAATTCGCTGTTCCCCAAGATTACGGTTCAGTGAAGGGTATTCATTAATTTTCACTGCCTCTATTAGTTTAAATGAGGGCTTACCCCCTCTTCTCTATTTTCATTTTGATTACTGTGTTGATTTTGTACGGTTTCAGTGCGATCCTCTGTATTAGGTTCCGCTATCCTATAATTCCCTTCAGGTGGATAGTTGACTTCACGCCGGGACTGGTCATAATGGTTGTCATATCGGTGACTCCTTGGGTAATACCGTCGCTGATTACCTTGAGGCCTGGAGTAGATATAATTGACGTTATGCCGATAATTATTGGGTCGTCTGTCCCCATCTCCTCTATTATTGCGACTATCACGATAATTATAATTATTATTGCCGCGATAATTATAGTTCCTGGAATTATTATTCGCGTGCTCATTTTGGTTTCTATTGACATTAACGTTCTGCGCAGGTCGATTGTGATCATTATTATGAGAATTGGTTGGTGGCGCGTTTGTATTATACTTCTGATATTTATAATTTAACATTCTATTTCTTTGGTATTGGTTCTCGTGCTCATAATTTTCCAAGAATTTGGCCATGGCTGGAATCGTTTTGATTTGACTACACATACGTGCATTTTTTATCCCTTCCTCGTAATGGTATGATAGTTGTATCACCAAACATTCTTCGGGAATTCTGGGCTCTAAGTTCCGCGCCATACATACCTTTCCTAGAAAGTATGAAGTAGGAGACTGGCCTATGTTTGTTTCATATTTACCGTTACTCAAATTATACCTAATCATGTTCTGGGTCGATTCAGACCAATACTTCTCTTTAAACTGTTTTTTGAACTCAGTCATGTCCAGTAAATCCGGGCACACCGCTGTCCACCAATTATCATAAGTATCTTTAAACGTTTCATCAATCATACTGCGTATAATACTCCAGCGACCTTCTCTATTTCTTGTGATTACCTCTTCCAATCTCTTTAAAAATTCCATCGGATTGCGCTTGTAATTACGAAAATTAATCGATTCCCGGTTCTCGTGGTTATTTGTATGACCATGTTGGCATGTCCTATCCCGCCATGAATCTACTTCTTATTGTAATTGTAATTCACGTCTATTAATTTCTTCTATTTTATTTTTATTGGTATTGATTTGACCTTCCATACTATTTAAATTGCCATAGACTCTTTCGAGTCGTTCGCCCATGTCTGTCTGTATTTGCGTAATACCTTCCTTATTCTCTTCCCGTACCTGATGTACTTCGTTTTTAATTTGCTCATATTTTTCGACAGTTTCCTGTTGGATTTCTTCGACCAATGTTTTATTCTCAATTTTTGTGTCATTAATTTTATTCTGTAATTCTTCACGAACCTGTACTATTGTTTCGTTAGTTTTTTCTAACCCTTCATTTGTTTTGGCTATTTCTAATTTTCTTTCCTCATTATTTTGGTCCACCTTCTGGTTAACTGTCACATGAATATTCTCAATTTTTTCATTAATTTGCCTTAAATTTTCTTCATGTATTTGTAAGATGTCTTCTTTCATTTGTTTTAAACCCTCATCATTCCTATCTAACCTTTCGTGAATTTGGTTTAATCTTTCGTTCATTTGTTTTGAGGTTTCTCTAATTTCCTCATTTGTTTTGTCGAATTTCTCATCCTGTTTCCTAAATTGTTCCCTTAAGTTTTCCTTATTCTCCTCATTTGTTTTATCTAATTTTTCCTCCAGTCTCTTTGAGTTTTCCTTATTTGCTTTCCTTGAATCTTCCTTAATTTCCTCTTTCATTTGTCTATTACTTTCCATTATAATCCTCAACAGCTCCTGCATACTCATGTCTTCCTTTTTGTTGGATTTATCTGGTTGGTCCCCTTGGGCAACTTCTTCCATTACTTCCTTTTCCTTGTCCGTAATTATTTCAGTTTCCGTTATTTCGTCTGTCTGTTGTTCCATTTCACTGTCTGTTATTAGTTCTATTTCCTGTTCTTGTTCACCTTCTTCCTTCTCAGTATCTTCTGCCCTCCTCTTTGATCTAAATCTGGTATCATACATTTTTATTCTCCCACAGTTGCCTGCTCTGGTTAATTAATATTATTATACTTATAATTACTTAACTTAAGCCCTACACACGTTGAGCGCCAATTTGTAAGTAACCACTCTCGCATCACCTAATTAGGTCCCACGTTATGAGCGTCAATTTGTACTGATATCGGTTTCCTCTCCTTAAAACCCCAATGTTGGGTTTGTCGATTTGTACATACACCTATGCCAATGTGTTTTGAATTATTTTAATTATGTAAATCTCGGAGATATTTGGAGTTGTGGGATGTATTGATGTAAGTAATTAATTATTAACTTAGCTTTCTAAAAACTATCAGTGTTTGTGTACCTGCAACTTAAATAGTTAATGAGTTATTTTATAATTCCGTCCAACCCTATTATACCTTGAAGAGAATTCTGCCTAATTTTGTATTTTTACGCTCTCTCTTTGGTGTCAGATAATTCCGCTATAAGCGCTGTAGTATCGGCTCAACGGAACTTATAGGTTATTTCAATGTTTATGTTAACCAATTATTCTATGCTTATTCAGTTACTTTTTTATTCCTAGCTCATTAAACCATACTCCAAATAACAAGATTTTGCCAATATATAAAGGTTCTTTATTTGTTTACTTCCTTAACATTGATTAATATATGTTCTAATTAACATATGCTTGGGCTGTAGATTGTATGAATCGATTGTTGATTATTCTGATACCTTATTTAAGTTTAGTTATATAGTGTGTTTTAATTTGTAATTAATTTAATTCAGGGTGTGAAGGTTCTTGTAACTGTGGGGAAGATTAAAAATATATAGATAAGAATGCAAGATTTACAAATTTGAAGTGTTGTGTAGTTAGTATGATTAATATAATAATAATTTACCAGACTAGAACGAAGCAAATCGTGTAGGCGGTTGATTGATAAATTTACTGTTCTGGACGATTATGCTGTACGATTTTCTTTCTTCGGTTTACTAAAATGGAATTCTTCTCCTGTCCACTTCGGAATTACAGCTTTCTGGATTGGTTTACAGTTCGATGGATGCTTCTTCTGCAACGACAGGACCCAAATATGTTCTTCCCTCGGTTGAAGCAATTAGTGTTGTTCCGTGTTTTTTGAAAGGTTATACATTCTGGTGTAGTGTATATTATTATTTGTGGTACTTTTGATTCTTTCTATTTGTTTTAATGTATCGTCAATTCCTCTCGTATATGGGACGGTTCAAGTCCTTCCTTGTATAATCCAGTTATTTATTCTCTATTCAGATTTCATTCTGTAGTATTATTTGGTTAAACTGTACTGGTGATTCATATATATTGTCATTAGGATTTTGTCTTTTATTATAGTGTCTGATAAGTTAGACTATTCTGATTAAAAAAATATTTCTTGGGTTTTTAATCTCATCACATTCAGTTCATCAAAGCAATTATTGTTAAATCAACAACTTCCTCTTCTTTTTTCGTCCCTAGCAACACCTGACTTCTTCCTCCTGCATGTTTGAATATAATGTTTATTTCATATATTTTTTTTGTCTATTCTTTATCAATTTGCTATCCTATTGGAATGTAACTTTACCAATAGTTGGTTTATTATTTTCTACACATATTCTGCTGGTTTTTTTATATAAGCCGGTTTTTTTTTCTTTTTTATATTTAATCCACTTTCGATATTATATGTTACTAATCGATATAATGGCATTATGGTATTATCATAATTTGTATAAATTTTATAATATATTATTATTAATTTAATGTTTTTTCTAGCTCTTCCAATCGTATTCATTAATTATTATTTATTGATATACCTAACCTTTATGTTATGAGTGGTTATATAGTGGTTTTGGCTGTTAGGCCTTTTATTGTAAACGGACCTATCTGTGTTTATACCTGGTACACATCTATAGCCTCTTTTACATAAATTCATACATACAATCAAATCTTAACTCTTAACATTTACATAAACAATTATTTTTTCCATATCTAATAACAATTTTATCTTGACCTATGGATCACATATAAGAAATTCAAATCTGTTAACGTTAATTAGCTGCTTCACACTTCATTCTACAACAGTTATTCTATAATACAACTTGTTTCATTATCTTTCATTAACTCAACACATAATTGGTATAACATAACACAAACTTTATCATAATACTTGTTGTCATAAAATAATATCTCTTAACTCAAAATTCTTATTTGTTATTACTATAAAGTAAATTATTGTTTCATTTTTTGTTTGTTTTTTCATTGAACATTTATCATCCACTATTATCTAACTTACAGGTTCGGTTATACTTGTTAATATTATCTTGCATCCTTATTTACCTTTATCTATGATTATAATTGTAATTATTAGATCTTTGTTCTATCATTGTGTTAGATATTGACTCGTTTATTATTCTGTGAACCTTGTTTTTATGTAACATGAATGCTAGCATTTCTGTTGCGTTACATATGCTCCCCCTCCTAAAAAAGTTTAGTTTACCTGAATGAAGTTTAGGTCAAATAAACTTGTCTTTTTCATATGCCTTTTCTTCATTTCACTGTTAATGGTTGACGATGGGATTTTCATTGTAACTTCATTAGACTAGTATTAATACCTTTTTTTATTTAATAACATTTCATCATTTTAATTAACATTCTTGATCATTTTTAATGTCTGTAAACATTATTTGTTGATAGTTGGCTACAATATTTAATGATACATTAGTTTCACATCTCTTCTACTTATAATTACTATTGTCACTGTATTTCTCAATTACTCTTCTGTCAACTCATTTCTTTTTGTTTTCTTCGTCCTATTCTTTTGGAAACTGAAGTCATTCTTGCAACTATTCTAATATTCCTTAAATATTTAATTTCCCTAACAATCCCTAATACATGTGTTGGTACAGTTCAGAGAGGCACTGTTTGGCTTCATACTCTGCTGCCCACACCACATCTTAATATAGTACTGCTGGAATTCATCTACAGTCAGCTATAAAATATAATAATAATCTCCTAATAATCTCTTTAATTATTTAATAATAAATATTTGGGAAAAATTTTTTTTTTCTTTGTTGCCTTTATATTTCTTCATTACCTTCCTTCATATTTTGTGATTTCATTTTAGTTCCTTATACATTCTTTGATATTGACTTTGACAGTTATCATTGGTAATCATTTTTGTTGTGATTGTAATGCTAAGTATCTTCTTCATTTGTTTTTTTTTTTCTGATCTCAATATTTTCTAAATAGTTGTTGTGTGATGATCATTATAATTGTATTTCTGACTAAATATATATTCCTTATCCCAACTACTCTTCTCTTTATCGTATTTCATTATTTTGGCTGTTTATTTTTCGATGAATTATGTTCATAAGTACTCTTTCTTTCTTGTCTTCTTTAACATTACATTGGTTACATCCATCGTTTACTGAATTTGTTTTCATCATTTGGCAATGTAGTATGTATTTTAGGTCATATGATTTTTTTTTCTTTTTTTTTCTTTATTTTGCATAGGTAGATTTGAGGTAATAATTTTTATCTTGGGGTTTCATTATTCATTATTCACACTATTTCTTAATAAACATTTAATAATAATTCTCGCTTTTCTTCTGTAATCTTGGGGTTTCATTGTTCATTATTCACACTATTTCTTAATAAACATTTAATAATAATTCTCGCTTTTCTTCTGTAATCTTGAGGTTTCATTAAACATTATTCACACTATTTCTTTATAAACATTTAATAATAATTCTCGCTTTCTTCTGTAATCTTGGGATTTGTTATTCATTATTCACACTATTTCTTAATAAACATTTAATAATAATTCTCGCTTTTCTTCTGTAATCTTGGGGTTTCATTAAACATTATTCACACTATTTCTTTATAAACATTTAATAATAATTCTCGCTTTCTTCTGTAATCTTGGGATTTGTTATTCATTATTCACACTATTTCTTAATAAACATTTAATAATAATTCTTGTTTTCTTGAAAATCGATAATAAGTGGTTCTTATTGTATTTTAGAATTTAGTGGTAGTCTTCAACTCAAATTCTTTTTAATTCCAAGTATTTTCTCTTCAAGACTGGTAATAAGTTGTTCTTATTATTTTTAGAATTTATTCATTATATTTCTTTATGGACTCAGTAATTTTTTTTTTCTTACTAAATTCGTGTTATATATAATAGTTATTTCAAATAATTTTTGTAAGTTGTTCTTACTGTCTTTTAGAATTTTGCCGTTATATATATGATTTCGTTATTACTATTACTGTTTACATGTTTCTTATCCTCTTCCAATAAATCTTCCCTGATATTCTTTAAATAGTGGTTATTAATTATGGTTATTTTACGATTACTCTCAATTTTGTTTATAATTCGCTGTTCCCCAAGATTACGGTTCAGTGAAGGGTATTCATTAATTTTCACTGCCTCTATTAGTTTAAATGAGGGCTTACCCCCTCTTCTCTATTTTCATTTTGATTACTGTGTTGATTTTGTACGGTTTCAGTGCGATCCTCTGTATTAGGTTCCGCTATCCTATAATTCCCTTCAGGTGGATAGTTGACTTCACGCCGGGACTGGTCATAATGGTTGTCATATCGGTGACTCCTTGGGTAATACCGTCGCTGATTACCTTGAGGCCTGGAGTAGATATAATTGACGTTATGCCGATAATTATTGGGTCGTCTGTCCCCATCTCCTCTATTATTGCGACTATCACGATAATTATAATTATTATTGCCGCGATAATTATAGTTCCTGGAATTATTATTCGCGTGCTCATTTTGGTTTCTATTGACATTAACGTTCTGCGCAGGTCGATTGTGATCATTATTATGAGAATTGGTTGGTGGCGCGTTTGTATTATACTTCTGATATTTATAATTTAACATTCTATTTCTTTGGTATTGGTTCTCGTGCTCATAATTTTCCAAGAATTTGGCCATGGCTGGAATCGTTTTGATTTGACTACACATACGTGCATTTTTTATCCCTTCCTCGTAATGGTATGATAGTTGTATCACCAAACATTCTTCGGGAATTCTGGGCTCTAAGTTCCGCGCCATACATACCTTTCCTAGAAAGTATGAAGTAGGAGACTGGCCTATGTTTGTTTCATATTTACCGTTACTCAAATTATACCTAATCATGTTCTGGGTCGATTCAGACCAATACTTCTCTTTAAACTGTTTTTTGAACTCAGTCATGTCCAGTAAATCCGGGCACACCGCTGTCCACCAATTATCATAAGTATCTTTAAACGTTTCATCAATCATACTGCGTATAATACTCCAGCGACCTTCTCTATTTCTTGTGATTACCTCTTCCAATCTCTTTAAAAATTCCATCGGATTGCGCTTGTAATTACGAAAATTAATCGATTCCCGGTTCTCGTGGTTATTTGTATGACCATGTTGGCATGTCCTATCCCGCCATGAATCTACTTCTTATTGTAATTGTAATTCACGTCTATTAATTTCTTCTATTTTATTTTTATTGGTATTGATTTGACCTTCCATACTATTTAAATTGCCATAGACTCTTTCGAGTCGTTCGCCCATGTCTGTCTGTATTTGCGTAATACCTTCCTTATTCTCTTCCCGTACCTGATGTACTTCGTTTTTAATTTGCTCATATTTTTCGACAGTTTCCTGTTGGATTTCTTCGACCAATGTTTTATTCTCAATTTTTGTGTCATTAATTTTATTCTGTAATTCTTCACGAACCTGTACTATTGTTTCGTTAGTTTTTTCTAACCCTTCATTTGTTTTGGCTATTTCTAATTTTCTTTCCTCATTATTTTGGTCCACCTTCTGGTTAACTGTCACATGAATATTCTCAATTTTTTCATTAATTTGCCTTAAATTTTCTTCATGTATTTGTAAGATGTCTTCTTTCATTTGTTTTAAACCCTCATCATTCCTATCTAACCTTTCGTGAATTTGGTTTAATCTTTCGTTCATTTGTTTTGAGGTTTCTCTAATTTCCTCATTTGTTTTGTCGAATTTCTCATCCTGTTTCCTAAATTGTTCCCTTAAGTTTTCCTTATTCTCCTCATTTGTTTTATCTAATTTTTCCTCCAGTCTCTTTGAGTTTTCCTTATTTGCTTTCCTTGAATCTTCCTTAATTTCCTCTTTCATTTGTCTATTACTTTCCATTATAATCCTCAACAGCTCCTGCATACTCATGTCTTCCTTTTTGTTGGATTTATCTGGTTGGTCCCCTTGGGCAACTTCTTCCATTACTTCCTTTTCCTTGTCCGTAATTATTTCAGTTTCCGTTATTTCGTCTGTCTGTTGTTCCATTTCACTGTCTGTTATTAGTTCTATTTCCTGTTCTTGTTCACCTTCTTCCTTCTCAGTATCTTCTGCCCTCCTCTTTGATCTAAATCTGGTATCATACATTTTTATTCTCCCACAGTTGCCTGCTCTGGTTAATTAATATTATTATACTTATAATTACTTAACTTAAGCCCTACACACGTTGAGCGCCAATTTGTAAGTAACCACTCTCGCATCACCTAATTAGGTCCCACGTTATGAGCGTCAATTTGTACTGATATCGGTTTCCTCTCCTTAAAACCCCAATGTTGGGTTTGTCGATTTGTACATACACCTATGCCAATGTGTTTTGAATTATTTTAATTATGTAAATCTCGGAGATATTTGGAGTTGTGGGATGTATTGATGTAAGTAATTAATTATTAACTTAGCTTTCTAAAAACTATCAGTGTTTGTGTACCTGCAACTTAAATAGTTAATGAGTTATTTTATAATTCCGTCCAACCCTATTATACCTTGAAGAGAATTCTGCCTAATTTTGTATTTTTACGCTCTCTCTTTGGTGTCAGATAATTCCGCTATAAGCGCTGTAGTATCGGCTCAACGGAACTTATAGGTTATTTCAATGTTTATGTTAACCAATTATTCTATGCTTATTCAGTTACTTTTTTATTCCTAGCTCATTAAACCATACTCCAAATAACAAGATTTTGCCAATATATAAAGGTTCTTTATTTGTTTACTTCCTTAACATTGATTAATATATGTTCTAATTAACATATGCTTGGGCTATAGATTGTATGAATCGATTGTTGATTATTCTGATACCTTATTTAAGTTTAGTTATATAGTGTGTTTTAATTTGTAATTAATTTAATTCAGGGTGTGAAGGTTCTTGTAACTGTGGGGAAGATTAAAAATATATAGATAAGAATGCAAGATTTACAAATTTGAAGTGTTGTGTAGTTAGTATGATTAATATAATAATAATTTACCAGACTAGAACGAAGCAAATCGTGTAGGCGGTTGATTGATAAATTTACTGTTCTGGACGATTATGCTGTACGATTTTCTTTCTTCGGTTTACTAAAATGGAATTCTTCTCCTGTCCACTTCGGAATTACAGCTTTCTGGATTGGTTTACAGTTCGATGGATGCTTCTTCTGCAACGACAGGACCCAAATATGTTCTTCCCTCGGTTGAAGCAATTAGTGTTGTTCCGTGTTTTTTGAAAGGTTATACATTCTGGTGTAGTGTATATTATTATTTGTGGTACTTTTGATTCTTTCTATTTGTTTTAATGTATCGTCAATTCCTCTCGTATATGGGACGGTTCAAGTCCTTCCTTGTATAATCCAGTTATTTATTCTCTATTCAGATTTCATTCTGTAGTATTATTTGGTTAAACTGTACTGGTGATTCATATATATTGTCATTAGGATTTTGTCTTTTATTATAGTGTCTGATAAGTTAGACTATTCTGATTAAAAAAATATTTCTTGGGTTTTTAATCTCATCACATTCAGTTCATCAAAGCAATTATTGTTAAATCAACAACTTCCTCTTCTTTTTTCGTCCCTAGCAACACCTGACTTCTTCCTCCTACATGTTTGAATATAATGTTTATTTCATATATTTTTTTTGTCTATTCTTTATCAATTTGCTATCCTATTGGAATGTAACTTTACCAATAGTTGGTTTATTATTTTCTACACATATTCTGCTGGTTTTTTTATATAAGCCGGTTTTTTTTTCTTTTTTATATTTAATCCACTTTCGATATTATATGTTACTAATCGATATAATGGCATTATGGTATTATCATAATTTGTATAAATTTTATAATATATTATTATTAATTTAATGTTTTTTCTAGCTCTTCCAATCGTATTCATTAATTATTATTTATTGATATACCTAACCTTTATGTTATGAGTGGTTATATAGTGGTTTTGGCTGTTAGGCCTTTTATTGTAAACGGACCTATCTGTGTTTATACCTGGTACACATCTATAGCCTCTTTTACATAAATTCATACATACAATCAAATCTTAACTCTTAACATTTACATAAACAATTATTTTTTCCATATCTAATAACAATTTTATCTTGACCTATGGATCACATATAAGAAATTCAAATCTATTAACGTTAATTAGCTGCTTCACACTTCATTCTACAACAGTTATTCTATAATACAACTTGTTTCATTATCTTTCATTAACTCAACACATAATTGGTATAACATAACACAAACTTTATCATAATACTTGTTGTCATAAAATAATATCTCTTAACTCAAAATTCTTATTTGTTATTACTATAAAGTAAATTATTGTTTCATTTTTTGTTTGTTTTTTCATTGAACATTTATCATCCACTATTATCTAACTTACAGGTTCGGTTATACTTGTTAATATTATCTTGCATCCTTATTTACCTTTATCTATGATTATAATTGTAATTATTAGATCTTTGTTCTATCATTGTGTTAGATATTGACTCGTTTATTATTCTGTGAACCTTGTTTTTATGTAACATGAATGCTAGCATTTCTGTTGCGTTACATATGCTCCCCCTCCTAAAAAAGTTTAGTTTACCTGAATGAAGTTTAGGTCAAATAAACTTGTCTTTTTCATATGCCTTTTCTTCATTTCATTGTTAATGGTTGACGATGGGATTTTCATTGTAACTTCATTAGACTAGTATTAATACCTTTTTTTATTTAATAACATTTCATCATTTTAATTAACATTCTTGATCATTTTTAATGTCTGTAAACATTATTTGTTGATAGTTGGCTACAATATTTAATGATACATTAGTTTCACATCTCTTCTACTTATAATTACTATTGTCACTGTATTTCTCAATTACTCTTCTGTCAACTCATTTCTTTTTGTTTTCTTCGTCCTATTCTTTTGGAAACTGAAGTCATTCTTGCAACTATTCTAATATTCCTTAAATATTTAATTTCCCTAACAATCCCTAATACATGTGTTGGTACAGTTCAGAGAGGCACTGTTTGGCTTCATACTCTGCTGCCCACACCACATCTTAATATAGTACTGCTGGAATTCATCTACAGTCAGCTATAAAATATAATAATAATCTCCTAATAATCTCTTTAATTATTTAATAATAAATATTTGGGAAAAATTTTTTTTTTCTTTGTTGCCTTTATATTTCTTCATTACCTTCCTTCATATTTTGTGATTTCATTTTAGTTCCTTATACATTCTTTGATATTGACTTTGACAGTTATCATTGGTAATCATTTTTGTTGTGATTGTAATGCTAAGTATCTTCTTCATTTGTTTTTTTTTTCTGATCTCAATATTTTCTAAATAGTTGTTGTGTGATGATCATTATAATTGTATTTCTGACTAAATATATATTCCTTATCCCAACTACTCTTCTCTTTATCGTATTTCATTATTTTGGCTGTTTATTTTTCGATGAATTATGTTCATAAGTACTCTTTCTTTCTTGTCTTCTTTAACATTACATTGGTTACATCCATCGTTTACTGAATTTGTTTTCATCATTTGGCAATGTAGTATGTATTTTAGGTCATATGATTTTTTTTTTCTTTTTTTTTCTTTATTTTGCATAGGTAGATTTGAGGTAATAATTTTTATCTTGGGGTTTCATTATTCATTATTCACACTATTTCTTAATAAACATTTAATAATAATTCTCGCTTTTCTTCTGTAATCTTGGGGTTTCATTGTTCATTATTCACACTATTTCTTAATAAACATTTAATAATAATTCTCGCTTTTCTTCTGTAATCTTGAGGTTTCATTAAACATTATTCACACTATTTCTTTATAAACATTTAATAATAATTCTCGCTTTCTTCTGTAATCTTGGGATTTGTTATTCATTATTCACACTATTTCTTAATAAACATTTAATAATAATTCTCGCTTTTCTTCTGTAATCTTGGGGTTTCATTAAACATTATTCACACTATTTCTTTATAAACATTTAATAATAATTCTCGCTTTCTTCTGTAATCTTGGGATTTGTTATTCATTATTCACACTATTTCTTAATAAACATTTAATAATAATTCTTGTTTTCTTGAAAATCGATAATAAGTGGTTCTTATTGTATTTTAGAATTTAGTGGTAGTCTTCAACTCAAATTCTTTTTAATTCCAAGTATTTTCTCTTCAAGACTGGTAATAAGTTGTTCTTATTATTTTTAGAATTTATTCATTATATTTCTTTATGGACTCAGTAATTTTTTTTTTCTTACTAAATTCGTGTTATATATAATAGTTATTTCAAATAATTTTTGTAAGTTGTTCTTACTGTCTTTTAGAATTTTGCCGTTATATATATGATTTCGTTATTACTATTACTGTTTACATGTTTCTTATCCTCTTCCAATAAATCTTCCCTGATATTCTTTAAATAGTGGTTATTAATTATGGTTATTTTACGATTACTCTCAATTTTGTTTATAATTCGCTGTTCCCCAAGATTACGGTTCAGTGAAGGGTATTCATTAATTTTCACTGCCTCTATTAGTTTAAATGAGGGCTTACCCCCTCTTCTCTATTTTCATTTTGATTACTGTGTTGATTTTGTACGGTTTCAGTGCGATCCTCTATATTAGGTTCCGCTATCCTATAATTCCCTTCAGGTGGATAGTTGACTTCACGCCGGGACTGGTCATAATGGTTGTCATATCGGTGACTCCTTGGGTAATACCGTCGCTGATTACCTTGAGGCCTGGAGTAGATATAATTGACGTTATGCCGATAATTATTGGGTCGTCTGTCCCCATCTCCTCTATTATTGCGACTATCACGATAATTATAATTATTATTGCCGCGATAATTATAGTTCCTGGAATTATTATTCGCGTGCTCATTTTGGTTTCTATTGACATTAACGTTCTGCGCAGGTCGATTGTGATCATTATTATGAGAATTGGTTGGTGGCGCGTTTGCATTATACTTCTGATATTTATAATTTAACATTCTATTTCTTTGGTATTGGTTCTCGTGCTCATAATTTTCCAAGAATTTGGCCATGGCTGGAATCGTTTTGATTTGACTACACATACGTGCATTTTTTATCCCTTCCTCGTAATGGTATGATAGTTGTATCACCAAACATTCTTCGGGAATTCTGGGCTCTAAGTTCCGCGCCATACATACCTTTCCTAGAAAGTATGAAGTAGGAGACTGGCCTATGTTTGTTTCATATTTACCGTTACTCAAATTATACCTAATCATGTTCTGGGTCGATTCAGACCAATACTTCTCTTTAAACTGTTTTTTGAACTCAGTCATGTCCAGTAAATCCGGGCACACCGCTGTCCACCAATTATCATAAGTATCTTTAAACGTTTCATCAATCATACTGCGTATAATACTCCAGCGACCTTCTCTATTTCTTGTGATTACCTCTTCCAATCTCTTTAAAAATTCCATCGGATTGCGCTTGTAATTACGAAAATTAATCGATTCCCGGTTCTCGTGGTTATTTGTATGACCATGTTGGCATGTCCTATCCCGCCATGAATCTACTTCTTATTGTAATTGTAATTCACGTCTATTAATTTCTTCTATTTTATTTTTATTGGTATTGATTTGACCTTCCATACTATTTAAATTGCCATAGACTCTTTCGAGTCGTTCGCCCATGTCTGTCTGTATTTGCGTAATACCTTCCTTATTCTCTTCCCGTACCTGATGTACTTCGTTTTTAATTTGCTCATATTTTTCGACAGTTTCCTGTTGGATTTCTTCGACCAATGTTTTATTCTCAATTTTTGTGTCATTAATTTTATTCTGTAATTCTTCACGAACCTGTACTATTGTTTCGTTAGTTTTTTCTAACCCTTCATTTGTTTTGGCTATTTCTAATTTTCTTTCCTCATTATTTTGGTCCACCTTCTGGTTAACTGTCACATGAATATTCTCAATTTTTTCATTAATTTGCCTTAAATTTTCTTCATGTATTTGTAAGATGTCTTCTTTCATTTGTTTTAAACCCTCATCATTCCTATCTAACCTTTCGTGAATTTGGTTTAATCTTTCGTTCATTTGTTTTGAGGTTTCTCTAATTTCCTCATTTGTTTTGTCGAATTTCTCATCCTGTTTCCTAAATTGTTCCCTTAAGTTTTCCTTATTCTCCTCATTTGTTTTATCTAATTTTTCCTCCAGTCTCTTTGAGTTTTCCTTATTTGCTTTCCTTGAATCTTCCTTAATTTCCTCTTTCATTTGTCTATTACTTTCCATTATAATCCTCAACAGCTCCTGCATACTCATGTCTTCCTTTTTGTTGGATTTATCTGGTTGGTCCCCTTGGGCAACTTCTTCCATTACTTCCTTTTCCTTGTCCGTAATTATTTCAGTTTCCGTTATTTCGTCTGTCTGTTGTTCCATTTCACTGTCTGTTATTAGTTCTATTTCCTGTTCTTGTTCACCTTCTTCCTTCTCAGTATCTTCTGCCCTCCTCTTTGATCTAAATCTGGTATCATACATTTTTATTCTCCCACAGTTGCCTGCTCTGGTTAATTAATATTATTATACTTATAATTACTTAACTTAAGCCCTACACACGTTGAGCGCCAATTTGTAAGTAACCACTCTCGCATCACCTAATTAGGTCCCACGTTATGAGCGTCAATTTGTACTGATATCGGTTTCCTCTCCTTAAAACCCCAATGTTGGGTTTGTCGATTTGTACATACACCTATGCCAATGTGTTTTGAATTATTTTAATTATGTAAATCTCGGAGATATTTGGAGTTGTGGGATGTATTGATGTAAGTAATTAATTATTAACTTAGCTTTCTAAAAACTATCAGTGTTTGTGTACCTGCAACTTAAATAGTTAATGAGTTATTTTATAATTCCGTCCAACCCTATTATACCTTGAAGAGAATTCTGCCTAATTTTGTATTTTTACGCTCTCTCTTTGGTGTCAGATAATTCCGCTATAAGCGCTGTAGTATCGGCTCAACGGAACTTATAGGTTATTTCAATGTTTATGTTAACCAATTATTCTATGCTTATTCAGTTACTTTTTTATTCCTAGCTCATTAAACCATACTCCAAATAACAAGATTTTGCCAATATATAAAGGTTCTTTATTTGTTTACTTCCTTAACATTGATTAATATATGTTCTAATTAACATATGCTTGGGCTATAGATTGTATGAATCGATTGTTGATTATTCTGATACCTTATTTAAGTTTAGTTATATAGTGTGTTTTAATTTGTAATTAATTTAATTCAGGGTGTGAAGGTTCTTGTAACTGTGGGGAAGATTAAAAATATATAGATAAGAATGCAAGATTTACAAATTTGAAGTGTTGTGTAGTTAGTATGATTAATATAATAATAATTTACCAGACTAGAACGAAGCAAATCGTGTAGGCGGTTGATTGATAAATTTACTGTTCTGGACGATTATGCTGTACGATTTTCTTTCTTCAGTTTACTAAAATGGAATTCTTCTCCTGTCCACTTCGGAATTACAGCTTTCTGGATTGGTTTACAGTTCGATGGATGCTTCTTCTGCAACGACAGGACCCAAATATGTTCTTCCCTCGGTTGAAGCAATTAGTGTTGTTCCGTGTTTTTTGAAAGGTTATACATTCTGGTGTAGTGTATATTATTATTTGTGGTACTTTTGATTCTTTCTATTTGTTTTAATGTATCGTCAATTCCTCTCGTATATGGGACGGTTCAAGTCCTTCCTTGTATAATCCAGTTATTTATTCTCTATTCAGATTTCATTCTGTAGTATTATTTGGTTAAACTGTACTGGTGATTCATATATATTGTCATTAGGATTTTGTCTTTTATTATAGTGTCTGATAAGTTAGACTATTCTGATTAAAAAAATATTTCTTGGGTTTTTAATCTCATCACATTCAGTTCATCAAAGCAATTATTGTTAAATCAACAACTTCCTCTTCTTTTTTCGTCCCTAGCAACACCTGACTTCTTCCTCCTACATGTTTGAATATAATGTTTATTTCATATATTTTTTTTGTCTATTCTTTATCAATTTGCTATCCTATTGGAATGTAACTTTACCAATAGTTGGTTTATTATTTTCTACACATATTCTGCTGGTTTTTTTATATAAGCCGGTTTTTTTTTCTTTTTTATATTTAATCCACTTTCGATATTATATGTTACTAATCGATATAATGGCATTATGGTATTATCATAATTTGTATAAATTTTATAATATATTATTATTAATTTAATGTTTTTTCTAGCTCTTCCAATCGTATTCATTAATTATTATTTATTGATATACCTAACCTTTATGTTATGAGTGGTTATATAGTGGTTTTGGCTGTTAGGCCTTTTATTGTAAACGGACCTATCTGTGTTTATACCTGGTACACATCTATAGCCTCTTTTACATAAATTCATACATACAATCAAATCTTAACTCTTAACATTTACATAAACAATTATTTTTTCCATATCTAATAACAATTTTATCTTGACCTATGGATCACATATAAGAAATTCAAATCTATTAACGTTAATTAGCTGCTTCACACTTCATTCTACAACAGTTATTCTATAATACAACTTGTTTCATTATCTTTCATTAACTCAACACAATTGGTATAACATAACACAAACTTTATCATAATACTTGTTGTCATAAAATAATATCTCTTAACTCAAAATTCTTATTTGTTATTACTATAAAGTAAATTATTGTTTCATTTTTTGTTTGTTTTTTCATTGAACATTTATCATCCACTATTATCTAACTTACAGGTTCGGTTATACTTGTTAATATTATCTTGCATCCTTATTTACCTTTATCTATGATTATAATTGTAATTATTAGATCTTTGTTCTATCATTGTGTTAGATATTGACTCGTTTATTATTCTGTGAACCTTGTTTTTATGTAACATGAATGCTAGCATTTCTGTTGCGTTACATATGCTCCCCCTCCTAAAAAAGTTTAGTTTACCTGAATGAAGTTTAGGTCAAATAAACTTGTCTTTTTCATATGCCTTTTCTTCATTTCATTGTTAATGGTTGACGATGGGATTTTCATTGTAACTTCATTAGACTAGTATTAATACCTTTTTTTATTTAATAACATTTCATCATTTTAATTAACATTCTTGATCATTTTTAATGTCTGTAAACATTATTTGTTGATAGTTGGCTACAATATTTAATGATACATTAGTTTCACATCTCTTCTACTTATAATTACTATTGTCACTGTATTTCTCAATTACTCTTCTGTCAACTCATTTCTTTTTGTTTTCTTCGTCCTATTCTTTTGGAAACTGAAGTCATTCTTGCAACTATTCTAATATTCCTTAAATATTTAATTTCCCTAACAATCCCTAATACATGTGTTGGTACAGTTCAGAGAGGCACTGTTTGGCTTCATACTCTGCTGCCCACACCACATCTTAATATAGTACTGCTGGAATTCATCTACAGTCAGCTATAAAATATAATAATAATCTCCTAATAATCTCTTTAATTATTTAATAATAAATATTTGAGAAAAAATTTTTTTTTCTTTGTTGCCTTTATATTTCTTTATTACCTTCCTTCATATTTTGTGATTTCATTTTAGTTCCTTATACATTCTTTGATATTGACTTTGACAGTTATCATTGGTAATCATTTTTGTTGTGATTGTAATGCTAAGTATCTTCTTCATTTGTTTTTTTTTTCTGATCTCAATATTTTCTAAATAGTTGTTGTGTGATGATCATTATAATTGTATTTCTGACTAAATATATATTCCTTATCCCAACTACTCTTCTCTTTATCGTATTTCATTATTTTGGCTGTTTATTTTTCGATGAATTATGTTCATAAGTACTCTTTCTTTCTTGTCTTCTTTAACATTACATTGGTTACATCCATCGTTTACTGAATTTGTTTTCATCATTTGGCAATGTAGTATGTATTTTAGGTCATATGATTTTTTTTTTCTTTTTTTTTCTTTATTTTGCATAGGTAGATTTGAGGTAATAATTTTTATCTTGGGGTTTCATTATTCATTATTCACACTATTTCTTAATAAACATTTAATAATAATTCTCGCTTTTCTTCTGTAATCTTGGGGTTTCATTGTTCATTATTCACACTATTTCTTAATAAACATTTAATAATAATTCTCGCTTTTCTTCTGTAATCTTGAGGTTTCATTAAACATTATTCACACTATTTCTTTATAAACATTTAATAATAATTCTCGCTTTCTTCTGTAATCTTGGGATTTGTTATTCATTATTCACACTATTTCTTAATAAACATTTAATAATAATTCTCGCTTTTCTTCTGTAATCTTGGGGTTTCATTAAACATTATTCACACTATTTCTTTATAAACATTTAATAATAATTCTCGCTTTCTTCTGTAATCTTGGGATTTGTTATTCATTATTCACACTATTTCTTAATAAACATTTAATAATAATTCTTGTTTTCTTGAAAATCGATAATAAGTGGTTCTTATTGTATTTTAGAATTTAGTGGTAGTCTTCAACTCAAATTCTTTTTAATTCCAAGTATTTTCTCTTCAAGACTGGTAATAAGTTGTTCTTATTATTTTTAGAATTTATTCATTATATTTCTTTATGGACTCAGTAATTTTTTTTTTCTTACTAAATTCGTGTTATATATAATAGTTATTTCAAATAATTTTTGTAAGTTGTTCTTACTGTCTTTTAGAATTTTGCCGTTATATATATGATTTCGTTATTACTATTACTGTTTACATGTTTCTTATCCTCTTCCAATAAATCTTCCCTGATATTCTTTAAATAGTGGTTATTAATTATGGTTATTTTACGATTACTCTCAATTTTGTTTATAATTCGCTGTTCCCCAAGATTACGGTTCAGTGAAGGGTATTCATTAATTTTCACTGCCTCTATTAGTTTAAATGAGGGCTTACCCCCTCTTCTCTATTTTCATTTTGATTACTGTGTTGATTTTGTACGGTTTCAGTGCGATCCTCTGTATTAGGTTCTGCTATCCTATAATTCCCTTCAGGTGGATAGTTGACTTCACGCCGGGACTGGTCATAATGGTTGTCATATCGGTGACTCCTTGGGTAATACCGTCGCTGATTACCTTGAGGCCTGGAGTAGATATAATTGACGTTATGCCGATAATTATTGGGTCGTCTGTCCCCATCTCCTCTATTATTGCGACTATCACCATAATTATAATTATTATTGCCGCGATAATTATAGTTCCTGGAATTATTATTCGCGTGCTCATTTTGGTTTCTATTGACATTAACGTTCTGCGCAGGTCGATTGTGATCATTATTATGAGAATTGGTTGGTGGCGCGTTTGTATTATACTTCTGATATTTATAATTTAACATTCTATTTCTTTGGTATTGGTTCTCGTGCTCATAATTTTCCAAGAATTTGGCCATGGCTGGAATCGTTTTGATTTGACTACACATACGTGCATTTTTTATCCCTTCCTCGTAATGGTATGATAGTTGTATCACCAAACATTCTTCGGGAATTCTGGGCTCTAAGTTCCGCGCCATACATACCTTTCCTAGAAAGTATGAAGTAGGAGACTGGCCTATGTTTGTTTCATATTTACCGTTACTCAAATTATACCTAATCATGTTCTGGGTCGATTCAGACCAATACTTCTCTTTAAACTGTTTTTTGAACTCAGTCATGTCCAGTAAATCCGGGCACACCGCTGTCCACCAATTATCATAAGTATCTTTAAACGTTTCATCAATCATACTGCGTATAATACTCCAGCGACCTTCTCTATTTCTTGTGATTACCTCTTCCAATCTCTTTAAAAATTCCATCGGATTGCGCTTGTAATTACGAAAATTAATCGATTCCCGGTTCTCGTGGTTATTTGTATGACCATGTTGGCATGTCCTATCCCGCCATGAATCTACTTCTTATTGTAATTGTAATTCACGTCTATTAATTTCTTCTATTTTATTTTTATTGGTATTGATTTGACCTTCCATACTATTTAAATTGCCATAGACTCTTTCGAGTCGTTCGCCCATGTCTGTCTGTATTTGCGTAATACCTTCCTTATTCTCTTCCCGTACCTGATGTACTTCGTTTTTAATTTGCTCATATTTTTCGACAGTTTCCTGTTGGATTTCTTCGACCAATGTTTTATTCTCAATTTTTGTGTCATTAATTTTATTCTGTAATTCTTCACGAACCTGTACTATTGTTTCGTTAGTTTTTTCTAACCCTTCATTTGTTTTGGCTATTTCTAATTTTCTTTCCTCATTATTTTGGTCCACCTTCTGGTTAACTGTCACATGAATATTCTCAATTTTTTCATTAATTTGCCTTAAATTTTCTTCATGTATTTGTAAGATGTCTTCTTTCATTTGTTTTAAACCCTCATCATTCCTATCTAACCTTTCGTGAATTTGGTTTAATCTTTCGTTCATTTGTTTTGAGGTTTCTCTAATTTCCTCATTTGTTTTGTCGAATTTCTCATCCTGTTTCCTAAATTGTTCCCTTAAGTTTTCCTTATTCTCCTCATTTGTTTTATCTAATTTTTCCTCCAGTCTCTTTGAGTTTTCCTTATTTGCTTTCCTTGAATCTTCCTTAATTTCCTCTTTCATTTGTCTATTACTTTCCATTATAATCCTCAACAGCTCCTGCATACTCATGTCTTCCTTTTTGTTGGATTTATCTGGTTGGTCCCCTTGGGCAACTTCTTCCATTACTTCCTTTTCCTTGTCCGTAATTATTTCAGTTTCCGTTATTTCGTCTGTCTGTTGTTCCATTTCACTGTCTGTTATTAGTTCTATTTCCTGTTCTTGTTCACCTTCTTCCTTCTCAGTATCTTCTGCCCTCCTCTTTGATCTAAATCTGGTATCATACATTTTTATTCTCCCACAGTTGCCTGCTCTGGTTAATTAATATTATTATACTTATAATTACTTAACTTAAGCCCTACACACGTTGAGCGCCAATTTGTAAGTAACCACTCTCGCATCACCTAATTAGGTCCCACGTTATGAGCGTCAATTTGTACTGATATCGGTTTCCTCTCCTTAAAACCCCAATGTTGGGTTTGTCGATTTGTACATACACCTATGCCAATGTGTTTTGAATTATTTTAATTATGTAAATCTCGGAGATATTTGGAGTTGTGGGATGTATTGATGTAAGTAATTAATTATTAACTTAGCTTTCTAAAAACTATCAGTGTTTGTGTACCTGCAACTTAAATAGTTAGTGAGTTATTTTATAATTCCGTCCAACCCTATTATACCTTGAAGAGAATTCTGCCTAATTTTGTATTTTTACGCTCTCTCTTTGGTGTCAGATAATTCCGCTATAAGCGCTGTAGTATCGGCTCAACGGAACTTATAGGTTATTTCAATGTTTATGTTAACCAATTATTCTATGCTTATTCAGTTACTTTTTTATTCCTAGCTCATTAAACCATACTCCAAATAACAAGATTTTGCCAATATATAAAGGTTCTTTATTTGTTTACTTCCTTAACATTGATTAATATATGTTCTAATTAACATATGCTTGGGCTATAGATTGTATGAATCGATTGTTGATTATTCTGATACCTTATTTAAGTTTAGTTATATAGTGTGTTTTAATTTGTAATTAATTTAATTCAGGGTGTGAAGGTTCTTGTAACTGTGGGGAAGATTAAAAATATATAGATAAGAATGCAAGATTTACAAATTTGAAGTGTTGTGTAGTTAGTATGATTAATATAATAATAATTTACCAGACTAGAACGAAGCAAATCGTGTAGGCGGTTGATTGATAAATTTACTGTTCTGGACGATTATGCTGTACGATTTTCTTTCTTCGGTTTACTAAAATGGAATTCTTCTCCTGTCCACTTCGGAATTACAGCTTTCTGGATTGGTTTACAGTTCGATGGATGCTTCTTCTGCAACGACAGGACCCAAATATGTTCTTCCCTCGGTTGAAGCAATTAGTGTTGTTCCGTGTTTTTTGAAAGGTTATACATTCTGGTGTAGTGTATATTATTATTTGTGGTACTTTTGATTCTTTCTATTTGTTTTAATGTATCGTCAATTCCTCTCGTATATGGGACGGTTCAAGTCCTTCCTTGTATAATCCAGTTATTTATTCTCTATTCAGATTTCATTCTGTAGTATTATTTGGTTAAACTGTACTGGTGATTCATATATATTGTCATTAGGATTTTGTCTTTTATTATAGTGTCTGATAAGTTAGACTATTCTGATTAAAAAAATATTTCTTGGGTTTTTAATCTCATCACATTCAGTTCATCAAAGCAATTATTGTTAAATCAACAACTTCCTCTTCTTTTTTCGTCCCTAGCAACACCTGACTTCTTCCTCCTACATGTTTGAATATAATGTTTATTTCATATATTTTTTTTGTCTATTCTTTATCAATTTGCTATCCTATTGGAATGTAACTTTACCAATAGTTGGTTTATTATTTTCTACACATATTCTGCTGGTTTTTTTATATAAGCCGGTTTTTTTTTCTTTTTTATATTTAATCCACTTTCGATATTATATGTTACTAATCGATATAATGGCATTATGGTATTATCATAATTTGTATAAATTTTATAATATATTATTATTAATTTAATGTTTTTTCTAGCTCTTCCAATCGTATTCATTAATTATTATTTATTGATATACCTAACCTTTATGTTATGAGTGGTTATATAGTGGTTTTGGCTGTTAGGCCTTTTATTGTAAACGGACCTATCTGTGTTTATACCTGGTACACATCTATAGCCTCTTTTACATAAATTCATACATACAATCAAATCTTAACTCTTAACATTTACATAAACAATTATTTTTTCCATATCTAATAACAATTTTATCTTGACCTATGGATCACATATAAGAAATTCAAATCTATTAACGTTAATTAGCTGCTTCACACTTCATTCTACAACAGTTATTCTATAATACAACTTGTTTCATTATCTTTCATTAACTCAACACATAATTGGTATAACATAACACAAACTTTATCATAATACTTGTTGTCATAAAATAATATCTCTTAACTCAAAATTCTTATTTGTTATTACTATAAAGTAAATTATTGTTTCGTTTTTTGTTTGTTTTTTCATTGAACATTTATCATCCACTATTATCTAACTTACAGGTTCGGTTATACTTGTTAATATTATCTTGCATCCTTATTTACCTTTATCTATGATTATAATTGTAATTATTAGATCTTTGTTCTATCATTGTGTTAGATATTGACTCGTTTATTATTCTGTGAACCTTGTTTTTATGTAACATGAATGCTAGCATTTCTGTTGCGTTACATATGCTCCCCCTCCTAAAAAAGTTTAGTTTACCTGAATGAAGTTTAGGTCAAATAAACTTGTCTTTTTCATATGCCTTTTCTTCATTTCATTGTTAATGGTTGACGATGGGATTTTCATTGTAACTTCATTAGACTAGTATTAATACCTTTTTTTATTTAATAACATTTCATCATTTTAATTAACATTCTTGATCATTTTTAATGTCTGTAAACATTATTTGTTGATAGTTGGCTACAATATTTAATGATACATTAGTTTCACATCTCTTCTACTTATAATTACTATTGTCACTGTATTTCTCAATTACTCTTCTGTCAACTCATTTCTTTTTGTTTTCTTCGTCCTATTCTTTTGGAAACTGAAGTCATTCTTGCAACTATTCTAATATTCCTTAAATATTTAATTTCCCTAACAATCCCTAATACATGTGTTGGTACAGTTCAGAGAGGCACTGTTTGGCTTCATACTCTGCTGCCCACACCACATCTTAATATAGTACTGCTGGAATTCATCTACAGTCAGCTATAAAATATAATAATAATCTCCTAATAATCTCTTTAATTATTTAATAATAAATATTTGGGAAAAATTTTTTTTTCTTTGTTGCCTTTATATTTCTTCATTACCTTCCTTCATATTTTGTGATTTCATTTTAGTTCCTTATACATTCTTTGATATTGACTTTGACAGTTATCATTGGTAATCATTTTTGTTGTGATTGTAATGCTAAGTATCTTCTTCATTTGTTTTTTTTTTCTGATCTCAATATTTTCTAAATAGTTGTTGTGTGATGATCATTATAATTGTATTTCTGACTAAATATATATTCCTTATCCCAACTACTCTTCTCTTTATCGTATTTCATTATTTTGGCTGTTTATTTTTCGATGAATTATGTTCATAAGTACTCTTTCTTTCTTGTCTTCTTTAACATTACATTGGTTACATCCATCGTTTACTGAATTTGTTTTCATCATTTGGCAATGTAGTATGTATTTTAGGTCATATGATTTTTTTTTTCTTTTTTTTTCTTTATTTTGCATAGGTAGATTTGAGGTAATAATTTTTATCTTGGGGTTTCATTATTCATTATTCACACTATTTCTTAATAAACATTTAATAATAATTCTCGCTTTTCTTCTGTAATCTTGGGGTTTCATTGTTCATTATTCACACTATTTCTTAATAAACATTTAATAATAATTCTCGCTTTTCTTCTGTAATCTTGAGGTTTCATTAAACATTATTCACACTATTTCTTTATAAACATTTAATAATAATTCTCGCTTTCTTCTGTAATCTTGGGATTTGTTATTCATTATTCACACTATTTCTTAATAAACATTTAATAATAATTCTCGCTTTTCTTCTGTAATCTTGGGGTTTCATTAAACATTATTCACACTATTTCTTTATAAACATTTAATAATAATTCTCGCTTTCTTCTGTAATCTTGGGATTTGTTATTCATTATTCACACTATTTCTTAATAAACATTTAATAATAATTCTTGTTTTCTTGAAAATCGATAATAAGTGGTTCTTATTGTATTTTAGAATTTAGTGGTAGTCTTCAACTCAAATTCTTTTTAATTCCAAGTATTTTCTCTTCAAGACTGGTAATAAGTTGTTCTTATTATTTTTAGAATTTATTCATTATATTTCTTTATGGACTCAGTAATTTTTTTTTTCTTACTAAATTCGTGTTATATATAATAGTTATTTCAAATAATTTTTGTAAGTTGTTCTTACTGTCTTTTAGAATTTTGCCGTTATATATATGATTTCGTTATTACTATTACTGTTTACATGTTTCTTATCCTCTTCCAATAAATCTTCCCTGATATTCTTTAAATAGTGGTTATTAATTATGGTTATTTTACGATTACTCTCAATTTTGTTTATAATTCGCTGTTCCCCAAGATTACGGTTCAGTGAAGGGTATTCATTAATTTTCACTGCCTCTATTAGTTTAAATGAGGGCTTACCCCCTCTTCTCTATTTTCATTTTGATTACTGTGTTGATTTTGTACGGTTTCAGTGCGATCCTCTGTATTAGGTTCCGCTATCCTATAATTCCCTTCAGGTGGATAGTTGACTTCACGCCGGGACTGGTCATAATGGTTGTCATATCGGTGACTCCTTGGGTAATACCGTCGCTGATTACCTTGAGGCCTGGAGTAGATATAATTGACGTTATGCCGATAATTATTGGGTCGTCTGTCCCCATCTCCTCTATTATTGCGACTATCACGATAATTATAATTATTATTGCCGCGATAATTATAGTTCCTGGAATTATTATTCGCGTGCTCATTTTGGTTTCTATTGACATTAACGTTCTGCGCAGGTCGATTGTGATCATTATTATGAGAATTGGTTGGTGGCGCGTTTGTATTATACTTCTGATATTTATAATTTAACATTCTATTTCTTTGGTATTGGTTCTCGTGCTCATAATTTTCCAAGAATTTGGCCATGGCTGGAATCGTTTTGATTTGACTACACATACGTGCATTTTTTATCCCTTCCTCGTAATGGTATGATAGTTGTATCACCAAACATTCTTCGGGAATTCTGGGCTCTAAGTTCCGCGCCATACATACCTTTCCTAGAAAGTATGAAGTAGGAGACTGGCCTATGTTTGTTTCATATTTACCGTTACTCAAATTATACCTAATCATGTTCTGGGTCGATTCAGACCAATACTTCTCTTTAAACTGTTTTTTGAACTCAGTCATGTCCAGTAAATCCGGGCACACCGCTGTCCACCAATTATCATAAGTATCTTTAAACGTTTCATCAATCATACTGCGTATAATACTCCAGCGACCTTCTCTATTTCTTGTGATTACCTCTTCCAATCTCTTTAAAAATTCCATCGGATTGCGCTTGTAATTACGAAAATTAATCGATTCCCGGTTCTCGTGGTTATTTGTATGACCATGTTGGCATGTCCTATCCCGCCATGAATCTACTTCTTATTGTAATTGTAATTCACGTCTATGAATTTCTTCTATTTTATTTTTATTGGTATTGATTTGACCTTCCATACTATTTAAATTGCCATAGACTCTTTCGAGTCGTTCGCCCATGTCTGTCTGTATTTGCGTAATACCTTCCTTATTCTCTTCCCGTACCTGATGTACTTCGTTTTTAATTTGCTCATATTTTTCGACAGTTTCCTGTTGGATTTCTTCGACCAATGTTTTATTCTCAATTTTTGTGTCATTAATTTTATTCTGTAATTCTTCACGAACCTGTACTATTGTTTCGTTAGTTTTTTCTAACCCTTCATTTGTTTTGGCTATTTCTAATTTTCTTTCCTCATTATTTTGGTCCACCTTCTGGTTAACTGTCACATGAATATTCTCAATTTTTTCATTAATTTGCCTTAAATTTTCTTCATGTATTTGTAAGATGTCTTCTTTCATTTGTTTTAAACCCTCATCATTCCTATCTAACCTTTCGTGAATTTGGTTTAATCTTTCGTTCATTTGTTTTGAGGTTTCTCTAATTTCCTCATTTGTTTTGTCGAATTTCTCATCCTGTTTCCTAAATTGTTCCCTTAAGTTTTCCTTATTCTCCTCATTTGTTTTATCTAATTTTTCCTCCAGTCTGTTTGAGTTTTCCTTATTTGCTTTCCTTGAATCTTCCTTAATTTCCTCTTTCATTTGTCTATTACTTTCCATTATAATCCTCAACAGCTCCTGCATACTCATGTCTTCCTTTTTGTTGGATTTATCTGGTTGGTCCCCTTGGGCAACTTCTTCCATTACTTCCTTTTCCTTGTCCGTAATTATTTCAGTTTCCGTTATTTCGTCTGTCTGTTGTTCCATTTCACTGTCTGTTATTAGTTCTATTTCCTGTTCTTGTTCACCTTCTTCCTTCTCAGTATCTTCTGCCCTCCTCTTTGATCTAAATCTGGTATCATACATTTTTATTCTCCCACAGTTGCCTGCTCTGGTTAATTAATATTATTATACTTATAATTACTTAACTTAAGCCCTACACACGTTGAGCGCCAATTTGTAAGTAACCACTCTCGCATCACCTAATTAGGTCCCACGTTATGAGCGTCAATTTGTACTGATATCGGTTTCCTCTCCTTAAAACCCCAATGTTGGGTTTGTCGATTTGTACATACACCTATGCCAATGTGTTTTGAATTATTTTAATTATGTAAATCTCGGAGATATTTGGAGTTGTGGGATGTATTGATGTAAGTAATTAATTATTAACTTAGCTTTCTAAAAACTATCAGTGTTTGTGTACCTGCAACTTAAATAGTTAATGAGTTATTTTATAATTCCGTCCAACCCTATTATACCTTGAAGAGAATTCTGCCTAATTTTGTATTTTTACGCTCTCTCTTTGGTGTCAGATAATTCCGCTATAAGCGCTGTAGTATCGGCTCAACGGAACTTATAGGTTATTTCAATGTTTATGTTAACCAATTATTCTATGCTTATTCAGTTACTTTTTTATTCCTAGCTCATTAAACCATACTCCAAATAACAAGATTTTGCCAATATATAAAGGTTCTTTATTTGTTTACTTCCTTAACATTGATTAATATATGTTCTAATTAACATATGCTTGGGCTATAGATTGTATGAATCGATTGTTGATTATTCTGATACCTTATTTAAGTTTAGTTATATAGTGTGTTTAAATTTGTAATTAATTTAATTCAGGGTGTGAAGGTTCTTGTAACTGTGGGGAAGATTAAAAATATATAGATAAGAATGCAAGATTTACAAATTTGAAGTGTTGTGTAGTTAGTATGATTAATATAATAATAATTTACCAGACTAGAACGAAGCAAATCGTGTAGGCGGTTGATTGATAAATTTACTGTTCTGGACGATTATGCTGTACGATTTTCTTTCTTCGGTTTACTAAAATGGAATTCTTCTCCTGTCCACTTCGGAATTACAGCTTTCTGGATTGGTTTACAGTTCGATGGATGCTTCTTCTGCAACGACAGGACCCAAATATGTTCTTCCCTCGGTTGAAGCAATTAGTGTTGTTCCGTGTTTTTTGAAAGGTTATACATTCTGGTGTAGTGTATATTATTATTTGTGGTACTTTTGATTCTTTCTATTTGTTTTAATGTATCGTCAATTCCTCTCGTATATGGGACGGTTCAAGTCCTTCCTTGTATAATCCAGTTATTTATTCTCTATTCAGATTTCATTCTGTAGTATTATTTGGTTAAACTGTACTGGTGATTCATATATATTGTCATTAGGATTTTGTCTTTTATTATAGTGTCTGATAAGTTAGACTATTCTGATTAAAAAAATATTTCTTGGGTTTTTAATCTCATCACATTCAGTTCATCAAAGCAATTATTGTTAAATCAACAACTTCCTCTTCTTTTTTCGTCCCTAGCAACACCTGACTTCTTCCTCCTACATGTTTGAATATAATGTTTATTTCATATATTTTTTTTGTCTATTCTTTATCAATTTGCTATCCTATTGGAATGTAACTTTACCAATAGTTGGTTTATTATTTTCTACACATATTCTGCTGGTTTTTTTATATAAGCCGGTTTTTTTTTCTTTTTTATATTTAATCCACTTTCGATATTATATGTTACTAATCGATATAATGGCATTATGGTATTATCATAATTTGTATAAATTTTATAATATATTATTATTAATTTAATGTTTTTTCTAGCTCTTCCAATCGTATTCATTAATTATTATTTATTGATATACCTAACCTTTATGTTATGAGTGGTTATATAGTGGTTTTGGCTGTTAGGCCTTTTATTGTAAACGGACCTATCTGTGTTTATACCTGGTACACATCTATAGCCTCTTTTACATAAATTCATACATACAATCAAATCTTAACTCTTAACATTTACATAAACAATTATTTTTTCCATATCTAATAACAATTTTATCTTGACCTATGGATCACATATAAGAAATTCAAATCTATTAACGTTAATTAGCTGCTTCACACTTCATTCTACAACAGTTATTCTATAATACAACTTGTTTCATTATCTTTCATTAACTCAACACATAATTGGTATAACATAACACAAACTTTATCATAATACTTGTTGTCATAAAATAATATCTCTTAACTCAAAATTCTTATTTGTTATTACTATAAAGTAAATTATTGTTTCATTTTTTGTTTGTTTTTTCATTGAACATTTATCATCCACTATTATCTAACTTACAGGTTCGGTTATACTTGTTAATATTATCTTGCATCCTTATTTACCTTTATCTATGATTATAATTGTAATTATTAGATCTTTGTTCTATCATTGTGTTAGATATTGACTCGTTTATTATTCTGTGAACCTTGTTTTTATGTAACATGAATGCTAGCATTTCTGTTGCGTTACATATGCTCCCCCTCCTAAAAAAGTTTAGTTTACCTGAATGAAGTTTAGGTCAAATAAACTTGTCTTTTTCATATGCCTTTTCTTCATTTCATTGTTAATGGTTGACGATGGGATTTTCATTGTAACTTCATTAGACTAGTATTAATACCTTTTTTTGTTTAATAACATTTCATCATTTTAATTAACATTCTTGATCATTTTTAATGTCTGTAAACATTATTTGTTGATAGTTGGCTACAATATTTAATGATACATTAGTTTCACATCTCTTCTACTTATAATTACTATTGTCACTGTATTTCTCAATTACTCTTCTGTCAACTCATTTCTTTTTGTTTTCTTCGTCCTATTCTTTTGGAAACTGAAGTCATTCTTGCAACTATTCTAATATTCCTTAAATATTTAATTTCCCTAACAATCCCTAATACATGTGTTGGTACAGTTCAGAGAGGCACTGTTTGGCTTCATACTCTGCTGCCCACACCACATCTTAATATAGTACTGCTGGAATTCATCTACAGTCAGCTATAAAATATAATAATAATCTCCTAATAATCTCTTTAATTATTTAATAATAAATATTTGGGAAAAATTTTTTTTTTCTTTGTTGCCTTTATATTTCTTCATTACCTTCCTTCATATTTTGTGATTTCATTTTAGTTCCTTATACATTCTTTGATATTGACTTTGACAGTTATCATTGGTAATCATTTTTGTTGTGATTGTAATGCTAAGTATCTTCTTCATTTGTTTTTTTTTTCTGATCTCAATATTTTCTAAATAGTTGTTGTGTGATGATCATTATAATTGTATTTCTGACTAAATATATATTCCTTATCCCAACTACTCTTCTCTTTATCGTATTTCATTATTTTGGCTGTTTATTTTTCGATGAATTATGTTCATAAGTACTCTTTCTTTCTTGTCTTCTTTAACATTACATTGGTTACATCCATCGTTTACTGAATTTGTTTTCATCATTTGGCAATGTAGTATGTATTTTAGGTCATATGATTTTTTTTTTCTTTTTTTTTCTTTATTTTGCATAGGTAGATTTGAGGTAATAATTTTTATCTTGGGGGTTCATTATTCATTATTCACACTATTTCTTAATAAACATTTAATAATAATTCTCGCTTTTCTTCTGTAATCTTGGGGTTTCATTGTTCATTATTCACACTATTTCTTAATAAACATTTAATAATAATTCTCGCTTTTCTTCTGTAATCTTGAGGTTTCATTAAACATTATTCACACTATTTCTTTATAAACATTTAATAATAATTCTCGCTTTCTTCTGTAATCTTGGGATTTGTTATTCATTATTCACACTATTTCTTAATAAACATTTAATAATAATTCTCGCTTTTCTTCTGTAATCTTGGGGTTTCATTAAACATTATTCACACTATTTCTTTATAAACATTTAATAATAATTCTCGCTTTCTTCTGTAATCTTGGGATTTGTTATTCATTATTCACACTATTTCTTAATAAACATTTAATAATAATTCTTGTTTTCTTGAAAATCGATAATAAGTGGTTCTTATTGTATTTTAGAATTTAGTGGTAGTCTTCAACTCAAATTCTTTTTAATTCCAAGTATTTTCTCTTCAAGACTGGTAATAAGTTGTTCTTATTATTTTTAGAATTTATTCATTATATTTCTTTATGGACTCAGTAATTTTTTTTTTCTTACTAAATTCGTGTTATATATAATAGTTATTTCAAATAATTTTTGTAAGTTGTTCTTACTGTCTTTTAGAATTTTGCCGTTATATATATGATTTCGTTATTACTATTACTGTTTACATGTTTCTTATCCTCTTCCAATAAATCTTCCCTGATATTCTTTAAATAGTGGTTATTAATTATGGTTATTTTACGATTACTCTCAATTTTGTTTATAATTCGCTGTTCCCCAAGATTACGGTTCAGTGAAGGGTATTCATTAATTTTCACTGCCTCTATTAGTTTAAATGAGGGCTTACCCCCTCTTCTCTATTTTCATTTTGATTACTGTGTTGATTTTGTACGGTTTCAGTGCGATCCTCTGTATTAGGTTCCGCTATCCTATAATTCCCTTCAGGTGGATAGTTGACTTCACGCCGGGACTGGTCATAATGGTTGTCATATCGGTGACTCCTTGGGTAATACCGTCGCTGATTACCTTGAGGCCTGGAGTAGATATAATTGACGTTATGCCGATAATTATTGGGTCGTCTGTCCCCATCTCCTCTATTATTGCGACTATCACGATAATTATAATTATTATTGCCGCGATAATTATAGTTCCTGGAATTATTATTCGCGTGCTCATTTTGGTTTCTATTGACATTAACGTTCTGCGCAGGTCGATTGTGATCATTATTATGAGAATTGGTTGGTGGCGCGTTTGTATTATACTTCTGATATTTATAATTTAACATTCTATTTCTTTGGTATTGGTTCTCGTGCTCATAATTTTCCAAGAATTTGGCCATGGCTGGAATCGTTTTGATTTGACTACACATACGTGCATTTTTTATCCCTTCCTCGTAATGGTATGATAGTTGTATCACCAAACATTCTTCGGGAATTCTGGGCTCTAAGTTCCGCGCCATACATACCTTTCCTAGAAAGTATGAAGTAGGAGACTGGCCTATGTTTGTTTCATATTTACCGTTACTCAAATTATACCTAATCATGTTCTGGGTCGATTCAGACCAATACTTCTCTTTAAACTGTTTTTTGAACTCAGTCATGTCCAGTAAATCCGGGCACACCGCTGTCCACCAATTATCATAAGTATCTTTAAACGTTTCATCAATCATACTGCGTATAATACTCCAGCGACCTTCTCTATTTCTTGTGATTACCTCTTCCAATCTCTTTAAAAATTCCATCGGATTGCGCTTGTAATTACGAAAATTAATCGATTCCCGGTTCTCGTGGTTATTTGTATGACCATGTTGGCATGTCCTATCCCGCCATGAATCTACTTCTTATTGTAATTGTAATTCACGTCTATTAATTTCTTCTATTTTATTTTTATTGGTATTGATTTGACCTTCCATACTATTTAAATTGCCATAGACTCTTTCGAGTCGTTCGCCCATGTCTGTCTGTATTTGCGTAATACCTTCCTTATTCTCTTCCCGTACCTGATGTACTTCGTTTTTAATTTGCTCATATTTTTCGACAGTTTCCTGTTGGATTTCTTCGACCAATGTTTTATTCTCAATTTTTGTGTCATTAATTTTATTCTGTAATTCTTCACGAACCTGTACTATTGTTTCGTTAGTTTTTTCTAACCCTTCATTTGTTTTGGCTATTTCTAATTTTCTTTCCTCATTATTTTGGTCCACCTTCTGGTTAACTGTCACATGAATATTCTCAATTTTTTCATTAATTTGCCTTAAATTTTCTTCATGTATTTGTAAGATGTCTTCTTTCATTTGTTTTAAACCCTCATCATTCCTATCTAACCTTTCGTGAATTTGGTTTAATCTTTCGTTCATTTGTTTTGAGGTTTCTCTAATTTCCTCATTTGTTTTGTCGAATTTCTCATCCTGTTTCCTAAATTGTTTCCTTAAGTTTTCCTTATTCTCCTCATTTGTTTTATCTAATTTTTCCTCCAGTCTGTTTGAGTTTTCCTTATTTGCTTTCCTTGAATCTTCCTTAATTTCCTCTTTCATTTGTCTATTACTTTCCATTATAATCCTCAACAGCTCCTGCATACTCATGTCTTCCTTTTTGTTGGATTTATCTGGTTGGTCCCCTTGGGCAACTTCTTCCATTACTTCCTTTTCCTTGTCCGTAATTATTTCAGTTTCCGTTATTTCGTCTGTCTGTTGTTCCATTTCACTGTCTGTTATTAGTTCTATTTCCTGTTCTTGTTCACCTTCTTCCTTCTCAGTATCTTCTGCCCTCCTCTTTGATCTAAATCTGGTATCATACATTTTTATTCTCCCACAGTTGCCTGCTCTGGTTAATTAATATTATTATACTTATAATTACTTAACTTAAGCCCTACACACGTTGAGCGCCAATTTGTAAGTAACCACTCTCGCACCACCTAATTAGGTCCCACGTTATGAGCGTCAATTTGTACTGATATCGGTTTCCTCTCCTTAAAACCCCAATGTTGGGTTTGTCGATTTGTACATACACCTATGCCAATGTGTTTTGAATTATTTTAATTATGTAAATCTCGGAGATATTTGGAGTTGTGGGATGTATTGATGTAAGTAATTAATTATTAACTTAGCTTTCTAAAAACTATCAGTGTTTGTGTACCTGCAACTTAAATAGTTAATGAGTTATTTTATAATTCCGTCCAACCCTATTATACCTTGAAGAGAATTCTGCCTAATTTTGTATTTTTACGCTCTCTCTTTGGTGTCAGATAATTCCGCTATAAGCGCTGTAGTATCGGCTCAACGGAACTTATAGGTTATTTCAATGTTTATGTTAACCAATTATTCTATGCTTATTCAGTTACTTTTTTATTCCTAGCTCATTAAACCATACTCCAAATAACAAGATTTTGCCAATATATAAAGGTTCTTTATTTGTTTACTTCCTTAACATTGATTAATATATGTTCTAATTAACATATGCTTGGGCTATAGATTGTATGAATCGATTGTTGATTATTCTGATACCTTATTTAAGTTTAGTTATATAGTGTGTTTAAATTTGTAATTAATTTAATTCAGGGTGTGAAGGTTCTTGTAACTGTGGGGAAGATTAAAAATATATAGATAAGAATGCAAGATTTACAAATTTGAAGTGTTGTGTAGTTAGTATGATTAATATAATAATAATTTACCAGACTAGAACGAAGCAAATCGTGTAGGCGGTTGATTGATAAATTTACTGTTCTGGACGATTATGCTGTACGATTTTCTTTCTTCGGTTTACTAAAATGGAATTCTTCTCCTGTCCACTTCGGAATTACAGCTTTCTGGATTGGTTTACAGTTCGATGGATGCTTCTTCTGCAACGACAGGACCCAAATATGTTCTTCCCTCGGTTGAAGCAATTAGTGTTGTTCCGTGTTTTTTGAAAGGTTATACATTCTGGTGTAGTGTATATTATTATTTGTGGTACTTTTGATTCTTTCTATTTGTTTTAATGTATCGTCAATTCCTCTCGTATATGGGACGGTTCAAGTCCTTCCTTGTATAATCCAGTTATTTATTCTCTATTCAGATTTCATTCTGTAGTATTATTTGGTTAAACTGTACTGGTGATTCATATATATTGTCATTAGGATTTTGTCTTTTATTATAGTGTCTGATAAGTTAGACTATTCTGATTAAAAAAATATTTCTTGGGTTTTTAATCTCATCACATTCAGTTCATCAAAGCAATTATTGTTAAATCAACAACTTCCTCTTCTTTTTTCGTCCCTAGCAACACCTGACTTCTTCCTCCTACATGTTTGAATATAATGTTTATTTCATATATTTTTTTTGTCTATTCTTTATCAATTTGCTATCCTATTGGAATGTAACTTTACCAATAGTTGGTTTATTATTTTCTACACATATTCTGCTGGTTTTTTTATATAAGCCGGTTTTTTTTTCTTTTTTATATTTAATCCACTTTCGATATTATATGTTACTAATCGATATAATGGCATTATGGTATTATCATAATTTGTATAAATTTTATAATATATTATTATTAATTTAATGTTTTTTCTAGCTCTTCCAATCGTATTCATTAATTATTATTTATTGATATACCTAACCTTTATGTTATGAGTGGTTATATAGTGGTTTTGGCTGTTAGGCCTTTTATTGTAAACGGACCTATCTGTGTTTATACCTGGTACACATCTATAGCCTCTTTTACATAAATTCATACATACAATCAAATCTTAACTCTTAACATTTACATAAACAATTATTTTTTCCATATCTAATAACAATTTTATCTTGACCTATGGATCACATATAAGAAATTCAAATCTATTAACGTTAATTAGCTGCTTCACACTTCATTCTACAACAGTTATTCTATAATACAACTTGTTTCATTATCTTTCATTAACTCAACACATAATTGGTATAACATAACACAAACTTTATCATAATACTTGTTGTCATAAAATAATATCTCTTAACTCAAAATTCTTATTTGTTATTACTATAAAGTAAATTATTGTTTCATTTTTTGTTTGTTTTTTCATTGAACATTTATCATCCACTATTATCTAACTTACAGGTTCGGTTATACTTGTTAATATTATCTTGCATCCTTATTTACCTTTATCTATGATTATAATTGTAATTATTAGATCTTTGTTCTATCATTGTGTTAGATATTGACTCGTTTATTATTCTGTGAACCTTGTTTTTATGTAACATGAATGCTAGCATTTCTGTTGCGTTACATATGCTCCCCCTCCTAAAAAAGTTTAGTTTACCTGAATGAAGTTTAGGTCAAATAAACTTGTCTTTTTCATATGCCTTTTCTTCATTTCATTGTTAATGGTTGACGATGGGATTTTCATTGTAACTTCATTAGACTAGTATTAATACCTTTTTTTATTTAATAACATTTCATCATTTTAATTAACATTCTTGATCATTTTTAATGTCTGTAAACATTATTTGTTGATAGTTGGCTACAATATTTAATGATACATTAGTTTCACATCTCTTCTACTTATAATTACTATTGTCACTGTATTTCTCAATTACTCTTCTGTCAACTCATTTCTTTTTGTTTTCTTCGTCCTATTCTTTTGGAAACTGAAGTCATTCTTGCAACTATTCTAATATTCCTTAAATATTTAATTTCCCTAACAATCCCTAATACATGTGTTGGTACAGTTCAGAGAGGCACTGTTTGGCTTCATACTCTGCTGCCCACACCACATCTTAATATAGTACTGCTGGAATTCATCTACAGTCAGCTATAAAATATAATAATAATCTCCTAATAATCTCTTTAATTATTTAATAATAAATATTTGGGAAAAATTTTTTTTTTCTTTGTTGCCTTTATATTTCTTCATTACCTTCCTTCATATTTTGTGATTTCATTTTAGTTCCTTATACATTCTTTGATATTGACTTTGACAGTTATCATTGGTAATCATTTTTGTTGTGATTGTAATGCTAAGTATCTTCTTCATTTGTTTTTTTTTCTGATCTCAATATTTTCTAAATAGTTGTTGTGTGATGATCATTATAATTGTATTTCTGACTAAATATATATTCCTTATCCCAACTACTCTTCTCTTTATCGTATTTCATTATTTTGGCTGTTTATTTTTCGATGAATTATGTTCATAAGTACTCTTTCTTTCTTGTCTTCTTTAACATTACATTGGTTACATCCATCGTTTACTGAATTTGTTTTCATCATTTGGCAATGTAGTATGTATTTTAGGTCATATGATTTTTTTTTTCTTTTTTTTTTCTTTATTTTGCATAGGTAGATTTGAGGTAATAATTTTTATCTTGGGGTTTCATTATTCATTATTCACACTATTTCTTAATAAACATTTAATAATAATTCTCGCTTTTCTTCTGTAATCTTGGGGTTTCATTGTTCATTATTCACACTTTTTCTTTATAAACATTTAATAATAATTCTCGCTTTCTTCTGTAATCTTGGGATTTGTTATTCATTATTCACACTATTTCTTAATAAACATTTAATAATAATTCTCGCTTTTTTCTGTAATCTTGGGGTTTCATTAAACATTATTCACACTATTTCTTAATAAACATTTAATAATAATTCTCGCTTTCTTCTGTAATCTTGGGATTTTGTTATTCATTATTCACACTATTTCTTAATAAACATTTAATAATAATTCTTGTTTTCTTGAAAATCGATAATAAGTGGTTCTTATTGTATTTTAGAATTTAGTGGTAGTCTTCAACTCAAATTCTTTTTAATTCCAAGTATTTTCTCTTCAAGACTGGTAATAAGTTGTTCTTATTATTTTTAGAATTTATTCATTATATTTCTTTATGGACTCAGTAATTTTTTTTTTCTTACTAAATTCGTTTTATATATAATAGTTATTTCAAATAATTTTTGTAAGTTGTTCTTACTGTCTTTTAGAATTTTGCCGTTATATATATGATTTCGTTATTACTATTACTGTTTACATGTTTCTTATCCTCTTCCAATAAATCTTCCCTGATATTCTTTAAATAGTGGTTATTAATTATGGTTATTTTACGATTACTCTCAATTTTGTTTATAATTCGCTGTTCCCCAAGATTATGGTTCAGTGAAGGGTATTCATTAATTTTCACTGCCTCTATTAGTTTAAATGAGGGCTTACCCCCTCTTCTCTATTTTCATTTTGATTACTGTGTTGATTTTGTACGGTTTCAGTGCGATCCTCTGTATTAGGTTCCGCTATCCTATAATTCCCTTCAGGTGGATAGTTGACTTCACGCCGGGACTGGTCATAATGGTTGTCATATCGGTGACTCCTTGGGTAATACCGTCGCTGATTACCTTGAGGCCTGGAGTAGATATAATTGACGTTATGCCGATAATTATTGGGTCGTCTGTCCCCATCTCCTCTATTATTGCGACTATCACGATAATTATAATTATTATTGCCGCGATAATTATAGTTCCTGGAATTATTATTCGCGTGCTCATTTTGGTTTCTATTGACATTTACGTTCTGCGCAGGTCGATTGTGATCATTATTATGAAAATTGGTTGGTGGCGCGTTAGTATTATACTTCTGATATTTATAATTTAACATTCTATTTCTTTGGTATTGGTTCTCGTGCTCATAATTTTCCAAGAATTTGGCCATGGCTGGAATCGTTTTGATTTGACTACACATACGTGCATTTTTTATCCCTTCCTCGTAATGGTATGATAGTTGTATCACCAAACATTCTTCGGGAATTCTGGGCTCTAAGTTCCGCGCCATACATACCTTTCCTAGAAAGTATGAAGTAGGAGACTGGCCTATGTTTGTTTCATATTTACCGTTACTCAAATTATTCCTAATCATGTTCTGGGTCGATTCAGATCAATACTTCTCTTTAAACTGTTTTTTGAACTCAGTCATGTCCAGTATATCCGGGCGCACTGCTGTCCACCAATTATCATAAGTATCTTTAAACGTTTCATCAATCATACTGCGTATAATACTCCAGCGACCTTCTCTATTTCTTGTGATTACCTCTTCCAATCTCTTTAAAAATTCCATCGGATTGCGCTTGTAATTACGAAAATTAATCGATTCCCGGTTCTCGTGGTTATTTGTATGACCATGTTGGCATGTCCTATCCCGCCATGAATCTACTTCTTATTGTAATTGTAATTCACGTCTATTAATTTCTTCTATTTTATTTTTATTGGTATTGATTTGACCTTCCATACTATTTAAATTGCCATAGACTCTTTCGAGTCATTCCCCCATGTCTGTCTGTATTTGCGTAATACCTTCCTTATTCTCTTCCCGTACCTGATGTACTTCGTTTTTAATTTGCTCATATTTTTCGACAGTTTCCTGTTGGATTTCTTCGACCAATGTTTTATTCTCAATTTTTGTGTCATTAATTTTATTCTGTAATTCTTCACGAACCTGTACTATTGTTTCGTTAGTTTTTTCTAACCCTTCATTTGTTTTGGCTATTTCTAATTTTCTTTCCTCATTATTTTGGTCCACCTTCTGGTTAACTGCCACATGAATATTCTCAATTTTTTCATTAATTTGCCTTAAATTTTCTTCATGTATTTGTAAGATGTCTTCTTTCATTTGTTTTAAACCCTCATCATTCCTATCTAACCTTTCGTGAATTTGGTTTAATCTTTCGTTCATTTATTTTGAGGTTTCTCTAATTTCCTCATTTGTGTTGTCGAATTTCTCATCCTGTTTCCTAAATTGTTCCCTTAAGTTTTCCTTATTCTCCTCATTTGTTTTATCTAATTTTTCCTCCAGTCTCTTTGAGTTTTCCTTATTTGCTTTCCTTGAATCTTCCTTAATTTCCTCTTTCATTTGTCTATTACTTTCCATTATAATCCTCAACAGCTCCTGCATACTCATGTCTTCCTTTTTGTTGGATTTATCTGGTTGGTCCCCTTGGGCAACTTCTTCCATTACTTCCTTTTCCTTGTCCGTAATTATTTCAGTTTCCGTTATTTCGTCTGTCTGTTGTTCCATTTCACTGTCTGTTATTAGTTCTATTTCCTGTTCTTGTTCACCTTCTTCCTTCTCAGTATCTTCTGCCCTCCTCTTTGATCTAAATCTGGTATCATACATTTTTATTCTCCCACAGTTGCCTGCTCTGGTTAATTAATATTATTATACTTATAATTACTTAACTTAAGCCCTACACACGTTGAGCACCAATTTGTAAGTAACCACTCTCGCATCACCTAATTAGGTCCCACGTTATGAGCGTCAATTTGTACTGATATCGGTTTCCTCTCCTTAAAACCCCTATGTTGGGTTGTCGATTTGTACATACACATATGCCAATGTGTTTTGAATTATTTTAATTATGTAAATCTCGGAGATATTTGGAGTTGTGGGATGTATTGATGTAAGTAATTAATTATTAACTTAGCTTTCTAAAAACTATCAGTGTTTGTGTACCTGCAACTTAAATAGTTAATGAGTTATTTTATAATTCCGTCCAACCCTATTATACCTTGAAGAGAATTCTGCCTAATTTTGTATTTTTACGCTCTCTCTTTGGTGTCAGATAATTCCGCTATAAGCGCTGTAGTATCGGCTCAACGGAACTTATAGGTTATTTCAATGTTTATGTTAACCAATTATTCTATGCTTATTCAGTTACTTTTTTATTCCTAGCTCATTAAACCATACTCCAAATAACAAGATTTTGCCAATATATAAAGGTTCTTTATTTGTTTACTTCCTTAACATTGATTAATATATGTTCTAATTAACATATGCTTGGGCTATAGATTGTATGAATCGATTGTTGATTATTCTGATACCTTATTTAAGTTTAGTTATATAGTGTGTTTTAATTTGTAATTAATTTAATTCAGGGTGTGAAGGTTCTTGTAACTGTGGGGAAGATTAAAAATATATAGATAAGAATGCAAGATTTACAAATTTGAAGTGTTGTGTAGTTAGTATGATTAATATAATAATAATTTACCAGACTAGAACGAAGCAAATCGTGTAGGCGGTTGATTGATAAATTTACTGTTCTGGACGATTATGCTGTACGATTTTCTTTCTTCGGTTTACTAAAATGGAATTCTTCTCCTGTCCACTTCGGATTTACAGCTTTTTGGATTGGTTTACAGTTCGATGGATGCTTCTTCTGCAACGACAGGACCCAAATATGTTCTTCCCTCGGTTGAAGCAATTAGTGTTGTTCCGTGTTTTTTGAAAGGTTATACATTCTGGTGTAGTGTATATTATTATTTGTGGTACTTTTGATTCTTTCTATTTGTTTTAATGTATCGTCAATTCCTCTCGTATATGGGACGGTTCAAGTCCTTCCTTGTATAATCCAGTTATTTATTCTCTATTCAGATTTCATTCTGTAGTATTATTTGGTTAAACTGTACTGGTGATTCATATATATTGTCATTAGGATTTTGTCTTTTATTATAGTGTCTGATAAGTTAGACTATTCTGATTAAAAAAATATTTCTTGGGTTTTTAATCTCATCACATTCAGTTCATCAAAGCAATTATTGTTAAATCAACAACTTCCTCTTCTTTTTTCGTCCCTAGCAACACCTGACTTCTTCCTCCTACATGTTTGAATATAATGTTTATTTCATATATTTTTTTTGTCTATTCTTTATCAATTTGCTATCCTATTGGAATGTAACTTTACCAATAGTTGGTTTATTATTTTCTACACATATTCTGCTGGTTTTTTTATATAAGCCGGTTTTTTTTTCTTTTTTATATTTAATCCACTTTCGATATTATATGTTACTAATCGATATAATGGCATTATGGTATTATCATAATTTGTATAAATTTTATAATATATTATTATTAATTTAATGTTTTTTCTAGCTCTTCCAATCGTATTCATTAATTATTATTTATTGATATACCTAACCTTTATGTTATGAGTGGTTATATAGTGGTTTTGGCTGTTAGGCCTTTTATTGTAAACGGACCTATCTGTGTTTATACCTGGTACACATCTATAGCCTCTTTTACATAAATTCATACATACAATCAAATCTTAACTCTTAACATTTACATAAACAATTATTTTTTCCATATCTAATAACAATTTTATCTTGACCTATGGATCACATATAAGAAATTCAAATCTATTAACGTTAATTAGCTGCTTCACACTTCATTCTACAACAGTTATTCTATAATACAACTTGTTTCATTATCTTTCATTAACTCAACACATAATTGGTATAACATAACACAAACTTTATCATAATACTTGTTGTCATAAAATAATATCTCTTAACTCAAAATTCTTATTTGTTATTACTATAAAGTAAATTATTGTTTCATTTTTTGTTTGTTTTTTCATTGAACATTTATCATCCACTATTATCTAACTTACAGGTTCGGTTATACTTGTTAATATTATCTTGCATCCTTATTTACCTTTATCTATGATTATAATTGTAATTATTAGATCTTTGTTCTATCATTGTGTTAGATATTGACTCGTTTATTATTCTGTGAACCTTGTTTTTATGTAACATGAATGCTAGCATTTCTGTTGCGTTACATATGCTCCCCCTCCTAAAAAAGTTTAGTTTACCTGAATGAAGTTTAGGTCAAATAAACTTGTCTTTTTCATATGCCTTTTCTTCATTTCATTGTTAATGGTTGACGATGGGATTTTCATTGTAACTTCATTAGACTAGTATTAATACCTTTTTTTATTTAATAACATTTCATCATTTTAATTAACATTCTTGATCATTTTTAATGTCTGTAAACATTATTTGTTGATAGTTGGCTACAATATTTAATGATACATTAGTTTCACATCTCTTCTACTTATAATTACTATTGTCACTGTATTTCTCAATTACTCTTCTGTCAACTCATTTCTTTTTGTTTTCTTCGTCCTGTTCTTTTGGAAACTGAGTCATTCTTGCAACTATTCTAATATTCCTTAAATATTTAATTTCCCTAACAATCCCTAATACATGTGTTGGTACAGTTCAGAGAGGCACTGTTTGGCTTCATACTCTGCTGCCCACACCACATCTTAATATAGTACTGCTGGAATTCATCTACAGTCAGCTATAAAATATAATAATAATCTCCTAATAATCTCTTTAATTATTTAATAATAAATATTTGGGAAAAATTTTTTTTTTCTTTGTTGCCTTTATATTTCTTCATTACCTTCCTTCATATTTTGTGATTTCATTTTAGTTCCTTATACATTCTTTGATATTGACTTTGACAGTTATCATTGGTAATCATTTTTGTTGTGATTGTAATGCTAAGTATCTTCTTCATTTGTTTTTTTTTTCTGATCTCAATATTTTTTAAATAGTTGTTGTGTGATGATCATTATAATTGTATTTCTGACTAAATATATATTCCTTATCCCAACTACTCTTCTCTTTATCGTATTTCATTATTTTGGCTGTTTATTTTTCGATGAATTATGTTCATAAGTACTCTTTCTTTCTTGTCTTCTTTAACATTACATTGGTTACATCCATCGTTTACTGAATTTGTTTTCATCATTTGGCAATGTAGTATGTATTTTAGGTCATATGATTTTTTTTTTCTTTTTTTTTCTTTATTTTGCATAGGTAGATTTGAGGTAATAATTTTTATCTTGGGGTTTCATTATTCATTATTCACACTATTTCTTAATAAACATTTAATAATAATTCTCGCTTTTCTTCTGTAATCTTGGGGTTTCATTGTTCATTATTCACACTATTTCTTAATAAACATTTAATAATAATTCTCGCTTTTCTTCTGTAATCTTGAGGTTTCATTAAACATTATTCACACTATTTCTTTATAAACATTTAATAATAATTCTCGCTTTCTTCTGTAATCTTGGGATTTGTTATTCATTATTCACACTATTTCTTAATAAACATTTAATAATAATTCTCGCTTTTCTTCTGTAATCTTGGGGTTTCATTAAACATTATTCACACTATTTCTTTATAAACATTTAATAATAATTCTCGCTTTCTTCTGTAATCTTGGGATTTGTTATTCATTATTCACACTATTTCTTAATAAACATTTAATAATAATTCTTGTTTTCTTGAAAATCGATAATAAGTGGTTCTTATTGTATTTTAGAATTTAGTGGTAGTCTTCAACTCAAATTCTTTTTAATTCCAAGTATTTTCTCTTCAAGACTGGTAATACGTTGTTCTTATTATTTTTAGAATTTATTCATTATATTTCTTTATGGACTCAGTAATTTTTTTTTTCTTACTAAATTCGTGTTATATATAATAGTTATTTCAAATAATTTTTGTAAGTTGTTCTTACTGTCTTTTAGAATTTTGCCGTTATATATATGATTTCGTTATTACTATTACTGTTTACATGTTTCTTATCCTCTTCCAATAAATCTTCCCTGATATTCTTTAAATAGTGGTTATTAATTATGGTTATTTTACGATTACTCTCAATTTTGTTTATAATTCGCTGTTCCCCAAGATTACGGTTCAGTGAAGGGTATTCATTAATTTTCACTGCCTCTATTAGTTTAAATGAGGGCTTACCCCCTCTTCTCTATTTTCATTTTGATTACTGTGTTGATTTTGTACGGTTTCAGTGCGATCCTCTGTATTAGGTTCCGCTATCCTATAATTCCCTTCAGGTGGATAGTTGACTTCACGCCGGGACTGGTCATAATGGTTGTCATATCGGTGACTCCTTGGGTAATACCGTCGCTGATTACCTTGAGGCCTGGAGTAGATATAATTGACGTTATGCCGATAATTATTGGGTCGTCTGTCCCCATCTCCTCTATTATTGCGACTATCACGATAATTATAATTATTATTGCCGCGATAATTATAGTTCCTGGAATTATTATTCGCGTGCTCATTTTGGTTTCTATTGACATTAACGTTCTGCGCAGGTCGATTGTGATCATTATTATGAGAATTGGTTGGTGGCGCGTTTGTATTATACTTCTGATATTTATAATTTAACATTCTATTTCTTTGGTATTGGTTCTCGTGCTCATAATTTTCCAAGAATTTGGCCATGGCTGGAATCGTTTTGATTTGACTACACATACGTGCATTTTTTATCCCTTCCTCGTAATGGTATGATAGTTGTATCACCAAACATTCTTCAGGAATTCTGGGCTCTAAGTTCCGCGCCATACATACCTTTCCTAGAAAGTATGAAGTAGGAGACTGGCCTATGTTTGTTTCATATTTACCGTTACTCAAATTATTCCTAATCATGGTCTGGGTCGATTCAGACCAATACTTCTCTTTAAACTGTTTTTCGAACTCAGTCATGTCCAGTATATCCGGGCGCACCGCTGTCCACCAATTATCATAAGTATCTTTAAACGTTTCATCAATCATACTGCGTATAATACTCCAGCGACCTTCTCTATTTCTTGTGATTACCTCTTCCAATCTCTTTAAAAATTCCATCGGATTGCGCTTGTAATTACGAAAATTAATCGATTCCCGGTTCTCGTGGTTATTTGTATGACCATGTTGGCATGTCCTATCCCGCCATGAATCTACTTCTTATTGTAATTGTAATTCACGTCTATTAATTTCTTCTATTTTATTTTTATTGGTATTGATTTGACCTTCCATACTATTTAAATTGCCATAGACTCTTTCGAGTCGTTCGCCCATGTCTGTCTGTATTTGCGTAATACCTTCCTTATTCTCTTCCCGTACCTGATGTACTTCGTTTTTAATTTGCTCATATTTTTCGACAGTTTCCTGTTGGATTTCTTCGACCAATGTTTTATTCTCAATTTTTGTGTCATTAATTTTATTCTGTAATTCTTCACGAACCTGTACTATTGTTTCGTTAGTTTTTTCTAACCCTTCATTTGTTTTGGCTATTTCTAATTTTCTTTCCTCATTATTTTGGTCCACCTTCTGGTTAACTGTCACATGAATATTCTCAATTTTTTCATTAATTTGCCTTAAATTTTCTTCATGTATTTGTAAGATGTCTTCTTTCATTTGTTTTAAACCCTCATCATTCCTATCTAACCTTTCGTGAATTTGGTTTAATCTTTCGTTCATTTGTTTTGAGGTTTCTCTAATTTCCTCATTTGTTTTGTCGAATTTCTCATCCTGTTTCCTAAATTGTTCCCTTAAGTTTTCCTTATTCTCCTCATTTGTTTTATCTAATTTTTCCTCCAGTCTCTTTGAGTTTTCCTTATTTGCTTTCCTTGAATCTTCCTTAATTTCCTCTTTCATTTGTCTATTACTTTCCATTATAATCCTCAACAGCTCCTGCATACTCATGTCTTCCTTTTTGTTGGATTTATCTGGTTGGTCCCCTTGGGCAACTTCTTCCATTACTTCCTTTTCCTTGTCCGTAATTATTTCAGTTTCCGTTATTTCGTCTGTCTGTTGTTCCATTTCACTGTCTGTTATTAGTTCTATTTCCTGTTCTTGTTCACCTTCTTCCTTCTCAGTATCTTCTGCCCTCCTCTTTGATCTAAATCTGGTATCATACATTTTTATTCTCCCACAGTTGCCTGCTCTGGTTAATTAATATTATTATACTTATAATTACTTAACTTAAGCCCTACACACGTTGAGCGCCAATTTGTAAGTAACCACTCTCGCATCACCTAATTAGGTCCCACGTTATGAGCGTCAATTTGTACTGATATCGGTTTCCTCTCCTTAAAACCCCAATGTTGGGTTTGTCGATTTGTACATACACCTATGCCAATGTGTTTTGAATTATTTTAATTATGTAAATCTCGGAGATATTTGGAGTTGTGGGATGTATTGATGTAAGTAATTAATTATTAACTTAGCTTTCTAAAAACTATCAGTGTTTGTGTACCTGCAACTTAAATAGTTAATGAGTTATTTTATAATTCCGTCCAACCCTATTATACCTTGAAGAGAATTCTGTCTAATTTTGTATTTTTACGCTCTCTCTCTTTGGTGTCAGATAATTCCGCTATAAGCGCTGTAGTATCGGCTCAACGGAACTTATAGGTTATTTCAATGTTTATGTTAACCAATTATTCTATGCTTATTCAGTTACTTTTTTATTCCTAGCTCATTAAACCATACTCCAAATAACAAGATTTTGCCAATATATAAAGGTTCTTTATTTGTTTACTTCCTTAACATTGATTAATATATGTTCTAATTAGCATATGCTTGGGCTATAGATTGTATGAATCGATTGTTGATTATTCTGATACCTTATTTAAGTTTAGTTATATAGTGTGTTTTAATTTGTAATTAATTTAATTCAGGGTGTGAAGGTTCTTGTAACTGTGGGGAAGATTAAAAATATATAGATAAGAATGCAAGATTTACAAATTTGAAGTGTTGTGTAGTTAGTATGATTAATATAATAATAATTTACCAGACTAGAACGAAGCAAATCGTGTAGGCAGTTGATTGATAAATTTACTGTTCTGGACGATTATGCTGTACGATTTTCTTTCTTCGGTTTACTAAAATGGAATTCTTCTCCTGTCCACTTCGGAATTACAGCTTTTTGGATTGGTTTACAGCTCGATGGATGCTTCTTCTGCAACGACAGGACCCAAATACTTTCTTCCCTCGGTTGAAGCAATTAGTGTTGTTCCGTGTTTTTTGAAAGGTTATACATTCTGGTGTAGTGTATATTATTATTTGTGGTACTTTTGATTCTTTCTATTTGTTTTAATGTATCGTCAATTCCTCTCGTATATGGGACGGTTCAAGTCCTTCCTTGTATAATCCAGTTATTTATTCTCTATTCAGATTTCATTCTGTAGTATTATTTGGTTAAACTGTACTGGTGATTCATATATATTGTCATTAGGATTTTGTATTTTATTATAGTGTCTGATAAGTTAGACTATTCTGATTAAAAAAATATTTCTTGGGTTTTTAATCTCATCACATTCAGTTCATCAAAGCAATTATTGTTAAATCAACAACTTCCTCTTCTTTTTTCGTCCCTAGCAACACCTGACTTCTTCCTCCTACATGTTTGAATATAATGTTTATTTCATATATTTTTTTTGTCTATTCTTTATCAATTTGCTATCCTATTGGAATGTAACTTTACCAATAGTTGGTTTATTATTTTCTACACATATTCTGCTGGTTTTTTTATATAAGCCGGTTTTTTTTTCTTTTTTATATTTAATCCACTTTCGATATTATATGTTACTAATCGATATAATGGCATTATGGTATTATCATAATTTGTATAAATTTTATAATATATTATTATTAATTTAATGTTTTTTCTAGCTCTTCCAATCGTATTCATTAATTATTATTTATTGATATACCTAACCTTTATGTTATGAGTGGTTATATAGTGGTTTTGGCTGTTAGGCCTTTTATTGTAAACGGACCTATCTGTGTTTATACCTGGTACACATCTATAGCCTCTTTTACATAAATTCATACATACAATCAAATCTTAACTCTTAACATTTACATAAACAATTATTTTTTCCATATCTAATAACAATTTTATCTTGACCTATGGATCACATATAAGAAATTCAAATCTATTAACGTTAATTAGCTGCTTCACACTTCATTCTACAACAGTTATTCTATAATACAACTTGTTTCATTATCTTTCATTAACTCAACACATATTTGGTATAACATAACACAAAATTTATCATAATACTTGTTGTCATAAAATAATATCTCTTAACTCAAAATTCTTATTTGTTATTACTATAAAGTAAATTATTGTTTCATTTTTTGTTTGTTTTTTTATTGAACATTTATCATCAACTATTATCTAACTTACAGGTTCGGTTATACTTGTTAATATTATCTTGCATCCTTATTTACCTTTATCTATGTTTATAATTGTAATTATTAGATCTTTGTTCTATCATTGGGTTAGATATTGACTCGTTTATTATTCTGTGAACCTTGTTTTTATGTAACATGAATGCTAGCATTTCTGTTGCGTTACATATGCTCCCCCTCCTAAAAAAGTTTAGTTTACCTGAATGAAGTTTAGGTCAAATAAACTTGTCTTTTTCATATGCCTTTTCTTCATTTCATTGTTAATGGTTGACGATGGGATTTTCATTGTAACTTCATTAGACTAGTATTAATACCTTTTTTTATTTAATAACATTTCATCATTTTAATTAACATTCTTGATCATTTTTAATGTCTGTAAACATTATTTGTTGATAGTTGGCTACAATATTTAATGATACATTAGTTTCACATCTCTTCTACTTATAATTACTATTATCACTGTATTTCTCAATTACTCTTCTGTCAACTCATTTCTTTTTGTTTTCTTCGTCCTATTCTTTTGGAAACTGAAGTCATTCTTGCAACTATTCTAATAATCCTTAAATATTTAATTTCCCTAACAATCCCTAATACATGTGTTGGTACAGTTCAGAGAGGCACTGTTTGGCTTCATACTCTGCTGCCCACACCACATCTTAATATAGTACTGCTGGAATTCATCCACAGTCAGCTATAAAATATAATAATAATCTCCTAATAATCTCTTTAATTATTTAATAATAAATATTTGGGAAACTTTTTTTTTCTTTGTTGCCTTTATTTCTTCATTACCTTCCTTCATATTTTGTGATTTCATTTTAGTTCCTTATACATTCTTTGATATTGAATTTGACAGTTATCATTGGTAATCATTTTTGTTTTCATTTTTGTTGTGATTGTAATGCTAAGTATCTCCTTCATTTGTTTTTTTTTTCTGATCTCAATATTTTCTAAATAGTTGTTGTGTGATGATCATTATAATTGTATTTCTGACTAAATATATATTCCTTATCCCAACTACTCTTCTCTTTATCGTATTTCATTATTTTGGCTGTTTATTTTTCGATGAATTATGTTCATAAGTACTCTTTCTTTCTTGTCTTCTTTAACATTACATTGGTTACATCCATCGTTTACTGAATTTGTTTTCATCATTTGGCAATGTAGTATGTATTTTAGGTCATATGATTTTTTTTTTCTTAATTTTGCATAGGTAGATTTGAGGTAATAATTTTTATCTTGGGGTTTCATTATTCATTATTCACACTATTTCTTAATAAACATTTAATAATAATTCTCGCTTTTCTTCTGTAATCTTGGGGTTTCATTGTTCATTATTCACACTATTTCTTTATAAACATTTAATAATAATTCTCGCTTTCTTCTGTAATCTTGGGATTTCTTATTCATTATTCACACTATTTCTTAATAAACATTTAATAATAATTCTCGCTTTTCTTCTGTAATCTTGGGGTTTCATTAAACATTATTCACACTATTTCTTAATAAACATTTAATAATAATTCTCGCTTTCTTCTGTAATCTTGGGATTTGTTATTCATTATTCACACTATTTCTTAATAAACATTTAATAATAATTCTCGCTTTTCTTCTGTAATCTTGGGGTTTCATTAAACATTATTCACACTATTTCTTTATAAACATTTAATAATAATTCTCGCTTTTCTTCTGTAATCTTGGGATTTGTTATTCATTATTCACACTATTTCTTAATAAACATTTAATAATAATTCTTGTTTTCTTGAAAATCGATAATAAGTGGTTCTTATTGTATTTTAGAATTTAGTGATAGTCTTCAACTCAAATTCTTTTTAATTCCAAGTATTTTCTCTTCAAGACTGGTAATAAGTTGTTCTTATTATTTTTAGAATTTATTCATTATATTTCTTTATGGACTCAGTAATTTTTTTTTTCTTACTAAATTCGTTTTATATATAATAGTTATACAAATAATTTTTGTAAGTTGGTCTTACTGTCTTTTAGAATTTTGCCATTATATATGATTTCGTTATTACTATTACTGTTTACATGTTTCTTATCCTCTTCCAATAAATCTTCCCTGATATTCATTAAATAGTGGTTATTAATTATGGTTATTTTACGATTACTCTCAATTTTGTTTATAATTCGCTGTTCCCCAAGATTACGGTTCAGTGAAGGGTATTCATTAATTTTCACTGCCTCTATTAGTTTAAATGAGGGCTTACCCCCTCTTCTCTATTTTCATTTTGATTACTGTGTTGATTTTGTACGGTTTCAGTGCGATCCTCTGTATTAGGTTCCGCTATCCTATAATTCCCTTCAGGTGGATAGTTGACTTCACGCCGGGACTGGTCATAATGGTTGTCATATCGGTGACTCCTTGGGTAATACCGTCGCTGATTACCTTGAGGCCTGGAGTAGATATAATTGACGTTATGCCGATAATTATTGGGTCGTCTGTCCCCATCTCCTCTATTATTGCGACTATCACGATAATTATAATTATTATTGCCGCGATAATTATAGTTCCTGGAATTATTATTCGCGTGCTCATTTTGGTTTCTATTGACATTAACGTTCTGCGCAGGTCGATTGTGATCATTATTATGAGAATTGGTTGGTGGCGCGTTTGTATTATACTTCTGATATTTATAATTTAACATTCTATTTCTTTGGTATTGGTTCTCGTGCTCATAATTTTCCAAGAATTTGGCCATGGCTGGAATCGTTTTGATTTGACTACACATACGTGCATTTTTTATCCCTTCCTCGTAATGGTATGATAGTTGTATCACCAAACATTCTTCGGGAATTCTGGGCTCTAAGTTCCGCGCCATACATACCTTTCCTAGAAAGTATGAAGTAGGAGACTGGCCTATGTTTGTTTCATATTTACCGTTACTCAAATTATTCCTAATCATGTTCTGGGTCGATTCAGACCAATACTTCTCTTTAAACTGTTTTTTGAACTCAGTCATGTCCAGTAAATCCGGGCACACCGCTGTCCACCAATTATCATAAGTATCTTTAAACGTTTCATCAATCATACTGCGTATAATACTCCAGCGACCTTCTCTATTTCTTGTGATTACCTCTTCCAATCTCTTTAAAAATTCCATCGGATTGCGCTTGTAATTACGAAAATTAATCGATTCCCGGTTCTCGTGGTTATTTGTATGACCATGTTGGCATGTCCTATCCCGCCATGAATCTACTTCTTATTGTAATTGTAATTCACGTCTATTAATTTCTTCTATTTTATTTTTATTGGTATTGATTTGACCTTCCATACTATTTAAATTGCCATAGACTCTTTCGAGTCGTTCGCCCATGTCTGTCTGTATTTGCGTAATACCTTCCTTATTCTCTTCCCGTACCTGATGTACTTCGTTTTTAATTTGCTCATATTTTTCGACAGTTTCCTGTTGGATTTCTTCGACCAATGTTTTATTCTCAATTTTTGTGTCATTAATTTTATTCTGTAATTCTTCACGAACCTGTACTATTGTTTCGTTAGTTTTTTCTAACCCTTCATTTGTTTTGGCTATTTCTAATTTTCTTTCCTCATTATTTTGGTCCACCTTCTGGTTAACTGTCACATGAATATTCTCAATTTTTTCATTAATTTGCCTTAAATTTTCTTCATGTATTTGTAAGATGTCTTCTTTCATTTGTTTTAAACCCTCATCATTCCTATCTAACCTTTCGTGAATTTGGTTTAATCTTTCGTTCATTTGTTTTGAGGTTTCTCTAATTTCCTCATTTGTTTTGTCGAATTTCTCATCCTGTTTCCTAAATTGTTCCCTTAAGTTTTCCTTATTCTCCTCATTTGTTTTATCTAATTTTTCCTCCAGTCTCTTTGAGTTTTCCTTATTTGCTTTCCTTGAATCTTCCTTAATTTCCTCTTTCATTTGTCTATTACTTTCCATTATAATCCTCAACAGCTCCTGCATACTCATGTCTTCCTTTTTGTTGGATTTATCTGGTTGGTCCCCTTGGGCAACTTCTTCCATTACTTCCTTTTCCTTGTCCGTAATTATTTCAGTTTCCGTTATTTCGTCTGTCTGTTGTTCCATTTCACTGTCTGTTATTAGTTCTATTTCCTGTTCTTGTTCACCTTCTTCCTTCTCAGTATCTTCTGCCCTCCTCTTTGATCTAAATCTGGTATCATACATTTTTATTCTCCCACAGTTGCCTGCTCTGGTTAATTAATATTATTATACTTATAATTACTTAACTTAAGCCCTACACACGTTGAGCGCCAATTTGTAAGTAACCACTCTCGCATCACCTAATTAGGTCCCACGTTATGAGCGTCAATTTGTACTGATATCGGTTTCCTCTCCTTAAAACCCCAATGTTGGGTTTGTCGATTTGTACATACACCTATGCCTATGTGTTTTGAATTATTTTAATTATGTAAATCTCGGAGATATTTGGAGTTGTGGGATGTATTGATGTAAGTAATTAATTATTAACTTAGCTTTCTAAAAACTATCAGTGTTTGTGTACCTGCAACTTAAATAGTTAATGAGTTATTTTATAATTCCGTCCAACCCTATTATACCTTGAAGAGAATTCTGTCTAATTTTGTATTTTTACGCTCTCTCTCTTTGGTGTCAGATAATTCCGCTATAAGCGCTGTAGTATCGGCTCAACGGAACTTATAGGTTATTTCAATGTTTATGTTAACCAATTATTCTATGCTTATTCAGTTACTTTTTTATTCCTAGCTCATTAAACCATACTCCAAATAACAAGATTTTGCCAATATATAAAGGTTCTTTATTTGTTTACTTCCTTAACATTGATTAATATATGTTCTAATTAGCATATGCTTGGGCTATAGATTGTATGAATCGATTGTTGATTATTCTGATACCTTATTTAAGTTTAGTTATATAGTGTGTTTTAATTTGTAATTAATTTAATTCAGGGTGTGAAGGTTCTTGTAACTGTGGGGAAGATTAAAAATATATAGATAAGAATGCAAGATTTACAAATTTGAAGTGTTGTGTAGTTAGTATGATTAATATAATAATAATTTACCAGACTAGAACGAAGCAAATCGTGTAGGCAGTTGATTGATAAATTTACTGTTCTGGACGATTATGCTGTACGATTTTCTTTCTTCGGTTTACTAAAATGGAATTCTTCTCCTGTCCACTTCGGAATTACAGCTTTCTGGATTGGTTTACAGCTCGATGGATGCTTCTTCTGCAACGACAGGACCCAAATACTTTCTTCCCTCGGTTGAAGCAATTAGTGTTGTTCCGTGTTTTTTGAAAGGTTATACATTCTGGTGTAGTGTATATTATTATTTGTGGTACTTTTGATTCTTTCTATTTGTTTTAATGTATCGTCAATTCCTCTCGTATATGGGACGGTTCAAGTCCTTCCTTGTATAATCCAGTTATTTATTCTCTATTCAGATTTCATTCTGTAGTATTATTTGGTTAAACTGTACTGGTGATTCATATATATTGTCATTAGGATTTTGTATTTTATTATAGTGTCTGATAAGTTAGACTATTCTGATTAAAAAAATATTTCTTGGGTTTTTAATCTCATCACATTCAGTTCATCAAAGCAATTATTGTTAAATCAACAACTTCCTCTTCTTTTTTCGTCCCTAGCAACACCTGACTTCTTCCTCCTGCATGTTTGAATATAATGTTTATTTCATATATTTTTTTTGTCTATTCTTTATCAATTTGCTATCCTATTGGAATGTAACTTTACCAATAGTTGGTTTATTATTTTCTACACATATTCTGCTGGTTTTTTTATATAAGCCGGTTTTTTTTTCTTTTTTATATTTAATCCACTTTCGATATTATATGTTACTAATCGATATAATGGCATTATGGTATTATCATAATTTGTATAAATTTTATAATATATTATTATTAATTTAATGTTTTTTCTAGCTCTTCCAATCGTATTCATTAATTATTATTTATTGATATACCTAACCTTTATGTTATGAGTGGTTATATAGTGGTTTTGGCTGTTAGGCCTTTTATTGTAAACGGACCTATCTGTGTTTATACCTGGTACACATCTATAGCCTCTTTTACATAAATTCATACATACAATCAAATCTTAACTCTTAACATTTACATAAACAATTATTTTTTCCATATCTAATAACAATTTTATCTTGACCTATGGATCACATATAAGAAATTCAAATCTATTAACGTTAATTAGCTGCTTCACACTTCATTCTACAACAGTTATTCTATAATACAACTTGTTTCATTATCTTTCATTAACTCAACACATATTTGGTATAACATAACACAAAATTTATCATAATACTTGTTGTCATAAAATAATATCTCTTAACTCAAAATTCTTATTTGTTATTACTATAAAGTAAATTATTGTTTCATTTTTTGTTTGTTTTTTTATTGAACATTTATCATCAACTATTATCTAACTTACAGGTTCGGTTATACTTGTTAATATTATCTTGCATCCTTATTTACCTTTATCTATGTTTATAATTGTAATTATTAGATCTTTGTTCTATCATTGGGTTAGATATTGACTCGTTTATTATTCTGTGAACCTTGTTTTTATGTAACATGAATGCTAGCATTTCTGTTGCGTTACATATGCTCCCCCTCCTAAAAAAGTTTATTTTACCTGAATGAAGTTTAGGTCAAATAAACTTGTCTTTTTCATATGCCTTTTCTTCATTTCATTGTTAATGGTTGACGATGGGATTTTCATTGTAACTTCATTAGACTAGTATTAATACCTTTTTTTATTTAATAACATTTCATCATTTTAATTAACATTCTTGATCATTTTTAATGTCTGTAAACATTATTTGTTGATAGTTGGCTACAATATTTAATGATACATTAGTTTCACATCTCTTCTACTTATAATTACTATTATCACTGTATTTCTCAATTACTCTTCTGTCAACTCATTTCTTTTTGTTTTCTTCGTCCTATTCTTTTGGAAACCGAAGTCATTCTTGCAACTATTCTAATAATCCTTAAATATTTAATTTCCCTAACAATCCCTAATACATGTGTTGGTACAGTTCAGAGAGGCACTGTTTGGCTTCATACTCTGCTGCCCACACCACATCTTAATATAGTACTGCTGGAATTCATCTACAGTCAGCTATAAAATATAATAATAATCTCCTAATAATCTCTTTAATTATTTAATAATAAATATTTGGGAAAATTTTTTTTTTCTTTGTTGCCTTTATATTTCTTCATTACCTTCCTTCATATTTTGTGATTTCATTTTAGTTCCTTATACATTCTTTGATATTGAATTTGACAGTTATCATTGGTAATCATTTTTGTTTTCATTTTTGTTGTGATTGTAATGCTAAGTATCTCCTTCATTTGTTTTTTTTTCTGATCTCAATATTTTCTAAATAGTTGTTGTGTGATGATCATTATAATTGTATTTCTGACTAAATATATATTCCTTATCCCAACTACTCTTCTCTTTATCGTATTTCATTATTTTGGCTGTTTATTTTTCGATGAATTATGTTCATAAGTACTCTTTCTTTCTTGTCTTCTTTAACATTACATTGGTTACATCCATCGTTTACTGAATTTGTTTTCATCATTTGGCAATGTAGTATGTATTTTAGGTCATATGATTTTTTTTTTCTTAATTTTGCATAGGTAGATTTGAGGTAATAATTTTTATCTTGGGGTTTCATTATTCATTATTCACACTATTTCTTAATAAACATTTAATAATAATTCTCGCTTTTCTTCTGTAATCTTGGGGTTTCATTGTTCATTATTCACACTATTTCTTAATAAACATTTAATAATAATTCTCGCTTTTCTTCTGTAATCTTGGGGTTTCATTGTTCATTATTCACACTATTTCTTTATAAATATATATATATGAATGCTAGCATTTCTGTTGCGTTACAATATATATATATATATATTTAAACATATACCCTTCTATCTTCTTTACTCTTATTGACATCTATTATCATTAATTGTTTTATTCATAATCATTAACATGACATTTGTTGACTATGACAACTAATCATTAAAATAATTCATTTTATACACTTGCTTTCTTATTTCTATATTTTTTTTTTCATGTTACTACTAAGACATTTCATTAATTGTTCTAGCAAATTATACAAATTCTTTTACATTTTCGTTAGGCCCCCCTAAGCTTCTGAATGATATTTCTATTTTATACAAGGCAATTGCAAACGATCTACCTACCAGGCATCTGGACATTATTACATAACCCCGTACCCCTTTACTTGCAGTTCCCAGAGATTGGATATCGGTGCTTTGGGTATATTCTTAATAATCCCATTCCAAGCATTCCTTATTCACAGCTACTTCAGCCTTCTGGTGCCTTTTGGTCGAGGAAATCCCATTTTTTTTCTCGGGTTCATCATGTTGTCATGCCCTGGTGGTGCTTTTGTTTCAATCCATATCAATTATTTCCTGGGTATGCATAACTCTCATTTGTTTATCCATTCGTGACCTTCATTCCTTAATGATCAATTTCCTTCTGCTCCTTCATATAACTCATCTTACTATTTAATTCGCTATTAATTTTCTTCATTAATATTCCGTACTTTCACGGCAATGTTTTTATTTACCATTTATTTAATTTTATTCATATTATATTCATATCTATTTATTTTCTTCGGTTAATGTAATCTTACACAACCAGTCTTATCTAAGGTATTTTACCCAATATTATCTAACTTAATTATTACATTTTCGGACATTCTTAAGATTGTTTTCTTTAATCCGTTACATTTAATTACTTTTAATTTTCTATTTGTGGAGGCATAGTTGTACGTTTTGTTAAGTGAGTTCCGTTACAACACATTTTGTTGGTAATTAGTAAGGGTATTGAATTCGTGAGTTTCGTTTCACACTTACCCTGCAGTCGGCCGTTGACACCTAAAGAATTTATGACCTGTCTCTCTCTCTCTCTCTTTTTATGAGGGTGTGTTGATGCCATTCTTTTCGACAACTTCCCTCAGGCACATTACCATTACTTATGTACGCTCGGGGTTTTTTTCTCGTTTCTTCGTAAGTTTCTTAATAGGGCGTTCACTAACTGTTTGTGACTCGTTTTTTTTTTCTCTAGCTTTCCTTCCCGCGTACTTGTGTAATAATGTTTTGAAGTTTTCGAGACTTCTAAGAAATCTCATCTCCATCGCTTGAAATCTTCCTTTCATTCTCGTACCAATCTTTACAATATTCTTGAATGGTCCAGCAACTTTCATCTTTTTTCTCTTTCGTGCTAACGCAGTTCGCCCTTGATACTCAACAGAACGGTTTTTCATCTTCTTAATCTCAGGTTTGGTTTCAAAATTTTTACGTACTTCCCCAGTCCTACTTCTAATTTTTCTATCAGTACTGGTAATATTAATTGTAGTACTCAATTTTTTCTTTTTAGTTCTCTGCTTTCCTTCAGCCTTCGTGTTAGATAAATCAATTCTCAGGTGGTAACCCTTATACGTGCGTGCGTGTGTGATGACTCAAACATATTAATAGAAATACATAATTTTTGTGAAATTACTAAAAAAAATATCAATGCTTAAATAAAATAAATATGACACATTTGTTATTGATTTTAAAGTAATAAGTTGTAATTTCCTTAAAAATGTGATCTCCACTACTACTGTTTTAATCTGTACGTATCTTTTATTTTAAAAGCCACACGTGGCTGGCGTCAATGTGTAATAAACTTACAAATTCTCTTTTATTTTATTTTGTTTTGTTTTGTAAATAAAAAGATCACTTGTCACACGTCGTTCACTCTGAGTTTAAATTAACACTGGTTCGTTAAATATTTTTGTTAAATAATAATTAATTATTTAATTGGTTCAAATTAATTATCTTGTTAAATAATTATTGTGTATTCTTTTTGAGTAATTATTTGTTTGTAATCCCCGTATGTTCTGAATGTAAAAAGTTTTGTAGACCTCTTGACATTCCTTCGCACTCCCGTTGAATTATGTCGTCTGTGTATGTTAGTGTATAGTTTAGACAAAGTTATGTATATAATTCAAACCTTCACGTACCTTTGATGTTGTACTAGAAGTTCAGTCGGTCTCTGTTGATTAATAAACTGTCAAGTTTTTCTATAAAACAGTATAATAGTGCTGTTATTGTTTAAGTGAACACTTATGAATTTTACTTGGGCGCCATATGGAATTTCGTGAGAAATATTCCATAAAAAGAATTCTTTTGCTTAATGATTAATTTTAATTGATTATAAGTTTATAATTGATTAAGTGGTTGAATCAATATCAGGAATTAATTTCCTTTTTGTCTGTTTAATAGATTTTAATTGTTGGCGGTTCAATTGTCTGAATTGTAGCCAACTTTACTGAATGCTTGCCTTGAAATCGCAATTCACTGACTATTAAAAAAGATGCAATTACTTATTTAAATAATTGCTGACACTATTCGTTAATTCACAACTCATTGGTTTATTGTTCACTCTATACTTGGTTTAGTTCAATACATTCAGGTTAATATAACACACGGATTACAAATCATCCGGCTTTCAATTTTCTTAAGTCAGTCTATTGGCTATGACGACTCTAACCCTAATCAAATGATTATTTATAAATATTGGCTATCTCAAGGGTGACCTCTTTTAATTTACAGAATAAAACGCCACTGCTCCACTTTACAATGCTATTACAAAATACTAGATTATTAGGTTAGACACCTTTAGTTATTGAAAGTCATTAACGAAAAGTTCGTTTAATCTGAACAAATTTTAGGTTATTTAGGATAACGTTATTACATGAAATCTTATATCGGAATATTATAATTCCTCTAAATAAATTGAAAACAGTGTTTAGTACTTATTGTATTATTGTTTCTTGCATCAGTATACAGGTGTATTATATGATACTGCTAATAGCTTAGTCATAAACAATGTAAATACATGCACAGTACTCCCTGACTAATAATCTCAATGATTATTTATTAACACTCCTCACGATCTTAATTTCTAATTTGAACATGATTATTTAAATGAAAAGAACACATTATTATACTTAAATGCTGTATCCAGCTGAACAATATTAATTATTAGTATACATTTGTTGATTTTTTAACATAAACTTCCATACTTAGCTATTCCTACTTCATTAGGTTTTCTTATTTCTTATTCTTATAACATCACTCAAGTAGTGGTGCTTTACATTCTTTTTGTCACTATCATTATTTTACTTCCCTATGCTTATTAGGGTCTCTACCTGATTCTTACTTTTATGACTTAATTGTGTCATTCTTGGTTTGTTATCATTCCTTTACAATGTTTTGTTACTTGACTAATATTACTTTTCTTTACATATTTTATCTACTTTTAATGTTACCTGAATACATTCAGTGATTACATTTATAGTTATCTTTAATTCATTATAACATTAATCATTGGTTTTCTTATTATATTTTATTGTTTATGACTAATCATAGGATTGTTCTTTATATTTGTCCTTTTAAATCAGTACTTTGATATGGGTCAGCTAATGTGCTGTTTCTATTTACAATACATGATACAAATATCATTTGTGCCATCTTTTATCTTACTTATTTTATTTTACTTTATTCATCAAAAGTTTTATTAAGCTCACTTAACAGTTTATGTGGGAAACTTGTCTTGTCAATTCGTCTTTGTCATTCTGTTTGTTTATGTTGTAGTGTCTTATTATGCAGATAGTGGATTTACCACTGTTCACTTGAATTTCTTCTCTCCTTTCATTCTTTAATGGTTCATACTATTTACTGTTACACTCATCCTGGTTACTCATTTATAGTTATTTTAGTATCATTCACCCTTCTGGTGTTCATTATTATTATGGAACGTTTTGTGACGTTACAAAATTACTCAAATTCATACTGTATGTAGAATTCTCATATTCATTTTTATATTGTCGGTACAGCATTTATTGTATACAGCAATTTGTTCCCAGGAAGCAGATTGGAGCTGCAACTGGTCGCCTTACATCCAGTAATCCAAATCTACAAGCAATACCTAAACAGCCATTTGAACTTGTAGGGTACTGTCAAAGTAAGCATTATTTGCATCTTTAATTTCCTTGATTATTTTTACTGGTATTTTAAGATTTTTAGGGAACATTGGAGTATTTTAATGAATGATACTTTTCTTAAGCCACATGAGTTGTAAATGTAGTTAATATAAGTTTATATTGTTCTGGTACAGAATGTTTTTTTTTCATATATTTGTTCGGAATTTTATTATGGAATTACATAGTTACTTACTTTATATTCTGTAAAAAGACACTAATTTAACTTTCTAACTAAAGTATTTTAATAGAGGTTATTATTACCTGAAAATACAACAGGAAACTTTAAGAAATCCTGTTAGTTAAGTAATTGGAAGCTGGAGATACAACTGAGGTGGATTTGACGTTGTGCAGGCAAAGACGTTCTAATATTTTAGATTATCTAACAGAAAGTAGAATTTTAGAACCAATCTAAATTCTTTTAGTTAAGGTGAATTCTGAAATGTAATGAATTTTAGATAAAATAAATTTTACCTCTTGTTTTCTTCAAAAAAAGGATAACACGAATTTTTGACTTGTACGTACTTCCAAAAATTTACTATTAAATTTTAATTGTTGTAATTGTTAACAATAAATTGTCTGTTTCTAAGCAATTGAACGAAACTAATGAATTTATTTATTTTAATTCCAATTGTCAACAATTACAGACATATTCCGTGTCTCTGCAAATAAATACATCTCATGGAATGTTTACCCATTGTGAAATACTCGAGGTTTTTAGCTGTTTTGATTGCTACAATTAGGGCACAGGCATCACACTCACACACCCGTTTGGCGGACACGGCCTGCATTGCAGTCTGTGTTGGGGGTCAGTGCAAGTGCGCAGCTTGCATTAACTACAACACGTACTCTGGTATGCGCAAGCATGTGTCGCCAACGGTACAGACTTGCACCGCACCGCTTGAGCCGACATGTCCCGCGTTGCAGTCTGCGTGTTGTGTTCAGTGCGAGCGTGCGCGGTTTGCATTGACTCCAGCACGCACTCTGGCACGCGCGCGCTAATGTTGTGCTCGAGGTGCACACACAAGCTTTGCTGTTTTGATCGTGGCACTCAGCATAGTAAAACTTTCCAACCTGAGTATTTTCACCCTGGGCAAATACAACCAGGGTTGAATTTATTGCAGAGACACTTACAACGTTCAGGGGTTACGTTGTTTATTTTTATGTGTTTTATATTTCTCGTGCACTACGTTTGGATGCCATATACGCTGTTACTGCCCTGCTTTGGTGAGCCATATACTTTGCATATTAATGCATATTGTAATGATACGTGTTACAGATACGGAAAGAGATGAGAATAGGCCTATTTATAGTTTGGAATTTATTTCTATCTTCCTTCTGGGTAGCGGATTCCTTTAAAATAATGCCCCGCGTTTGGACGCTATCTATAATGAAACGTGTTACGTTGCCAAAAATAAAGTGTTGATTTAAATTTGTTTATTGAAAAAGAATTAAGAAAAATTTATTCTGAAAGGGTAAAAACAGCCTTGTTGCTGTAATCTATTTCAGCTTCGACCGGCTAGACGTCTTGTTTACTGGTTACGCAGTCTGGCTCGTTTGTTTGTCCACACTCCTTGCTGCTGCCTGTAATTTTTCTGAAACTGATCTAATATTCCTACAAATAACAACTCTTTTTAATCAGATTGATGATATTTATTCTTATTTCAGTTATTCAAATTAAAATAGTCGACTTTTTGGTCGAACAAGGTCATAGTCGGGTTGACTCGGTTGCTCAATTCGATTGTGCAAGGATACAAATTTTATAAAACATTAACTTTTAAAAAATAATAAAAATCTCAGGGTTCTGGGTTCTTTAAGACTGCTATGGAAGTCAGAAATGCAAATAACGAGTACAATACATCTCAAATGTCGGTAAAATTAAAATCTTATTAACTAATATTATGATAAATAAAGTTTGGTTGCTAGGTAACAGCGAATATTTTGGTTTACTCAGGCTAGCTGTGAGATGGACGAAATGGCCGCTGATGTAGTCAGCTGAAAACGCTATCCGAAAATGTCCTCGCTCCGTTCCTTTGGAAATAAATGATTTTTAGTGTGTTCACAGTTTTAATTTGTTTATTTCTTTTGTTGTCACTTGTGTTCAGTTTGTTGAGTTAACCTGAGTGCTGTGTAGTCATAGTTGTAGGTTAGTTATAAACTCGAGTGATCTCACCCACACAGAAGTGTTCAAATTTTGCTTTCACTTTTGGTGATCAAAGTTTTTCTGTTTCTTGGTGTTTTCATCTGTTAATGGCAGTTAGTTTATTCTCTTATTTTATATGGTAATTAATACTTTGATTTGCAGTTGTTTATACTGTTCTACTCGTTCAAAAACTGATTCCTTGTTTTACAATAAATTTTTTATTATACAGAGCTCATCTGCCCTCTCTTGAAGTTAACAATGGAATAATAATTTTCCGTTTCTTCGTTAAATGGTCTTGACCAAGAAACTCTGGCCTGCTATTGGTTAATACCTGTGAACTTTGAGGTCACATGACCAGTTTACAAAAATCAAATATCCTTACACCTATGCTAAAAAATACTCCTTTTCTAGCTTTAGATCATATTAAATTTAAGTTACATAGTGTTTTTCCGGGTCTTGGGGAATAGTCAGCGGCAAAATGTAAATTCTTGGATTTCGTTGTCCATGACGTGTCCGTTACTTAACTAAATATCACTATAATATTGACGACTCGGAACACAAAGTTTTTATAAGTAAAAACGTAAAGTTTTACCTTACAGCCTAAACCGGCTTTCACCTATAGAAGGCTTCATCAGAGGCTGTTGTTAGTAGCGCTGCTCGTCTTGTTGTTGGCGACGAGAAAGTGTTTCGAAAGATTGAAGCTGTGTGTGTGTGGTGAGATGTGTTCGAATAATGCGTGCGATTTGAATTGTGTCTGTTCGTTTAGGATGTCGTTTTTATTTGTTTTTGTGTGTTTGTATATTTCTAATTGCTCTAGAGTGTCTAGTTTTCGGCCTTTTGTGTGTACGTGTAGTATGTTCATGTTATTGTCGATGTTTTTATATGTGTGGTTTGCTTCAATGAGGTGGTTTGCGAAGGTAGATTCTGTAGTGGTGTGGAGTGAACATTGAACACACAAAAGCACTCCACACCACTACAGAATCTACCTTCGCAAACCACCTCATTGAAGCAAACCACACATATAAAAACATCGACAATAACATGAACATACTACACGTACACACAAAAGGCCGAAAACTAGACACTCTAGAACAATTAGAAATATACAAACACACAAAAACAAATAAAAACGACATCCTAAACGAACAGACACAATTCAAATCGCACGCATTATTCGAACACATCTCACCACACACACACAGCTTCAATCTTTCGAAACACTTTCTCGTCGCCAACAACAAGACGAGCAGCGCTACTAACGACAGCCTCTGATGAAGCCTTCTATAGGTGAAAGCCGGTTTAGGCTGTAAGGTAAAACTTTACGTTTTTACTTATAAAAACTTTGTGTTCCGAGTCGTCAATATTATAGTGATATTTAGCAAAATGTAACTTTCGTCGCAGCTCGTGTACTATATTTCGGTGTCCGATGTGTACATCCAACTGTTTTCTTCACAAGTAACTAATGCCAGCTTATGGAAGTTATGTACGACAATGTAACTTAAATAAAATTTACTTTGTTAGTGTACATTAAAAGCTTGTATTTATTGGAAGTACAGAAATTAGTTCACATTTATCGCACATAATTTCGGTACAGAGACGATTTTGGGAGGTTGTGGCTACGTTTAACAATATAACTTAACCTTTTACATTTTTAAAATTAAAAAGACTTAACAAACGTTTCCTTAGTTAGTGTACATTCAGAGGCTGTATTTATTGTATGGATAAAAGGCTGTATATAACATTAACGGCTGTATTTATTCGAAGTAAGTAATGCCAGCTTATGGAGGTTATGTACGACAATGTAACTTACATAAAATTTACTTTGTTCGTGTACATTAAAAGGGTGTATTTATTGGAAGTACAGATATTAGTTTACATTTATCGCACATAATTACGGTAGAGACGGTTTTGGGAGGTTGTGGCTACGTTTAACAATATAACTTAACCTTTTAGATTTTTAAAATTAATTAGACTTAACAGACATTTCCTTAGTTAGTGTACATTCAAAGGCTGTATATAACATTAAAGGCTGTATTTATTCAAAGTACCGGAATTAAGACGTACTTCCAATTTAGAACCTAGTACAATCTAATGTATAACCAAACAAATACATTAAAATCCTTTTTTCAACATAATGCAATAAAAAGCAATGTACAGTTTCTGTTAACATGCAAATGATTAAGTATTAATAATGGGTTACAGTGGAATTTAATGTTACTACGGTCTGAATTAATGCAAATAAAATTGGGAGAATCTCATAAACATATTAAAGAATGCTTGTATATTACACACAAAATTATTACAGTATGGACCTTTGTTAATGAATAGAAACAAATTTGACTCTATACTTTAGTATGTACCAATAAAATTCACCTTTTTTCAAATACCAATATCTGTTGTTTTTTTCATACCCTTAAAAAAAGGTCATTAACAACATACATTATGAGAAAACGTGATTACAAATAACCACCCATTAGTTACTTGTGAAGAAAATAGATATTCAACATAAAATCTTCAATTCTCTCCCTATTTGTTTTATAAAAACTGGAGTTTCTACTGCATGTTTTAAGTCCACTAACTACTTAATTAAATATACATAATTGTTCCTGTATCTTGTTAGGTAACATATTATATTAATACATCTGCTTCCTACTCATATGTGCAAACAATGTTTTTAATGTACGGTCCTAAAATCTTTATCAACACTTTATATCTTTAAGATTTAGACAAAGTCTAATGAGCAACTTGGCCTAACCTGAATTTACATGACCTGGCTCAGAACAACTTTATTTTGGCAAATACAAAGATCAAGACTGGTTGCAATTTCTTCAGGGCTCACACCTGCTGCCAGGCTTAGTTCTATAACATGATAAGGAAGAAAGAAATCAGCCCAAACCTGCAACCGCTGTGGGAAGGCTTTTACACCATTACCAATAAGATTAATTATGTCATCTAAGAATAACTCATTAGCTTTATTTATACATTTAATGCATCTTAATTAGTACACAACAGCACTAATTACAGTACAGTAACGTCTTACAGTAACACAACACATTACACTAACTCAAAAGAATTTCTTGTTTTCAGTTTAAGAAAGTTGAAATCGTGTATTTATTTTCTTTTTCATTCACTATTTGTAAAATGTGCTTAAAATTAATATGTGTACGCTTACTATATTGAAATCCAATGTTCACTATCCAATAATTACAAATTTTGTGGAATTGTGAAATTAGTAACACTATGTACTAATGTGTGATTATCAGTTGAATTTCTGAATTCCTTTGATTCATTAATAAATCTTACTAATTCGTTTCTTTATGTCTATAATGATTTCTTATTAGTTTTTAATCTTTGTGTTTTCATTATTCATTTGTAAATTTTTGCATTTTGTTGTCCATGACATGTTCATTGATTAACTAATTATCATTAAAACACACAGAGGACTGATCCTCTTTTGCAAGATCACAAGTATGTTTCAAGTATGATTTTAATTTTTTTAATTGTATGCAATGTGGAGACATACAGAGGAGTGTCAGTTTTTTTTATGATTTTTCAATAAATAACAATGAGAGGGGGGAGAGAGAGAGAGACCAAAAATAACATGTACAGAAATTACATCAGAACTTTTCCTGACAGTAAAAAAATAACTAAATAATGAATGGCAAAGAACATTAACAAAATTAATGGAAATTATAGTTATTATTTGTTGTCTAATGAACAGGTACTAGTAAAGGCTTCATATACTTCACATCTTAACTTATAAACCTATTACAAACATATTTGGTATACTCAGCTTGAAACAAACGTTCAGACCAATAAAAATGGTTTAAATTTTGCCATGCTGCGTTATTAGTACTGTTGAAACAGCAGTTTGATTATAATTGTTTTTAGAACAGACTTCTGGAATGATGTGTGCAAAATGATTAAAACATACCTCCTTACAGTGTGCCTTAATAAGTTGTTGATTATTCTAACTGATACACTGTCATCCCATTATCATATGACAGTTCTCAGAGCTTCAGTAATAGTCATCTTTGCTGTTAACATGGACACAAGTCTCTTTTTTAAAAAGACTTTTCATTAGTAAAGTTACTTATAAGTAGGCATACATTTGTACTCATAATATGTGGTTAAGAATTAAGAAAATTAAAGAATGATATTTACTTACTAACCATTGAGTGTAAAATTATTTACAGTAATTAATAATGTCCCAATTTATAAAAGTCATGTTGGCTAACTAGGCATAACCCAACCTGGGTTCCTGACATCCTAATTCTCTTTCTTCTAATAATATTACTTAACTTTATTGTGATATAACTGATCACAATTGTTCCTTATAACTCCCTACAACTTTTACAAAAATACTAATGACAAAAATCAATAATAATTTCTTACAATTAACATACATAATTTGTCTAGGCATATTATAGTTTGAACATTATTTTTTCATATTTTAACAATTCTTGTTTTTAATACAAGACAACTATTCTAAATTGTTCTTGATCCTTGGCTTTCATTTTTGTTACACTAATAATGACAATCATTAGCAATAATTGTTTACAAATAGTAGAAATAAGTTATTCAGGTATAGGGCCTACTGGCCCATTGTAGTGGACACCTTAGTTTCTTTCTTCATTTAAAATAATTACTTTTGCTATCAGACAATTACTTTATATTGTTCTTGATACCCTTATTCAACTTTCACTACAATAATAATGACATAACTTAACAATTATTTACTATGAATAACATAACAAATGTTCTAGGCTCATTTGCCTATGATATTGACCCTTAATTTCATTCATACCTTAAAAATACATGTTTCTTCCTATTACATCATTATTCTAAAACATTCTTCACAATTTACTGAAGCTTTGACAACATAGTTTGTCCTTTAATATTGTTTTCCTTACTTATTCTAGTTGTTATTCTCTTCAGTATCAGTATTCCGAAGGTTTAGTCCATGTATCTTGTTTCATTATTTACTTTGTTTATACTTATTGGTTAATCATATCTTCCTTACTAGAATATTATTCTAATAATAATGATTCTAGTATTATTTATACAGTATAGTTTGTTTAATAAGTTTACATTAAACTGTTCTTTTTACATATAATTATTGACAAGTTTTAGTTTCTCATATTTTTTCTTCTTCATGTTATAACTCAAATTATAACCATTATTATCTAGCTATTATAAGTTTATTTACTACTTCATCAGTAGTTTTTACCTTCTGTTTACAATTCATGGATTTTACAATGCTTTTTTGTTCTTTCTGTTGTTTAAAACATTATAATGTTACATAACTTTACTTGTAGGCTTACATTTAGCTTTATTGTTGTTTTATTATTACATTTTTGTAATACTCTTTTTGATTTACATTATTCTATTCATAATCATAAATAAAATTTGATTTCATTATTTTAGTACTTAGAAACTAATTATTGAATTAATAATTTTCTTTATTGAGTATCCAGTTTATTACTGCAGTATGGAGTATAGGTTTTATCTTTTTTAACAATTTTTAATGCAGTTTACTGGAGTAAAATCTTCTTATTGCTAATGTTCTTATCAGTTTCATTACATTATTCTTATCTCTTTTTATTACCTCAGACAATATTTATAGTATACGGTTTAGTTAATGACTTAGTATTTTGTTCTTCATGTATCATGGTCATGAAATGGTTTAAGTTGGGGCTTATTTTATGTAAGGGGAAAACATAATGTTACAATATTGTAATTACTTTTATTTCTATAATTATTTATAAGTATTACTTGTACAAACAAAACTGGCTTAGAAATGGGTCTACTTAGGAAATTATGGAATTCTGCTGAAATTTCGAATAGTTCTGGAGGGGAATTGATCCCCTGGTAACCCCCCTCCGCAAGTTACTCCACTGATCCCACTCAACACAGTTCCAAGAAATCCTGTATTTAGAAGTTCAAAAGAAAGTGATACAGACTCTAAAGATCTCATTGTAGCATTCACTACTGGGACAGTTCATGGTTTAGAGCTTCCCTTATGTGCCTGGTAAGTGAAGGAGAAGGGATCTATTTAACGTGCAAGTTGAAGAATATATTTAATTATTGCACTTAACTTGATATAAGTACTGATTACATTTCAGGATTATTATTTTCAGAAATAATGTATGTAAACCAGTTTTCCCCATATAAAGTTAATTAAAATTCTTTAACGCATAGCATTCCAGGCATTTACGGTAGTAAACTGCAACCAGTCTTCATCTTTGTATTTGCCAAAATAAAGTTGTTCTGAGCCAGGTCATGTAAATTCAGGTTAGGCCAAGTTGCTCATTAGACTTTGTCTAAATCTTAAAGATATAAAGTGTTGATAAAGATTTTAGGACCGTACATTAAAAACATTGTTTGCACATATGAGTAGGAAGCAGATGTATTAATATAATATGTTACCTGACAAGATACAGGAACAATTATGTATATTTAATTAAGTAGTTAGTGGACTTAAAACATGCAGTAGAAACTCCAGTTTTTATAAAACAAATAGGGAGAGAATTGAAGATTTGATGTTTGTAAATGTTATATCTATTTTCTTCACAAGTAACTAATGGGTGGTTATTTGTAATCACGTTTTCTCATAATGTATGTTGTTAATGACCTTTTTTTAAGGGTATGGAAAAAACAACAGATATTGGTATTTGAAAAAAGGTGAATTTTATTGGTACATACTAAAGTATAGAGTCAAATTTGTTTCTATTCATTAACAAAGGTCCGTACTGTAATAATTTTGTGTGTAATATACAAGCATTCTTTAATATGTTTATGAGATTCTCCCAATTTTATTTGCATTCATTCAGACCGTAGTAACATTAAATTCCACTGTAACCTATTATTATACTTAATCATTTGCATGTTAACAGAAACTGCACATTGCTTTTTATTGCATTATGTTGAAAAAAGGATTTTAATGAACTTGTTTGGTTATACATTAGATTGTACTAGGTTCTAAATTGGAAGTACGTCTTAATTCCAGTACTTTGAATAAATACAGCCTTTAATGTTATATACAACCTTTGAATGTACACTAACTAAGGAAATGTCTGTTAAGTCTAATTAATTTTACAAATCTAAAGGTTAAGTTAAATAATTAAATGTAGCCACAACCTCCCAAAATCGTCTCTGTACCGTAATTATGTGCGACAAATGTAAACTAATTTCTGTACTTCCAATAAATACACCCTTTTAATGTACACGAACAAAGTAAATTTTATTTAAGTTACATTATCGTACATAACCTCCATAAGCTGGCATTACTTACTTCGAGTAAATACAGCCGTTAATGTTATATACAGCCTTTTATCCATACAATAAATACAGCCTCTGAATGTACACTAACTAAGGAAACGTTTGTTAAGTCTATTTAATTTTAAAAATGTAAAAGGTTAAGTTATATTGTTAAACGTAGCCACAACCTCCCAAAATCGTCTCTGTACCGTAATTATGTGCGATAAATGTAAACTAATTTCTGTACTTCCAATAAATACACCCTTTTAATGTACACTAACAAAGTAAATTTTATTTAATTTACAAAGTCGTACATAACCTCCATAAGCTGGCATTAGTTACTTGTGAAGAAAACAGTTGAATGTACACATCGGACACCGAAATATAGTACACGCGTGGTGACGGAAGTTACATTTTGCCGCTGACTATTCCCCAAGACCCGTTTTTCCTTGTAAAATTATAGGTATTTTGATACCTCATTTTACATGAGTTGGTCATTATATGATGATTTCTTACCTTACAAAAGTTCTAATTTTGGGCCTTTACTTTACTTTTACTTTTGTTATATCTCTTTACAATTCTTTAAATTAATCTAATATATAATATTACCATTAAAACAATTAAGTTCATTACATAAATTTTGTCCCTTTCCTGTTTTATCACATTGGTTTACTAATCTACTCATTTCTGACATTATTTCCTTTGTATTGAATTTGTGGCCTAGGCCATCAGTAGCATTTCATTAATATATTCTAATTTATATTTATCATTACCTAGGTTTTTGGTTTTGAACCCTTTTTCCTGAGTTACATATTATTACATGAGTCTTGGCCCTTAACATGTTTTAACAATAGTTACAATAAAATCTTTTGACATATTACTTAAAGTAGTGTTTACATGGCCAAGTATAATTAGCCATTACTGTTAAAAATCTTATCTTCTCCCTTCAAGCATTAGGTGTGCAACCTGATGCACCCTTTGGCTGTGGTACAACTTATTCCACAACCAGCAGTGAAAAATCAGATGTCTAGTATCCAAGTGTGGTGGCGGGCAAGCCACATGGCAGAGAGGGAATTTGTGTGTGTGTGAGTGTGTGTGTGTGTGTGGTGGTAGTAGTAGTAGTAGTTGAAATGTGCCTTTGTTACTTAACTAGCCCAGGCATGCCAGAAAATCTGTTGTATTATGTGTTTCCAGTGCGTCTCAAATTTTACCACTCTGCACCACATCAGATATATTTAACATAGTAATTTAGAGACCATAGATTTACCGGTATGTCCTTATTGAACACAAGCTAATTCTACAAGACATTGCAAAACTCTATTAAAGTTGTTAAAACCAAGTAAACAGGAAACAAGTGTAGTCAGTAAGTGGCAATAAATATTAGAGAAAAGCTCTTATAAGCCTCAAGATCAACCATGTTTATCATATGAGTATCAACAGTTAATATACCATTATTTGAGCCAATTGTATTACACTGTTCAGAGATACAAACAAACATTACTAACAGCTTTTTAGTTTCTATGTATTTTTAACACTGCGTGTATCCATTTAAACTTCATCTCTTAAATTCATGTTCTTTTATTGAGATTACTGATAAGGCAGTGAATAGCATGACAAAATTTTTAGAGAATGTTAGTATATTACAAATAGAAATTGACTGAAAACACATGGTACTAAACTAACACAAACAGAAAGTTGGTTAACCCATAATCAGCAACTGATATCATAACTAATGAAGCAGGTAATATTAACTACATAATTAAACAACCTAGCAAACAGATACTAAGTCTGTTTATTACAGTGTATGTCAATGTCACACCATTAGGTTTTTACTTTGATAATTTTAAATTAAAAAACAACTTTACTATACTTTTTTTTGTTTCTTTTGTTTTATTTAGATGAAACCAAAGATGAAGTTGAGAAAATACAATTAAGAGCTGTCTTTATACCCCAGTCAGGTTATTCTTTTTTGGCAGCCGACTTTCAGAATATTGAATTTCGTATATTTGCCAGTTATACAAAAGATGAAGATTTATTAAAAATTTTTAGTGAAAATGGAGACATATTTGAAATATTATCTCAGCAATGGTAAGCATATTGTTTACAGAATCCACATCTATACTTATGTTTATGGGCACAGGCATGTGCACACACTCAAAAAATGAGGTCACTTGTGTATAATTTATTAAATTTATATAAATTTTTGGTTTTTATTTTCTTCAGAAACTACGAGCATTTCTTAAATAAACAATGAACTGTTTTCCTACTTTTCATTGAATTTTTATTTACAGATTTACATGTAAAGTTTTGCTGTGTATTTTCTACTAATGTTAAGATATTTTGCCACTGTGTTGTCAGTTTTTTATTTCTATACACATTTTAAAAAGTAGTGGGCCATGTTTGAAGCCATAAAGTATTACATGTCTTTATAATTTTGTAGTGTTACAAAATGTTTGTTTTGTTTCAATGTGTCCTTGAGTGGTCTAAATTATTTCACTTATTTAGTATTATTTACCCTGCTGTGTTAAAGTGTTGTAAGCAAAATGTCAGTTTGATGCAGTTGTCTGATTGTTGATTGTTTATTTATGAGTCGTTACTTTGTTTCATTTGTTTCTTATATATTCTGTGAGTTTGTTCAAACTTCACTAAGAGACAAATCAAAACAATGTTACTTTTATTTTAAGACCAGAAAATTAAAATACATTGCAAATAGAAAGAATTAAGTGTGCTTAACTTTAAGTATCAAGAAATACAATGTATTAAAGGTTTAAATAAATACATTATTTGGAAATCTAATAAATGTATAGTAAAATTTTATATATAAAACTTTCACATATGAACTTACTATTCGTTGTCACTTTCCCAAACGTTTCGAGGTGATGTTCCTCTTCTTCAGTGGTAGTATACTGAATGTCGATTACAGAATAACTGTTACGGAATTAGGTGTGTGTGGTGGGGGTTGATGGTGGGAAGGGATTGGCGCTGAGGTTCGAATTGTGTGTATGGATCAGTGTATCGAATAGTGTATGTGATTTATAATGTAATTGTTCATTTAATATGTTGTTTGGTTGTAGTGTGTGATGTCTGTATATTTCAAATTGTTCAGCTGTGTTTAGTTTTCTACTTTTAGGTAAGTAGTGTAATATTTCCATGTTGTGTTCTATGTTTGTGTAACTGTGGTTTTCGTTATGTAAATGTGTGGCAAATGTGGAATGTATGTAGTTTGTGGTGAGGGCTTTTAAATGTTCAGAAAATCTGGAAGAAAAAGATCTTCCCGTCTGGCCGATGTAGAATTGTTGACAATCATTACAATTTAATTTATAAACCCCTGTTTTGCTGTATCTGTCATTGTCTTTGTTAGTATTATTTATGTGTTTTCTAATGGTGTTGTTGGTTCTGTAGGCTACTTTATAATTGTGTTTCCTAAATGTGTTTGCAATTTTGTGTGTATTGGAATTGTAGTATGTAAGTGTTATGTATTTGCTGGGTTGTGTGCTGTTGGTCTGATGTGTTTTACTTTTTGTGTTTAGGATTCATTTGTGTAGTTTATTTATTAATTCGGGGTTGTATCCATTTTTGACTGCTATGTATTTGATTGTGTTTAATTCATCTTGGTAGTCATGTGTGTTTAGGGGTATTGAAGTGATAATAAGTGAACGAAGAAACACAAAATCTTTTAATATAAATATGAAATTTATATTAATTCCTGAAACTACTTTGGAATAAAGATGTATGTAAATCCATCAATGAATATGTCCTTTATAATTTTTTTTACTGTACATAAAAAAACGCTGACTAAAACAATTTAAATCTTTACTTACACTGACCTGATAAAAAAATGCAGTTAACAGTGAACACAGAGGTTTTGATTATTAACACACAATAATTAATGTCAACATGTTTGTAACAAATATAGTATCTCTACTTGCTTGGCATCTCTCAGTGAGAGACCCAATACAGGCTGTCCATACTCTAGACACTTTACACATACTCATACATCAGGTTTATTTATTAAAGTAATATACCATTGTTTATTGAAGTAGATAGACTGTTCTGAACTATTGGTGAAAAGATTAAGGAGGTACTTACTCATTGTTTGTAGGGTAAAGGCCACAAAGGACTAGAAAAAGTAGCTCTATATGAATATTCAGGGATATGAACAAACATTCAGTCATTTAACAAACATCTTCAAAATTAGTCTTAGAGAGCTAGTAATTCTGACTGTAGAAGCCAGAAATGTGATCCCTGTCCATTTAAAGACTTAAATATTCAGCTACCCCATTAAACATACAATTGACATTTACTATAGTAACATCTGGATAAATATCTGACACCTGATGTTGAGTTATTCAGTTGATATTATATAAAATGGTTAGAATTGGAGTTTTGAACAGTGGTTCCAAAAATTCCAGCCCGCAGAACCCCTGAAAATAATTAAAAATTCTGTGGATTCCTTCTGGATCCTGACGTAAGCAACAGAAAATATGATTATAGCTTTTAAATTTTAATTAAAATGTATTAGTATCAAAAGGCTCTTAATTTGCAAAATTATATATTAACAACATTAACACAGATTAGTGTGAAATGCTTTTGAACTAGTAACTTTGCAGTGTTACTATCTGATAACTTTACTATTAATCACTCTTAACATCAAGTTTATTTCTTAACCTTGATATGAAGTACAACAGCTGGTAAGACGTGACTTCACACAGACAAATAGTGGGAAACACATTTAAATAATTCAGCTCTTTTTGCTGGTTCAGCAAACCAAAAGTCAGCTAGCTGTAATTGTGAAATCTGTAATTTTAATAAAATGTCAAAGTCAAAAGTGTGTTCGGCATATGTAGAGAGAGTGATGAAAGAAAGGGGGGGATGATCTGTCTAGCATGCACACCAACTGCAAGATTAAATCCCTGATTATCACACATCTCTAACCCTTAGAAAACCATTGGGAACCTAATTGTTAAACAATTTTTTAAAGATAAACCAGCTGAATTTACAGTCGACATAGGTGCCACAATGTCCATCATGTGCTCTAATGTAGCGAAGTACAGCCAATTATTCTGTCATACCACTTTTTCATTACTCCAGCCTTAGTTATGTTCTTCTTCCATACAGACTGTGACTGATATCTCTGTCACAATTTCAGGGAAAATATTACAAACCCTTATGCCTTGATCGTCTTCAGTTTAACAACAAGACTTTATCTGAGGGCTCCATTATGAATGTCTGTGGGTTTAACTGATAATGTCTTGAGAGCTGGCCAAGTAAAGGTTGTCTGAAGTGGATATTGAGCAGGAGATTGGGGGTGAACTGGGAAAGCAAATTAGAACTGAAAAGGGGGAAGAGCAAGGGAGTGAAACTGTACGGGAAGTGAACTGAATGGAACTGCAAGGGAAGATCTCTTAAATGGGAAAAGAAGTTTCCAGAGTCAAACTTACAATAAAGAATGTAAGCTGATTTTGGTAGTTCAGGACAAACAGGGTTAAGGAGGGAGCAATATTATGCTGATAAGATAAGCAAATTGTGTAGTAGCTTTGGTTATGTACTGCAAGTTTGGCAGGATGACACAACTTGGAATGTTCTTACAATTTCTGGCTGTCGCTGCTCCCCCTATTGTCCAATTAATTTCAGGTATATACAGCATTGTAGAAATCTGTCAGAAATGGAATTATGTCACAAATGTCTACCCGCTGTAAACAGGACAACAGTCTGTCACCATAGATAAATTGAATTAAGTTTGTAATTCAGGGTGTGTTATATAGGAGTATTCAGTTTAATGTGCCATTTAATTATTATGTGTAGACTTTCGTAAATGAGTAATATTCATTATTTGTAGTGATAATGGTCAGTTGCATAACTACAGATGTTTGTGTTTATTAAAAGTGTAATTAAAATTGTAAGTATATCACAATTTATGCAGTCATCATATCAGTACGTTATTTCACATTCCAAGTTTACTAATATGCACTAATAATTTAAAACGAAAGCCTTATATCTCAAGAAAATTATATTTTTTTAAACTATTTTATAAATAAGATGTGATAGAATAGGTAACATGTTATGGTAATTTCATGCCTGACTAATAACAAGTTTATTTAAATCTTTTATTAAATTCTAAGAAGAAATTTTCATAATCACATTTTTTAACTTTACAGTTGCCTTAAAGTATACAGAAAATTACAAGTTTCTTAACAAAAGTGCTAATCATATTGCATAAAACGTCATTGGAATGTTGATTAGTAATAATTATATCTGTTATTTATAATTTTGGTAATAAGTCTCAGGTAGTTAATTAAATATTGTTGATTGCTAAAGCAGTGTGTAATTAATTTGGTTTCCTGTAATATTTTCCTGGGAGTTGGCCTAATAAAGCTGCATGAATGTTTTAAAGTAACTTTGTTTAAATAAAGTTGGGCATATATTATTATAACACAGTCAATTACAATAAAGTCACAGTAAACATGACTCTCTGTTCTGTAGGCATTAGGAACTGATATAAGTACAGTTATGGTTCAAGAAAGTGTGTGTGTGTGTGTGTATTGATCAGAATGCCACTTAAAGTGACTCTTAGTGTGATGTTATAAAAACCTGATATAAGAAATATCAGATTACATATTTATCGATCAAAACAGAATTTGCATATACATTTGAGGCTTAAAGCTCCATATATATGCTATGTATAAAAAGTTACAAACATTCATATCACTTAACCTAATTATATGGAGAATTTTTGTAAATAGGGAATCCAAGATTTAGCACAAAAGTAATTTGAATTGATAGTTACTATTACTTTGTCTTTACATGTTGAGAAAATGTACAGTAGCATATATTATATACGTGCCATATAAGTGTAGTATAAGCATGATATAAGTGTCAGCATTTGAAATACTGATGATTTTGATTGCTTAAAGTATAATATATATTATTTTCAGGTTAGGAAATGATAAGAATATAGACAGAGAAAAGACAAAAAGAATAGTATATTCTGTAATGTATGGTGTTGGTTCAGGAAAGCTTTCAGAATACTTACATGTTTCAACTAGTGAAGCAGAAAAAATTATGAATAGTCTTGTAGGTGAGAGTAAATAATATTATCTTTTTTTTTAATACTGTCAGACCACAGTCACAAGAAACTACAGTAAAACATAATTAAGTTTGCATTAAAATCTGTACTTCAGGGCATTAATAAAGCAAAATGATATAGCACTAAAAAAAAAATCAAAAAATATGTAGAGCTAGAGTATGCTGTATGTAGCAAGACACAAATACCCCTCTCCCCTCTTTTTACCTTTAATTCTTAATGTATGTATTTTGAATGTATGAAACATTTTTGTTGCTAAATTTATTGACAAGTCTTTATCTTCTGCATATGTTGTTCTCTTTTTAGATGGATTTAATATTTATTGCACCTTATTTTAAGATTATCTTATCACAGTTCTGATTTCAAAAAAAAACAACAAAAACAGGACATTTACAATGTTTCAACCATATAAAGAAGACACTATCCATTGTCACAGATGTATTTATCCTATAATAATAGTACTTATTATAAATATTTTCCATAAAAACTCCTTTAATGGATCCACATCAAATTTTTTCCTTTCCTTTGTCTCCTTCCTTAGTGAAAATACATTTTCATTCTGTGCAGGAACAGTAAAAAACAGTTATTTTAAGAATTCTGAATAGCATTCTGTTTCTAGATTGTTGAAAATATTTTTTACACTTCTTGTGTGCAAGGAGTGTGTATAATCCCTAATTCCCTAACAAATAAATTGGTTACAAATCAATATGCTCAAGAAGTAACAGAAGTGTATACGTATATTTAGTTACACACAGTAAAGTAGAGCACTAGAAAATTATTTAAGAACAATCACAATCAAGTGAATGGTGAGTTACCATGTTGTGAAACAAGTCATCCTGTTAGTCACATTACGTTCACAATACCAGTATTCTTTAAAATGTTTTTATGCAGACACTTAATCTAAAGTACACTTTATAAGCTTATCCTCGATAACTTTTCCTCTACTATCATTGTCATATACCTAGACTAAACTAGTAGCTTGACAAGACTATTGTGGCTTAGATTTTGTTACAGAAAACTGAGTACCTAGTCATAATTATAATTTTGACTTAATCTGACAGGAGGTACTGTATCTGACACTCATGATGCTGAGTAGTCACTATATAGACCTCCTGGAAGACTTCAAGCCCCCCCCTCCCCAATCGCCCAATGTTGTCCACTTTTAGTGAGGATGATAGGTACTAAACTTCTTCCTTTGGCTTTTCACTCACTTTCTTCACTTCTGTCATCCTTTGAAACTTTTTTGGAACTTCATTCTCTGACAGCCTTTGTAAGAGCCCTGCCTATCTTACTCTCAACTTTTTTCTTCTGCCATTACATCAGGCTCTTTAACAGCTGGATAAATTCTTGTTAACCTTCACCCTCCACCTTCATTAACAGCTCCAAGTATTTTCCTTTCCTCAAAATTTGTTGCTCCCATTTCTGCGAGCAGGCTTCCTTCTTTGGAGGAAGCCTCCAAAACCATAGGTAGCCACAGATCTCATTACTGTCTTATAAATTTTTACTTACAGACAATAAGTCTGTACTTACTTACAGTAAGTCCTCTTTCTCAATAACTTTGGATTAAAGATATCTTGGAGTGCAAAGTAAGATATGTTACCAGTAATAATGCAGGCCTTGTACTGTTTCTTGTACTACAGTGCATCATTGTCTTAAGTAAGTATACTGAATACTTGAAATTGCTTACCTTTTCCATGGTGTTTCCTCTCACAGTCATTCTATTAAGGCTCTTCTTTCTATTAACAACATTATGGCTTTTGTTTTTTCTAAATTTATTTCCAAGTCCAAGACTCTTGTTGCTTCTACAAATCTTATGAAAGTTTCATCCAGATCTCATCAGTTTCTTGAATGTACTGCAGTGCATACTGCATTTTCGTAAGGTAAATACTAATAGGTTCTATTAAAAATAGTTCCACCTTGATTATGAGTAACAGTCAGTGGCGTGTTATATGGAGTCTATTGAGGCAATGCCTACCCTAAAAAATTCTGTAGAATAAAAATTATAAATACATATGAACTATCTAACGTAAAGATTATGCAACTGTTACTGTGATTGTCAAATTTACTAAACCAAAACTATGTGCTTTACTGAGCGACCACTAGATGGTGACAGGTGACAGTCGACATAGTTCATTTAAAGTGAATGAGGCAATGTGAACTTGCCTCAGCGTTTTTTGTATACATCGTATATACGCAATGTGCTGGCATGAATGCGAAGTGCAGGGAGGGGGGATTGTCCTGTGCTCCTCACATGTAACATCAGGCATGTCTCACTTCTAACTTTGGTGCAAAGAGTTAAGTTTTAAAGCATGCTGTGTGGTTTATAAGTGTGTTTATTTTATGCAGTTCTTAAAAGTGAGCCTGATATTCTGCTGAACTAATAGACGATTAAGATTGCTATTTGAATTATTTGTGACATTAAACATATATATATATATATATATATATATATATAAACTAATCAAGTTTATAAATTTGGAAGTTCAATCAATTGTATTATTGTGTATGACTAATAAGTGTGTCGCCCGAAATGGGTGAAAGCAGTCGTTTTAATACCTTGTCACATCTTTTGAACTTATTATAAAGTAAACTGTTTTCTTCTTTGAATTATGAAGAAAAATGTGGTGTTAAAAACAAAAGATTGTCTAATTTAGACATTTTGATGGTAAAGTACCTAGAAAATTTCAGTTTTCTTGGCATGAACGATATTCGTAGTTGACTTGCTGGTCAAAAAGAATGGATTTTGTATGAAGTAACGGTTACAAAAAACTTTCTTAGAAAAGCAGAGAAACACCAGAATTTAAATAAACATATTCAGAATGAAGAGGCATACCGTTTGCTGGGATGCGTGAGGATTGAACATACTCCCTCTGAAGGGGCTAGAATTCAAGGTGTTAAACATAATGAAGTCGTGAAACAAAATAGGCTTGTTGCTGAAAGACTTGTTGACATTGTGTGTTTTCTCGGGAAACAGGAGCTTGGATTTCGAGGTCATTTTGAAGGGGAAGACTCAGTCAACCGGAGTAATTATCTAGAATTGTTAGATCTTCTTTCTAAGCAGGAGCAGTACATTCAAGATCATCTCCAGTCTATGTCAGGTTTTAAAGGTACATCAAGCAATATCCAGAATGAATTACTTGAATCTGTAACTGATATAATTCAAGAGAAGATTAAGGCAGAGTTAGATTCTTGTCACTTTATTGGAATTCAGACAAATGAAACTTTTAGACATATAAAGTAGATCTCAGGTCAGCATAATTTTTAGATTTTGTTCAAAAGAGGGTCCGATAAAAAGGTTCATTGGGTTTTATGATGTTTCAGTAGATAAGACTGCATCAGGCTGGAAAGCATGGAGATTTTCAGCACTATGTAGAACAGACATTCCCAAGAACATTATTTCTACATTGCTATGTTCACAAGTTAAACCTTGTTCTTCTTCATTGCTCTAAAACAATAAAGTTGGTTATGCTCTTCATTGAGATCCTCAAAGAGATCACAGCTTCTGGAATCTAGAGAGGATTTAAACTTCCACAAGCATTCACTAGCCATTGGAACTTCCATTCCAGAGCAGTTCATAGCATCTTTTCCCAATATGGTGACTTGAGACAGCGTTTTGAGGACATTACAGAGGATGATGAAGGATGGGATAGTGATTCGTACAATTCTGCTGTTGGATTGCTTAACATACTCAAAAAGATACTTACTTTTTTTTTATAGGAAAATATTCATTTATACTTATTATCTCTTTTCTCTACTGCAACACAAAACAATCTGCAATATAATTCTGTACAACACTGAAATTAAGAAAACTACTGCTATCCTCAAGGACATGAGATCAGAAAACACTGTGTCATTTTGCATTGAAAAATGTTACAAAATAAGAAGTGAGGTAAATATAGATGACAGTGACAGGAAACTGCTGAAAACGTTAACTTATGAAGTTCTTGATACTTTGATTATGCAGCTGGAGGTGATTTCGAAAGTATCCAGTTTGATACAGTCTTAAACAAACTGATATTTGATAAACCTAAGGGATTTGGTTATTTAATTCAATTATTTACTAAATAGCTCCTTCGAGCGCCATCTTTATTGCCAACTGTGAATATTTACCCGGGTTCGATTCAGCGGACCAGGAAATGCAGAACTGGTTATTTAAGAAAATACAATTGGCTTGCCATCACAACTATTTTAATTCATTCTTATATTAAAATATGGTTTTATAAAAGAAAACATGAAAATATAGCACGTAACCTAATTGCAAATGTTATATAGAAAAATGTTCCCCTTCCCTTCTACTTTTGCGATCTTATAGAAAAAACGATAACATTTATTATGCATGATTAGAAATAAACCCATATTGTAAACTTAGAATTAGTTTTGAAAAAAACGGAAACCAGCACTTCATAATATTTGATAATATAATTAAACTAAAACCCCCACACTCGCTCACATACTACCCCAGAATTACATTATATCTTTTTTTTTTCTTCAACTTTATAAGGTATGAAAAAGCCGGCATTTTAATTATTATTAATATTTTAAAAGTCTACTTTCCTTTTGATGCCTAGAAGTCCGACACCTGGGTGTCTCCTCATGGCGTACACTAGTTGCTGTTTATAGGTCGCACTTTGATTTTTTACGGCCGAACTGTCAATTTACTGCAATTACGTTAATTATGGATGATTATTGGCCAATAAAAACTGTTTGTATTTTACATTTTGTGGTTCTGCGGGCCCGCACTTACTGCCGAAACTTTTGATAGCTACCACTCGCGATTGGTGATGAGATGTTACTGGGAAGATTTTCAGGCGCTACTTTGTGAAGCGGCTGTTGTTCGTTCAATTCTTATTGGTTTTCAGTTTGTATTCGTTCGCCAGTGGACTGTTTTGGGCTTGTTGACAAAACTGGTGACACACATCGTTATATAATATGCTGACGCAACACATCGCCTGACACCATTATGTCATTTGTTGTTACATAACGTGTTTACGTTTTTCGTGTTCGTCATTGTCCTTGAACTGACTTTGGTACAGTTGTTGGCTGTTATTAAACTGTTTATATGAATATTGTCTAATAATTGTCACAGTCAATGCTGCCACGTTGCGATCGCTTCCACAATAACAAATTTACCTCTCGGTCACAAAATTTTCCTATCACTCAACAAGTTATTTATTATTTATAAAAAAAATACAAATTCTGTTATTACCCCAGGTCTGCCCAAAAATGCCCCGCTACAATACCCCCTCAATGAGATATTTTATGCCGAAGCATAAAAAATCTCATTGACACATTCATACTTGCTAGAGGGATCAGCCAGGATATGTCGCCACAACCCCCTGTATGGTTTACACAAAAGAATAATCAACTCACCCTTGGTCCGGTGACTGTGACCGCATCTGCATGACAATACTGGACTTCTCTCTCGAGATCCCAACACCGTAGAGTCAGACAGATACTCAACGCCCCTGCCCTGACGCGCAGGCCAGCTCAGGTCCGCCGCCACAGCATCACCAAACACTGAAACAACAAATCAAAATATTAAATAGTGGCCTTATACAACACCATATCCCCAACTGATCTGTTCCCCCCTAGCGGTGCTGGTTTGCGCTAAGAAGCACTGGTTTTGTTTTTAATTTATCGCTAACATGTATATATCATAACATATTTACCAACAATATATATATACCCCTCTTAAAATTCCATCTACTTACCCTTATCAACTTTACCCCAAAATTCAAAATCATTGCCCTGATTCCCATCAGAATTTAAGCAAACAGACGACTGACTTATTAACATTTCCCATTACCATATTACATTTCTCTCATCCCCAATTTAAAAATGCATTTAAAATAGTTAACTTCATAAAATTCTCTTAAACTAACAAACACAATATAACATAAGAAAATATAATACACTTCTAATTCACATTAAAATAAACAATTGGTATTTAAAATGTTACACACATTAAGTTGGCATATAAAATCAGAAAATTACTTTTAAACTTGATTTACTCTTATTAATTCGTTTCTCAAAATTACAAAAATTATTTTATTTATTTATTTTTTTTTTTCAATTATGGCCATCATTATTCCATTTCATTACTTTGGGTGATTCTACGTTATTCATTATAATTTACTTTATCAACTTGGCATTTACTCACAAACTTCCCCTTTTATTATTCTAACGTTCCCTTACAAAATCTCTAACTAGTATGACACCCTTCTATCAAAATTTTACTAACCCTTCTCTACCTCTAGCTACTTACTATTTTAACTCCAATCGCCACCTTCTACTCTTATATAAAAAAAAAATACTCTCTAACCCTTTGTACATAGGATACGTGTTTCCTTCCCAAAACTCATTCCCTTATGTTGGTCCCTGGACTCCCCCTAGGTAACCCTTTCCGGCGCCAATCGGTCCCTATCCCGTCCCAACCCTTATGTTGCGGACTCCCACATTACACTACCACTACTACAAAATTGCCATCCCCAAAAAATCTCACTCTCATAACTTCACTACAACTACAACAAATTAACATCAACAAAATAAACAATATATCGCTCAAAACTCTACATAAAATCTCCATAACTACTGTGTCTCCACTTATACTTCTCAAAATTCTATAACATATACTAACTCAAAACAACATTGCATTATTTTCATCTCTCATTCTCTTTAACTTTTACTTCGATTTGAACAGATCTATATGTCCCACAAAATTCAACTTGAATTGACTCAAACATTTTATTCAACTAATTACTATCACCCATTTCTATCTTTTACAACCCATTGAAAATTTTACCTATCACAACTATTTTTCATTTTATTTTTAAATCTATAAACACATTGAAAACATATTATTATATTTTTATAATACTTATTCCTAACATACTAATGCAATCAACACACTAAGACATAATAACACAATATAAGAAGTATTTAGTGCATCTATTTTTTAAATTCAAACAAAATTATTGAGTAGCAAATCATCATTAGTAATTAAAATATATCAAATTTTTAATACGTTATCCCCTTGGATAACCTCCCAGCCACACACACTTGTACAATACATTACATAACATAATACACAAATAGACATTAACCTGGATTCTTAGTATACATCAAACAAACAATTCTCTTTTAAATAGTTTATATAAAAATTTATAAACATTATTATTTAAAATGTTTCATTAACTCTTTTTATTTATCCTCATTATTTATTTATCCTGTGTTGCAATCAGATTTTCAAAAATTCTAAATTTATTATTAACATATATTTTTAACCATTATTTTTATTTAGCGCAATTATTTCAAAATATTTCCTTACTGAATTAACATATCAATCACTCCTGTCAACCTTTTTGTTATACATTATTCATATTGTAAAATTTCAATACTTACAGCCCATTTCTCAAAACATATACAACATACCACAATACTCTCACCTCACCACTGAAACATTTCACAACATATTAGTTTACCTCAAATAATTCAGCCATCTATTATCAAAATGATTTAAATTCCTAAAAAAGTTAATTATACAATATCGAAATAGTCAAACAAAATATTTAACATGTATTAAATTGTTTAATTAAATTCATTATTAACAATACAAAATTCATTTCCATAAACTATTATTATTCAATTACTGTTTCTCAATATTAAGGTTATTACTTATTTAACTGGCAAAATATTATTATTATTATTACCACAATTACACACATTTATTTATTCAACATTCCACATATACACAATCAAAGTTACTACATTATTATTTACAAATTTCAAATTTACAAAATATTCGTCAACAACTGTTCAAGTGTATCTCACTTCATGTCCAAATCAGCAAGGTCATTACCAAAAATTTACAATATTTAAAAATGTCTATACACTGATATTCTAGTTCAGCCACCATCGTCATATATATATCTAGTGTATTTGTAACATTCATCATTTTTATCAACACACAAATTATGATAATCATTACTATCATAATAATCTATCAACTCTATTTCATCCATTGTACCACTATAAATCTTGTTACCATAGGTTAGGATTGTCCAGTCTATATCAGTGTTATTTGTTAACGTCAGGTAAATCGTTTTATCATTTTTGTATTCCTCAACTACTACGTCAGGTAAGTCATCATAGTCAGGTAAGATATTATCAAAATTATTCTCTGTCTCTCTTTCAACAGGTACGTATTTCACATGATTCATCATCACCCCTTCTAGTAATTTTCTCAATTCATCATACTTTCTTTCTAACTTATATATTTCTATTTCATTCTCAACATATAACTCTCTTTCTTCATAGCACCACATCACACTCTCACAATTATTTCGGACAGAGGGTACAACATTATACAACATTACTTCATTTAACAATAAGGGTCTCTTGCCCTGAAAAAACAACATTAAATCATCATCATCATTATAAACAATAAGGGGAAAATTTGCCCTCTGTCCCCATTTAATTACTACATTATTCTTCCACTCTCTCTCTATTTCATAAACACTCATTAACATTTCATTATCGCATTCTAAAACTTCATCAGTACTCTTTGTTATTATATTTTCATCATTTACTTCTACATTATTCTTCACCCCCACTATACTCTCAAAATTGTCTACTATTTCGTCATTTTTACATTTTGTCTTACTTAAAACATTGTCACCTAATTTCTCGAACTTCTGTTCTAACTTATTTAAACTGTTTCTTATTGTTTCGTTAGTGCTTTCTAAATGTTTATTAATTTCTTGTATCTCACTTTTCAACTCGTCAAATTTCTCATTCTGTATATCTAATTTCTTATTTATACTACTTTTAAATTCTTGCATCTCATTTTTGTGTTCGTCTAATTTTACATCAAATTTATTGAGCATTTCGTTTTTTTGTTCATCTAATTTGTTATTGAAATCACTAGTGTTCATGTCAAATTTATTCAACAATAACTGCATCATACTCATCATTTCACTATTACTTTCTCTCTTAATTAAGGCCGGCGTTGACTGACTCGTCACACCTTCCATTATTTTCGATTCGGTCAGCTGACTTTCTAAATTATTATCACTCGTTTGAACTCCCGAATCGCTACTAAACTGACTGTCAGATAAGCTGACAGTACTATTATCTGCCATTTTTCTTAAAAATTTTATATATATTTCTTAGCAAAATATTATTTTGTCATACATAATTATTATTGAGAAAAGAAAAAAATGTTCTGCTCACTCATACTACAAAACATGACATAACCTTATTCTATACGTCTATTTTACGTATCCAAAAAAAAAATTTATTTTACCTTAAACAACCATTCTGCTTTCCCAGTGGGCCTATATTTATATAATATTATTATATAAATCGTCCCTGTTCGGGCGCCACTGATACAGTCTTAAACAAACTGATATTTGATAAACCTAAGGGATTTGGTTATTTAATTCAATTATTTACTAAATAGCTCCTTCGAGCGCCATCTTTATTGCCAACTGTGAATATTTACCCGGGTTCGATTCAGCGGACCAGGAAATGCAGAACTGGTTATTTAAGAAAATACAATTGGCTTGCCATCACAACTATTTTAATTCATTCTTATATTAAAATATGGTTTTATAAAAGAAAACATGAAAATATAGCACGTAACCTAATTGCAAATGTTATATAGAAAAATGTTCCCCTTCCCTTCTACTTTTGCGATCTTATAGAAAAAACGATAACATTTATTATGCATGATTAGAAATAAACCCATATTGTAAACTTAGAATTAGTTTTGAAAAAAACGGAAACCAGCACTTCATAATATTTGATAATATAATTAAACTAAAACCCCCACACTCGCTCACATACTACCCCAGAATTACATTATATCTTTTTTTTTTCTTCAACTTTATAAGGTATGAAAAAGCCGGCATTTTAATTATTATTAATATTTTAAAAGTCTACTTTCCTTTTGATGCCTAGAAGTCCGACACCTGGGTGTCTCCTCATGGCGTACACTAGTTGCTGTTTATAGGTCGCACTTTGATTTTTTACGGCCGAACTGTCAATTTACTGCAATTACGTTAATTATGGATGATTATTGGCCAATAAAAACTGTTTGTATTTTACATTTTGTGGTTCTGCGGGCCCGCACTTACTGCCGAAACTTTTGATAGCTACCACTCGCGATTGGTGATGAGATGTTACTGGGAAGATTTTCAGGCGCTACTTTGTGAAGCGGCTGTTGTTCGTTCAATTCTTATTGGTTTTCAGTTTGTATTCGTTCGCCAGTGGACTGTTTTGGGCTTGTTGACAAAACTGGTGACACACATCGTTATATAATATGCTGACGCAACACATCGCCTGATACCATTATGTCATTTGTTGTTACATAACGTGTTTACGTTTTTCGTGTTCGTCATTGTCCTTGAACTGACTTTGGTACAGTTGTTGGCTGTTATTAAACTGTTTATATGAATATTGTCTAATAATTGTCACAGTCAATGCTGCCACGTTGCGATCGCTTCCACAATAACAAATTTACCTCTCGGTCACAAAATTTTCCTATCACTCAACAAGTTATTTATTATTTATAAAAAAAATACAAATTCTGTTATTACCCCAGGTCTGCCCAAAAATGCCCCGCTACAAGTTTGTTGAGTTGTTGGATCCAAATCACTTCATTTCTTACAAAGAGAGTTTCACTTCTACTGAATTGAACAGCCTTATAAATAAATACCCTTTTTCAATAGTGAAAGACTGAAAAAATGAATTAATGAACATTTACTCGGATAATGGAAAACATTTGTACACTCAACGACTTTACGTTTTATAGTTCTTAATGACTTAGAACCAGTATACATGGAACTTTCAAAATTAATTCGTTTGAGTTTGACGTTTCCTGTTACCATGGCTTCTTCAGAAAGGAGTATGAGTACTCTGAAAAGAATAAAAAACTACTTGTGCAATATGATGACCAATGAAAGCCTTAACTCTCTTAGCACCATTGTTATTAAAAAAATTTGTGAAAGAACTGATGAGTGACCAGCTGTTCAAAGACCATGTGGCTGACAATTTTGCAAGCAAGAAAACTTGCCATGTTGAACTACTCTACAAAAAAATTTAAGGTAAGACTTTTGCCTACCATTCATTAATTACTATCTTCACCACTGGTAACAGTTTACCCCATATAGCCTTTTCCAGGACTACATTAAAACCAATGTTAACTACATACAGCTTAGCACAGTAATCTTTTCATTTCAAATTAATTTAACAATTCTCGTCTATTCTAGTCACTAAAACACTTTTAGTCTATTCTTGTGTCTTCTTTGTAGGTCTAATTAATTTCTCTTGAATTCTGAGTTCTTTTGTTACTTGAAATGGTTTGATCCTATGTACTATATTATATGTTTGTTTAAAGAAAAGCTACATTCAGTGAAGATCTATGTCAAATTTGTAACACATTTGCAGGATTTGAAAAGTATAAAAATTTGATCTACTATACAATGCGTAAGTCCAGTTTAGTACTTCCTAACTATGTTTTCAACTAGTGGTGTTATTCTTTTTTTAACTATCTTTATGAAGACTTTGTATGTCAGAATCAGTACAAGATTGGTTCTACAGTTTCCCTTAAACATATGTATCATTTTTTCTGTGAAATGTACATATGTTTCCTAGATTCCACTTCTATGACATTTTCTTGGTATTCCATATCTCTTCCACTTAACTGTGCATCTTTTCCAATAAGATTTTCCACCATACTTTGGGAGTTCTGAACTACTTTCATCCTCACCTGGAGATTTATTGTTTCTTAATTTTTTGATCTTTTGCCTCATTTTTTCTAGCACTGGGCTTGCTTGCTTTTGGAACTATCCTGTTTCATATTAGGTACTTCAGTCTCCTTATATCTCTTTGTGTTTTTTCCATTACTGATTAGGTTTACAGTCTCTTCAAATGCTCTTTCCACCTTCTTAGAATTTCTTCTTGATCTCCTATAAGGTTGCTATTTTTATTTTTGTAGAATATTATATAGAATGGAAATCTTTCTTATCTTCTTTTACTTTTTGATAAAATTGTCTTATTTCTACTCCTTCTGTCTTTTTTCCAATGCTTCCATTTTTTCCCTTTGGGGTGCTTTTTTGTTCTACAGACTTGCTCTGCACTCTTCTTGTCTTTTGTATGCAAGTCTTTTCAGTTGACATTCTTGTTGTTCTTTGCATTATTTTCTTCCTCGCTTCCTTATTCTGGTTATCCTTTCCTCATATTCTTCATCAATGAGTCATGCCTCTTCCTTTGTGCACTCATTCATGTTACCTCTCAAACTATTTGCAAAATATTTTCTTTCAAAAGATTCCACCTCTTTTCTATATAACTTTGTTCTCACTCCTGCTCCATCTCATCTGTCCGTGTTATGTCATGCTCTCTTTATACTGCCTTTTGATCCCTTACAGTTTCCTTCTTCAGAAATGTTTGCCTTTTCTACCTTGTTTTGTCAATGTGAGACAATTTTTTATCTACACTTAATCTGCACCAGGTAATGGTCAGAGCTTCTATATGCTCTCCTAAGGGTTTCTGCTTTTATGATATCTGTAGCATGTTGTCTATTACCACCATGTGGTCATCTGATTGTTTGTCATTCCATCTGGTGAAAGTTATATTACCTCTTCCCAGCTTTTCTTTGCAGCCATATTGTAACAATTAGTAGGGGTCGTACCTGTTAAAATGTATCACACTTGTTTATATGGTGTATTAGTGTGATTGTAGTGTGTTTGCCTCACACTGGTTGTTACATAAATCGACGTCACTACTGGAGTCCGTAGCGTTGTCAATGTCACCAGTACAACCTATCTGTTAATTCATAGGGATTACGATTCCCGGGTGGCACCAAATTGTTTTGTTAAAACAATTAAAACATTTAGTTTTTTAAAGTAATATGTGGTATTAGCATGGACAGCTGTGGCGTTCGAATTATTCCCGCGGCTACACAGGTTGTCGACTCGGCCACTCGTGACAAGCGCTAGTTGGCTATGACTTAAACTTCGCTAACACACATATATTTACAACAAAAAATCCTATGAAATAACACGATAGTATTGTTCTGTACTGCGTTTTTTAATACACATTTAATTATTAATAAACATGACAATTGAATAATAAACAAATTTATAATATTATGCTCCGGCTTAGAGCTTGAAACACAAAACACCTCAGGTTGGCAAAATTTATTCAAAACACTATCATTCAGTTGCTTCTAACAAATTAATATGTTTTTACAATCTGGGGTTCTTTTGATCATGAAAATAGACATAAACGTTGATTACATGAAAAGAAAGTACACTATTATACCTTATAGGTACTTAGGATTTATAATGTGTTTGTACAATTTGTTCTGTAGTGTCGTATTTCTGTTACAGTAGTTATGTTCACAAATAAGGTTATCTTTATAAATGGTTTTTAATATAAGTAAGTAAATTATGCCTTTACCTTTGAAAGAAAATACTATTTTTTAAATAGTGAGAAATTTTATCATTTTGAAAATAATTTAAGTGATTTGGGGTTTTTTAGGAGTAATAAATTATTCGGTACTTATCAGTTCGTCTCACGTTGAAGGGTCATCATGGGTAGGCGTATAGTTTTCGAATTTGGGCTGGTTGTAGGCTTCCAGCATCTTCTTCAAACTGGTCTGGGTTTTTTCTTTAATTAGTTTGTTTAATTTCGTTCCTGGTCATCATTAATTCTGTACAGATCGACGTCTCTTCACATTGGATCATTTTTGTTCACTATTCGACTTGTTGTAATTGTTTAGATTAAAGTTTTAGTTTGTCCAATTTCTTGCGTGGCGTACCCACGCTTCGTTTCTTCAGCGTCTCTTATTTTTTAACGGAAAAATAAGCCTCAAATGACTCGTTGTCATAGTAACTAATAATTCGATGCTAGTTTAATTACTCTTTGCTTACATTATTAGAGATATTTGAATTTTTATTCAAATTTATTAAGTATTTTCCCAATGATTTTATTCCCTTATAATTCCTTTGGGATAATAAATGACATCACTATTATTTTTCTTTCCTTTCAAAGTTTACAATGATACCTCATAAGGTCATATTTTGTTACACTTTAACTATAGTCTAATTAGTTGACTTTTAAAAAATAACATATCTTTCTTGAATTAAATTATTACAATAATATTTCTGTGTAGAAATAACTGATATACAATCATTGTCCATTCACTGTTCTTAGATTAGTAAGATTTTTTATGAAATTGATACAATTTGCATTTGAAATGTTCTTGGCAGTTAACTGTTTTCCTAGTTACAAACAGCCATGATTGTTTTCTAGTGTATTTCCCTTTTAAATTACATTCTGAATTCAGCCTGATGGGCTTCATTTATTTGTTTGTGTTTTAATTATTATTCAACATACATTTTCATTGCTTTTCATTTAAAATATAATAGTTAGGTTTATGGACTGTAAGTCCCCTTTCAGTCATATTCCTTCTTTAACATTGAATCAATTATTCTTTATAAGTCATAAATTATTCTTAGTATTAACATTGATTTCTTTCTTGTCTTATAAACTAGGGTGATAAACATTGTCACTTTCTCTAATAATATGAAGGTTAATTCCCCTTTCAACATGGGGTGTTGTATTCTTTATAATTTTAATCTTTAATAACAAATTTTAATTCTATCCTATCATGCCATGTTAACACAAGTTATGGTACTGGGCTTTCTCTCTGATATGTCACATGCTTCCCTTATATTAATTTTAAATACTATTTTTAATTACATCTAGGTATACAACTAATTATAGTTCCACTCCAATCATTGGTAATTTATCAATGTTTTCAAGAGTGTCTATTTCCTTAGCATTCTAACTTGAATGTTTCACATTCACCTTCACTATTTTTTATTTAGGGCATTCACTTCACTAAAACACTTCACTTTGGTTCACTGTTTTGTAATTAGTGTTATTTAATGGGTAACCCCTATACCTACTCCTACCATTTCTCACTATTTTTGTTTTAGTATTATTTTTACTATAAACAATATTAGGCTAGTTGAGTTTTGGGTTGAATCTAACCTTTCTGACAGGGTTAATGTACTCTTCCTACACAACTTTGCTTTATAATTGTATTGTCTCAAAAATGGGTACATATGTTAAATTAATAATAATAACAACATTGGTTTTATTAATATATAATTATTTAAGGTTTATTGACCGTATTCTATCTCTAACATACAATCTTTCCCTTTTATATATGTGTGTTAGTTTCCCTTGGGTTTTATCTGTCTCCTCTTCATTCTTCCTCTTCTTCTTCTTCAATAATCTTCATCTTCATTCTTCATCTTGGTTTGGTTCTCCTTTAGTTCTGTGTCCATCATTGTTTTGTTAATCACATTTTCTTAAGTATGTTTGGGTTGTCGGCTTAATCATGTCAAAATATTTACATTTTAATAAGTATGTTACGTGGTTCCCTTCTTTATGTTTATGTTTTTTGGCTCAATCACTTGGGTTAGGTATTATCGTTGTACGTCATGTCAAAGTATTTACATTTTAATCATTTTTTACACATTTTATTTCATATGAAGTAACTTTTATATTAAGAATTATCTTTTTTATTACTGGTACGAGATTTGGCTTAATTGTATCGTTACAATATACTTTACATCATCGTGTCTTTAGTTACTGTAAAATCAATAACGCTTAAGACAGTGTCATTAGTTCTCTCATGCAGGCCCTCTTTTTCAGTTGTTTTTCTGTAGCATTCTTCTTTTCCCACTTGTACTTTTAAATCTCATAAAATAACATTTATACCATGTCTAGCTATTCTATCAAACTCCTGTTCCAGCTTCTAAAAATAAAATAAATCTTCTTCTTCTCCTCCTCCTCTAGCTTATGTATGTAGAAGCAGATACACAAATTAATAATTGGTTAAAAAATGATCCCCTCATTCTTAATATACAGATACATTAATCACTTTAAACCATCAGTTTAATGTTTTTACTTATAGTTTGAGATTCTTTTCCATAATAAAGATTGTTTCAGCTTTACCATGGTCCCCTCCACTCCGGAACACAATACTGGTCCATGATGTCACCATTTCTCTTCCTTTCCACATAAGCTCCTGGATTACAGCTACTACTACTACTACTGTATACCTGTTGTTAAGCTCATAGCTTATGACTTTTAAGGCCTCCAACCTTGCCACTGACTGAATTTCCACATTGCCATCAGTTCTCTTCCCTTCTCTTTGTCTTATTAACATACTGGGTCCACTTACCACTTATATCTGAAGTGGAGTTTGTTAACACCATACACAACCCCCAACCTGAAGAGCTAGGGGACTTTTCTTCAGGTGTTACCATATATTAGCTAAGAACACTGGTTTTGGGGTGCTGGAGACTTGTACTCACCCATCCACTTTTGAAATAGGGTTTTGGCAGTTTTGCATTGTTTCTTTGCAAATGCTGCCTGCTTCCTAGCATTTGCAACACCCACCATTCAGCATTAGCAGGTGTTCTAGGCCTTAAAGCTACCTAGCCATAAGACTATAGATTGGATTGAATGAACAATAAGGATGGGTATGAATAATAGGACTAACAAGATAGGTAATTGCAGGACATATTTGCCTAGCTTCTCTGGTGAAGCCTGTCTAGCTATGGAAGCCCTTCCAGCAGTTATACTACCTCCAACATAGCTTTCAACTTCATTAAAACGTGCCAACTTCATAAGGTGATGTTCCCTGAGAAGAAAGTAGTAAATATACCTGCTTGTATATTATTAAATTAGAGCTATCAATCATATTTATATGTATCACTAATTACAATTTCTTAAGTTTTCTCTGTAATATATACACTGTAAAATACTTATGTATTTTAAAAATAAAATATATTTTAATCAGTATTAAAACTAAGTAGTTGATCTGAACAACATTAGGCATGTATTTATTTCTGTCCTCTTAAAAAATTTACAAAATATTTATAAAGTTTTTTGCTTATACTTTATACATGCTTGTTGACATGTTACTTTATATAACATGATATATATTTGTTAAAGGTTGTTCTTCTCCTAATAGTTTGTGCAATTACCAACTTCTGAATTAAAAATTAAGTTTTTTATTTTCTTTATTATGAAGAAAATAAGATTTTTTTTTGCTTTTTTGCTGGTATGTAAATGCTTTGGTATCTAGAGGTCATTGGACCAATACTCCTGATGTTACTTAAAAATGATTAATTATTGCTTATTTCCAACCTAATATAAATGTTAATGTGATTGCTGTTAACAATGTTTTTTAATGATACTGTAAAAATTTAATTATCTTGAGCTAACTGTAAAGCTGTTTCAAACATTTGCCACCAGGTCCATTTAATCAAACATGTTGCAGGTGTATTCCCTTCTTTAAATACATTAAAACAAAAAGTAATTGATCAGTGTAAATTAACAAAGTCAGTTAGATCTCTAAGTGGTCGTCATAGATTGTTTCCTAATATCTGTAGTAATGATCAGACACTACGATCACAATCAGAGCGACAGGCTATTAATTTTTTGATACAAGGTAAGTAACATTAGCATAACTCTAGTATTCTGTGTATGATAAAAGATTTAATTTTTATTTCCCCAAACATATGCATGACATTTACCTTGTGAACTGGAAAATATAAATACGTTGGTGGTACATTTTTTTTAACTCATAAATGACATGTGTGACACACACACACACACACACACAAATATATTACGAATAGGAGTATGTAAGAACATACTTAACCTATGAACTTAACCTGTAGATTTTATTCTAGCGACAAATAGTTTTACTAACACCAATCAGAATATTATTTAATATGTTATACAATATTCATAATATTACTATGAATGTGAGGTGGTGTTTCTGTAATATACAACATTCTGTCTCTAAGTAACTGTGGGACTCTCTTAAGTATCATCCTTATTATAAGCTGCAATCATCTAACTGTCATGGTCCTGTTACTCATGTGACCTCCCCTTCATTGAAGAGTTGTCTCAGATTCTGACTTGACCTTTTATCCCAACATTTATTTACCTTTTTATTTCTAAATATTTTCCTCCATTTTTTGTGTTTCCATGCTCCCAACATTTAGTCCTCAGATCCATACATGCTTTAGATGTAATTCTGTAAATGCTTATCTTAAGTGCATGTGATTGTGCTCTGTTTCTGACAAAGAGGGACACCACATGTATACTTCTGTTATCAATAATTAACCTTGTTAAATATTTTCTAGTGACTGTGGTTCTTAAATACCTACATTTTTATGCCTTCAAAATCTGCCACATTTCTTTCAAAATTGGCCACTCACAAAATTAATACATTTCTTTTCTGCCACCTGTTGTTATACTTGGCTGTCTTCCTTTCACCATTGATAACTTTGAAAGGAACATACAGCCTCAAGGGAAGTAAATAAACTTTACGCCAGTTGTTTGGTTTCCAATTATGGCTGCCCATTTCAAATACATTCCATTATTAAACTTCTTTTTATTGGTCATCCTACTGCTTTGAACTAAATTCAGTACAGTAAAAATCCATTTATCCTAACCCGTCATACGGATCACCAAATATCTGGATCAGTATCAAGAAATAAAAAGAATTACATTTTCTAAAACAAAAAATCAGGTATACTGAAATTTCCTTTGTGACAAACGGTGTATTTTCCCTGCCAATCTGTTCTTAAAATAGAACATCAAGGGCAAGCTACCTCTACCAAACCCATCACCTACCTTGTCAGTCACCTCACTCACTGCCATATTACAGTATTATACACTGATCCGTGTATTCTTGTCTATTGACAATTATTGAACAATTAAACAAAGGACTGGTAAACAGTTGGCTGAAACTTTTAATGTAAGCACATCCATTATTACCAACAAAGAAAAAAAAACAGTTCTTCAATTTTTAATTTATTTCTGTTTCGGAATGTGAAGAAGGAAGCTCATACGGAAATATGATGAAAACCACTAAAAATATAAAGCTAGAAAATGAAATTTTTGTAAATCCAGCAGCTGTCAATTGTAAATCCTCTATCTGATCCCACTGCTTCTGAAAAAGCAAAAATATTTGCTGAACAGATCAATGGTTTAATGTGATTAATGGTTGGCTACATAATTTCAAGGCTAAGCTTACATTTGGAAGCTAGATTTGAGTAGTGAAAAACTTTCTGCAGATAACAATGCAGCTTATAAATTCATTGAACAATTGAAAACTGAAACCAAAAACTATGGTCCTGAATTTGTGTGCAGTACCAATAAAAAGAGCCCCATATAACTTTGGCTTCAAAAAGGGAAACTAGTGCTCCTGGTCACAAAGTTACATGTGACAATGCTTACTTGTGCCAATTCAGTGGGTAGTCATTGGCTCCCTTTTGATTGGAAAATCTAAAAATCTTAAGAGCTTTCAGAAATGTTAACAAGTTACCACGGGTATATAAAAATTAACTGAAACCGTGGATGACAGCAGCATTGTATTCGGAGTGGTTTGGCATGTTCATTCCAGAAATAAAAACATATCAAAAGGAAGTGGGAAAAGAAGGGAACATGTTGCTTATTGTAGATACTGTAATTCACCAAGCCATCACATGAGTGTGATGCTGTGGAACATTACTGTGCGATACTTGTGTGCATGGAGTAGCTGGGTAGACATTGGAAATGTCTTTTTATCAAGGCTGGAGCAAGGTAGTTTTCATTGTGCATCATGTAATATTTGTTTTTGTTGTGTTTACAAACTATTTTTAATTGTGTATATAGTGTTGCAGACAAAGAAGTGTGTTATCATTTTTGTACTAATTATTTAATAATATATATTTTATTGACTCTTCCTTTAAGTGTTTCAAATATACTGTTCAATTGGTTTAAAGGAGAAAAATGAACACTGCTGGCACTTGTTCCATGACAGAAGAAGATATGAACTAGAATTCACTATAATTTTTGTTACAATATGAAATCAGTATATCTATAGAGCAAATGGTATTGCTCAAGTCAAAAGTCACAGAAATATGGAAAAGTTATCAGAAAATTTCAGAAAGTTTGGTATTGTAAATATAGATGGCTCTCTAGCTGTAAGCAAAAAACTCAGCATTGCTTTTTTGTTAATGGAGAGGAACTATGGAACAAAGTTAAGAGTAGGTACTATGCAAAATTTTGAAGCTAAAGCCAACAATCATCCTGGTAGCAAAACTTGTACAATAAATTCTGAGATGTTTCATATGCTACAATATAACAGAATTGAACATTGTCTGAATCATCTAAAATTCAAGCAGTACAGCACAATAAAAATATTGCATGAAATCAAAAGATAATAAACTGTTTAATAGATGTTGTTTGTTACTTTGGAAGACAAGAGTTGTGTTTTAGGAGCCACAAGGAAAATGAGCAGATTAAGGGCTATCATTTAAGACACATCTTCTGAAATTCAGAGTGATTTAATAGTACAGTATCTGTTCCCATTGCTGTTAATAAAAGAATTTGTGTGGAAATAAACCAGGCTGATTTTGTTCAAGCAAACAAACAAAAAACTAGCAGAATGATCACTGTTGCACACCACTATATAAAAATTATTCCGATTAGCGCTTTCAAGCTTCACAGCTCATCGTCAGATCGGAAATGAAACAAATAACTTGAAAAGAAACCCTTCACCCTCACCCCACCCCACCCTGCTCACACACAACAAGCTATAATTCAAATGTCCCTTCCCCACCCCCTGAGCCCTGTCCCTCCATCTGGACAGTTACATATTTTTCTAGCAAATTCCTTGTGTTTCAGTGTTGTGTGTGTGTGTACACTCCTTTTAAACCTACCCGTCTTTCTCAACCACAGATGTGGGTCAGTCACACACCCTTATTTTAAAAACATCCGATTAGTCCTATGCAATTTAATTCTTAATCTTATCTATCTGTCCTCTATCGTTTACTTCTTAATTATGTTATAAAATATTTCTTCATTATCAAATTTAATTTTAGTATTAATTAAATTGTCTAACCCTTTTTCTCTTTCCTTCAATATTTCTAACTCCTCCCTAAGCTTCCTTTCTTCAACTGTATTATTTACTACTTTTACAATTTCGTAGTCTTCCAAAGGATTAACAAACTTATGGTTGTCTTCTATGAAATGTCTTGCATATAACGAATTGGTTGTTCTATTACCTTATCCACGTTTGTGGTCAGACAACCTGCACACGAATTTTCATCCTGTCTCACCTAGGTACACTTTGTTGCAGTCTTTACATTTTAATTTATAAATTCCGCTTTTCTGTAATACTGGGATTTTTTCTATATTTTTATTCCTTATCTCATCAAATACCGTTTCACATTTTTTAATAGCTATATCTACTCCGTATTTATTAAAACATTTTATAATTTTTCTAGTATGTGAACCTATGTATGTCAATGACCCTGCATAATTCTTTTGTTCTGGTTCTATTTTAGCTTTTTGTATGTTAACCCTTTTCATAACCTTATCCACTATAATTATCTTGTTGATTCATCCTCTTCGTTCACTTTATAAATATTATTATATATATAAACTTTCACAATTGAACTTACTTTCATTTATCTTTCCCAAACGTTTCGAGGTGATGTTCCTCTTCCTCAGTGGGATTAAATACTGAATGTCATTTTAACAGTATAACGGTTATGGACTGGTGTGTGTGGTGGGGGTTGATGGTGGGAGGGAATTGGCGCTGAGGTTCAAATTGTGTGTTTGGGTCAATGTATCGAATAGTGTATGTGATCTATAATGTAATTGTTCATTTAATATGTTGTTTGGTTGTAGTGCGTGATGTCTGTATATTTCAAATTGTTCAGTTGTGTTTAGTTTTCTACTTTTAGGTAAGTAGTGTAATATTTCCATGTTGTGTTCTATGTTTATGTAACTGTGGTTTTCGTTTTGTAAATGTGTGGCAAATGTGGAATGTATGTAGTTTGTGGTGAGGGCTTTTAAATTTTCTGAAAATCTAAATTTATCCACTATGTTGTTGGTGTTATAGTTATTATTCCTTATAATCTTTTTATCGTTTTTAACTCCGTATCTTTTGATTCGGTGGTTAAATTTTTATATAGTGGTGTGCAACAGTGATCATTCTGCTTGTGATTTTAACCACTAACACAACTATCTTCATTAAAAAAAATAACTGATGTATCTGTTACAGTATGATTGAGTATAATTGTGCAATATGTTCATGGCTTGAAACTTGTGGAATGCTTTTTAGGCTTCTTAGATATTTCTTCCAACAAAAGTGCAGAAGTATTGGCGAATAAAATTATATCAGTTTTAAAAGAATATCGCACTGAAAATAAATTAGTAATCCACACATATGATGGTATCTCTCTGATGACTGTTGGTCACGGTGGAGTACAAACCGTTGTTTGTCATCAGCATCCCACAGGCAGTTTGTGCATTGGTATGCTCACCAACTTAATTAGCCATATTACATAGTGCAGAAAAACATTAAAGAAGTTAAACTGTTTATTTTAATTTAATCGCATTTCATAGTTTGTTTAGTAGATTAATGGATCTGCTGCTAGATCTGATTTACTCAGAGAACAAGAGTTTAAACTTCACCCAACATCAACTTCTTAGAATTATCATTCATAGGCATTTCAACAATTATAAAACAATATAAAGAAATATATCATGCAGTTTCTCACATTACCAAATGCGAAGACTGGGATCCTTAGTCTGTGAGTTCTGCAGTATGACTAAATATTAGTCAAACACTACTTCCACCCTTCCTCTGACTAACATTCATTTCAAATCTCTCAGTTCAAATCTAAACTCTGAAGTTGCCATAACTGGTGAAACAATTGTCAGGAAAATAAAGAGTACCTGAAGAAGTATACCAAGTGTGTATTTATTAAATTCAAATATTAAGAACATGTTCTACCAAGTGCCGAGTGACCATTGTTTATTTTATTATGCCTGTAATATCAAATCAAAATCATAACTGTAAAAGCCAGTTAATAAAAATTATCAGCATAAAATTGTTAAAACAATTTACTATATGACATCACTGGTGTTATTTACCAGGGGAAAGCACATACTATAATGTTGTCTTGACTAACTCCATTTTGGTGTATATACTTATCACAATTATAGCTTTCAGAATTATTTTGTATTTTTTGTTTGTTTAAGGAACAGCTGCAGATATTTGCAAAGTAGCAATGCTAAACTGTATAAGAAAAATTAATGAATTCCAGTTAGATGCAAAACTTCTTCTTCAAGTACATGATGAATTAATGTGGGAAGTAGCAGATTACCAAGTAAACCATTTTGCTGGTATGGTATCACTCACACAATGCTTATGTATAAATACTGGCTTATTTATTTTTATTCAAAAGACACAAGATAATATAAATGTTTTTTACTTTGAAAATTTGAAATTGAGTATAATGATCAATGCATATAGTATTTATTGTGTATCAGTTTTAAATCTTATTCTTTCTGAGTATCGCAGCCTGTCAAGTATTCATTATTTACAAAATTTGTAGTTAATATTTTTTACAAACTTTAGCCAAAAGTACTATTATATTTTTGTAGTATTATTTGTGCTGCTAAAGATTATTTTTTTAAATCTTTTATGGCCTGTTGGTCAATTTTAAGTACCTTCCAATCAGGTTTTACAAGGTAGTCAAGAAGTCTAAAAGTTAGCATACAGGGTGCATGTGGCGGACAGTGGGTTTCAAGACCAAGGGTTTATACAAGTTGCGTGCGGCAGTCAATTATGCGTGCTCAAGCCAGATGTGAAAAGAAAAGGGGGCCGCTCTTTTATAATTTATGTTGTTATTTTTGTGGTTGCATATAAACTAATAAAGCTCAGAAATAGTATATACACTGTGGTTAGATTAACAAATGAGCAATTTAGCTGTTGGAAGTGCTAAGTTGTAAGTTAAGACATACATTTTTGTTACAGTACCTCTAGTCTATTGTTAGTTTGAGTCATACAATAGAAAACCCTATTAAAATATGCAATCAAAACAGTAATATTTTCTTCTCCTCATATGTTCTGTAATTTCCCACACTTCAGCACCATATATTTCAATACTTTCAAATATTGACTTACATATTTTAAACTTTTTCAAGTCTTAGTTGATTGCTCCATAGAGTGGAATGCACTATCTCACTATACAATTTTTTAATTCTGCTACAATTGTGCCGTCATTTGTAACCATGACTGTGAAATACAAAGTGAAGAGCTTTTCGTCTCATGTTGGACTGGGTGTATCTCCAACAACAATATAAAGCTGAATTCAAGTATATCTTAAATAAAGTGGGTGCAATAGCACTCAAGAATTCATCAGATAGCCTTGAGCCTATCTTTATGCTGCTAGTAATGTTGGTGTATGGCACTTCCACAGCTCTAACATACAGCTTACAGCATTGACATCACTTTTTAATAACACTCCCATAGCTTATTCAGTGGAATATAGTCATCTGCCGTCTTGAGGTCTATAAATATTAAATGGTTTCTACATTATTCTTTTTCAAAAAGTTGTTTTAATGTGAAGATATTATCTATACAAGATTGGGCTGGATGAAACCCAGTCTGTTCCTCAATCTTGGCTTTCGATTCTTGCTTTGATAAGTTTTCCATATAACTTATGGAGATGGAGTTGGTTACACTTACTCCACTGTGATTCAACAGTATCTTTCTGCTGCCTATTTTGTAGAGGTTGAAAATATATGCAGTCTTCTATTAAACAGGGAACTCTTCAACTTTTAAAAAGTAATTGAAGATATATGCCGAAAGGTCCAACAGGAGGTCTGTTCCATTTTTAAAGAGCTTATATGGAGTCCATTTGGACCTGGTGCCTGTCCATTTTTCACGGTTTTCAGAGCACTGTGACAGTAACAGGAAGTTTGTCTTTCTCAGGTAACAGTACATCAGAGAAACCAATCTTGTGGTCATTTAATATAAAAGTTAATTTCTAAATTTACGTTATTTTGTAAAAAGCAAACTATTTCATATTTATTCTGTAAAAACTGCATTCAGGGCAAAATAGATAGAGAAATTTATCAATCTAGTGCAATGTAATGTTCTTTAATGTAATATGTAACATTCTATAATCTGATTAAAGTTAGATTTGATCCCACAGGCTGTTCACTCAGCAATAAATCACTTTGAATTTATAATGTTGACATATTAATGTAAAGAATGGACATTTTTGGAACAGGGACTTTTACCCTCAGTGACAAATGGTTGTTTACATACTGTAATCTCAAACATGAATTTGTATGTATATTAGTAGAAAGTCTACGTTTTCTCAGTAAATATAACTCAACAGCAATTAACCAAATAAGATAAAAATATTTAGATGCCAAAAGACATCTGTGTATACCATCCATGTACATGAATCAGTTTTTATTATTGATACGTGTTCACTTTAATTAAAATTTTAATGTTTGACTATCTCATATGAGGGATACGAGTTTTGATCAATAAGTATGCGGAATTATTCGTTTTTATAACGAATAGGTAATAAGTTCGGAATAAGTAATAACGAAGTATTCGTTTTTCTCAAAAAAATCTTTATTTATTCAACAATATTAATTTTGTCCCCTTCATAGTAGTCCCCATCGCGATTCTGTCTTTATCTCCTCAATATTGGCAAAACGTCCTTCATGGGTTTTTCATCTTCGGGCATAGGAAGAAGTTGCAGGGGGCCATGTCCGGCAAATACAGAGGCTGGAGTATCAAAATGGTGTTATTTTTGGCCAAAAATTCACGAACAAGCAGTGAATTGTGAGCAGGTGCATTATTGTGGTGCAATTGCCATGAGTTGTTTCGCCACAAATCCAGGCGTTTTCTTTGGATTGCTTCACACAAACGCCATATAACTTCCAGGTAGTACTCTTTATTGTTTGTACGACCTGGTGGCAAGATCTCATGGTACACTATGCTGTTGAAATAAAAGAAAACAGTGAGTAGAATCTTTACATTCAGTCGAACTTGACGCACTTTTTTTGGTCTTGGCTCTTCAGGAAGCATCCATTGGGATGATTGGGCCTTAGTTTCGACATCATATCCATACACCCATGAATCATCACCAGTTATGACCCATTTGAACAGTTCTGGATCATCGTTGAGTTCATTCAGCAACTCCTGATTAATGTCCATTTGGCACGGCTTTAGTCAAAATTCAACAATTTCGGGACAAATTTTGCTGCCACACGTCTCATGCCTTAAATATGTGAAAAAATTTCTTGGCATGAGCCAAATGATATGCCAACATCATCAGCAACCTCTGTGATAGTGATTCAGCGATTGTCCATAATCATTTTCTTCACCTGTTCGATGTTCTCACCGATTGTTGACGTGTTGGGGTGTCCAGGGCACCCGTCATCTTCAACGTCTTCACGGCCCTCTTGGAAACGTTTGTACCACTTATAAATGCTTGTTTTATTCATACAAGACTCGCCAAAAGCAACATTCAATATTTTCAATACGGTGCTGCACGTTATTCCATTCTTAAAGCAAAATTTAATGCAAATTGTTTGTTCCATTTTCCCCACAAGTAAAAAATCACCAAGCACACCAAAACATATGTAACCTTTACGACAGCCAACAATGAACTAAGCATCCAATATAGCTATCAATATCAAGATATATCAGGAACAAGGGTGCCAACACAACAAAAAATTATGACTATTGGACTTATACAGCTCATGAAATTCAAAAATTTCGCGTATTTATAGATCAAACCTCGTATGTAGCCTATGTCTGAAGATAGAACAATTGTTACAAAATACGTCACAAATCTACTACTAGAAGTCACAAGACACAACTGAAATAAGGTAATATATCAATTAAATAAAGTGTTGCCTCATGCACACCTTTTGGAGGTTGTAAAGTGTCCCTTCAAATTCCTTCAAATGCCACACACACTTTGTATAAACCTCCTTCCAACATCTCTTTGCTCTCTAGGTCTATATTAGATTACTTTGAAAATAATCAAATATGGTCTTCTTACTAATTGGGTCTTTTACTTTTCATTTAAATCTATATATTGTAATGTCTCGCTTAATTAAGCCCCGCGATGGAAGCCATTTGTAACGTCTCCCACGCTTTGATCGCGTCTATCTCGGTTACAACGTTTGTTATCTGTTTGTGTTATTTACTTTCTAAAATCGAGTGTGTGTGATTATGAAAGAATATTGACCAATTTAACTTAATTTCGTATTAAATCAGGGCAGTTGTTTGAAGATAGGTAGGAGAGAGAGAGAAAGAGAGCCAAAGAGAATTACTCTCTTTGTATACAATCTAGTATTTTAAAATTTTTCCGCTCGTTGCATCAGCTGTTTCTATTTTTACGAACCCATTTAAGGTTAAGTTATTTTTGCAGTACTTAATAATTTTCTGATGACCGGACTGATTTCCTTACTCTTCTCGTCTTTTCCTTATTTCCTGTAACAAACTACTATCTACCAGAAATAATACACATTTTATTCTTTAAACGCAAGGCATTCATTGAATTTATTTTTTATTTACTGGACACTATGGTTTCCAAAACATAAATTAATGAAGAAATTTGTGGTAGTGGTTGAAATCACAAGCAGAATGATCACTGTTGCACACCACTATATAAAAATTATCCCGATTAGCGCTTTCAAGCTTCACAGCTCATCGTCAGATCGGAACAGACAGAAATTATGTCAAAACAAACCCTTCACCCCTCTCACCCCACCCTGCTCACACACAACAAGCTAAAATATAAATGACCCTTCCCCACCCACTAAACCCTGTCCCACCATCTGTACAGTTACAGATGGTGGGACAGTTCCCTTTATAAGGGAAGGCCCATATGAGGAAACAAAGTATGATTATACAAGTAAGTACCAGTCAAGGATAAAACAAATGATGAAACAGATAACATTTATAGAAGACAATAACAAAAAGTATTTATTGGAAAGTAATCCAACAGCACCAACTTTTAAAAGTCAGGTTAAGATACATAAAGAAGGAAAACTAATTAGACCGATTGTTTCTTTTATTAATGCACCTATTTATAAATTATCAAAGGAAGTTAGCAGAGTACTGAAAGAGAAATATGAATTTGGGACAAAATACAATATAGAGAATAATGTAAAATTGATAGAAAAATTAGAAAATATTAGAATTAATGTAAATCAAAATTGATATCACTGGATGTTAAGGACATGTTTACCAATATCATAGTAAATAAAGTTATTAAGTTAATAAACGATAATAATAATATGGGAGAATACAGGTATAAAAAGCAGTTGATTAAAATAATTAAAGAATGTGTAAATCAGAACTATTTTAGGTTTAATAAAAAGTTTTATATACAGAAAAAAGGTTTACCTATGGGGTCTTCATTATCCCCTATTCTTGCTGAAATATACATAAATGATTTTGAAAAGCAATTAATAAGTTCCACTAAGTATAAAGACAATATAAAATTATGGTCTAGATACGTTGATGATGTATTAGTAATTTGGGAAGGAAGCATAGAAGAAGTGCATGAGTTTATAAATGAGGTAAATAATAAGGATAAAAACTTACAATTTAAAGAAGAGATAGGAGGTAAGAAAATAAATTACTTAGATTTAAACATAGAAATTAAAGATAATGAGAAACTACAGTTTGGGATATTTAGGAAAGAGTCGTATTCTGATATAATTATACCAAGAGAATCTTACCACCCTTATAGATATAAAATGGCGGCAATCAATTCATTTTGTTACAGAGCTCAGAAGTGCTTAAAAGAGACCGAATCAAAAGATAGGGAGTTAAAAACGATAAAGGGAATTGTAAGGAATAATAATTATAACACCAACATAGTGGATAAAGTTATGAAAAGGGTTAACATACAAAAAGCTAAAACAGAACCAGAACAAAAGAATTATGCAGGGTCATTGCCATACATAGGTTCACAACTATAAAAATTATAAAATGTTTTAATAAATACGGAGTAAATATAGCTATTAAAAAATGTGAAACGGTATTTGATAAGATAAGGAATAAGAATATAGAAAAAATTCCAGTATTACAGAAAAGCGGAATTTATAAATTAAAATGTAAAGACTGCAACAAAGTGTACCTAGGTGAGACAGGACGAAAATTCGTATGCAGGTTGTCTGACCACAAACGTGGAGAAGGTAATAGAACAACCAATTCGTAATATGCAAGACATTTCATAGAAGACAACCATAAGTTTGTTAATCCTTTGGAAGAATACGAAATTGTAAAAGTAGTAAATAATACAGTTGAAAGGAAGCTTAGAGAGAAGTTAGAAATATTGAAAGAAAGAGAAAAAGGGTTAGACAATTTAATTAATATTAAAATTAAATTTGATAATGAAGAAATATTTTATAACATAATTAAGAAGTAAATGATAGAGGACAGATAGATAAGATTAAGAATTATATTGCATAGTACTAATTGGATGTTTTAAAATAAGGGTGTGTGACTGACCCACGTGTGGAGAGGAAGAGGGTAAGTTTAAAAGGATGCACACACACACACACACACACAAGGAATTTGCTAGAAAAATATGTAACTGTACAGATGGTGGGACAGGGTTTAGGGGGTGGGGAAGGGTCATTTATATTTTAGCTTGTTGTGTGTGAGCAGGGTGGGGTGAGAGGGGTGAAGGGTTTGTTTTCACATAATTTCTGTCTGTTCCGATCTGACGATGAGCTGTGAAGCTTGAAAGCGCTAATCGGTATAATTTTTATATAGTGGTGTGCAACAGTGAAAACATAAATTGACAATCGATTATTTCTCAAATCACAACGTTATTTCGATCTTAGTTTTACATTACATATAACACATAACAAATGTTTTTTATTACAGTTTTTGATAAAGAAAAATTAATTAATTATATTTCCCAGGGTTATTTAAGGTTCTTTGAACTTTAAGAAAGTCAGAAATGCATATTGGTTTGTATCATACTTTACATTAATTATTTGTTTATTTTGAAATCTAGTTCATCAAGTTGGTTTTTAAACCGCCAGAGCGCAGACTACGTATCTTCACCGAAAACGGACACAGATAATGATGGCGGCCGGAACGTTACTAGTGAATCCACATTTTTACTGTTTTTTGGTTAATTAAATACAGTTTATTATGTTCACCTTGTTTTCTTATGAATTTAAAGAGATGGTGTTGTTTCTAGTGTTCTATACTTATAGTTGAGTTGTAATTTAGTTATTTATTAAAAGGAAGCGATCTCACCCAATGATTTTCAATTCTGATGTCTAGATTGAGATGTGGTTAGCTGGATTTATTGGTTTTCATCGATTTTCTGGTGTGAATTATTGTAGTTCAAAGGACGTCTCTGATGTAGTGTATAGTGCTGACTCGTTTTCTTAATTTTGTAGTGGTTTGTTCCGAATGATTGTTATTAATTTTTTCAAATTTTATTGGACATTACATTTTTTCATCATCTCACCTTGAATACAATTTAACAATCAATCACTTTCTTGTTAGTTAGTTACTCATAGTACCAAGAAGTTGATGGTTTTTTATTGGCTAACCTAGGTACCATTTTAGGTAAATAGGTTAGTATATATTATTATTATTTCATTTCTTCTTTTTTAAAAAAATACTCCTTTACAAATCTTAGTTATAATTAAATTTAATTTATACAAGATTTTTCTTCATGAATTTATTTAAGCTTGGCTACTGGTATTTTAATAGTTTAATGATTTTTTATTTTAGTTTATTTATGACTTATACTTTGGTCAATGTATTATTACTCTACACTACTTTATTTTCCATTCCATCTCTCTAATATAGTATTAATTGGCCATTATTAGTTTGATATAACCCTGGATTTCCTTTAAACATACACACAAATAATTATAGTAAACAAAATATTAATTATAGTTATATTGCCTTTGTGGCCTACACAACACAAAACTACAACAACTTGTCATTAGTATTATAGTCTATTACTATAATACTGCTTCTTGCATCTACATCACAAATTTGTGAGATGCCCTTTTTAAGTGTTTGACACTTCCACATAACATACTATGTTTCACTTTGTACACTGCACTTTTATGATTACACTTAGTATTGTTTTCAATGGCTACAGTGTTTTATAGTACAAAGGTTCTTATAGTATGATACATAATCCCCATTTCTGACTTTTTAAATGAGTAATTACTGATTTTATACTTATGGTTATATGAATCCTTCTTTATTTATTAGTGGTATTGGGCATGGGTTATGTAATGTTACAATATATATAAGATTTTTGCATTCTCCCACAGGTAGCATGGTATACTCCATCATTGAATCAGATCTGTATATCACTGTTTTAAAAATAGTTTATTTGCTGAACTAGTTTTTAATTTAGCACCAATTCTCTTGTTAAAGCAATAGAGACTGATACTGTTTTAAAAAAAGATATAATTTGAGAGGAAATTCAATTGACAATATTACAATAATTATTTCATAATCATGGATAAGCTTTTGTATTCCTTTCACTACTTTGCCATTGCATTGAGTCTGTGATGCTGAAATTCCTTCATTTAGTTCACTTATTCTGTTAGTATTAAAATATTCACTGTTTCTGTTATATTCAGTTAGGCATTTAAACAGTATTACTGGTATATTATTAAAGTTCCCATATATAAAATAATACTCAAAACTGAGAAGTTTTAACTACAGAACAGCAGTACCAATTCTGAGTGGAATGTGTAAACTGTAGATCATTTTCTCCTCATTTTCAGTTACTCTTATTTCACTTTGTGCCTTTCTCCCCATAATTTTGACGTGATCGTTCTTGTCATTCATTAGTGATGCTTTCTTACTCCTATAATGAAAACTCCTATCCGTGAAAATCAGATCAAATAATTGTAATCACCTGGTGCATTTGTACAAACTGAACCCTTATCTTGCACTAAGAAGCAATCTCTATGACCTTAATCGCTGACAGTTCCATGGCCCGTTTAGCATCTCTCATGCTTTTTTTCATTTATATTGTATCTAGTTACAGACTGCCAAGCTACTTTACTCTAACAAGTATGTTAGCAGTGCAGTAGAATGTGCTACCATTGGCGTATTCCTCACTATAGTTTACGCATCATTCACTTGTAGATATTTCTTTAAACACTTCATTTTCCTATACCAATTCAAACAGTTTCTGTAACTGCAACTGGCATACAAATTCACCATTATCAGGAAGGTTTGGTTTTTATGAAACCTTTGTTAATATTTAGCTGCAAACCACTTGGTCTTATCAGTAACCATAGGTTTTTTTGAGGTCTCAATGGATGTCATCATTCCTTACATACCATGTTGCACAAAAAATACTGCAAAGCACATTATTTTGAAAAGTTTGGATTATTTTGATGTTGGATTTCTTTGTGCAACCCCGAAGTTGCACACCTTAAATCCACACCGGTTTCAAAAATTGTTTGTATAATAACAATTTATTATGGAGTGACAGTTCAGCATGTCTTCCAAGTAGCCACCACATTCCCATAAATTATATTTCAAGTTCTTCACATTTTTTCTTGACTTGTTATTTTCATATAAGCTTAGCACCTTGAGTCATGCTCAAATGCTTCGCTGAATTTGCATGTAGAATTATTTGATAATTGACCAAAATAGGTAAGTGCTATATTTTCCTATTGGTGAAGTTGACATAAGTACTTTTGTCTTATCCACTTTACTTTATTGTTGTATTGGAGTGTTATTGGTCTCAAATATTTCTACTAGTAATTTTGTACAAACCACTATGTTGTCTTTGGTATTGACGAGCGCTTTCAGCAGTCAAGCCATCTTCAGGTCATTTACCAACCTTCAAATTTTAGTTTATTTTCTCTTGTTATTCTTATGTTTAAATCTAGGAAATTTATTTCCTTGTTTCCTACTTCCATTTTAAATTTTATACTCTCTTCTAATTTGTTAACCTCTTCAAAAAATACCTTTAATTCTTCATCATTGCCCTCCCATATTAACAAGATATCGTCTACATACCTCGTCCATTTCTTAATTTTGTCTTTATTTTTCACCGTTGACATTATTTTATTTTCAAAGTAGTTCATGTAAATTTCTGCCATTATCGGTGGTGACATTGATGATCCCATTGGAAGCCCCTTCTTCTGAATATAAAACTTATTATCAGGGGCATAGCTACCGCTGTAGCAGGTGTATCAATGATACAGGGCCCCCGAGCTACAGGGGCCCCAACATGTGTAAGCAAAAATTTGTAAAATGTTATCCATAGTCTTATTGATAAGAGAGCCCTAATGACTGAATAATGAAACACTCCGCCACAGCTCTATATTATTCCATCTGAAGTCTGAACGCACCTTAAAGCGCTGCCCGCACGCGCCAGCTTGCCGACCATTCCATTAGTTCTCGACGATCTCGATAGGTGGCAGCTACGTCGCTTGAGTTTGCGAATAGTTTATAGTCAGTGGCAACAAGGACAAATGATGTCTCTGCCGGGGGAAGTCCCGTTCTTTGTTTGCGTGAATGAGTGGTGTAAACAATCTTTACGTTTTTTAATTTTTTCACTTCAATCTGTACACGCAATTGATTACGTTGTGATTATTTGTGCAGTGAATTGTCAAAAATATGAGCGAAAGAAAGAGAGCTTACCCCAGTGGCGCTTTTAAAAGAAAAATTAAACATTAAAAAGAAGATATTTCTAAAAATTTGCCAAAAATTTTGTCATTTTTTTAGCAGTCAAGTCCATTTTTTATCAATACTGTCCATAGAAAAAGAAGAACTTGAGAAACTGAAATCGTCTTCAGCTATGGATGTTATAATAAATACGTTCGCCGAAAAAAAGGCAAGAAAAGTACCTATTTAACTACAAGAATTTTTTTGAGTTATAAAGTTTTTTAATAAATACCTATGTATTGTTGTTTTTTACACTTTAAAATATATTTTGTTTATGCGAGTGTTTTTATTTTCCAAAAAAGGGCCCCCCAAGAAGTTTTGATACAGGGCCCACTCAGGGCTAGCTACGCCACTCCTTATTATCAAACCTAAAGTAATTTTGCTTCAAACACTCTTGTACTACTTTTATTAATTCTTCTTTCTTTTCGTATCCTTTCAGTGTGTTCTTTTCAATTAGTTTTAAGGTTTTTTAAAACCGGGATTTTTGTAAACGTATCTAGGCTACTACATCACGCGATATTAACCTTGGACTTTCCTTTACTTGTACTTCTTTCAGTGCTTCTATCAACTTTTTGTTATTTTCTATACTGTTTCTTCTCGAAATCATAATATACTTTTAGTATCTTACTACATTTTTTTGATAACTTATATGCTGGTGCTCCAATAAACGATATTACTGGCTTAACTGGGAGGTTTTCTTTGTGCAGTTTTATCTGACATTTAAATTTAGGCGCTTCAGGATTTGATTCTGTTAGTTTTATTTTATTCTTAAACATAGTGGAATTTTTTATTAATTTCTTCACTCTACTTTGAAATTTATTAGTATAATCATATTTAATCTCTTCATAATTATTACTTTTTATAAATTCATTCCCTTTCTTTATATACTCTTCTTTATCTGTTAGTACTACGGAGTTGCCTTTGTCTGCTTTTGTTACCATAATATTATTCTGTTTTATTTTATTTTTTAACCGTTTTATGTTTCTCTTAATAGCCATACTATTTCCCCCTTGTCTTCTGTTATTTTCTTCTAATGCTCCCACAATATTACAAATTTCAAATCTAATTGTTTTTTTTATTTTCCCCTCTTTTTCTTTGTTTATTATACAGGTTGGTAAATGACCTGAAGATGGCTTGACTGTGAAACCGCTCGTCAATACAAAAGACAACATAGTAGTTTGTACAAAATTACTAGTAGAAATTATCCACTTTAATATGTCATTTTTTGTCCATCTAGTGACATTATAAAATGCTATCTTTAGACTGTTTCTATAACACTGTTACTCAGGGCCGTATTTAGGATCTGTAGACCCTAGGCTGAAGGTGTAGACCACAGGTGCAGGCCCTACCGGGGGTCTGGGGAGTATTCCATACCCCCCAGTAAAACGGGGGGTCCGGAAATTTTTTGAAAATTAACCTGCAAAAATCACATTTTAGAGCAATTTTCTAACTAAAAACCTAAACAGAAACATTTAAAGTTTATTACTAAATTGTAGAAAATGTTACTGTACAGTATTTAGAAGTTAATGAATTGATGACAAAAAAATGAAAAGAAATGAAAATCATTAAGATATTCAACACGATTTATTAACATTGCTAATGAACAACTATATTAAAAAAAAGAACACAAAGTTTGGGTGTGAAATGAATTTATTAGCAGTGTGTTAAAAGACGATACTATACTACAGTAAGTTACATTACTACAGTAGTGAGTAGAGTAATATTACAGTACTATACAATACTATGACACTAATATGTATGAAAATACTGTGTGTACAATTTACTACTAAATTGTAGTTACTACATACAACTTAACTTGGAAATGGCTTAGTGGCTAATTGGTTTGCGCCTACACTTCATACTAATGAATCTACTTATAATATCTTCATTAATTAGTTGTCTTAAAATCTCACTTTCAATGCTGAGCAAAGCCAAAACGTTGAGCCTGTCTTCTAACATGGAGGTTCGAAGCCTGTTTTTGATCAACTACAATTTTGAAAATGACCTTTCTCCACTGCAGTTAGTGACCATAAGTGACAGGTGCATTCTTAGAGTGACCTCGATATTAGGAAAACAATCTTTGATGTTTCTTTCTAGGAGGACTTTATACATCCACCTCAACTGACTAACGACTTTTTCATTTTCCTCATCATCTTTTTGAAACTCATGGTAAATCGCCTTGAACTGAATCAGTTCATTTCCCAATTGATCATCTAAGTCATTGTTATATGTTTCTACTAAGTTTTGAGCTGCTGCAATTATCTCTTCATTAGTAAGTGTATCCAACTTGTTGAGAAACCCAAAACGGGTATCAACTAGTTTGTATGCCTCAAGCCTCTCCCACAATGAAGATTCAAATTGAACTATGACAGGAAGGAAACTCTGGGTTCGAAATTTTTCTGATGGGGTCAGCTTAACTTCTGGTGCTTGGACTGGGACACAGTCAAGAGGTGCCAAACGCACGTTTATTTTGCGGTTGCGCCGTGTTTCACTCTCATACTCAGTGCAATCAGTTAACTCAGCAGCTTTCACCTCATATTCTTCAAAGCTATCCTGTTTTGTTCCTATGAAGCTTGTTAGCGATGTCAGTGCTGAGGCGACTGTGTTCACGTCCAATCTAGGGTTCTGCAGAGTTTCACTAGTTTTGTTTACTTGTCCCAAGATATCATCCCAAAATACTGTGTACAGATTTTCAGTCAAATAGACCACCTCACAATTTTGAAGTGCTGTGGTGGCCATTTTTATGCAGTAATCTATATTACCTTGTGTCATAAACTCCGGCCACAATCCAATGTCATTTTCCAAGCAAACATTTTCACTTAAAGCAGGTCCAAGAGAAACCCCCTCCAGTTCCCACGCGACGCCAAGCGGTCGAGTTTCCTGAATGCTGACTCACTCATATCAGTTGACCACTGAAGAGTTCAGCTGAATTAGTCCACACGAAATAACTGCGTCGACGTCTTTTCTGATTATAAGAGGGCCCGCACCATGGTATTAAAACAGACATTTTTTATTTTAGTCTATTCAAAATTAAAATTTTTAAACAGTTTTTTTTTTGTGCCATAGGCTGCAGCCTAGATAGCCTGCGTGTAAATACGGCCCTGCTGTTACTAGTATCTAATAGTGCAGCGTCATCAGCAAGTGTAGCTGTTGTCACTACATCACATTTCAGAATATATCTCCCATATACAAGTATAGAATAGGTCCAAGGGCACTCCCTAGAACCCTAGCTGAAATATTTTCTAAATCAGAATATTCATTACCACACTTTACTCTGAACTGTCGTTCTGAGTTACACAATTTGAGGAGTTGGCTTATTTGCAAAGACATAGTTTTTTCATTTTATATACCAGACCTCATGCCCACTTTATTAAAAGCATAGGCCACATCCAAAAATATTGCTGTGCATATTTTCTTTTCTTCCAGTGACCGCTCATTTACATCAGTGATACAGTTGTTGCCCTCAAATTGCTTGTCCTTCATTAATACATTCACAAAATAATTATAACAGTTTTATTGGTTATACTGAGCTATACATGTTTTTTCTGTCCAAGGACAAATTTTCGTTTGGTCAATATATATGGCCAGAAACAAATGCACTGAAATGCTGAGTAAAATAAAAATTTAGCAATCCTAAAAAATTATATAGGCCTATTTTAGTCCTGTGGCTTAAAACAGCACTCAGAACAAATAAATATGGAATTTAAAAATGTAAATAATATAGTGCCAGAATAATAATAGAAAACGGATATATACTTTTCTTGCATGCTTAAGTGCAAACCTTACTTTAAAAGTCTTAAATTCAAAAACTCTACTTTTCACACAATATATTCCCTGGCTTGTATTATTCTCCTGTGATTATCCACATTATTTTTTTGATAGTTGTCTACAAAAGTTACTTAAAACTGTACTAATTAAAACAGTTACTTACATAAGTGAAAGTTTGTGAAACACATAAATTACCTGTCACTTCTAACTCAACATAAAAACTGGGCATGTCCAGTGATAATTTGAGTTCGCATGAACCAAATTTTAAATTTTATGAAGTTGTCAGAATGAATGAATGTTACCTTAAGGAATTTCTGTATAGTTTTTGTATAAAATCAGTTCACCAGTTCATTAAACATTTATATATAAATATAATTATTTCACTACCAACTCGGAACACAAAGGCACTACACTCCACTACAGAATCCACCTTTGCAAACCACCTCTTTGAAGCAAACCACACATACAAAAACATCGACAAGAACATGGACATTCTACACGTACACACAAAAGGCCAAAAACTAGACACTCTAGAACAATTGGAAATATACAAACACACGAAAACTCAAAAAAACGACATCCTAAACGAACAGACACAATTCAAATCACACGCATTATTCGAATATATCACACCCCACACACACATTATAGATCTTTCAAAAGTTGATACAGTCGCCAACAATAAGATGGACAGTGCTCCCAGTGGCAGCCTCTGAAGAAGCTTTTTAAAAGTGAAAACCAGTTAAGGCTAAAATGTAAAACTTTTACGTGTTTACCTATAAAAAACTTTGTGTTCCAAGTCAGTAGTGAAATAATTATATTTAGTTAAATAACGGACACGTTTGGACAATGAAATCCAAGAATTTATATATATTTTAATGTATCATGGTGAGTTAATAGACTTTTCTACCATAATAGCCAGGGATGCTATTTACAACTACATAGCAAAGTATGCAATAAAGTATTCTGAATAATATTCCTATGTATTGAAGAATTTATCAACATTACTGTAGTGTTTCTGGAAATATGGCCTAAAACTCTAATATGTAATCTACTTATTTTGTTGTTTATGAGTGCAATTATTCATCTCAACAAATTTTAATTTCTAATGGGATGGTCACCATATAAAACTTTGTGCACATTCATGACAGTGTCAAAAAAAAGCAATTGGGTCCTTCTCAATAGTGACACATCTTACTCAACAATTCATCACTACTCACCAAGTCCAAGTGAATTTGAAAATATTTTTCTGCTCGAGATTGCTTGAATGTTATAAAATTAAACATGACCGATATGTTTAAACAGAAAAGAAGATGTTGCTCAGATTACTTATTCTGTAAAATTGACTTTAGATGAAAAAACAAATAGGAAATAATTTAGAATACAAGTCCTACCCATAGTCGCTCCGAACTATCCATAGCAAAATGATACAGATCGGATAGTTCTGTATTGATTGGATGTGGGAATGTTGGATATCGGATAGTATCAATAAACAAGATCGTGGTAAAATGACATAAGATAAATCTTTTACACTATTCTTGAAAGGGATGCTAATATCCATGAAAGACGACGATCTATTTTTTTTTTTCCTTTGACAGTCAACAAGGGAAAGAAATGCACAGAAATTTATTGTGTGCAGTCAAGAATCGTACCAATTGTAGAGAGAAATTCAAAGTTGGGATGTCGTTTAATTGACGAGGTTCATAAAAGGAATACATCTGATGATTTTTAAGTGAGAAAAGAACATATTTTAATTTTTGTTCATGATTACAAAAGTATCGTTTCTGCATCAACCTCAGACACCAGACTACGACCAAAACAAGATCCATCAAGAATGCATCTGACAGTTAAGTAATCCTGGATATGACAAAAGGCAAATTTTGGTACAAGATAAAGAAAAACAGGGAGAAATACAATCATAATTCATTAATTAATGAAATGAGAAACACTCAAGAATTTAGAAAGTCCTTCTCCACTAAATCGTGCTAAAATCGTCAAGTATTAGCGCCTACAGTTCTGCCACCATTAGTGTACATGGAAAATTACCCAGAGCTATGGGATCATTTGACAAACTAAGCAGTGAAACTCTATGAAATGTTCAAGTTAGAATGAAAACTGAAGTTTGTTATACGAACTGAATTTGGTGAACTCTGTATGATTGGAACTTTACTTTACTTACTTATCCAACGCCCGTCTTTGGTGCTTCCACCATTCAACGTTGAGCCTCCCAGTAGCGATTGATTGTGTCATCGTTTGGGTAAGTCAGCGCTGGAACTCGTCATGGTTGGAACTCGAACGCTTTACAAAATATGTAAGCAACTCTGTGAAGGAAAAGCTGTATGGATTACAGATAGGCCTTTGGTGATTTGACCGTTATTTCTTTGGAGATTTTAGATAACTTCTGCCAGTTTGTGATTCTCCATTATACTCAAATGTCCCAAATGATTTTTCATGCAATTAAACAACTATTTTTACAAATATTAAAAAATAATGTACACTTCATACTTCAATGGGGAAGGAAGGATGTGAACAAGTGTTCAGAGACACTTTAAATAATATTTCTACTGGCGCTTTAACGCAGTGTTAGAGAAACACTCCAGTCACGACATAAAACTGTAATCTTTTTTCAGAGCTAGAGGAATTAAAAAAATGTTACATGATTCTTTTCAACAAATAAACTCATCACAAGTTACAAGAATGGCGTGGTCTGCAGCAGAAATTCTGCAGAGCACAACAATATTGCTCGGCAAAGCACCAATGAACGAACAAACACAGGGCTTATCAAGTGTTATGTATACATACATACTAATTTTATGAAGTTTTTGTCCGGAATGGTGCCATGTTTCTTGAATAACATTGTCTTAAATGGGGCCTTTCAGATGAATCGACCACAACTTTGGCAGATGCTGTAAGCATCATGACATACATCAACGCAATGCACCAGACACAGTATGTTGATTAGTATTGTTGCTACATGGCATGGTGCGCGTTGCTGAGTTCTCCTCTTTGAGGCTGTACATGCTGTATTGCAATACTTTAGGATTTCCTCTACTATGTTAGGAAAGTATTCTTATAGCACGATACCTATGCCTTCACAATTTGACAGTTCAATTTGCAGGTAGCTCTGGTAATAAACATTTTTTATAACAGCTTGAATATCAAAATTGTATAATAATTTTAAATCTCTACAATTTAATTCAAAATAGAAAATAAGAAAAAATAATTTTAATTGCAATTAAAGACTAAAAAAAATCAAAATTAATCCAAAATGTAAAAGTAAGCAAGAAAAATTTAATACACATTTTTAAATTCAACACAAAGTATCATTTACAGCTAAATACTTGTTACAACAGGTAACAGATGCAACATTGTGTGTTTATGTGATGATGAAAGTCCTGGAAATGGATTATCAGATCGTTAGATATCAAAAAGTTTATATAAAAATCATATGCAGTGACAATAAACATTCAACACTTTGAAATGTTTGTAAACCCACTGCTACGAATAGCAGCAGAAATTGCTAAGCCAAAAAGAATTCTTGGCAAATTGATAGCACATGTTAACAGAGAAACATTGCAGAATTATGAAATGGCTTGTGACATTTCCAATTCGATGTATTCAGCTGTCTGCTGAAATGTAACTAATGTTATAATTCTCTAAGTATAAACAACAGAATAATTTCTAAAAAAAACATACCTAGAATTACACGAGTCTTTCAGTTGGAGAAGGTCTCTCGTGTTGGTATTTTTTCATAGAATTTTACCTTGTATTTTATTCATCAGCACACAGAATGTTGACATTGTTATCATAATATATTTGAAAAGATTATTTTAATCGTTTCTCAATTTATTAGGTAATGCAACAAAAGCATCTTTGAATGTTCAATGGATAAACCCACATTCCTCCCTCCCTTCCAACACTTTTTTTTACATTGTAAGTATATTAAGTTTAATCACAGTAAGTCATTTAAGAAAACTGGATTCATGTGATCACCATAAATTTTATCATTTTAGAATAGAATCCAATTCATAGAGTTCAACATTGGCAGTTTTTTTTTTTTGTGCACGAGACAAACCTGTTTAGTTTGCTTATTGCTAGTCAACTTCACGGTTTTCACTTTTTTTATATTCGTTCTCCTCATTGCTTTGTTGTGTCCATAATATTCAATTATGAATGTTGTTTCCAAAAATTCAATTGTTCATGATATAAATAAAGCCGTGAGGGTTTTGAAGAAGAACCAGTTTGTAATTTTTTCCTAAAGTTTTTAAATGGATTTCATCCAAGAATCTCTCACTTGAGCCTTTTTTTTTAAACAAGTTCCCTGGAACAAATAGATGAAAAGATCTATTTCAGATAAATCTAGTTTTTATTTGTTGCAGTTATTTATCGTCGTCTGGGTGTTCATGTAAATACCTTCATTACTACTATAGAGATGGTATTCCAAATATCAACAACACTGTAAAAGATGTAACGAAAATTGATATGGAACAAAGCAAATTTATGCAATTGCGAGACACATAGGAGCAAAAGTTGAATGGCTTTCAGAAAAAAATTTTCCTGTTGCATTCTCATGCCCTAGATGTGAAACATATCAGGATGAAAAACCACTGTTCAGTGGCTCAGTATATTTAAATTACAAGAACTATTTCTCAGGTATATTATTAGCGGTTGTAGATTCAGAATATGGTTTCATGTTGGAGCATATGGTTCAAACTGTGATTCTTCAGTCTTTGAAACAACAGTAGATAATTTGTATACTCCAACACCCAGACCTTTGAGTGAACATTCAGAAACCGATGTTCCTTATGTGTTTTTTTTAGAGATGAGGGTTTTGCATTACACAAATATTTAATGAAACCTTACTGTGGAATTCATTTAGACAAGAAAAACCGAGTATTCAGTTACCACCTTACTTGAGCTAGAAGATTTGTTGAATGCGCCTTTGAAATCTTAACCAATAAATGGAGTATATTTCACAGACATTTAGATGTAGAAGCAGAGACACTGGAATGTAAATGCCTGCACATTAGTACATAATCTTGTCAGAGAATTTGGAAGCTCTCATCCAGAACTAAACAATTTTCATAATTTAGCAACTACACAAACCAGACGGGGAAGCAAAGATATTGTTCGTTTAGGACAATATTTGCTGACTATTTCATTTCTGAAGCTGGGGCACTTACCTGGCAAGATGAAGCTATTGGTAATTAAATTATTCATGATAAAATAATCACACTAGTTTGTCTCTTACATATCATGCTACAGTCGTTATTACACGTAACTTCAATTATTTGATGTAGATAAATTAATTTTAATACAATAAACACTTAATTTGGAAAAAAATAAAAACTTCCACTTACCGAGTTCCTGTCTTTACTTTCTTCCAGAGCTTCAAATCCTTCATATAAATAATGCATATTTTTTAAAACTTTTGTTTTTACAGAAGTCTAAAGACTTGTCCCAAATTGCAGGTCATTCTTGTTTCAGATTAATCAGAAGTTCTGAATTTATATTTTCCATTTTTTAAATCTGTTTAAATGCAAAACACCAACTGTGCGTTGGGCCTTTCAGTACAAAGCCTCAATTCTCTTAATGACACCACTGGCGGCTGGTTTGGTTGTTTCACCAATTCGCCCAGCATGGTGTTTGTTGGCAAAACTGAATGTTGATTTTACCATACATGGTCAGTAGCCGAATCTTGTGAATTTACACTATGTAACACATGCGCTACTGCTAAAGAGAGTGAAAATACTTACATGGCAGACTTACAGAAACTGAACCAACATGTTTCTGATTTCGCCAATAGTGACGTACTTGGAAATATAATGAAAACGACTACTCTCAACGACAGTTTCCATAATCCCTTGCTCATGCAGTAACGATATATAAACCTCTGACTCACTACAAGTAAAACAGTTGCTGACACTGGTCAAAACAAAACAACTCTCTGACATTCACATTTCCTTTTATAGAGAGGAAAGCTCCCAGATGTACTTAGCCATAATCATTTAACTCTCCTTTCAATTTAGACACAATTCAGACAATATCAAAATCAAAACAGTTTAATCTTCAAGAGAATTTACAAAAATTGTCTAAGTATAACATGGATTTCTTAAAAACTTAATCTTTTGAAATAAATCTTAATTCATTTCTTAGTAGGATAATTTTTATATACTAATTTTTAATCTCGCACACAGCTCAGACTTAAAGCATTCCATGTTCATCTAGTTTATACAATCTTGCTAGATTTCAACAACTGAGGTTCCTACCTTGTTTACTTTGTACCAAGTTTGCTGGCTATATGAGGGGTACCCAAAAATAACCGGAATTTTTTTTTAAAGCTATGCATTTAATTTTTTTTACAAAACAACCTTGTCACCTTCAAAGTACTCTTCATTACACTTAATACATTTGTCCAATCTGCGATCCCATTCCTGGAAACATTTTTCAAACTCGTCTGTTGTGATGGCCGACAGCTCCTGCCTCGTTTTTCTCTTTACCGCTTCCACATCGTCAAAACGTTGTCCTTTCATGTCCCTTTCATTCGCGGAAACAAGAAGAAATCGCACGGAGCGATGTCAGGTGAGTAAGGGGTGTGGGGCAAGGGAGTCATGTTGTTTTTTGCTAAAAACTGGCGCACTGAAATGGCTGCGTGAGCAGGTGCATTGTCATGGTGGAAAAACCAGTCCCTTGTCTGCCACAAACCGGGCCTTTTTTGTCGCACATTGTTACGCAATCTTTTCAAAACCTCCAAATAGAAAGCCTGATTAACAGTCTGCAGTCTGACCTGGTGGGACGAATTCAGAACGCACTACCCCTGTCACATCGAAAAAACAAATGAGCATCGTCTTGATGTTTGATTTCACTTTACGATCTTTTTTTGGGCGAGGCGACAATGAAGTTTTCCACTGGCTTGACTGTTGTTTAGTTTTGGGGTCGTAACCATAGCACCATGACTCGTCACCAGTAATGACCTTGGATAAAAAATCTGGGTCAGTTCGGAGCTGGTCTTTCAATGCACGGCATGTTTCAACTAGATTCTCTTTTTGCTGTTCAGTCAGGACCCGAGGCACAAATTTTGCAGTGACCCTTCTCATCCCCAAATCTTCTGATAAAATTCGCTGAACCGAGCTCCAAGTTATTCCAGATAACTTACTAATCTCTTCAATGGTCCGTCATCGGTCTTCAAACACGATTGCATGAACTTTTTCAACATTTTCATCAATTCTGGAAGTTGACGGACATCCAGAACGAGGTTTGTCATCAATTGACATTTCTCACCTTCTTTGAAACGAGAAAACCATTGGTACACTTGAGTTTTTCCCATAGCACTATCCTTGTAAGCTGTTTTCAACATCACAACAGTTTCTGCGGCGTTTTTCCCAAGCAGGAAGCAAAAGTTCACTTAAATCCGCCATGACAAAAAACAAGGAGCAAGCGAAACTGCTTTTACAAAACGAAATACTGTGACCTTCTCAGGCGACAACAATGACAGCACTGAACTCGGAACGAGTTGCACTACGCTCGCCTAGCAGGAGATATGCATACTACGTAAGCTCCGCCAATCGCAGCGCTATTCCGGTTTTTTTTGGGTACCCCCTCGTAGTAATCATTTTCTCAAGGTCCTTTTTTCCATTCATGGATTTCTGTATTCTGGAGATCATCTTGGTCATTCTTCGTCCTTCTTTCTTGGTTTGTATAACCAAGAGTTTTAAAAAATCAAGTCAAACTCTTCTTTAATAGACTTTTGTTTCTTTTATTTACCTTGCAGGTTTTATTGCCGTAGGTAGAAATACTTTCAAAAATAACTGTGTTGTATCTGTGTATGTGATGGTTTTCATTTCATCATTCCATGGGAGTGTATTCAGTAGTTGTAAAATACACATTACTATTTTTGTTGTGCAGGTCAATTCCTTCCCATTCTTTTGCATCTGAATTGATGTAAGTTAGAAAAATGTGTACTGGTATATAGGGGGTTAATATAATGTGTATACAGAGTAGTTTTAAACATAGATTTAAATGTAGTACAATGGTTGTCAACATTTGTCATTGGGAAATAGTGTTCTGCAAGAGCAAGCCATCATTCACTCGGGTGCAGTAGCATAGACAAGTTTTTTCTACAAGACAGGTGGGTTACTGACAAGATTTTTCTATGGTAGCAGGTTATTCATGATATGTAGGGTAAGAGGTATTATTGGTAATAAGAGGATTCCCCAGTATGTTGTGGTATGTATCATATCACTCCCACTAGCAAGATAGTACTGTTTACAAATTTTATCTACTATGAGACACCTCTGGCAACCTACCCAATGGGGTTGTAACCTTTGGCTGTGCCACATCTGCAGTTCTGAAAACATGTCTGCACACGTTGTCACCACACAGAAGGTTAATTAGAGAAAACATAAAGACAAACTTTTATGGTACATGCCCTAGTTAGAATTCTGCTGAAAACTATAATGAACAAATATTTCTTGACCTGTAAATATGCCTTACTCAGGACTCTGGAAATAGTATCTACAATAAAAATTTATGTTATCAGTGTTTATAATAAACTGTTGAATATTAACCCTTTTACAAGCAGGGTGTATTTCTGGGAAGAATGAACAGAACCAGACCCCCCCCCAAGGGTAAAAAAAAGTTGATGAATTATGTTAAGCTCTTAATTTTTAGGCTATTTTATTACTTTTTCAGCTGTATATGATAATATAATAGTAACTCTTTAAATATACAAACAGGTTTATTACACAGCATTTGCATATATGTTTGAAATATAGGAAAACCATCTAAACAATTTTTCAAAAACATTTTTATCGTTTATTACAGTTTATTTCATGAGATTGATTTTGGAATATTATCACACATTTTTCAGCCACATTAAAGATAGTAATGTTGATTAGTCTTAACTTATTTTTTTCTTTTGTATGAAGCCGACTCAATTGGACCATGGCTTATCCCATGTGTAGATAAGCCACTGTTTACAAGATAGCTTCAATAAACTCATACATAAATGTTAACAACCGAACAAGTATGATGACATTTTTCACGACGTTTATATGGAAGTGGTTATGATGATTTTTTTCAGCACTCCTCTCCTGCACTATAAACTATCATGTCCCCCCAAACTTATTTAACATATATACACATTAATTTATTCCTTTTTCTAGTAACAAATAGTGTAAAAAAATAAAATAAGACTTTCACATTTTATATAGTTTATTAATTTATGTGTTAGTTTTTATTATTACAGTTAATGTTTGAGATTATTTTATCAACTGACCAGAGGAGCACAGTAGTGTCCGGCACCTGTGTGCAGAACTTAGTTGGCGCCCGTATGAACACAATAAAAAATCGCTTTATAAAAGAAGTATCAGTGAGTGCAAATGAAATATGAAGTATATTAATTATAAGTTTATTGAACAAAAATCAGGAATTACAAAAAATGTATGAAAAACAATAAACAACAAAAATCTTTGGCGCCTTTATTATTATGGTGCCTGTATGCACCTCACACTTTGCACACTGTGTCGCCACACTGCTGCAACTCACTGATCAAAATTTTGATAGCTATAAGTTGTTTTATTTGTAGTCAGAATCTTTGGTCATGTGTGCCTACACAAGTTCAGTGATTTCACATCACTGAGAACAAAACATGTACTTATTTACCTGTACTTATTTACCTGACATCTGTCTTAACATTAAAGCAATTCCAACATAAACCACATAACTTAATTGCACAGAGTTGTCAATAATGATATATTATTGTTTGTGTATAAACAGGAGGGTTTTTGCTTGTTTATATTAAAAAAAGGGGTTTGCCCATGTATAATACTAATGTTAGTAATTGCTATGAAAACCTAAATGAGGCATAATCTGTAATCCCTAAACAATTCCAATTAAATATATAAGTTGTTAAATAACACAACAAACCATAAATTAGTTTAGACTTGCATTACTCGTCAATAGTTGTAAAGTCAGTAAACTTCTAGCAATTATATTAAGATAAGTTTGATAATTGATCATTGTTTCAGAAATTGTGAAATGTGCTATGGAAGGCGCAGGAAATGTCTGGTATGAACAATTTCAGCTTACAGTACCTCTTCCTGTTTCAATAACAGTTGGCAAAAACTGGGCAGACATGAAACCTTTTCAATATACTTAACAAAAATTCAGAAAACATGTAATTTGTGTTATTTTATTAACAAGACTGTATACACAGTACTATGTACATCCTCATAAATACAAACAGGTTATGTTAGGTTTCAAACATGCATCATTTTCTTATTTCGAGTTGAATGTAACTGTATAAACCTTGTTGTGGCTCTTTTCATTTTATGCTATGATTTGTGAAGCTCCTTTTAATATCAATAAAATTGTTGAGAACATGTTTGTACTATTAGTTAACCATTACATGGAAATAGAGATACAATAACATGTTTTTCAGTGTTTTTAGCTGTTTTAATGACACTTCATTTTCTTATAAACATTTTTCTAATTGTAGTTAAAGATATGAGAAAAAATAAAATCTTAAGAAAATTTAAAGGTACTTGATTTATTGTTTACTTGTAATGTGTATGTTGTTTATTTGGTTTTAGAAAATTTCATTACCATATCATGGGTATTGGGTATTGATGAATCTACCCAAGTCCATTCATGTGAATTTATGGAACACTGAAATTAAAAGTTTTAAAATACAATGATAATTTATAAAACTGATTTCAAGGTTAATTTTTATTATTAATAGGTTTTTATTGATTACATAGCTGTTAACAAATAAAAATAGAGAGAGAAATGTACAAAAATGTTGTATTTAAAACATCTTAAACATCTTTAAAATTTGGACTTTTATTGATTTTATTGATTACATAGCTGTTAATAAATAAAAATAAAGAGAGAAATGTACAAAATGTCGTTTTTAAAACTGTGACGATTTCATTAATTAAAAATATAGTAATTAATAAATAGGTAATGTAAAGGCTGAGAAATTTTAAATTTTAATAAAATCGCACATTTAAACTAATTTTATCGCTATCATAAATTATAATAATATTTAATAAAGAGTTTTAATAATAAAATAAATAGTAATGCGAGTGTACAGATAGGGAGAACCTTGTTAATTAACCCTGCATAGACATGCGCTAACCGGAATTAACTTGAATTCCGACCCTTAAACAAACTAATAATACTTGTAAATTTGACATTATTTAAATAATTAAACAAGACCACAGTAGAGTACTTTAATAACGTCTGTAATTAAGAATATCTCTGAATAATTAAAAAGGTCAAACTTTAACCATTTAAATAAAGGAGAAATGTGGAACTATTTCGCTGCGACGCGTAACCTCCGCGCGATTAACTGACCCTTCCTACATAGTGTAACGTAACGGTTGTTGTAGAGGTTTTAGCGAAAACTTTGTATGTTGCTTATTGGGTGTTCGTCTTATTTAATTAAGCTCCCAATGTTGTGTACGCCAATCTGTAATGTAGCAGTTTTCTTAGAGGTGTTAGCGTACTACAGTTACCGGTATATTGTTAATTCAGCCCCACTATTGTAAGCGCCAATCTGTAATGTACTGCCTTGAGATATTAAAGTTTCCGCCTCTCCGCAGTCACCACTTATGAATTATAATAACTGAAGTTTAAAAAATAAAGTATTTTGTAATGTTACTAAATCTAAGCAGAAATCGAGAGTGTGTGATTTGGGGTCAAGTAGGGAAGTTGTTCAGCCTTATGAGGAAGAGAGAGTAAGTACCGATTATTTACACTCTGTTTAGGCGATTTTGGAAATTTTTCTAATTGTTCGCTGTGATTTAAATCAGCTGATGGTGAGACAAGTTTCCACACATAGTTCAACCAGCCTACCCTATGGCGAAATAGGACCCAATGTATCAATCTCTTCTATTTTGTGCTGAAATCAATTACAACTACCCACTACAAAAAAATATAACACATTTTTATTATTCAATAATATTTATTAATTATATTATTGTTTTTTTTTTTGTTTTCCTGCCACCAAAATACAAGTATCACAATCGATCTTTACTTCATTAAAACATAATATCGACTTCCTCGAATAAACATGGAATTGTCAAAAGAAAAAAACATATATGGTTTTGTTTACCAAATTTTATACTATTTTTTAAAACATCAATCAATATATAATTCTTTTTATTTCCCCAGGGTTAAGGGTAAGTTCTTTTTGTTATGAGATGGTCAGAAATGGATAATTACTAAGCTTTACAAATACTGAAAAATATTAAATAAATTTGTTTATTTTTTCGTTTAGTATGTAGTTCCAGAAATTTCCGTAAGACAGCAGCGGGCGTTTGTTTACTTTAGAACATGTGATTAATTTTGACTAGTTTTTGTGTTCTATATAACCATTCGGAATGCGTTTTCTTCATCAACTATTAAACTAAATGTTTATATTACCTCTCTTCTTATAGTTCTTACTGGAAGGAAGCCTTTTCTCTAGTGAGGTCCGTCTTAAGTTGTAATTTCATTACAGTCTGGCCCATATTCTATCGTCAACTTGAAACATCACGAAACTAGGCCGAATCATCAGAATGGTTTTCTTTCACAGTTTATTATGGACTATAATCCTTTAATTTTGATAAATAAGGTATGATTATATAGAGTTCATATTGCTTTTTAATTTGGTACTAATTTTACACTTCTCCCAAGTTTCAAAAAAGATATGTTAATAGAATTGTGGTAGCATCATTTTGTCAACTCGCCAGGTTTTTTCCAAATTCGATTATTAACAATACTTGTTATTTTAGTCACTCTTAGTAACCCAAAATATTTTTATTATACAGGCAGTTTGTAATTATTATAAATTTATATTTTATTTACCGAAAAATAATTCTTTTTAATTCCGGTTTCTTTACCAATTTGTTGTACATAAGAGGTTTCTGTTCATTTTCTTATGACCTGATATATAAGTATTTAATACTTTTTATTATCTCTAAATGAATTTATATAGTATTTATTAGTCTCTCATAGTATTCCTACACTGCACTACTTCCTGTTGCCATTTCCCTCATATAGAATTATTTTAATTTTTTATTATCCTTTGATATTTAAACTTTTTATGTTTTTTTTTTTAAAACGAACCCTGGGTTATATTATATTATAACACAAATATTTGAAAAAATATAACATGAACTTAGGTATTACAATTGGTTGTCTACACAATATAAATATTACAATAAATTAATAAAAATACAGAATCAGTTAGTAGCATTATAGTCTACTATCATAGTTTTATAATTCCCAAACCTACAGCACAATTCTGTAATAAGTTACCTTCACTTTCACTTTTTACCTCAATTGGTACACTATAACTCACTTGTCACTGTATATCACTCGAATTGTTTATAATGTTTAGTGATATACTTTAATTTAGAGCTAGTTATAGGTTACCCATTTCTGACCTTTATGTTATCATGATTTAATTTATTGGGACCGGGTTATGTAACGTTACATAAAGCCCCCCCACTAGAACAAATTTATTTTAGTTTAACTCGTTTATTAAAAATAAATTGTTGATTGGTTCAATTCTCCTAATAGTCTTGGCTTTATTTTCATAATAGTGCTTCATTTCAAACTGGTTATACTCTCTGGTAATTCAGACTGGTGGTAATTGCTGTTTTCTTACTCAACTCTCTCTCTCTTGGAGGCAAATTCATCAATTATTTATTTCTGGGTAGTGGTACTTCCACATTTTATTTGATAAGGACTGGTCACACTAATCATATTAAACTTGTTTTAACACTCATTTCTATTTACTTCTATAAATTATCTTTATCAATTAAGCTTCGGTCTGCTATCTTCCTTCTATTTTCTTCATCTATACTTCTGAAATCTAATATCAATCTATACAGCTATTTTATAATTATTATCCCTTAAATATTCAATTTCCCTAACATTTTTCCCTATCTTGTGCGGTGGTACCAGTCGGGTGGCCACTCTGGGTCCATTACTCCGCTGTCCATCCTTACACCTTCTGAGACCAGGGGAACATCATCCCTGCTCATAAAAATTATTGCCGGAACATTTCTACGGTCAATACATAAAAATAAAAAACTTATAAGTAGTAGTCAATTAGCGACTAGTACTAAACACTTTTGGGATTCTTCATACTGTAGCTGTTTGCATTTATTTATATATTTCTTCTTCTCCTTGATTCCTTCTTCTTTTCCATTAAATAATAGCATATAACATTATTGATAGGCCTTATGTTAAAATTCTTTTGACTTTACTTCTTGTGACATATTTCTCCGTATCATTTCTTCTTATATAATCTTCACTTCCGAGAAATTCTAATTATGGTATTAATTATCATCCTCCTTCAGTTTCATTGGAGTCATTAAATTATTCTTTATTCTTCTTATCTGAGCACATTACCATCAATTGTTTTTGTTCATTTAATTTTTCTTCTGTTTGTTACCATTAAAAATATTACTTTTTCCTATTATTTCATTTTAAATCAATTCTTTATAACTCTTATTTACTAATCAGTTCTTATTTTTTGTTAAATTAAATGGTTTTGAAATATCTTAAATCGTATTATTTCTGAATAAATTAAGTAAGTTGTCCTTACATAGTTTTTATTAAATCGTCTTGTTCCTGGATAAATTGTTGAGTAAGTTGTTCTTATATGTTTTGAAATTTTGGGGTTTTATTCCTCTATTCAATGGGTTGCTGGGTCGGTTTTCAGAATTTCAGTCCCCTTTTTTCTGGTTGGTTATTGTTTAGTTTAACCATGGTCCATTAATTCAGGTACTCCCTTTACTCGGATTACTGGGGTATTCATAATGATTTTGGTATTTGTTATATACCTCTCTTTCACCTGGCATCGTAACTCAGCTGATACAAAGTCTTCATAGAAGTCACGGTTTTCCTTCATTGTTAGTTCTTTTTTAACTAACAGGTATTGCACCTCCTCTGACATAACATATTTGCTCATATTTAATCTCATTTCATTCCCTTTTACCTCTGGATTATTTACCAAATATTTGAATGTTATATTCCGTCTTGATGACATGACTGATATCTTCTGATGCACTTCAATCGTCGACATATTTAACTGGGATGTAAACTTAATTAACTCCCTCTGTTCGTTAATTGGAAGGTTGAATACATTAATTAATCCACCTGTAATCATCCCCCATTCTTCCTTAGTATTTATTATTCTCTTTCTACATGTTTTTATTATTTTCTTGGTCTTCTTTTCCAGGTATTGATTATCCTCTTTGTTGTGGGTATTTTTATTTTCCGATGGCATTACACCTTGGTATTCTGTAATTTCTATTTCCTTCCTACTCTCTTCTGTATTCGGACTTACTTTAATACCTTCTGAAGTGCTGTCTGATGTTTCATCCAAATTCTTGACACTATGGTCCATTTGTTTATTAATCTCCTCCTTGTATGTATCTGCTTTTTGGATACGCGTATTAACATTTTCAAACTTCTCTCCGAAAGTTTCCCATATCTCCTTATTGAACTTCTCCATCTTACCCTCAAATTGTTTTAAATTCTCATTATTCTCTTCAAATTTTGCATTCATCTCTTCTCTTTGTCCTTCAACCGTTTCCTTCAGTTCATGGTATTGTTCATTCATGGTTTGTTTGATATTTCCATGAATGGTCTCTATTTTTTCATTTAATTGTTTGACTAAACTTTCCTGAATGCTATCGATTTTCTCATTGATCTGTTTATTTTGGTCCTCCTGTTTCTTAAAATTCTCCTTATTTTCCTCATTGGTTTGCTTCAAGTTTTCCTCCTGTTTCTTAAAATTCTCCTTATTTTCCTCATTGGTTTGCTTCGAGTTTTCCTCCTGTTTCTTAAAATTCTCATCTCTTTTATCAAACTTCTCGGCTATAAATCTCATCATGTCTTGCCAATTTGGTTCTCTCCTGGCCTCCGCTTTATCTGGTTGGTCCCCTTGGGGGGCATCCTCTTCCACTATTTCCTTTTCCGTATCCATAACTACTTCGGTTTCTTCTGTATCACCTGTCTGTTGGTCCATTTCACTGTCCGTAACTAATTCTATTTCTTGTTCCTGTCCACCTTCTTCAATCTCCTTTTCTTCTGCCCTCTTCTTCGATTTGCCTCGGGTATTATGCATTTCTTGTTTTCTCATAACTGCCGACGATAATTAGATTTTTTGGTATATATTTTTATTAAATATATCAAAATTCTTTTCTAATTACAGCCCTTTTACGTTGAGCGCCAATCTATAACGTAGCGGTTGTTGTAGAGGTTTTAGCGAAAACTTTGTATGTTGCTTATTGGGTGTTCGTCTTATTTAATTAAGCTCCCAATGTTGTGTACGCCAATCTGTAATGTAGCAGTTTTCTTAGAGGTGTTAGCGTACTACAGTTACAGGTATATTGTTAATTCAGCCCCACTATTGTAAGCGCCAATCTGTAACGTACTGCCTTGAGATATTAAAGTTTCCGCCTCTCCGCAGTCGCCACTTATGAATTATAATAACTGAAGTTTAAAAAATAAAGTATTTTGTAATCTTACTAAATCTAAGCAGAAATCGAGAGTGTGTGATTTGGGGTCAAGTAGGGAAGTTGTTCAGCCTTATGAGGAAGAGAGAGTAAGTACCGATTATTTATACTCTGTTTAGGCGATTTTGGAAATTTTTCTAATTGTTCGCTGTGATTTAAATCAGCTGATGGTAAGACGAGTTTCCACACATAGTTCAACCAGCCTACCCTATGGCGAAATAGGACCCAATGTATCAATCTCTTCTATTTTGTGCTGAAATCAATTACAACTACCCACTACAAAAAAATATAACACATTTTTATTATTCAATAATATTTATTAATTATATTATTGTTTTTTTTTTTTTTTTTCCTGCCACCAAAATACAAGTATCACAATCGATCTTTACTTCATTAAAACATAATATCGACTTCCTCGAATAAACATGGAATTGTCAAAAGAAAAAAACATATATGGTTTTGTTTACCAAATTTTATACTATTTTTTAAAACATCAATCAATATATAATTCTTTTTATTTCCCCAGGGTTAAGGGTAAGTTCTTTTTGTTATGAGATGGTCAGAAATGGATAATTACTAAGCTTTACAAATACTGAAAAATATTAAATAAATTTGTTTATTTTTTCGTTTAGTATGTAGTTCCAGAAATTTCCGTAAGACAGCAGCGGGCGTTTGTTTACTTTAGAACATGTGATTAATTTTGACTAGTTTTTGTGTTCTATATAACCATTCGGAATGCGTTTTCTTCGTCAACTATTAAACTAAATGTTTATATTACCTCTCTTCTTATAGTTCTTACTGGAAGGAAGCCTTTTCTCTAGTGAGGTCCGTCTTAAGTTGTAATTTCATTACAGTCTGGCCCATATTCTATCGTCAACTTGAAACATCACGAAACTAGGCCGAATCATCAGAATGGTTTTCTTTCACAGTTTATTATGGAGTATAATCCTTTAATTTTGATAAATAAGGTATGATTATATAGAGTTCATATTGCTTTTTAATTTGGTACTAATTTTACACTTCTCCCAAGTTTCAAAAAAGATATGTTAATAGAATTGTGGTAGCATCATTTTGTCAACTCGCCAGGTTTTTTCCAAATTCGATTATTAACAATACTTGTTATTTTAGTCACTCTTAGTAACCCAAAATATTTTTATTATACAGGCAGTTTGTAATTATTATAAATTTATATTTTATTTACCGAAAAATAATTCTTTTTAATTCCGGTTTCTTTACCAATTTGTTGTACATAAGAGGTTTCTGTTCATTTTCTTATGACCTGGTATATAAGTATTTAATATTTTTTATTATCTCTAAATGAATTTATATAGTATTTATTAGTCTCTCATAGTATTCCTACACTGCACTACTTCCTGTTGCCATTTCCCTCATATAGAATTATTTTAATTTTTTACTATCCTTTGATATTTAAACTTTTTATGTTTTTTTTTTAAAACGAACCCTGGGTTATATTATATTATAACACAAATATTTGAAAAAATATAACATGAACTTAGGTATTACAATTGGTTGTCTACACAATATAAATATTACAATAAATTAATAAAAATACAGAATCAGTTAGTAGCATTATAGTCTACTATCATAGTTTTATAATTCCCAAACCTACAGCACAATTCTGTAATAAGTTACCTTCACTTTCACTTTTTACCTCAATGGGTACACTACAACTCACTTGTCACTGTATATCACTCGAATTGTTTATAATGTTTAGTGATATACTTTAATTTAGAGCTAGTTATAGGTTACCCATTTCTGACCTTTATGTTCTTATATGATTTAATTTATTGGGACCGGGTTATGTAACGTTACAATAGTTAGAGAGCAGAGATGATGCGTCGTTCAACCAGTAAGCAGCTCAAAGCAGAGCGCTGTACAAAATATGTACTTTTTGTTAAATGTGGTTATTAGTTTCAAATAACCGTGTGAAGAGTTATATAACGAGAATGTAGTGTGTAACAGAAAAAAGTAATGTAGAAAATTAAGTGCGTAAGGTGACATCTCCCAGTAAGAAATATAGTTAAAGTTATTTTAGAGTTGTATATGTAAATTCAGATACAACCGTACTATTACCAAATGTGATGTGCATAACTGTAAAATGTGAAGACGAAGACCTCAACTGTATTTACAATACCACCGAGAAACAGGACGACTTCATGACACCGTAACATCCGAATCAACATTAGTTGAGTCCGAGGACCTTCACCAGAAAGTCTACCACGATGACAACCCACTACAGAGAGAGGCCCGAAGAATCACGCGTGGAGGACTAGGACTAAAACCCTTAACTAAGAGGTGACGCGGAGGCTTGTCTTCTATGGATATGTATCTTTTGAAATAGAAGTAATTGTAAACTAAAAGACTTTAAAATGACAATCTCTAAAGTTTAAGAATAAATGTTGTAACAAGTAATTTCAGTAACCATAAGTTGTAAAGTAACACGTGTGATGTAGCGTTGGAACATTGCACTACGAAATGAAACCATTCCTCAAATGGTATAAAGAGTAATAAAGTAATTCATTAATGGAGTAGAGTAAACTTTAAATTCCTAAGTAATACATATAAACTCGGATCCGAGGTAAAATGCGCTAACTGTATTATAAATCTTAATGCAGAAAACCCATTACAATTTTCACTGTAAGTTAAAAGTTGATATTTTATGTATAATCGAATAGACATAAATAAAGAAATGTCATCTTTAGTACAATACTAAATTGAGTTTATAAATCAGCAGACTACCCCCCCCCCCCCGTTCCTTGTATATTAATTGTTTTAGTGATTTGATTAATTTTCAGCTTGTTACAACGAAGGCAGCCTGTTTAATTGGGAGAGTCAATTAATACGGGTTCCCTATGTTATAACGCAAGTTAAGATGTTATAAAACATCCTGAAACAGCATTAAAATTTGGACTTGGGTAGTTTTACCACTAACCCCACGATTCTAAAAATGCTTAATTTTTAAATGTTGGCACATTCTTGGCTTTATTTAATGTGATATTCTTATACCATCCTTTTGTCAGCTCTCTGAAGCAAAACATAAAAGAAGTGGAAATTGGAGAATATCTTTGTGTAGATGAGATAATAATTCCTTCAAAGGCAGATCTGTTGAAACAATATGTTGCAAATAAATAATAAGTATGGAATCAAGGCCTTTGCCTTGACAAGTAAGAGCAGGATACTCCATGGTTTTGATATTTATGTTGGAAAAGGAACTGTAAGACAAACTTTGCCATTAGTGGCAACATTGGACTTCAGTAGCAGAAAATATTCTTCAACATAAAAATTATAAACTTGCTTTTGATAACTGGTTTTCATCCCATGTTTTGCTTATCACTCTGAAGGAAAGAGGTATTTTGTTCAGCTTTACAGTGAGATCAACTATAATGTTTAATGTGTTATAAAATCAGATAAAGAACTCAAGAAAGAAAGTAGCCCAGTTGCGGAGTTTTTTTTAACCTGGCACTAAATTAAAAATGGCTGATTTAAATGGATTCTGGTAGATATTTGTTAGGAAAATGAAATAAGAAATTGTTGCCATCACCAGCCCGTGAGCCTCATTAAGAAAACAATGGCGAATTGGTGAAAAAAACGAGTTTTTGCTATTATCTTCACAAATATAATTTTTATGAAAGAAACAAAAGAGATATAATTTAAAGATCATAAAATTTTCTATAAAAAAATCGTTGGTGGAATTCTTATAAATTTAAAGATCATAAAATTTTCTATAAAAACATCTTTGGTGAAATTCATATAAATCCAACCGTTTTGGAGTTAATCATAGTTGAAAGTCTCATGATTTTCCTTCCCAAGTCAGTTCGCGCCATTTTACAATGGCTAAAAACATCCGAGAAACAAAAACTTTAAACTGCAATAACTTCCTTAAAAATGGACACATTGCAATAAAAAAAAGAGCACTTTGACATGTAAATCTTCAGCTATCTGACGCATTGATTTTTCTGTCCAAATATTCATACCATTGTAAATAATAATAATTTAAACAAATCTGTGTATCCTAAAAATACATGTTTAAATAAATAATAATACTTTTAAACACATTATTTAAAATAGAGATGTTTTTCATAACTACAATAATAAAACTATAAACTTCAAATTTCTTATATGCAAAACTTCTTGCTCTTTACCAATTTTTATAAAATAGACTTTAAAAATTATTAAATTTTATGTATTTCAAATTTATTCTAAATACGATTGTATAAATACCTGCAAAACAGTAAAAAAGGATGTTAGGTACATGAAACAAACTTGGTTTTGTATCTTGAAGTATTTACTTTCATGTATCAAAAAGAAATTTTTACTTTTACATTCTATTTTTAAATTTAATAATTATACACAAAAAAGTGTGCAAACAGGACATTTTAATATGTTTATATAAATATTATTTGTTAAACTCATTATTATGATTTCAAACTATAGCATTATTTTCCTTAATACTTGTACTACTGATTACTGAAGAAGAAATCCTAGGTAGGTTCTTGAGTTTTTAATACATTAGGTTCAAAGGCACATAAAATATAGGTAGAACGCTCACTCGAGGTCACAGCTGTCGGCAGCTGCATGCCAAATGTTATAAGTTGTATACATTCTACACATTTCAGAGCATAACTTTCTAAATCTTCCACTGTTTTAGTATTTATTTCATTACTCTTAAGTAATATTTTGCATAAAACTTTCAGTGTTTTGTTCATTAAGAAAATATTATATAATAATATAACTTAAAACGCAGTGTTGTGCACATATTGTATTCAGTACTGGAATAATGTATTGAACCAATTAGCTTAAAATACAGTCCAATAGTTTTTGAGTTATGCTTTCTTATAAAATTAAACATTTTAATTACAAAATAAATAGCATTTCTTTTTTTCTCCAAAATTTGATGAGATATTGAATATGCGCATATTGTTTTCATAACTGTGAGTTCTGTGTATTGTTGAACCAATTAGTTTAAATTAAAGTCCAATAATTTCCTAATTATGAAACTTTAATACGAAATATTGATAATGAAGAAGCAGCAAATGAAAGTGATGCAGTTTTTAATTGTTATTGAATTTCATATTATCTATATTTACACACAATAAAAGTAACATTTTGTACCTAAATATTTATTTACCAATCAAACGTTATATATGGAAAAGTAAACATTTACTTTGTGAAATTTTTATTTTAGATTTTTTCCACATTAGAACAAGTTCTCTTCTTAGTGCTGGGAGGACATACAAAAATGTAAAAATTGTCTTGTCTTTAACTACAGTTTACACAAAAACTATAGGCTCTATGCAAAATGTCATAAGTAACTTTTTATATAAAATTGTCTGCTCTTTAAATTAGGTCTCTAGTGATTTTTTCATGAAACTGATATTTATGAAGATAATAGAAAAAACTGTTTTTTGTACCATTTCACCATTTTTTCCCCTATGAAGCTCACGGGCTACCGATGGCAACGATTTCTTATTTCATTTTTCTAAGAAATATCTACGAGAATCCATTTAAATCAGCCACTTTTAATTTAGCGCCTGGTTAGGAGCTCACATTGTCCCTGGCGCCTGGACTAAAGAACGGGCTCTTACAATGTTGGCCCAAAAGATAACATTGCCATTGTCAAGTTGTATGACAACAAAAATGTCCACATTATGTCATCCTCGTTGGTGTTGATCCTAAGGATATTGAGAAGGGATGGTCAGTACAACATAAATCATATGTCAGTATGGATAGGCGTGCTGTGGTTTTTGAGTACAATTCCTATAGGGTGGGGGGTGTAGATTTACTGGACATGCTGGTTGTCTTATATACATAAATCTAAGGCCAAAGAGCTATTATTATGAAAATATTCTGATATCTGCATAGTAAATGGATGGCTGTTATACAAATGGCACTTTAAACAACTAGGCAGAAAACCTATTCCATTAGTACACTTCTGTCTCGACAGAAAATGTATTGCAGCAGACTGCAATAGTAGTTGTCTCCAAACACGAATGCACAAGATCATCAGACTCTTTAGAACACATGCCTCTTAAAAAAAAGTAGTGTACCCAGGTACTGTTATGATCAAATTGGTCACTGGCCAGTCTACAGCAACAACAAGCAATGGTGAAAACTTTCCATTAAAGTCCAGAGGTTTGTTCATAAAATGCGACATTGCTCTTTGTTTACATGACAAAAAAATGTTTTTTGGAATATCACCAGAGAAAATAATTTGAATTTTGTTGTTTTCAGGATATTTTGTTTCATATGAAAAGTTATAAATAATAAATGTACGTTTCTGTTCTTCATACTTTGTTTAGTTATTGACGTGAATACGTCTTTAAATTTGCTTCCATAGTGGGAGACAATTCAGAAAACTGATAACAAAATCGGGGGATACAGTTTGGTGTTGCAGCTACATATCTATCATCTACATCCAAAATTTAATTACACCACTCGATAGCTAAAGGATCAAAGAATTCGTTACGTTGAGTGAGGACTGTGACGCATCGCGCGCGGTGGAGGGGGAAGCGCCGCCATTTTGAGGTCGTTTCGCTGCGTCACATAATGCCCGTTTAGTATAAATTTTGACTCGGAGAAGCTAGGACGTTCGTTTGAGTTTCAATCGTCAGCTCTCGTCAAGATCTATCGATTGCGTATATAAAACATTAGTGTGAAATAGTTATAGTGAATATATATGGTGTTAAAGTAAAAAATTAAAATAAATGCAATGTCGGCCTATACTCGTCAAAAAGCCAAATCAAAATATAGAGATCGTATACGGTTGGAAAGGGCTTCCCAAGAGCAATCCAGTGATACCCGTAAAACACCATATAACAGAGTGAAGCGGTGCCGGGAACGTAAAAGAATGAAGGCGTCCGAGCGGATCAATGACGGCGCCAGTACATCTGCAGCTGGGGCGCCCGAGCCTATGCAAGTGGATGATATAATCGCTTCTATATCAACGCCGGACTGTATAGACATCGATTGTGTGTGATCGCCGATTATGAAGACACATTGGGCAGCAGCTAGTGCACGTTTCACTACTACGTTTGTCAACAATCCATTCAGACATAAGTGTGATGTGTGTGACCGTCTATGGTTTCTGCGCTCATTGAAGCCACCAAAGGAAAAACACTTACCGCTGCTTAGTAATACTTTCCCAGAAGAGGCAGTGGCTGACTTTAAACTGTGCGGTACGTGTAGGAAATCACTGGACTCGGACAAAGTGCCCACGTTGTCACGTTCGAACGGATTTGTGTATCCACCTAAGCAACATGGGTTGCCCGCATTAGATCCGATCAGTGCACGTCTAGTATCACCGCGTCTGCCATTCATGCAGATACGTCGGTTGCGTTACGACGGCAGCTACGGCATCATCGGACAAGTCATTAATGTACCCGTCGATGTGGACACAATGGTGCAACAGCTACCGCGTCAATTGGACGATGATAAGGCGTTCAATGTCAACATCAAGAAGAACATGATACATAAATCTACGTATCTGAGCGGCGTGGTCAAAAAGTCAGTGGTAAAAGCTTGGTTACTATTCTTACTTGGTCAACCATTGTATAAGCATTACAAGATCACAGTAAACTGGGATTCGTTTAATGCTAACATAGTAACCAGTTGTGTGGCAGCCAACGCCGCCGGTGACGATCCGATCGAGTATCTACAGTGCGACAGCGGTGCACCGGAGTCGGAGGTTCTACTTGCAAGGCAGCACACTATGCTGTGGAATGAGGAAAATTGTCTTGACATTGCTCCAGGCCAGCATTCAACACCGCTGAACATTATTTACGACGTATATGCCGAAGAACTATCGTTCCCTGCGATATACTACGGTACCGGCAGGCAGTTCAACTTGGATGTACGCGTTACCCCGTTCATGATCGCAACAAGCGAGATACGAAGAAGCGATCGCCGCGGTGTCACACCCGAGCACATTTTGTACATGGCCATGAAAATTATGCGGCTGCGTGTCGTCGAAGGAATATACAGTATGTTCCGATGCATACGACAGACTGGTAATATCACTCACAAAATGCTGGAAGGTCGTACGTTCCTCGATGAGTGTGTAGATAAGAACCTTGCATTTCTCAAATCTTTACCAAATTCTGTGCAGTATTGAATGAATCGCAAAAAGGATCTTTTCGCGATGATACGCCAGCTGGGCAAGCCGTCGATGTTCCTTACACTGAGTGCCAACGAAATACATTGGCCAAATCTTCTCAAGATACTGCACGAGTTGAGTGATGCATTTACCGATGTAAGCGTAACCGATCCACTAGTAGATTTGACTCGATCCATGCGCAGTCACTTGGTCAACGAAGATCCCGTTACGTGTTGCATCTATTTCAATAAATTGGTAGACTGTGTGATGGCGTTGCTGCAAGCCAAGGGTAAGATGAATCCCTTTGGCAAGTATCGTGTTGTGGACTTCTTTCAACGAATTGAATTTCAACACCGTGGCAGTCCGCATGCGCACATCCTTTTGTGGCTCGATTGTGATTATCGCGAGCCCGTGTCCGAAAGTATGCCTAATACCATTCAACTGGTCACCGATCTGTGTTCTGTTAGTCGTGATGACTTGCCGGGTGATCAGTACAACAATCAAGTTCACCGACATACATTTACTTGTACCAAACGAGGTGAAACAACATGCCGCTTCAATATACCCTACTGGCCGATGAGCGAGACACGAGTGCTACTGCCGATGTCAAAAGACGACGGTCGTCGCAGCGGTTTCCAACTAAAGGCAGCTAAACTGCGCAAGCTACTAGAGGAAAAACATTATGACACACTTGGCGAGTTCTATATCGACAATATAACGAAGGCACAGTACTTGGATATAATCCGATCTACGTTACGTCGGCCAACGTTGATGTTTAAACGCGACTTCACAGAGATTTATACCAACACTTTCAATCCATGGATCGCACAACACTGGGTTCTAATAGCGACTTGCAGTTCATACTTGAAGAGTACAGCTTTGCGGCTTACATAGTTGAGTACGTTAATAAGTCAAATCGAGGCATTAGCCATCTACATCGTGAGCTAATGAAGTTACACGATGAACACCCGGAGAAAGAATATCTATAGTTGTTGAAACAACTCAGCTTGAAGTTACTCAACACGGTTGAGATGTCATCGCAAGAGGCTGCCTGGTACTTGCTTCGCCAAAAAATGAGTATAGCCAGGGTTGACGTTGTTTACATTCCTACTGTTTGGCCACACGAGAGACATACGGCTCACAAGCGTAGGGCCGTGATGGACAGAGAACGGTTAGACGAGAACAGCACCGACATCTGGACCAAAACAATGATTCAGCGTTACGAGGATAGGCCCGCGGAGTTAGAGTCGATATGCTTGGCTGACTTTGTCGCTTGGTATACGGCTGTCGGTAACAAAAAGAGAAAACGTCAAGGCGACGACGATAACGAAGAGTGCAGTGAAGACGACGAGGATGACACAGAGGACGTTAATGCACATTCAGTCGCATATCGTAAAAGAGACCGTTGTAGGGTTATACGCTACAGATCGTACGAGACCGATGATATGATGATGTGAACCACAAACGAGAGATGGTCACGTTATATCTACCGTTTCGGTGTGAGGCAGTCGACATAATTGACCGTAACGCATTTATGGAGACTTACGATGCCAGAGAGGCCGAGATCATGGAGAAGCGCAAACAATACGAATTGAGCATTGATATCGAACGTGTGGTCGAGGAACCTCGGCAGATATGCGAACAGTTTGACGATGAAGATCCATTGGGTGCCCGCAATCAGCGCGAGGAGTTTGTGAAAAGTATAGTACAGCAAGGCGGCATAGAGAATGCAGATGATTTCGATGCTACGACTATGGTGACATCCGTGTCTGCAGTTCGCTGGCGATCGAATGCAATGGCCAAAGCTGACTTCTGTCGCATGATGCGTAGCACTAACTCCGGTCAACGAGAGATACTTCTGGAGGCGATACATCGCTTACACACGCTCAACTCGGAACCGATCCAGGTTTTCTTCACCGGCCCTGCCGGTAGCGGTAAGACCTATGTGCTGAAACTCGCAATGGAAATATACAATCGCTTCACAGTGCAACACAACTACTTGACCAACGCGTTCGTAGCGTGTGCCTCCACCGGCAAAGCCGCCGTCAATATCCAAGGCGTAACCGTGCATTCTGCTTTCAAAATTACACAATCGCGTCGGACTGGCACAATGTCACGAGAGATTCTGCAAAATTACAGAAATATGTTTGTCGGTGTAAAATGCGTGATAATCGACGAGGTTAGCATGATCGGATCAGATGTGTTACACAAGATCAACTTACGTCTGCAGGAGATCACTGGCGCGCATGATCAACCGTTTGGCGGCATGAATGTTTTCTTCTGCGGTGACTTTCGCCAACTGCCACCAGTTAACGCTACACCCGTTTATCGAGCCCCACGCAACATGATCGGTGGTGCCGCGCTCTGGCAATCGTTAAACTACTATACACTACAGCAAGTAATGCGGCAAAGCGACGCTACGTTCTCTGCTATACTTACTAAAGTCGGCAACGGAGAGCGACTCGATGTTGATGAAATTAAACTCATTGAGTCACGATTCAGAACCCAACAGTGGTGCGATACGAACTTGATCGGCGTTGTGCGTTTGTATCATCAAAATCACAGCGTGGACTCATACAACAGCAGTGCTATTGTGACAGAGACATACAGCGTCGCCGACGACACTTTGATCGGCTACAAGAATCACACCGAAGCTGCTACAGCCCGGCAAAAGCTTCACAAAATGAGTGTCGTCGAGTTGGGTGGACTGCCTTATAAGATCCCGCTTGCAGTGGGTTACCCTTACATGATTACGACTAACATTGACGTTGAGGATAGCATAGTGAACGGCGCGATTGGTGTGTTAAAGAATATAGAGCTGCTCAGTGAAAACGAGCACTTTGCGGAGTTGGAGGCACAGAACGAACCGTCAACATCTGTGGTCACACACAAACAGCGACTCAGACTATGGATTGAATTCCCGCTCGAGATGATGGGCCAGCGATGTCAACTCAAAGCTAAGCCACATGTAATCTGTAAGCGTGAGGTTCTCGACTTCAAGTGGACACCGATAACAACGCGCAGTGCCAACATACCGCTCGGTCCGACGATCAAATGCCGCCGAATACAGTTTCCCATCGTGCCGGCGTGTGCGATCACGATACACAAATCTCAAGGAGGCACTTTCGATCGAGTCGTGTATCAATATGACAAATCGCAGCAAAACCAACTAGTTTATGTGGCTTTGAGTCACGTCACATCGTTAGATGGCCTTTATATTATCAATGCCCGAAACGATTTCAAGTTTTATCATGGATTTGGTCAGGCGTCTCCGACAGTTAGAGAGATACGAGATGAGTACCAGCGACTGGCCCAACATCCGCTGCCGACACTAGTCGCACAAGTAAAAAAGTTTTGTGATTATGTTCCTGATCAGCGTTGTCTTATACTTATCACCGCCATTAATGCAGAAAGCTTGGTCGCGCACTCAGAAGACATCTCTACCGATTCCATCATCAACCGATCTGATTACTTGGCAATTAGCGAGACTTGGATGGAAGATTTCAAGCCAGTGCAGGTGCCTGGCTTTGATCTGAGATCATATCGTAACACCGCTAAGCGCAGACAAATTGCAACTACATCATCGGCGGCGGTATCATCATCATCAAGTCGCATAGCCGGTGGAGTCGCCATATATCGCAACATCAATAGCTTCACTGATTGTAACAGAGTTAACATTGACATTTCCGACATGAATTTGCAGATCAAAGACCCAAAGGTTGGTGATGTCTGTCTAGTAAACGTAACAGTCAATGGCATCTTCAAATTCATACTCGGGTGTGTGTACATCCATCCGGGCACAGCGTTAGCAGAAATTAAGCTCTGTATGTTACGATCGCTGTTAAAGTATTCTAAAAACATCGTTAAGATTATACCCGAATACGAGCCAGATCTCACTACACCAATCATGATGGTCGGAGACTTTAATGTTAATGTCTCGCAAGACCGCTCGTTGCCCGAATTCATGCTCAGCGAGTTTAATTTGTCTTACATCGAAACTTCTCCAACAACGCTAGGTAATACCTGTATTGATTTAACGTTTACCAGAAATCTCGATGTATCCTGTATGCCATTTGTTTCGTACTTTTCGTATCACAGACCTATCATTAATAAAGTTATAACACAGTAATTATTTGTTTACTTGATTTCTTTCCTGAACCCGACGAAAGGAAAATGTTGCCATCACAAATAAAACATGGAAATCCGAAGGACTTCTTAGTATTCAAAAATGATTATGACATACACTGAGAAAAAAAAATACTATTGTTCAGAGAAAAATTTCTTGACTCAAGAACTTTTAAGAATACATTTTTTAAAAAACTAATTCCTTCACAAAAGAAAATCAATATTTATTTTCATAGCAATAACTAAACAAAAGAATGATTTTATTTGAATTAAGAAAATATTATTGAAATAAATTTAAAAACACTTGAGTAAATTTAAAAAAAGTTTGAGACAAGAATATACATTCTCGATAATTATCGAGAATATATATTCTTATGTCAAGAAAATTTACTTGATATAAGTATTTTTTTCTCTCAGTGTATACATATAATACGCTCAAAGAAAATATTACCCGTTACGTACACGTTTTCACGTAAAACACACGGCCATGTCCACGACACAGCCACACCCCGTATTTTTTTTTTATGTACCTATAGTCCCCGTGGGTCCATATTTTTTAAAAACGTTTAACATTTTTTATTTTGGGAGACTAGTTTAAGTACAAAAATTAAGAGACAATTTTTTTTCCACTGGTTTAATAATGTAGGCTGGAAAGGGTTAAGTAGGGTGGCCAAAAATCACAGAAGCCTTGAGATTTGTGCTGGATTATAAACACTTGTCCAAGTGTCTTAGGAATAGGCTACCAGGACACTAATTTGCTAACTTTGGCTCAGATAATTTTGTCAGCCTAGTTTAATTTTACTCTGTAAGGACTCATTTGAGCATCACAGTAAGCAGGTAAAAAAAAAATATATCAGTATAAAACAACAAATGTAGGCCACCTAAATATAAGAAGCATGAGCTGTCAATGGTGGATATGACTATTTTATTAGCAAAAAATTAATATCGTTTACGGATCGTTTGAGGATGCTGAGCCAAAAATTCAAGATAAAAACTATGGTCATTTTCAGAAAACTACACTTCAGTTGTGTATGACTTGTAGAGGGGGAAAATTAATTCATGAATCTATTCAAAACTGTTGTAGCCTTGCAAGGATGTTGATGGGGAGGGTCATGTGCCGAGGGTATTTCTTACTCTTCCTATGATAAGAATAATTGATTCGGAAGAAGCTTCAGGAAAGTGAAACTGACCAAAAATTACTTAAAAAGTACCAGTGAACATGAGAAACTTTCAGTTTGTGTATTATTTCAACTAAACACAAGAGTTTGTAATTTCTTTCCTATGATGACATTATCAACACCTTTGCTATAAAAAAAAACTGCACTAGTTGAATCCGGAGGACTTCAACACAATAATACATACATGTAAGTTATATGAACATTTTTTATTACATTTAATAATAAGCAGGTATTCAACAGATAATGCGTTAAAATGTAAATATGTAATTAATAATAAGGTGATGTATTGGTATTTAATTTTTGGAACCCTAACAGAAATAATTTAAAAATTGAATCATATAAACAATCTAATTACTTGAAACTAAGAATAAATAGATAGCCAAACATCTTAGTAGAATATTAACACATTTTTCATTTTTTATGTGTTAAAAGGAAGGAAATAACAAATTATTTTTTAGATTGAGAAAATTAATAATAAAAATGTTAACATACTTTTAAAAAAAAACAACTTCCTGACTATTAATTTTCTTAAATATCTACTTTTATAAATTAAAGAAAAAAATTAGAAGACAACAAACGGCTTACTGAATTATGTTGAGCTTAGAACCTATTTGTGGTACTGCTTATTTTGGATGTTTTTGTTATCTACATTCAAGCACACCTGCAAATTTAAATAATGTGTTTGCATCATAATTTTAAAGTTTCAAAATTGTTTAAATGTTTCTTATTATTTTGTTTAATATAATTACATAGTGTAAAGTAAAACTTTTTACACTTTTTACATTTCTTACGCTCATAGTTCATTGGGCAGGGGGACTGAATCTATGTTTGCTCTGAATAATAAAAATTTTAGTTATGTACTGTTCAAATTAATATTTATACACTATCTTTTTCACACATGTAGGTATGTTTATAGAAGAACAAATAAATATGTTTATAGAAGAAAAAGTAAATATAACACATTTAATGAGTTCTATACAAAAAATTACAGAATTCAGCACTTTGGGTTAGAATGACCTTGGTTAACATACTTCTTACTGTTATATTGAATATGCTTTCAGTGGTTATATTTATTTATTTATTTGTTAAACCAGTTCAGTACAAGAAGTGCAATACAGAATCAATTATATTTGTGAACCCTTAGATCAGTATTTGTAGAGTTTTGTGATACAATCTACGACTATGCACACAAGTGCGCGTGCATGTGCAGAGTGTGTGTGTGTGTGTGTGTGTGTGTGTGTGTTGCCACATAAATTTGAGTATGTCATCATCATTTTAGTCTGATTTTTTCATACTTTCCAGAACCATAAAATATGAATATGCAGTACCCACAACCTGTAACATAACATTACAAAATAGAAATGCTTTTTTTAAATTTTTTAAATAAATTTGAAATTGTGAATTTTAAAATTAATATTGTAAAATCATAAAACATAGTATTCCAAGATGGTCATTGATGGTTTTCATAGTGTGTATATGTGTACTGGCTTCTTGTTACATTGCTTCCAGCTGAACTGAAGTCTATGTGCAAATTGTAAACTAACAATTATGCGTTTACTTAGCAGATTTTTTGTGTTGGATTAGTTCTGTATTTTTCATGGCTGCAGTTTAAGCTTTTCTTTGGTTTTAATTTCTGAGTGTTCTGTTATCTTGGTCAGTTGTTTTCAGGCATATATTTCATCTATGTTTGCACTTGTCTGTCTTCAACAGGAATGTTTAACTTGCCAACAACAGTGGTATATTTATTAATTGCCTTGTGATATTATGAAAAATTTCTGGTTCACTTATTTTTGGCTTTTATATTATTTGTACAGCTCACATCAGACTAATATTTCAATGTAAAAACATGTTCATGTATAAATGAATATTTTGAGCACAAGTACATAAAATCACATAATTTAACTAAAAAATCTAAATATATTAAAAGTTTTGTTCTCACAGTTTAACATATTTTTACATGTTAGATAAACTGAACTTTACAGTTAGATGTTACATATTTTTACAGTTGTCAGATAAATTTACACGTTATTATAAGTGCACACACATTACATATTTTAGATTTGTGTCTCACTTTCCATTCCAATGGACTCTTCTGAAAACACTGGTAGGATTTACCACATGTCTGTTGAAGTAAATTTTTGAAATATTACTAACAAAACAATTTTTAAAAATTTGCATTTGTTAAAGTATGACAACATACTCCATCATTCAGTCTGTGACCTACAAAACAATATTTGTGGTTTGTCCTGTTGTGAAACATTTAATTATTAATAGAAAAAAGTACTTTTCCAAATTGAAATGTTTCAAAACTAGTAGGGGCCCAGTGGATACAAGGAAGGGTACATGGTCAGTATGGCTGTCTTTTATACCAGTAGTTTTGAATCATTCTACACAGTTGTTAAAAAATTTGCAGACGATGTGTTGTCTATTAAACTTGTGCCTGAATTATATGTAAACACCATTTTGAAAACGGAACTGATGTATACCCTATATAAATGCAATTTCAAATTTCTCATTGACTGTATAAACAACTAGAAAAAGTACAGATGACTTTTGCTGATACAGTTCTAGAGAGCTGAAAAACTTTGTCACAGAAGTAACAAATGTCTAAGGAAGAAAGGCACTCACCAAAATGGCACATTACTATTTATTGAAATTACCAGATTCAACATTGTGTGCTATTGCTAGTTCCTTGGTTGACAAAGGCTGTATATTGCTTCCATAAAACCTGAGTATGATACAGTTGGCTTTATTCAGAACAGAAAACTGAGCATGACTTTTCACAAGTTGAGAATGGTTTATGTTATGCATTGCAGCACTAAGTTGAGAATAACAATCAGTTTACACTGTCAACCTATTTTCTTGATTCTACTTATGGCACACATTTTCAAGTTTTTAGCATATAAAAAACCTAGCCCAAAAATTATGAATGAAGTAAGTTACCCAAAATATTGATTTATGTCTTAAGTAATTTATAACAGCTGTATATTTAAAATACTAGGAAGACTAGACATCACTTCATTTGTACTAAATAAGACAAAAATGAAAAGCATAGTAAATTATATTACACAAAACTAAAAAAGTAGAAGTCAGAACTCACTATTTTTAACAAGCTCCATTAAATTATTAGGTAAATATTAATATTAGACTAATTTTTGGAAATTTTTGAATAACCAAAACTGTATATAAGCTGAGTTTAAACATAAACTGTATATCCAAATCTTATATTAAGATTTTGGTTTAAATTTGGTACCCAACATTTGATATCCCAAATTGACACCACATTTGAAGATGCCCACTTTAATTTGATACCCCACATGGATTTTTGGAATATAATCAAAATTTTGACCCATTTTTTGAGCCTCAAGATCTCAACATTTTTAAATTTCTGAAACTGAACACTGTATTCAGATTTAGGTTAAAATTCCCATTAATTTGATACCACACTTGGATTTGTGTGATTTTATCCTAATTTCAACCCACTTTATTTTATACCCACAGATAGAGAGGTAGACAAATGCCAAACAACCGAGTTAAAACTGAGAACTCACTTCACTTGTTCAATTAGTATGCTGAATGGTTTGTATCAACCTCTTACTACAGAAGCAGATGATAGTGTCTAGCTTCTCTTAATTTTTTCCTTCTGCATGCCTTCTACACCCAAAGCATATATCAGTCTACTTCATCATCGGCATTGTATTTCATCTACTACTCTTTCAATTAAATCCTGTAATTTCAAGATAAGCACATTCAATCTGTCTCTCCTAGTATTGATATTCCTCATTAAGTCTGAATCTGTCTCAGTATCTCTTTACTCCTCATTTTAACACCTATTCAAGTTCCAAGAACGTGTACAAAGTACCATTTCCAACATGTTCAGCATGGTGACCCTATTATCCAGCTTTTACTCCCATAAAGTGTTGTTCTCCATATATTTAGTTTTCAATATTTCTTTAACACCAAGTCAATATTTGACATTATTAACATTTCTCTAATCTATATGAAAGGTTCTCAGCCAGTGTTATTCTTGTCTTGATATTCCTCCTGTATTGTTTGTATGTAACGTTACTTTTCAAGTATAAGTCAAATAATGTTCTTAACTCTCATACACACTCCCCCCCTACTCCCCACACACACAGGGGGGTGTGTCCCTTCTACTCTCATACACACGGATTTTTATATTCTACTACTTTTTATTATAGTGGTCTTACAACTGCTGATTACTTCAGATCACTTCCCCACATCATCACTTTTTTCACTTTATACTTTTACATGACTTCCAAATTTATCTTGTACCTCCTTTAATAATTCTCCAATACACATATTAAACACAGATTTTGATATGCATCCATGATTTAATCCTTCACACCAATTAAACTGTTGCAATACCATGAAGCAACTACAGCCTTGCACTTCTAGAACACGCATACAAAAGAGACTGGTCCCCAACAATTCTCAGACAATGAGCTCTCTGTGCAATAGAAGAGAGATTTTCTCCTGACCAGTGACTGAGAATACACTCATGGACGACACTGTGAGAATTACAACTCTGAAGCAGCAATCTGCTCATCTATTTTTACACACTTCTTTCTAGTTGGTTAAAATAAAACAAATTTTGAAACTGAAATTGAAGTAATTTCATGTGCTCTTCTGATTTTACGAAACTGGACATTTAACTATTTTTCTTCTACTTTAAATTTTTTTAAATAGTTATATTATTGTACCCTAAACCAACAATTCAAGATATATTATTAAGCACATCAACCACAAAAAAGTCTGTGAAGGATATTGTAACAATTGATGGGGTGCGCCCTTGTTCAAGCCCCACGATGGAAGCCAATATGTAACAATTAAACGAGGTCGTACCTGTTAAAATGTATCACACTTGTTTATATGGTGTATTAGTGTGATTGTAGTGTGTTTGCCTCACACTGGTTGTTACATAAATCGACGTCACTACTGGAGTCCGTAGCGTTGTCAATGTCACCAGTACAACCTACCTGTCAATTCATAGGGATTACGATTCCCGGGTGGCGCCAAATTGTTTTTGTTAAAACAATTAAAACATTTAATTTTTAAAGTAATATGTGGTATTAGCATGGACAGCTGTGGCGTTCGAATTATTCCCGCTGCTACACAGGTTGTCGACTCGGCCACTCGTGACAAGCGCTAGTTGGCTATGACTTAAACTTCGCTAACACACATATATTTACAACAAAAATCCTATGAAATAACAAGATAGTATTGTTCTGTACTGCGTTTTTTAATACACATTTAATTATTAATAAACATGACAATTGAATAATAAACAAATTTATAATATTATGCTCCGGCTTAGAGCTTGAAACACAAAACACCTCAGGTTGCCAAAATTGATTCAAAACGCTATCATTCAGTTGCTTCTAACAAATTAATATGTTTTTACAATCTGGGGTTCTTTTGATCATGAAAATAGACATAAACGTTGATTACATGAAAAGAAAGTACACTATTATACCTTATATGTACTTAGGATTTATAATGTGTTTGTACAATTTGTTCTGTAGTGCCGTATTTCTGTTACAGTAGTTATGTTCACAAATAAGGTTATCTTTAGAAATGTTTTTTAATACAAGTAAGTAAATTATGCCTTTACCTTTGAAAGAAAATACTATTTTTTAAATAGTGAGAAATTTTATCATTTGAAAATAATTTAAGTGATTTGGGGTTTTTTAGGAGTAATAAATTATTCGGTACTTATCAGTTCGTCTCACGTTGAAGGGTCATCATGGGTAGGCGTGTATATTTCGAATTTGGGCTGGTTGTAGGCTTCCAGCATCTTCTTCAAACTGGTCTGGGTTTTTTCTTTAATTAGTTTGTTTAATTTCATTCCTGGTCATCATTAATTCGGTACAGATCGACGTCTCTTCACATTGAATCATTTTGGTTCACTATTCGACTTGTAATTGTTTAAATTAAAGTTTTAGTTTGTCCAATTTCTTGCGTGGCGTACCCACGCTTCGTTTCTTCAGCGTCTGTATTTTTTTAACGGAAAAATAAGCCTCAAACGACTCGTTGTCATAGTAACTAATAATTCAATGCTTGTTTAATTACTCTTTACTTACATTGTTAGAGATATTTGAATTTTTATTCAAATTTATTAAGTATTTTCCCAATGATTTTATTCCCTTATACTTCCTTTGGGATAATAAATGACATCACTATTATTTTTCTTTCCTTTCAAAGTTTACAATGATACCTCATAAGGTCATATTCTGTTACACTTTAACTATAGTCTAATTAGTTGACATTTAAAAAATAACATATCTTTCTTGAATTAAATTATTACAATAATATTTCTGTGTAGAAATAACTGATATACAATCATTGTCCATTCACTGTTCTTAGATTAGTAAGATTTTTTATGAAATTGATACAATTTGCATTTGAAATGTTCTTGGCAGTTAACTGTTTTCCTAGTTACAAACAGCCATGATTGTTTTCTAGTGTATTTCCCTTTTAAATTACGTTCTGAATTCAGCCTGATGGGCTTCATTTATTTGTTTGTGTTTTAATTATTATTCAACATACATTTTCATTGCTTTTCATTTAAAATATAATAGCTAGGTTTATGGACTGTAAGTCCCCTTTCAGTCATATTCCTTCTTTAACATTGAATCAACTATTCTTTATCAGTCATAAATTATTCTTAGTACTAACATTGATTTCTTTCTTGTCTTATAAACTAGGGTGATAAGCATTGTCACTTTCTCTAATAATATGAAGGTTAATTCCCCTTTCAACATGGGGTGTTGTATTCTTTATAATTTTAATCTTTAAAAACAAACTTTACTTCTATCCTATCATGCCATGTTAACACACGTTATGGTACTGGGCTTTCTCCCTGATATGTCACATGTTTCCCTTATATTAATTTTAAATACTATTTTTAATTACATCTAGGTATTCAACTAATTATAATTCCACTCCACTCGTTGGTGATTTATCAATGTTTTAAAGAGTGTCTATTTCCTTAGCATTCTAATTCGAATGTTTCACATTCACTTTCACTATTTTTAGGGCATTAACACTTCACTAAAACACTCCACTTTGGTTCACTGTTTTGTAATTAGTGTTATTTAGTGGGTAACCCCTATACCTACTCCTACCATTTCTCACTATTTTTGTTTTAGTATTATTTTTACTATAAACAATATTAGGCTAGTTGAGTTTTGGGTTGAATCTAACCTTTCTGACAGGGTTAGTGTACCCTTCCTATACTACATTGTTTTACAATTGTATTGTCTTAAAAATTGGATACATATGTTAAATTAATGATAATAATAACATTGGTTTTATCAATATATAATTATTTAAGGTTTATTGACCGTATTCTATCTTTAACATACAATCTCTCCCTTTTATATATGTGTGTTAGTTTCCTTGGGTTTTATCTGTCTCCTCTTCATTCTTCCTCTTCTTCTTCTTCAATAATCTTCATCTTCATTCTTCATCTTGGTTTGGTCCTCCTTTAGTTCTATGTCCATCATTGTTTTGTTAATCACATTTTCTTAAGTATGTTTGGGTTGTCGGCTTAATCATGTCAAAATATTTACATTTTAATAAGTATGTTACGTGGTTCCCTTCTTTATGTTTATGTTTTTTGGCTCAATCACTTGGGTTGGGTAATATCGTTGTACGTCATGTCAAAGTATTTACATTTCAATCATTTTTTACACATTTTATTTCATATGAAGTAACTTTTATATTAAGAATTATCTTTTTTATTACTGGTACGAGATTTGGCTTAATTGTATCGTTACAATATTCACAATATGATAAACGCACGGCAGAAATTCAACAAATATATTGTACTAGAAAGGAACCAGTCATATTTTGGACTTGAAGATAACAAAGCAACAGATGACTTCACACAGAAAGACACAAACTACATCAAGCCAAATACATGCCTAATGTTGAAGTCCAAAATCAATTCTCAAAAATACTATTAAAAACCATCTACAATTCATTAAGGGAAATGCCAAAAACAAGACTTCATGAAATATATATACCAATTAGGAAGAAACTAAAACCATAGAGAATAGAAGAGAAAATGAGATCATTTAGCTAGTTAATGTGGTTCGCCGCAGCGAAGTGCTAGCATCACCCATTGTTGTGTACGCCAGCGTGAAGTACGCAAATAAGTTTTAATACAAACACAATTCTGTACAATACTTATCTGAAACTGTCATGAAATGTTTTTACATGTTGTAACAATTAAAATTATATTTACGATACACTACAATGCGTACAAATACAAAAGGATATAAGATTTAAACAATGTACTCACCCTAGGATGTCAGCAGTTCGAAACCTTCGAACTTTTCCGAGAGGATTTAGCCAATTTTGTACTGGTCATTTCTTTACGTATTTCCTTCGTACGGAAAAAGAATCAGCACTGGATATATTTGAAAATTAGCTTGCCTACAATGTCTAGTGTGTGTTCACAGCAACATCCTATGCTGTCCGTTGTGGGCACATTAATTTCTTTGATTTCATCCAAACATTCATAAAAAATATCCCCCCCCACATACTGTTTGGTGAACTAAGTTTTATTGTAACAGTTGTTTCTGCTGGCATGATAAATACCATTTGAAGGGTGCTTAAATGAGATGTTTCTTTGATAGTTCCATAATCATTTATTTTTGTCCACACAGCTTCAGGTAGATTAGGAGGACGATCGTTCCTCAGTGTAACAGCACAGTCACCACAGTCAGTAATTCTAGATGGTTTTCTCACTATATACCCTGCCAAATGATACACGAGACATTCTTTCGGAGCAACAGTTTTAAGCTCAGGTAGTTCCTCTGCCCAATCGTAGCCTTCCGAGTCTTTTAAAACTACCTTTTCCTTGATGAGCAACTCCATTGATTTCTTGAGGACTTTGTTTTCATTTTCTACCTCCTTACACATTTCACAGATTTGGTCTACAAAAGAAGTGAGTGGAGATTCACTTTTCGATTCACAGTTTGCTGCTTTTGCCAACGTAAGTTTAAGTGGAACATATACAGACTGCAACATATGAAGATGTAGAATGTCAACTGTAGATGGATGGTCATTGCATGACAAAGACCGGAGAATCCCGAAATGGCATTCTAGAGGATCCTGATTGAATTTTGCAGTAAGTACATATTTAAATTTCTTGCTCCACAAATATTCGGATGCCTCCAGAGTACTTTTTAGAGTAACCCTGAGTGATTCTAGAGTTCTCTCTGAGGCAAAAGTGTTGCTTTCTGAATTAAGAATTTGTACAAATAATTTCAATAATATATGATGAGACGCTGATCCATTATAAAGTCCCTTTATAGGAAATGATGAATTTAATGCATCGACAAGGTCATTCATGTCTCTGCTGAAGTTTTGTTTTCTCACTACCTACAAACCCTTCACAGTTCGTGTCACAATAAAATTTAATTGCATTGGCTATGCTGTTACTAAATAACTGGAACGCCAGCCTTGAATTCATACGTTAGAATGATGTAGGATCAAGATGGGCTGCTATCACTTTAGGGCATGTCCTAAGTCCTGTGTTTTCAGCAGTAGTGTCCAGTTTATAAACTAGTCTAAAGAATTCGTAGCTGACAATGTTGTTGTTGTACAATACTGACACTTTATCATGGAAAAAGGTTCTCAGACATTTTATTATACGGACAGCATCTGAGAATGCCCAAATCCTCCTGTCTTTGTCCGCCGGATTCGGAATACTACATTTAATCATACCTCTTTTCACACAGATTCCTAAGTTCGCCCACGCCTTTTTATTAGATTGACTACCATCTTATGTAAATCTAATTATTCTTGCACCTTGCTGCTCTAACTGCAAGATAACCTGTATCAGAATTTTTGCAGAATATCACCCGGGGTTGCGTTCCTCCTTATGTACACTGCTACAGACTGTACCCAGTTAAATAACAGAGGCACAAACATGAATACCAGGGCATGGTTCGCCAGACAATTTTTCATGTCTGTAGGTGTATAATCACCAAATTCTACGGTCATCAACTTTTAAAGAGGTTGCATTAAACTGAATTTCCTCTTTTAGCTTCACTTCATCAAATATTACTATTTTCATCAGTTTCTTCTTGCAGAAATTCTGGTATGGCATTTACAGCGTTATGTTTACTCCGTTTGTGTATTTTAAACCTTTACACAATCTTTTCAGGTGGCTTTCCAATGGAAGTGGCAATAAATCATGTTGTAAGCAATGTCTGTATCTCTTTGGGGATTTGATTTTAAGCAGCAAACTTTCCAGTATTAACTCATTACAGTACATCATTCCTTTGGAATTTGACAAATTAGACTTTTTAACCATAGCATCTACAATCATGTTCTGCTTTTTACTTAAATTCTTCATCCCTCTTTCATATGAGTCACATTCCTTCCTGGCAAGTTTCTTTTCTAGTAAAACAACTTTTGCTTTCTCACAAAGCAGTTTATTTTTAGTTCGTATCAAAGTACGAGTTAGATTTTGTATTTTCCGTTTCAGCAACATGATTTGGTTTTGTTCATCCAGTTGATCGTCTTGGTGTGTTCTAGTCTGGGGGTGGTCTGAACTCACTGTTTCTGTCACAGAACAGTTTGTCGAATTGCTTTTTTTTGGCCTGTTTGTACTTGCTGTATTTGCCTTTTTGCAGGTGACTTTCGGAGTTTTAGAGGCTTTGTCAAATATGTAGGCAAATTCGGAAAGATATGAGGTACCGCACCAGGCTTTAAATTCCATCTAAGTTTTGGAATTTCGACCATTCCAAACAATTTATTGTTTACAACAAATGAATGTACTTTCAAAATCAAATCATCAGAAAAATTTACTTGACAGATATAAGATTTATATGTAAGACTGTAACGTTATTGTGGAACGTTATAAATTAATGCAATATATGTAATATATAGATAAAAACTTCAATTTAGTAATCATAGTTATAGAGGTATGATAAGATATGCAATTGTAATACACATAAATGTAAGTAATACGTAGAGTAAAGAATGAACAGGGCGAGGCTTGTGTGCCGACAGTCTGTCGCCAGCGAAATAAAAATACAATAGACGGTTGTACCTAGTATGTCATAAACGCATAAATTGTTTTGTGTATGAAAACAGCAAAAAACTGACATGTACCATTAGAAAAAGCCGGTCGATGTCCTTCAGGAGACAAAAGATGACAGCCCAATATTTATTACGATTTTAGAAAGTAGCATCGTTTTTAACAGCTAAGCGCCCACGCGGTAAAAAATAACGTGCCCGCACTGTTTAACCAATAAGAAAAAGCGTCAGTTCTGCGCGCGTGAAAATAACGAGACAGGAATGGAGAATTTCAAATTCACCGGGGAATATTTCAAACTCTGGCCAATGAAAGTGTCTTCAACCAGAAATGTGGTGATGGAATCAATAGCAAAACTATAAAAAGAGAGACGAAAGCGAAGACGAGGAGTTCTTTTAAGTAAATTCCAAGACGAGCACGCCAAACCTGCGAAGCTCTATACAAACTTTTAGTAATCTAATGGAACGTCATAATAGTTTGTTATTTAAACGTAAAATGTATAAATTAGGTCACTAATTAAAATCGCAAAGTAACACGTTAAAGTATCAAGAAGAGTATTTATTTAGTGCGTGTAAAGTACGTGAAGGAAGAATATGTCATAAGTGCGCGTAAAGTACGTGTTTGGAAGATATTTCAGATCTGCGTGAGAAGTTGAGTTGAAAAGTATATTTATTTATGTGCGTGATGTAAGTACAACGCGAGCGTGTATTCAAGTTTAAGAAGTGCTAATCAAGTATGTGTAGTGAAAGTGAAGTGTAATAAGCGATGTAGAGCAGCTAATCAAAGTCTGGAATCCTGCAAACAAGTAACATCTAAAAATCTTAACAATTCAGAATTCTAATATATAAACATAAAAAAAAATTAATATCTACCATAGTATAACTCATCTCATTTTCAAAAAACCCATGCGAGTTCAGATACTAAAATGCAATTTATGTAATATGACATACTAGAAAGGTATTATTAGTAATCACGGTACAATTAAGGGAATGAACTGAATATCGTAGTAATAGCAATTTGATATGAGTCATATATAGATGTCAGATGAATAGAATATAATACTGCAGCTTGTTAACTGAAGAATACAAAATAATAGTAATAGTAAATAATCATAATACGTTGAAGCTAGTAGTAAAAGTATATTAAACGTATCAATAATGTTCTGTTAAATATCATAATGTTATGATAAAATGTCAAATGCCTTAGTTGTAAGAAAATGGAATAATATAGTATATTGGTATCTGAAATGAACGAGTTTTTCTTTCTTAATAAACCCTGGCATACTCATACTCTGACGCCCAACCGAATTAATGAATTACATAATAATGAGTAAACGTATTTAGTAACAGATATTAAATAATTAAATCATAAATAAAATAAATCATTATAATCGACATCAAAATTAAAAGCCCTTAAGAGATTATTATATTTGTCGCCAACAACGTGGTGTAGTTGTTAAATAAAAGTTATAAGACATTTGTCCCTCCTGGGAATTGCCCTCATCCACTTTGCAAACTGATCTTCATCCCTGGGAGGTCTAAAGAAATGATTTCATTTGTAGGAATTTTTACCATAGCCATTCCTACATCCAGGTACAAAACAGGACAGCATTTCTATTGTATATTTTAACACACAACTTCTATATAACTGCACAACTACACAAATTTTTCACACACATGTTAACTGAAACTAAAAACTACCCATATATGAAAAATTACACACACAAATCATTACTATAACCATTCATACATTCTGAGCATTTTTACTATATATTGTAGCATAACAGAATTATCACCTTAAAATTTAACTTAATACAACATGAATAAAGAAGAAAAGGTCAATAGTGAGTGAGAAAAAGTAAATGGTTAAAAAATAAACTAAAGAAACTGTTCATTAAGTCGATAAAATGTTAATAAAATTAAACTGAATAACAAAGAAAACTCTTGGTCCATATATAAATAACCAACTATATAAAACCCCAATAAAACAGCAGTATACCCAGTAGGTTGGGGAGCACTAAAAGAAAAGACAAAGGTAAAAAGGTAAACAAAATATTAATAAGGGGAAATTTATTAAATTAAGAAGCAGAGAAACCCCAAGATACAAAACCAATAACAAATTAATAAGGAGCTGTAAATGAGAAAAGGACATGAAACCACAAGATAAGAAAATACTAATATAATGAGAAGGAAGAGACAAAATATGTCAAGGTTCATAAAAGAAAGGATATCAACAAGAAAGGATATCCACTAAAACATTATGAGGAATGAATATACCCAATTTTTACACAATTAAAACCAATGATAAATGTCAGACCAAATAACAAGTTGCAGGATACAATACAGTTAAAAGAAAATTGTAAACTAAATTGTAAGCCTAGTTTAAGAATAGAGTGAAAACAATTTAAAAGACTACCAATAGTGTAGAAACCAACCAAAACTTACCATAGTGTAAAAAATTATTTAAGAGACTACCATTAGTGTAGACAATAATAAGTGACACACTATAATAAAGAATAGTGTAAGAAATAGAAATCAATTAAAAAGACTACCATCAGTGTAGAGAATTACCTTATAAAAAAAAACCTAAAAATAAAAGACAGTCCCATGACTAAGATTAGTTTTAATGATAAAAGTGTTTTAAAGATTAGGCATAATAACAATATAATAGGTATAAGATGTTTTTATTTTATTGTATTAGCAAATTAGATATAGTGGATACAAGAGACAGTTAATAACTGAAAGTGTCATTAATTATAAGATGTTTTTATTTTATTGTGTTATCAAAATAATTATAGTAATTAAAGGAGACAGTTAATAACTGAAGGTGTTATTAGGAATAAGATGTTTTAATAGGATAAGGTTTGTTATAAAAGGAAACATAAAAACAAAGGACAGCCAATGACTGATAATATTGCTGATAATAAGATGTTTCCATTATAATTCTATATATATAAAAAATAATAGGCATAAGATGTTTTTGTTATAGTTAAGTGATGTAAAAAAGTTAGTAGATATAAGATATTCAGTTGTATTTGAAATAATGTTCAATAATTTCCAAGTTTGTTAAGGCAGAGAAGGCAAGTAGGTAATAGGATATTGTATTTTTATTAAACTGTAAACCATATAAAGAGTAATAAGGCAAATTAACTAACACACCACAATAGAAAAACAAAACAGCATTGTAAACCAAAATCAAGTATCATAGGGTCAAACCCAAATAAATAAATTAAATCAAACTATATATAATGAATAGAAACTAGTCCATACAAAACAAAGATATGAAAATGTAATCAGTACAGAAACAAATATTAGCAAATGTAATGACAAAAGAATAAAATTAACTTTATTTGGAAATAAGTAATACTAGGCCTAAGGGGTACTCAACTCAGATAAAAAGTAAATTAATCAATATTGAAGTATTATAACAACAAATTATTAACAACAAGCAATAATCATGGAGTGAGTAAGATTATTTAAGGGAAATATTAACATAAAATCACTTGTAAACCATTTAAATACTAAAATTGTAAAAAACACAAGGCCTACAATAAATAGCAAAAATTGTAAATTTTAGGCTTATCTGAACTTAAAACAGACTCAAATTATGTAAAATTAGCTTAAGAATATTGCTGAATAGTTAGATTTTCGTAAAATTAATAAATAATTAAGTTACAGCAATAAATAGGAAACTTGTCATGTATGTTTATGAGTTGAAATCAAATCCAAGACATGTAAATTTGTAAAAAACAATGGGAAGAGGAAAAAGACATTTTATAAATTACCACAAAACGACGACTTTAAGTCATCAGTCTATTGTTAATCGTGAATGTGTACAGATCAGAATTTACTGACGGAAGATCTAAAAAATAGAAATAGTGTAAAAACAATGACGTACAACCTCAAAAAGTGTTACTGAGGTTACCAAATGGAAAACAACACCACTACTTAATAACTAACACCAAACTGAACCAGAACAACTACAATAGTAATATACATTACTAGAACGAGAAATCAACCGCCATTTTGAGCAAAATTCAACAAACATTATCTGGACACGAACTCAACAGATTTGAACACAGAACACTGCACCAATAAACTATCACAGAACGACATCGCCGAGGAGGGAAGAACACTTCACATAATTTTCCAGGGATACTACAACCTCGCAGAGGAAGGAATTCTCATTTATTTCTGAGGGAGAAGAACATAGCGTCAGCGTTGTGTAGCAGAAATCAACGAGGTGAACGGCGGCCATTTTCATTGCAGAGTGACCAGCACATCGACACTGCCTCCACGAGTCAATGATGTCTAAATATCACTATAATATTGACGACTCGGAACACAATGTTTTTTATAAGTAAAAACGTAAAGTTTTACCTTACAGCCTAAACCGGCTTTCACCTATAGAAGGCTTCATCAGAGGCTCCTGAGCCTCTGATGAAGCCTTCTATAGGTGAAAGCCGGTTTAGGCTGTAAGGTAAAACTTTACGTTTTTACTTATAAAAAACATTGTGTTCCGAGTCGTCAATATTATAGTGATATTTAGTTAAGTAACGGACACGTCATGGACAACGAAATCCAAGAATTCAATGATGTCATTCTACGAAATGGTTCGATCTTTACTTAATAATTGACAATTTTCATAATCCTGTTATTTTTCAGCAAATAATAATTTATTTTAAGATAATTGTAAGTATTGTATCTTGTTCCTTGCCCTCTCTGACCATTTCGACAGTTAAAAGAACCCGAAATAATTAATTTTGTAACATTATATTTTGTCATTTTTGTTCACAATCGACCTGAGCGAATCTCAATCAATGCCTGGTCCATGCGCGTAAGATTGGCGCACAATTTCAAATGTTAAGAAATAAACATCATAATTACTCAATTACATGTGTTCATAATTATTTGTACAATAAATATTAGTTACTTCTTTCTTCTAAAAATAATTTAGAGTTATTAGAGAAATATACCAAGAAGAAGAAGAAGAAGAGGAGCGAAGTTAGAAAAGAGAATACTAGATCCGACTACATAACTAGATTATCTATAGAGAACAAATATTTTAAAAAACACAATATCTCATTTATTCAATTGAGAGTCATTAAAAAATTTACAATTAATTAATTATTCAATTAATTAATTAAACAAAACAAAATTAAAAAATTTTTTTTACTAAATTTATAACTAACAACAAAATTTTTATTATCAACATAATACACATTATACATTATTATCTATCTAATTTTATTTGTTTTATAACAATATTATCACACGTTTATTACTCAGAATGTTTGTAAATCACTCAAACCTACAATTAATTCCAACTGAACACGATACAAGTAATACGACGCACAAACACACTTTTTACAACACATAAAACATAGCTCTTTTTTCCATGTGGCTAATAGGTTTACCATCTCAACTACAACAACCTGTGATCGCAGCACCGAAGTTTAACGTGGTCACCGTTAGCCCTATTCACCACTATAGCGTACGCCCAGAGTGATCTCACTTTCTCTTCTATTCGTTATGCTAAAACTAAACCATGAAGTGTCTTTGTTGCCTGCTTCTATCAACACTGGTCATGACTGCCTTGCAGCTGATTTCAAAAGATCAACATCCGCAACTCAAAAGAATATAAAATTTGTCATACAATCAAAAATAGATTTAAAAAATCCTACAAGCCAAACGCTTGATATAAACCTTAGAGACTTAAATAATATTAATCAACTAGACTGGCATGTAGACAGCCAATAGACAGGAGCCCAAACTAGCCATAAACAACAACCTTTAAAGATAAATGTTGAGTATGTTTTTTAGGGTAATTGAAGCATTTTAAAAGAAGTTGATACAAATTTTAAACTTTAAAACTTAATGTCTTGTAGCAAGTAGTTCACACCTTATGGTTTGAAGTGTGTGAAATGATGAATCGATTCACTGATATTATACTTTTCTTTTTTATGTAGGCTACACTCATAGTCATAAAATTGTATTTTGGTATCAGTGTACCTAAAAATATGCACTTATTTAGGCTGACAAATGTGATGACTGCTACCAAAAAATGTACATCCAAACATTTATAAAAATTAATATGTTACAACATGGTATGTACTTTTACGTTTAAGGGAAAACAACTGATAACACAAATACAAATTTCGAGCCTGTACTGGACAATTTAGTATACATACGTAATATATTAAATGTTCACAATTTTTGATACAAGAAAGCCATGCTGAAGAGTATCAATCATTAATCTGTACAATAATTAAATTAGTTTGCAGTATTACAAGAGCACTTAGAAATTATAGTAAAGATTTAATGAAAGCAGAAATACAAATTACTAGAATTGTGTACCAATAATTAATTAAATGTTAAGAATTTTAACAAAATTTAATTACTAAACTTAAATAAACTTTAAAAAAGCCATTTGTTAAACTTAAATGGTAACAAAAATATAAACTGAAAATATGTAGTGACGTTTAGACACTGAAATACTTACACTTTCAAAAGTTTCAACTGATAAAGGGAATACTCCAAGTGCTGACATTTTGAAAGGTTTTTGACATCGAAGAAATATAATTTTTAAGTAGCTTCTCAAGGACGGATGACATGTATACCAGGCATTTCCATAGGCATCATCCATTAATCCCCTACTCTGTTTATTTGAAGGAATAGTAAAAAAGAACAAATATTATTATAACTCTAATAATAATATTTAATGTTTATTAAATATCTAAACACTTACTTATATATATAGCATTTCAATAAAGCAAGTATTATTTATTTATATGAAAATGAATGTTTGTAATCTTGTGTATCCGTTTTATAAAAAAAGTAATACATATGTGTGTGTGTGTGTGTGTCAATATAATGAAGATAAGATTTTTGTAGGTATTATTATGGTGTGTAGTTGTTTCAGGTTTACTCTTGTATTAAATTCCATTTGTTTTCTCCAAAGGAGTTTTACCAGATTTTGGTAGATTCATCTTTGATAGACTCCTTCATATTTTAGGATGGAATGACATGTTTTTATAGGTTTGCAGCTGACTTTACTTTTTTTATTTCTGAATGACTTTTGGTCACATTGGTGTTGGTATATGACTGGCTGTTGTACTGTACGTATAAAATGCAAGTTTCCAGGCTGAGCCCTCAGTGCTATCATGGGTTTCTACAAAGCTCTGTGGCATGCAATAGGAACACACCATTCAACAAAGCAAAAACCAGCTGTATGACAATATGCATAAATACTGGATCAGCCACATTTAAAATCATTCCGTCGTAGAATATCAAGAAGGTTTAGTAGATAGAAAGATGATCTGTTAATTGCCAGAAGTTTAATATAATTAAATTACAACAAATTATGTGTCTTAAAACAATATACTATAAACTAAAGTTGTTATATTCCATATAATACAGTATACAGGGTGTTCACAAATGGTCGTCCAATATTTCGCTAACGTGTTCCTTCGCTAATTATACATTCGAGATAACATCACTGATTCATGGTATTGAGCAATGAGTGACTCACACTGATATTTTCCATCATAACTCGGTTGTTTAAGATCACATTGTAACAAATAAGGTATCATTTTGTTCATGAAATAATGCTTAAGATTTTATCTAATGGAACATTATTCCATAAAACTAATAGTTTGTGAGATATGAATGATTAAAACATTAAAAGAGCCGCCATTTTTAAATTTGTAAATGAGAAATTTTCAAAAAATTGTAATATAATTTTTTTGTATTACCTTACTTTACTACTTACTGTGCTTTTCGATGACTTTGAGACGCCATCGTTAATTATGGCCAACTGTGAAATACTTACCCGGGTTCGGTTAGGCGAACGGGAGAACAGAATCAGGTTATTCAAAGAAAACAGATTAATTACCTTCATACATATCTTATTCTTTTTATTCATCAACTCAATTTAAATTCATTTTAAATAAACAAAAGAAAAACCCATTTAAATTCTTTTCAATCCCATCATGAATAAAATATTCCTTCTTCCTCTCTTATTTTTGATACTATCTTTTAACGATAAAAAATACAATGATTACATGCTTGTATATGTTGATACTACATTGATTACAATAGAAATATTTAAAACATAGAAATAGTTAAATTCATTTTTACGCAAACCAGCGCCTCTTACTTTTGTTATATAATTATATAATGATGACACACGCACACCCACTCTCACACGGTACATATTTTAGATTTCCCCTTTGAGCTCATATTTAATTTTGAATGGTTTTAATTTTGGATGGTTTATTTTTCTCTCCCTGTTTGTTACTTATCTGACATTTTAATCCAAAACTGTTCGGTTTCCTTAGGTATTTCTGTCACTCCGCACATTTCTTCCTTCACTGTTTCTATGTTAAACAAAACTGTTACTTCATTTTATTATTAATTCAACACACCAAACTGCTTCCTTTTACAACATTTTTATATTTTTTACTTTCGGGCGCCCGATCATTTTTATTCTGCGGAACTTTTTCGGCTGTACAGCACTGGGTATATTAGAACTGGGGAAAAAGCTGCCCGTGTCCGTCGCCATGAGATGTTGTATAACAACTGCCTTTGTTACATTCAGCACAGAATGCTGTCGACGTACACACCTTACATTCCTGTGATGTCAGTTGGGTTTGGCTGACGACGTCTTGTGTTGTTTTGTCTACATGCAAAGTTCAAATGTCAGATGGCTAAAAATAACTGCTTCTCGCCGTGAACTAGTCAACCTTGACTCCAATTTGTGTATATCGTTTTACCCCAATAATATTTTTCGAATACAAAAATATGTTAAAATTCCCAATGTTTCGGGATGGTCATATCTGTACCGTTACAATACCCCCTCAATGAGAGGTTTTACACTGAAGCATAAAAACTCTCACTGACGCTCACATACTTCCTAAAGGGATCAGTTGGGTATGTCGCCACACCCCCCTTTACGTTTTTATTAAAATTCATGGGTAACTTACCCCCCTGATCCAGTGAATGTGGCCGCACCTGAATGACCTTACTGTACTTCCCTCTCGAGATCCCAACACCACAAGGCTAGACAGGCACTAGACGCCCCTGCTCTGACGCGCAGGTCAGCACAGGACCGCCACCACAGCATCACCAGACACTGAAACATGAAATCAAAAATATCAAATAGTGGCCTTGTATAATACCATATCCCTAACTGATCTGGTTCCCCTTAACTGTGCTGGTTTGCGTTAAGAAGCACTGGTTTGTCTTAACTCCTAAAACACCTGTATATACACTTAACATAACATAAAACAATTCAAACTTTACTACTGACATTCTGTATGCCCCTCTCTCGTTAATTCTTATCCCAAAATTCAAAATATTTCCCTGATTCCAATCAGAATTTAAATAACCATTTCCCATTACATCATTACCAATATCTTTCATTTCCCAAATTACATCTCAAAATAATTAAATTCATTATTAAAATTCTCTTGACCACATTTAAATCAACTACATAATAACAAAGTATTTACTTAGATCCTTCTCAAACTTTATTAACCGTCTCCATCAAAACATCTCAAATAAACACAAAATCCTTTAGTTATATCATAAGATCAAGTACATATTCTATATTATCAACATAATTCCAATAATTCCATTTAAACGGGTTATTCACCCCAGTTACTATAATCAACTTCCTCCTTCACACATCATCTTCTAATATCCCTCCTTAACCCAGTTACAATTAGGTAAATCACCTTCCGGACACCCCGGATGAGGTATTTACCTTGTTACATAAATACTGTATTTATGCCCCTGGCTTGGAACGGCCAGCTCCTTTCCACACACTTTATTGCTTTGTGATGTTGGACTGTAGCGCCCATTTGCCTCCACAAGAACTGAAGTTTATTAAGGTGCAAACACTGCTTACACCGTTCTTGCTTCGGCGTTACATAAAAATTCGGCATTACTGGTATCAAAGGACACCAGTAATCCTACTATAATAATTCATATGCCCTTAATACGGTTCTATCACCCCATTCGGTGGTAGCCGCTGTTCCACAGTTATAGTGATTCCCCTGATTTAACCCCTGGTTAATTTCTAAATTACACCAATTTCAAAGGCAACCAACCATGATATCATGATAATCATGATACACATGATATTCAGTGTACAATAAATCTGCCCACAACTGGTTGTCATCCAAAACCACGGTCTGGGCTGGTAAGGCCAGAACTGCCCGAAAGTGGGGAAGCTATTTTAAAATACACAATACATGTTTAAGATTCCTACACTTATATCCTACTCAATTACACTTAATCAACATAATACAACATAATAGACACTCAAATTGAACATTAACATTATTACATTAAAATAAACATCTCACCTTTAAATGTGCATAAAATTTATAAACATTACACTTTAACTTTAACTTTCTATTGAATCTTTTAATACTCAACCTTTAATTATTTATCATTTATTATACAATTACATTTCATCAAATCAATTCAACTATTTTATCAAACACATTTCAATTACTTTAATTATCAAATGCACAATGACCAACTGTCAATTATTAAAGTTGAATATACAGGGTGTTTCATATAAAACGCAACCCACTAATCAGCCTTTTGTAATATTTGAATTTACCGCCAAACTCCCCTACGTTTTACTGGAATAGACTCGACCAACAATCGAACATTGCGCCGGCGCAGTAAACTGCCACTGATACCTATGACAAAGCGATCATAACGCTCAGTGCATTGTTAGAGAGAAAATGGTTTTTTTGCAAGACGAACGTGTTTTTATTCTTGAGTCGTACTTTAGCACGCGGTCAGTGGTTGCAGTGCAAGAATCTTTTTGCCGTAAGTACCGCGATAAACCAGCACCTAACAAGACATAGAGTTTAATAAAATTTACGAGTTTTTGAAAGCCCTCATCGTAAAAATCTGCCGCCTGTAATTTCAGCCATTCATTAACGCCCGCCTTCAGCTCTTCGTCGTCTTCAAAGCGCTGTGTTGCCAGCCACTTTTTCATACGCATGAACAGGTGATAATCGCTCAGTGCCAGATCAGGGCTGTATGGGGGATGATTGAAAAGCTCCCATCCAAACTTTCCCAGAAGTTCTTGCGTTCGTGATGCTGTATGCGGTCGGGCATTGTCGTGGAAGAACAATACCCCGGAGCTCAACTTACCGCGTCGCTTGTTTTGGATTGCTCTCCGCAGCTTTTTTAAGGTTTCACAGTAAACCTCGGAGTTGCTTGTGGTACCCCGTTTCATCAACTCTACCAGGAGAACCCCTTTTCTGTCCCAAAAAACTGTCACCATCATTTTCCTTGCTGACAAGGTCTGCACACACTTCCGCTCATCATCGTGCACATTGGTGCGGCCATTTTTAAACAGAACACACCACTGCCTTACTCCATTACATTCTTCCCATACACCTCACACAGTCGCCGATGAATGTCCACCGGTCTGCAGTTTTCTGCTTGCAGAAATCCTATTACTGAGCGCACTTCACAGCTCAGAGGATTTTCAATCGCAGCACTCATTTAAAAAATTATTATTAACAAGCACCTACAGCAACAAACCACGAACACTTGAACAACTGAAGGTCAATATCGAACAAGCTGTTTTAAATATCAACCCAAATACACTACTCTAAAAAAAGTTGCAAGAAACAGTGAAAAGGGTGGAAGCGTGTATTCATGAAGATGGCGGCCACTTCCAGCATTTACTTTAGAATTTTAAGTATTGTAAAGTTTGGAAATAAAATATTTAATTAAATACTTTACATATGCCTTTTTTATTTAAATGTAATTACTGACATAGATGGGTTGCGTTTTATATGGAACACCCTTTACTTAACCTTACTACATAATCAGTGGCGCAACCAGGGGGAGTTAGAACCCCCCCGAAAATCTGGAAAAAATTTTGTAATCAACGTATGTACAAACAGTAAGAACATAATAAATAAAGTATCTTCTTTATATGTTAATTAGTATATTCTTACAAAGTAACCTTTTTACTATGACTAAATGATAAACTAAAATTCAGCATAGGTAAGTTTACCTGAAGTGAATAAATTGTTCTTTTGCCAACGGCGAATGATAGGCTATGTAATTGTGTTCATACTTTAAAAAAAACACCAGTTTTCATCAAAAGCATAACGTTTAGTTTATTGCTATATATCCGGTTTTGGAGAGTGAACTAGATCAATCTGGGTGGCCTGTCAATTTCAGTGCAAAGAAAAGTCATGCATAGTTAGAGTCGGAAAATAATGTATAACGTGTACAAGTTAATTAAATCGGAAGATAAGGGAATATCAGAAAGAAAGTTGCAGGAAAGGGTAGCTCAGGCGTACAGTGTGCCTAAGTAGTGTTTTTAGAATTATTAAAGAAGCATCCGCGTATACGGCTGACATAAAATCTTTCAGTACTTCCCATAAAAAATGCTCAACAAAGGAAATAAAAACCGATTTAGACGATTTTGACAAGTGTACTAGTCGATTAATTATTTACGAATATCAATTCATAGAAGGGGAAACACCAACATTCAAAGTAATTTAAACAATTTTTAAGAGATAAATTAATTATAATGGTAGTGCATCTAGTCTGAGCCACATTATTCGTCAAATGAGATTTCGATGAAAACGTGCCAAAAGCAATAGGAAACTTTTAATAGAATAACTCATTAGAAAGTTAAGAGAAAATATATAAGAAAAATATGGCAATTCAGAGAAGAACGGCGGCCTCTAGTTTACATAAACGAAACTTAATTCAACGTCAGTTAAAAAAAACGTGGATAGACGCCGTTCTTCTCTGAATTGCCATAATTTTCTTACATATTTTCTTAACTTTCTATTATGTTATTCTATTAAAAGTTTCCTATTGCTTTTGGTACGTTTTCATTGACAAATATGCCTGAAAATTTCAATGAATAAATAAATCCACCTGCAACATCATTAACAAAAATACAAACACGATTAACTGGTTAGTGAATAATGGGATTTCTTTAGTCCATTTATCTTAACCTGAGTTCTGTTCACTAATTAAACAAAGTAAACCAACATACAGAACTCTCATAATAACCACTGTTTTGGCAAACCATGGACATTACATTTTACAGCTTCCACTTACATCATCCTGACTTCCTGATCTTAATCCTAGATTCTTGGATTTCGTTGTCCATGACGAGTCCGTTACTTAACTAAATATCACTATAATATTGACGACTCGGAACACTAAGTTTTTTATAAGTAAAAACGTAAAGTTTTACCTTACAGCCTAAACCGGCTTTCACCTATAGAAGGCTTCATCAGAGGCTGTCGTTAGTAGCGCTGCTCGTCTTGTTGTTGGCGACGAGATAGTGTTTCGAAAGATTGAAGCTGTGTGTGTGTGGTGAGATGTGTTCGAATAATGCGTGCGATTTGAATTGTGTCTGTTCGTTTAGGATGTCGTTTTTATTTGTTTTTGTGTGTTTGTATATTTCTAATTGTTCTAGAGTGTCTAGTTTTCGGCCTTTTGTGTGTACGTGTAGTATGTTCATGTTATTGTCGATGTTTTTATATGTGTGGTTTGCTTCAATGAGGTGGTTTGCGAAGGTAGATTCTGTAGTGGTGTGGAGTGCTTTTGTGTGTTCAATGTATCTCTATTTGAAGCTACGTCCTGTCTGGCCTATGTAGAATTTACTGCAATTTGAACAATTTAGTTTATATACACCGGGTAGATCGAATTTGTTTTGTGCTTTGGGCATGCGTTTTGATAGTGTGTGTTCTGTTTTGTTAGTAGTTTTGTAAGCGATTCTGTATCCTGCTTTTTTGAATTTGTGGGCAATTTTTTCTGTTTGTTTGTTGATGTATGTTAGTGTTATGAATTTGTTGTTTTCTGTCTTTGTCTGTTGTTTGTTTTGTGTAGGAGTTTACTGACTATTGTTCTGTCATAACCGTTAGATTCTGCTAGATATTTTATCGTGTTTAGTTCGTCTTAATAGACTACTAAATAGACTACAAAGACGAACTAAACACGATAAAATATCTAGCAGAATCTAACGGTTATGACAGAACAATAGTCAGTAAACTCCTACACAAAACACAAAACAAACAACAGACAAAGACAGAAAACAAATTCATAACACTAACATACATCAACAAACAAACAGAAAAAATTGCCCACAAATTCAAAAAAGCAGGATACAGAATCGCTTACAAAACTACTAACAAAACAGAACACACACTATCAAAACGCATGCCCAAAGCACAAAACAAATTCGATCTACCCGGTGTATATAAACTAAATTGTTCAAATTGCAGTAAATTCTACATAGGCCAGACAGGACGTAGCTTCAAACAGAGATACATTGAACACACAAAAGCACTCCATACCACTACAGAATCTACCTTCGCAAACCACCTCATTGAAGCAAACCACACATATAAAAACATCGACAATAACATGAACATACTACACGTACACACAAAAGGCCGAAAACTAGACACTCTAGAACAATTAGAAATATACAAACACACAAAAACAAATAAAAACGACATCCTAAACGAACAGACACAATTCAAATCGCACGCATTATTCGAACACATCTCACCACACACACACAGCTTCAATCTTTCGAAACACTATCTCGTCGCCAACAACAAGACGAGCAGCGCTACTAACGACAGCCTCTGATGAAGCCTTCTATAGGTGAAAGCCGGTTTAGGCTGTAAGGTAAAACTTTACGTTTTTACTTATAAAAAACCTAGTGTTCCGAGTCGTCAATATTATAGTGATATTTAGTTAATCCTAGAACTTATTTAGGTAATCGTGAAGAAGCGTGCATTTTCCATTGACAGTGTTAGAAACTTAGCAAAAAAGGAATTTGAGTGTATTTCTTTCCTAGATTGCACATCAAGATATGACCACGTCATGAAAATTGAAAAGATTGCGTGAGATCAGACAAAAGAGTGTATAATGTAACAGTGTTAATGCATTGTACCTTGTACTTGCTCACGTGCAATCCGCCCAGTGCACTTACATCACCGTAGCGGTGCTGCACGTGGCCACGCCGCTACGATTATCCAGTCATCACTCAATCTTTGAACAGTGCGTTTGCACCCTTACTTTCTCACCAGCCGCGGCAACCTAAATTTTCTATGTCTTTCTTATTTGATCTAGTTTCAATGCTACACATTATGTAGCCTGACAACTTACGCCACATCTTATATTTTGGCTATGATCCAAGACGTAATTGCGTGGGCCTGCGCTTCTGAATGATATTCAATAAACGTTACTTAATCTAAATTTACAGTCCACTAATTCATGCAAAACACTTTCTGACTTCCTACCAGCTTCCTTAAGCTTGCAACACTAAATCAAGATAAATTCGAGAGTGTTAAGCACGCATCATATGGTCCTCCGGGCCAGATATGTATTTCACGGACGTGACTAAATCCATGGACAATTCGTCTCATGGTTTAGTGCATTAAGCAGGCCTATCAGCATTTCTTTTTCTTCAATTTAAATTCAACAACTCATTAATTAGCACCCACATCTGGGAATCGTATCACACAACATTAGGGACGTCATATTTCGCCAACCGGAACATTGGAATCATCATTGCAGCATATGAGACGTGGCATTCAGCATGTGGGAAAATCCAGAGCAGCCTATCTAGACAGGATTCCACCGCATTGGACATCACCGGACAGGCAGCGACCATGTCTACATTATCCATGCTTGGGTACCTGACACGACTACGAAGGTTCCGGCAAGCTTTCGATGCCTTCTAGAACATGCCAATAAGTACCATTTCAACTGACTGAACTCATGTTTTATATTAGTTTCAACTTGCATAATTCGCATATTTTTTCTCAATGCCATTAAATTAAACAAAGCAGTATTGAAATAATAATATGATTTAATAATTTACAATAATTTAAAATATTTTGCAATAATTTGAATATGAACTTATAATTTTTTGCGAACTCATTTAATATTCTCTTTACTTGTAAGTCATATCTTTTCAAACAGCACTCATGTCATTAATGATTACTGCTATATTGTTTGTAATGCCTAATTCAGGATTTTATTGTCACATAAATTTAGTTAAGATGTGTTAAGTAAGTATTACCGTGTCGTTGCGTGACTTTATAATTTGGACTTCCTGCCTGGTCTAGCTCATCTCGTTGCATTTACTTGGCCTTTGTAGCATCATTTAAATTCTTTTTCTTTTTTATTTCATACCCAATCATGGCGGATATGAAGGCGCTGATCAAGAAACGTGGCACTATCAAGGCCTCTATATCGCGCATAAATACTTATGCCGACAATTTCGATCATGATACACATGACAATCATGCATTAAAAATAAAGCTTCGCCACCTTATGGAACTATCAGCTAAATATGATGAGATCCAAACACAAATCGAGTCTGAGGACTCCGATTTCGCTTCCGCGAGCGATAGGGTTCAAACCGAAGACGACTTATGCAGCATAGAATGCAAGCTGCAAAATTTAATAGACCATGCCGAGGAAATGAGCAGGAAGGCAGCAAGTCCATCTGAGGTAGTTACATTCAGCGCGCCTCCCATTCAGTTGCAACCTGTTAAGCTACCCTGCTTCTCAGGTGATATAATCGAGTGGCAACACTTTCACAACATGTTTTTGGAGCTAGTTCATGTCCGAACGGACCTGACTGGCATCCAAAAGCTTCACTATTTGCACTTATCATTAAAAGACGAGGCGCTGAATGTCATAAAATCGCTTCCTATCACGCACGAAAATTACACGGTGGCCATTGAGTTGTTAAGGGCCCGCTATGACAGTAAATTAATTGTAACCACTTATCATGCAGCAAACGTCCTGGGCATGAGACACATTCAATGTGAGTCCATGCTCAGCATTTCTAAATTTATAGATGAGCTCACCGCCAACCTAAATGCGCTGAACTCATTAAAACTTTCTGTAAATATGTTCGAGCTTATTTTTGTGCATTTTCTATCCCAAAAACTTGACGAGCATACGTGCAGGTTGTGGAAGGAAACCTTAGGCGAAAAACAACTTCCTATTTATGATAATTTCATTAAGTTTTTAAATTCAAGACGTCAGCTGTTACAAAACATAAATGCACTGACTGGTTCGTCTGGCTTTAGACAGGTTAGCGATAATGCTTCTTATCGCAAGTCAACTAAGCGCACGGAGTTCACTGGGTCACTAGTGCACACTCAACCAAACAATAAATCTTGTCAGATGTGTCGTGGTAATCACAAACTACTTGAATGCCCGCAATTTATCGCCCTACAGCCTATACAACGTAGGGAAGTGTTAATACATAATAAACTATGCCTGAATTGTGCATGCTCAGGCCATAACAGCTCGTGTTGTCCTTCCAAATTTTCATGCAAGGCATGCACGAAAAGGCACCACACTATGCTCCATGCTTCGATAAATCAGTCGAGCAACAGGAACAATAAGCAATGTTCCCTGAAGCTACAGACGAATAAATCAATTTTATTGTCCACCGCCGTATGCACTACTACCGATCAGCACGGTAAAAGGCGCCCGGTGAGAATCCTGCTGGATTCAGGGTCGCAAGCTAATTTTTGTACTACGGGTTTCGCCCGCCGCATGGGCCTAAAACTAAACAAATCCGAGCTGCCTATCACGGGTATAAATAACTCATCATGTCAGGCCAATTTTAGCACGCGCGTGCGCTTAAACTCACGTTATAAGGACTTCACCTTAAATGTCCACTGCGCTGTTCTGCCCCGAATCACAAACAATCTTCCAACCGAATCCTTTGACATCGCTTCCTTGAAAATTCCTAGAGGGATATTTTTAGCTGACCCGCAATTTAATAATTCGTCACAAATTGACATATTACTTGGGGCACAATACTTTTTGCAGTTAATTGAGCCGACTAAATTCGTTCGAAGTCCACATTTTCCGACAATCCAAGAAACTAAGCTAGGGTTTATACTCGCCGGGAATCTACCCTTCAACATAGACATGACCAAACCGGTCTCTTCATTCATTGCTCTCGACGACAATAAGGCTATCTCATCGCAACTCAAGGCCTTCTGGCAGTTGGAGGATGTTTCGTGCCGTACTCCTTCAGATGCGGATTCGGAGTGTGAAAATCACTTCCTCGCAAACACCTATCGTAATGATAGTGGTAGGTTCGTTGTATCGCTACCCCGCACTACAGAATTCCTCGGAGATTCCCTCACTGGAGCAGTTCGTAGGTTTCAAACCCTTGAACTCAAGTTTAGGCAAAAGCAGTCTTTGCACAAGGATTATATTGGCTTTATGCAAGAATATTTAAATCTCGGCCATATGTCTCCACTTGATTCATATGACTTGTCAATTGACAAATCAAACATTTTTTATCTACCTCACCATGCCGTCTTTAAAACTACAAGCACCACCACTAAACTTCGCGTTGTTTTTGATGGTTCGGCCAAGGCGTCCAACGATTTGTCGTTAAACGACACCCTTATGGTTGGCCCCACGATCCACCAGGATCTTTTCGCCATTATGGCCAGATTTAGAACCCATCGTTACGCTTTCATTGCTGACATAAAGAAAATGTATCGCCAAATTTTGGTCTCCCCGCGTGATTCCAATTTACAAAGAATTGTTTGGCGTGACGCTCCCCACAAGGAACTCAAACATTATGCTTTAAGAACAGTCACGTACGGGACTGCCAGTGCATCATTTCTTGCAACGAGATGTTTAAAACAAATCGCCCAGGAAAATAGTACTCAGTACCCCCTGGCCTGTTCAGTCATTGCTAACGACTTTTACGTCGATGACCTCCTTACCGGTTCCGATAGCTCACCCGTTCTAATCCAATTGAATACCGACATTTCTGAGTTGCTAAGCCGCTACGGCTTCACTCTTCACAAATGGTCGTCTAACGACCAGAATATAACATCTTCGTACACTAACTCGTCCCTGGACTTTAACAAGGACAAAACAGTCCGCACTTTGGGCATTCAGTGGGACGTTCTAGCGGACAGCTTCGTCTACAAAATACAAAGAAATTTTAAAATTGATCATTTCAATAAAAGAAAGGTGTTATCTGTCATCGCTGGTATCTATGACCCATTGGGTTTAATTGGGCCTATCACGTTTTGGTGCAAGCACTTTATGCAAACACTTTGGTCTTCGGGTACAAACTGGGAACGACCCGCTTTCTGACTCCTTATCTATTAAATGGACCGAGCTCTACGCTCAATTAATTTCAGACACTCATTTTAGGATCCCGAGGGCTGTAAAGGATTCAGGTAATTCGTCAATCATCTCATTCCAACTACACGGGTTCGCCGACGCGTCTGTAAAAGGTTACGCATGCTGTATCTATGCGCGCACGGTATATTCCGATAACAGTATTTCGTCTCACTTATTGTGCTCTAAATCTAGAGTTGCCTCTTTAAGGCAAATTTCCTTACCTCGTCTCGAGCTGTGCGCCTGTTTGTTAATATCACAGTTGGTTTCCAAGGTTGTCCATGCCGTGGCCTACAAGTTTAGTGAGTTATATTTTTATTCTGATTCGACGATTGCCCTACACTGGATTCATCAAAGGCCGTCCAGGTGGAAGGTATTTGTAGCGAACCGTGTTTCGGAAATTCAGCAGCTCTCTAGTCTGGGGAATTGGTATCATGTCTCGTCGCATGATAATCCCGCGGACATTTTATCCCGCGGTTGTTTACCCCGTTTGTTACACGATCACCAGCAATGGTGGCATGGTCCTTATTGGCTACTAAAGAAGCCTTCGGATTGGCCTATCCGTCCCTTCGATTCCAATTCCGCTTACACTCATCCGGAGTTGGACAAGGAAGAACGTAAACAGGCCCTACTCGCGTTGGCTACTGCCTCACACTTTTCAAACTATGTTGAAAATTACTCTTCTCTCTCTAGGCTTCTACGCGTTTTTGCTTACTGCCTGCGTTTTATTCGTAACGCTAAGTCTCCTGCTTCCAATAGAAGCACCTCCTTTTTGTCTGCACATGAGTTAAACAGCGCGCTCTTGGTTTTTATTCGCCAAGCCCAGTTTTCGCATTTCAATGTTGAAATTAAAGAATTACAGGCACATTGCCCTGTACCTACTGATAGTAAAACATTCTCACTTAATCCTTTTCTTGATAACGCTGGTATATTACGTGTAGGCGGTCGCCTTCAGCAGTCTCAGCTAACTTACAATAACAAGCATCAAATCATACTACATCCGCAGGCTCATCTTACTCGATTAATTATTGAATATGAACATATTTGACTACTCCACGCTGGAGTACAACTTATGCAGTGTTCGCTGCGCCAGAGGTATTGGATTATAAACGACAAGTCGTACATACGCTCGGTCATTCACAAATGTATCACTTGTTTTCGCTTTCGCGCATCTGGTTCTAGCCAACTGTTAGGTCAATTACCCGCGCCTAGGGTCACCCCCTCCAAGCCATTTTCACAATGCGCCGTGGACTTCGCCGGTCCTATGTTGTTACGCCAGGGCGGGCAGAGGTCCAAATCCTTTACTAAGGCCTATATTTCTCTGTTCATCTGCTTGTCCACCAAGGCTATTCACCTTGAATTGGTTTCAGATTTGTCGGCAGACGCCTTTTTGGCCGCCTTGAAACGTTTCATATCCCGGAGGGGCATCCCCGAACAAATATTCTCTGATAACGGTTTCTGTCGGGCTGACACTATATTACACCAGCTATACAAGCTCTTCCAGTGGGACGAATTTCAAAGGGCTGCTCAGGACTTCGCCAGTCCACGCGGAATTAAGTGGTCGTTCATACCTCCCTCAGCCCCCCATTTTGGTGGTCTGTGGGAGAGTGGCGTCAAGAGTGTTAAGTTCCATTTGCAGTGGGTCATAGGCAATACGATCCTGAACTTCGAAGAGTTCTCCACTGTCTTGACCCAAGTTGAAGCCTGTTTGAACTCGCGTCCCTTGTTTTCCATTTCAAATGACGCCGGGGATCCTGAGCCGTTGACTCCAGCTCACTTTTTGGTTGGCTCCCCCCTTACCGCGCTTCCGGAACCCGATTATTCGGATACAAATATGGGTCGCTTGGGGAGATGGCAGCTTTTGCAAGGGTTTACTCGTTCCATTTGGAAGAGTTGGTCGGTAGGACTATTAGTCCTTATCCTGGATGACAATACTCCACCATTGCTGTGGAAGCGCGGTATTGTCACTCAGACATATCTAGGGCAGGATTCGTTAGTATGTGTCGCGGACGTCCGTACTGCTAACGGCATTCTGTGTAGACCTATTCATAAGCTGTGCCCACTTCCGGTGGCATCAGACTGATTGGCGCCTCGGTGTTTCATGCCCGGGACATTGCCGGTCGAGCACATGCTCTACCATGCAATTTTACTGACTACCATGTTGTTTATGTAACTTATATTATGTAACTTATGTAATGTATACCATTTATGCACTTGTATTTATTGTATCATTTAATGGGCGCCATGTAGCGGTGCATTGGTGAACATTTAAACGTTTTTCTTTTTCTTAGTGTCACGTCAATTATGGTGAACGGTGTGGTGCAGTGTATATTATTATAGCAATTTTTTGGGTATTTTCATTGTATTATTATACTAAATTTTTGGGGTATTTTTATTGTATTATTATACTAAATTTTTTGGGTATTTTTATTGTATTATTATACTAAATTTTTTGGGTATTTTTATTGTATATTATTATCGAGATTTGTGGCATATTTCTATTGTATATTGTCATAGTGAATTTTCCAGGTATATTGCCTTGTATTGTGGTGTAATACTGCTTATTACACGCTAAGTGTCACGCTGTTATTTTTAAATTGGTTGTATTTCTTTAATGATTGTGCAAGGCCACCTACGATGTCCTCATTGCCAGGTATTATTGTTATTATTATTATTATGGTTTATCGCATATTCAAGCCTTTGGATTATTGTTACATATTACTTATGGAGCATTGACTAATGATGTATTTAATTATATTAATGATGTATTCGTTTATATTATATTTGTATTTTGCCAATATTCATGTATACTTGTATGTGCTAAATAACTTGTTCTTTTTTTTTCTTACTGCAAACTATGTCAAAATCGCAGATTTTGAGGCGGGCAGTATGTTAATGCATTGTACCTTGTACTTGCTCACGCGCAATCCACCCAGTGCACTTACGTCACCATAGCGGTGCTGCACGTGGCCACGCCACTACGATTGTCCAGTCATCACTCAATCTTTGAACAGTGCGTTTGCACCCTTACTTTCTCACCAGCCGCGGCAACCTAAATTTTCTATGTCTTTCTTATTTGATCTAGTTTCAATGCTACACATTATGTAGCCTGACAACTTATGCCACATCTTATATTTTGGCTATGATCCAAGACGTAATTGCGTGGGCCTGCGCTTCTGAATGAATTTCAATAAACGTTACTTAATCTAAATTTACAGTCCACTAATTCATGCAAAACACTTTCTGACTTCCTACCAGCTTCCTTAAGCTTGCAACACTAACTCAAGATAAATTTGAGAGCGTTAAGCACGCATCAAACAGTTCGTTTCAAAATTAGGCCTAATAAATAATGGGGTAGCAGCAGTGAAGACGATTTGAGTTATAATAACAGTGAAGGAAACATTAGTGGGATGGAAGAATTGAGCTAAATATTTATAATTGGTTGTAAGTAATTAAAAGCTATATTACTCAAACAGTTTTGGTATAATTTTTTCATTAATATTGTCTCTCCTGTTCTTTATGGACAATTTACATCTGTTGTTTTTTTAAAACACACACAGTCATTTCACATTCGAACCTGTCATTGATGTTACTTATTCAAACAATTTAAGTTGCCAGGGTAATGTTGACTGTATTCCTGGATTTGGTTGTCCATGACGTGTCCGTTGATTAACTAATTATAAATATCATATATAATTACCGACTCGGAACACTAATTTTTTATTGGTAAAAATGTTAAACTTTCACCTTGTAGCTTGAACTAGTTTTCGTCACTTCGTCAGAGACTTATTTTTACGGATATTACTATGTTTTTTCCTGTATCGTAACATGTACACAAACTATTATGTAGGGTACTTCAAAATATACAATGTTTGTTAATGTCATGCTCGACTAGAAGATCTGGAGAAAGACTGCAACAGACACAACATGCCACATCACTGTTTACAAAATAATTGCAGTAGGCCTACTAAATGTTAAACATTTTCTAACTCGGTGAAATCTTTGTATGGTACCTCTGTTGTATCTACTGCTTGTTTCATCTTACAAAACGTCCATATGTACTGTTAAGTAGTGTCGACATCGAAATCGAAATCAAAACCTCCGTACGTAGATTCGTCATTCAGGCAGATGGCTAATATTTTCAAAAGGCCTTTTTCTACTCGCGTGTATAACATTCTTCCCGCCTTATCCCCACTACAAAGTGCACAACTGCTTTGTCTGATTATTTTAACTATATTATTGTATTATTATTTCAATAAAGTCAGCGTCTACTGATTAAGTAATTTAAATTATTCAATAAGCATATGCAAATTAATAACCCTGTGCTTAACATGATTTTTAACTCATAATTCTTACAAACATTGTGTGTGTGATTCTTACAATTAGGCCTACAGTATGCCTTTGCAGCATTATAGGTGGAACATACATGAATGAAATTCTATGAAGTAAAGTTAATTTACCTGTTCTTGCAACATTGGCTCCTTATAAGTTGCGTATTGTCATTTCTCCAGGAAAAAGCCATCCTTGTAAAGGAAAGAATGAGAAAAACCAAAATTCTGCACCTTGTTTCTAAATTTTCAACCCCCCTCCAAAAAAAAATCCTGGGTGCGCCACTGTACATAATTACCTTTAACACCAACACAAAATATATAAAATCTACATTATTATCTGTTATTGTTTACCACAAATCATTTCATAATTCAGTCCATTTCAAAACCCACTACACTTAACTAGTTAAATGTTCATGAACCATAAATATTTACCCGCAATCATCAAACAATAATCTTGTTATATTACGTATACACAATTCATTTTTAATTAGGTACATTTTATTATTATTATTATAATAACTATTTAATATTTTAAATTGTTCCGTTACCCCAGAATAATAATCCTCTGGATTAATCCATATTATTCTATCATACAACCTGTCTACATCAGTATTTTTGGTTAAGTCTCCTTTGTTATCTCTTGACACAATTAAATAGGTAATCAATTCATCATGACTCTCACCTGCTGTTACAACTGTTTCACCACCAGGTAAGTGCGTATTATCTTCGATATCAAATTCATCTACTACTACGGTACTCATTTCTACATAAGGTAAGTTTTTCATATAATCTACTCCTTTAAATTTTAACTTCTTAACTAACCCTTCATAACTTCTACTAACCTCAAACAACTCCATCTCCCTCTCTCTCTCAAAATCACTTACACTACCCCATTTCACACTTTCTCTTTCTATCCATGCAGAGGGTACTACTACATTAAAACACCTCCTGGCTCTTCCAGGAACACCACAAAAACTCAAAGGACAATTTGAAGACACATCGTCTTTCACTAAGGGACACTCGCCCTTCAAAAACACCAGTGAACACCTTGGTTCACAATAAACCCAGGAAAAATTTACCCTCTGCAACCCCTCTACCTGTAAACTTTCTTTCCATTCTTTCTCTAACTCATCAACACTCACTAGCACTCCATTATTAATTTCTACTTCCACTAAAACTTCATCATCACAATCGTTATTCACAACTTTACTCTCTAACGCCACATTTTTAATTATATCACCATTATTCTCACCCCTACTTATCTTATTATATGTTACCTGATCGTCTTTATTCTCGTTTAATTGATCGGTCTCTTCACCATTTTCTACCCCCACTATACTCTCATAATTATAATCAACACTATTACAACCACTTACCTTATTATCTGTACCATTTTCTACCCCTCCCTTCTCTTTCTACTTTCGTTTACTTCGTCTTGTAATTGTTTTACAATAGCACTAAAATGTTCATCAACTTCTTCTAAACTTTTATTAATATTGAAATTTTGTTGTTTTATTTTGTCTCTAATCGCATTCAACTTTTCATTGAAATTACTCTTTATTCCATTATTTTGTTCTTTTAACTTTTCATTAAAATCATTCTTTTGTTCATTCATGTTAGTGTTTACTTCATCAAATTTGTTACTTATCATTATGTTTTGCTTCTCTATAAGGAATTTCATCATATTTATTATATCACTACTATCGTCTTTCTTAACTGGGATCGGCGTCGGTTGATTCCCTACGCTTTCCATTATTATCGACTCGGTTTCGCTTACTTCAATATTTAATTGACTTTCTGTATTTCTGTCAGTGAAGCTAACTTCATTGTTAATATTTTCACTCGTACTCATTTTGATTACTTAATTCTTCGGGTACCCAATTCTTCCAGTACACACAAACAGATCATATATTATAACATAACCTTCATACTTACATTTATTTATATTTTCTTTTAGTTACTTTAAACAACCATTCTGCTATCCCAAGTAGGCCTACATTTACATAAAACTTATTTATGTAAATGTACCTGTTCAGAAGCGCCAATGTAATATAACTTTTTTGTATTACTTTACTTTACTACTTACTGTGCTTTTCGACGACTTTGAGATGCCATCGTTAATTATGGCCAACTGTGAAATACTTACCCGGGTTCGGTTAGGCGAACGGGAGAACAGAATCAGGTTATTCAAAGAAAACAGATTAATTACCTTCATACATATCTTATTCTTTTTATTCATCAACTCAATTTAAATTCATTTTAAATAAACAAAAGAAAAACCCATTTAAATTCTTTTCAATCCCATCATGAATAAAATATTCCTTCTTCCTCTCTTATTTTTGATACTATCTTTTAACGATAAAAAATAAAATGATTACATGCTTGTATATGTTGATACTACATTGATTACAATAGAAATATTTAAAACATAGAAATAGTTAAATTCATTTTTTACGCAAACCAGCGCCTCTTACTTTTGTTATATAATTATATAATGATGACACACGCACACCCACTCTCACACGGTACATATTTTAGATTTCCCCTTTGAGCTCATATTTAATTTTGAATGGTTTTAATTTTGGATGGTTTATTTTACTCTCCCCGTTTGTTACTTATCTGACATTTTAATCCAAAACTGTTCGGTTTCCTTAGGTATTTCCGTCACTCCGCACATTTCTTCCTTCACTGTTTCTATGTTAAACAAAACTGTTACTTCATTTTATTATTAATTCAATACCCCAAACTGCTTCCTTTTACAACATTTTTATATTTTTTACTTTCGGGTGCCCGATCATTTTTATTCTGCGGAACTTTTTCGGCTGTACAGCACTGGGTATATTAAAACTGGGGAAAAAGCTGCCCGCGTCCGTCACCGTGAGATGTTGTATAATAACTGCCTTTGTTACATTCAGCAAAGAATGCTGTCGACGCAGCGTACACACCTTACATTCCTGTGACGTCAGTTGGGTTTGGCTGATGACGTCTTGTGTTGCTTTGTCTACATGCAAAGTTCAAATGTCAGATGGCTAAAAATAACTGCTTCTCGCCGTGAACTAGTCAACCTTGACTCCAATTTGCGTACATCGTTTTACCCCAATAATATTTTTCGAATACAAAAATATGTTAAAATTCCCAATGTTTCGGGATGGTCATATCTGTAACGTTACAAAATTTTATTTTGTAGATTATGTTACTGGGGTAACACATACCAGGTTTCATTAGAATATCTCACTCCATTCTTGAGAAATAAAATGTTCCTTAAAAAATACAAAATGGCAGACAGATAGAAAACTATACATTTTTGGACCTATGTTTACAGGAACTTTTTTTCTTGTAATTATGTAAGGAACACGTTAGCGAAATATTGGACGACCATATGTGAACACCCTGTATATCCTTAATATGCAGTATTACATAACAGTAATGATATATACACTTTCAGTATAACAATAACTTATTTTAATAATTTATGTTGATTTTATTTATTTTACGCTTGAAAATCAGACTGTGTAATAGAATATATTTAATAATATGCTTCTTGTCTTCTTTGGTAACATTTTATAGATTATGTATATTTTGAGTTGTATTTATATTTTTTTTTTGTAAAAGATAGTCATAGTTTTGGTACACATTTAACCCATTCACTGACTATTTTTTTAAGGAATTAATTTTCAAAAAATGTCTATTTTTTTATTGCAGATTTATTACCTACAAATATGTTAAACAATGGGACATAGCAGTAAATAAAAACACATGTAGAAAGCATTTAAATTTTCCCGACATCTGTTGGAGATTCATAAAACTACTACAAAGCAGTTCTTACATTGAAACAAATGGGCGAGTGATTGCCGTCAAAGTCAGTGAACTGAACAAGTGGCGCGAGCTACACTCGTCAAAGTCTCCAGAGTACTGATAAAATGGTGCGAGCTACACTCGTCAAAGTCAGCAAATGGGTTAATTAGATTTATAATAATATAAGTGGAATTATATTATTTCTTACATTTTCTTATACGCTTAAGATTAAAATTTGTTTTCGAATTTGAGAAAAATATGTGTCTGACAAAATTGTTCAACTCAAAAATTCTTATATAAAACCAGAAACCTGTAAATCAAATTTATCTAACTTGTAATGAAAAGAAATTGCACATTTTCTGCCTTAAAATGTATAGAATTAATTAGTAGAATATAAGATAAAATTTATGGAAAACACCTCAAAAGTTTCAATTGTGTCTTCTAAAAATTTCAAAATGAATCACTACAATTTACTATTATTATTGAAACTAAAATTTAATTAGTTTTAATAAATATATATAAAATAAAGATAGGATTTATAGATAATTTTAAATGCTTGAATTTTTAAGAATTTACATTGCTTCAATGTTACTCATAAATCATTAGATTATACATTGCTGTACATTAAAAGTAATGGGAGGGGTGTTCAATCACATGCGTGAATGCATACATTTTGTGTATGCATTGGTAGCAGTTTTGAACTATATGTTGTGTTTTTGCACTATTGGTGAAAATTTCTACTTAACAATATATACCTCAAACGTTATATTTTCTCCAAGGTGAGATAATACAAATAATTGCAGGATGTTACCAACAACATAAGCCCCAGAAAAAGTAAGTTGTACAGCATCCAGTTTTGCCTTAAAAATAAAACATCTAGCTTAAATAAAAAAGACATAAAGGATCATAAAGAGTCGTATAACAAACACAAAAAGTACCAGTTTTAATAATACCAACTAATAAACTCCCTGAGCTGTAGAATTCGCTCCTTGTTTTGAACAAAACATGTTTATTATTATAAAATCAAATGAATACATTTCAATTTTCTGAAGCTGTGAGTTGATTTCTTCTTAAACATTATTCTTCTGTGGTATACTAAACCCCAAGTACTCTACTATGTTGTTTTTAATAAAATGACAGATGTCATTTTAATACTTTAATACTAGTGTTTACACTATTAGCAAACAAGAAAAAAGAAAAATGAAGAAAAAAAAAAGAGTAGATGAGGTTTCCAAAATTTTTAAATTTAGCTGACTGAAATTCATTTAACTCAATAATGTATTTTGTTCAAAATAGTGAGGTGAGCTTTGAAGCCTAGGGATTTTACTAGGTAAGCTAGATTTAGTTTTTGTCTGCAAATACATAACACTAAAGGAGTACAATCACATAAAGAAATGCAAAAATTACTTCTTCTAGTGGTGCAACAGCTCATATCAAGCTCTGGCCTCTTCAATTGACCTCTTCCATCCATCCTAGTTCAATGCTTCTCTCTCCCAAACACCAACATTTATCACTTTCCTAGCATCCATTGCTATACTAACCCTCAACCACACTCTCTGTTTTCCCACTACCCGTTTTCCTCCTAGTTCCCCCCAGTAACTTGGGGGGGGGACTCTGTCCTCCAGCATTCCCACCACATGCCCTACTGGTTGGACATGATTCAGCTTTGCAGGGTCTCAATAATTACTTAAAAAAATAGAAAAGTAATTTAGCTGTGTTACTGCATATTACTTACTGTGCTGTATATTCCTTGCCATAACCCCAACACCAACTACATAACAATCCATAGGTTTCCTAAAGATGATACCTTAAAGAAAACTGGGTGCAACCATTTAAAAGACCTCATTTCCAGAAAACAAATAAGTATATTGTGTTAGATTTAATGACATGTATGACGAATGAGTTTTAAAAGCAGAAAAAATGAGATTCCTTTCCAGATTCCTTTCTCAGTCAGACAGCCAGAAATAAATTCTGTAAACAACAATGAAAAACAAACAGTGAATACTCTGCTGTCAAATAGACCTAATAATTTTGAGGTAGCAGGAAGCAATTAGGCCTATGATTCAAGCATTTCTTGGTTAAATAATTTTGTATGAAATATATCTTCTCATTGTCTAACAAGAGTTAGTAAAAGAGATTTGTGCTAACTGGGAAGAAATTAGATTACTCTATTCATCACAGAAAGCTTTTATTTATGTAAATGATAGTGTACATACTTAACCTTTTGCCCAGTGAATATAAATACAATTAAATGTAAATTAAGTCGCAAAAACTATCCGATATTATAGACATAAGTGTTCATATATTGAAGCAACAATCATGTGTATTTACGAAGTTATAGAAAAATGTTTATTAAAATGAAGGTAAAAAGTGACCTAAGCAATGACAGCAAAAGGACTTGATTAGGGAATCTTGCACTAATGTCCAATATTATTTATTAATCAGCAAAGCTCATATGGAAAATGTTAACAGCAATCTTAAACAAGCCAGTGAGTAAAGATTTGCTTTTTAAAATTGTAGAATCAATAGCTTTTCATGTATTGATTTTATATAAATAAAAATAATTAAATGGAATTCTTCATTTCAATACCAAATACTACTCCACTCATTGAGATATACGAGGATCTAATAAGAAACTTACATCCAAACTTGACATAACACCAAAAAAGTCATGATTAATATTAATGAACATGTTTCTGTGGAATTAGTTGACACCCAAAAGAAATGTAATTTAAAGTAGCTATATAAATTATAAGCCCACTTGATTCTTGCTGTGACTGATAGGCAAAAAGTAAAAACAGTAGCAGAATTATTGTCTTGGATTGTTGTTACTGCAATTTTGCATATTTTTCTGAGAATGACTGTTATAAAATTTATAATGATAGTTTTTATATACTAAATTCAAAAATTCCTGTACACCCCATAAATAAAATGAAAAGCACATACTGTATGAATGTTGTAGAGCAGGAGGGTAATCTGAATTAATTACATTCTTTGTGTCACTCTATACATCATCGACAAAATGAATGTACTGCCATTACAACTGATTTTTAATATTAAGCAGAGTCCCTAATCTCTATGTAAAGATTTACCTACTAATATTAAGATGCAATCAAGGTAGCCTAAAAAGCTATTTCTAAATGAAGGTTTATGATCATCCACTACCTATTGCAATCTCACAACAAATAGAATCACTGTTATTCAGTAACAAAGAAACGCTAAAGTATTTAAGCAACAAAGAGGAAGAATCTATCAGACATTTAATCTGTAACAGTGCAATGTGATTGTACACCTGGCACTTTCTGCTTTAAAATTCATAAAATGTTATATAAGCAATACAAATACTGTAGTCGATCTACACAAGATAGAAAATAACACTCCATTTTCTAATCCCTGTCTTCCATTATGTTAGTCTCAAGCCGATCCGTATGCCAGACTGGATGGACATTTGCAGTGCATACTACTGTATATTGAACAGTAGTGTGAAGAGCTTTCACAAGAGTCTTTTATGTGTTGTGACTATGGGTTTCAGAGTACACTGGCGTCAGCTGGGAAATGCTGGGTTTCCTTGCTCTTGTTGACAAGGATTACTGATTTTCTGTGCAATTGCAAGTTGTCTGGAATACACTTATTATCTTGTGTGTGTGTGTGTGTGTGTGTGTGTGTGTGTGTGTGTGACGGTGCTAAATATTCATATGATGACTTTAGTCTTTCAGTAATACAATACACTAAAGCCTTGTTCACACAGTGACAGTACGGTTCTCCTACTTTAATGGTAGGATACATTAAATGTCGCAGTAGTTATCATCTGAACAGTCCAGTGGCACACTGTTATCCTACAATGGCATCAGTGTCACACATCAAAATTTCTTGATATGTGACATCATGACACTAGCATCGTCATGGCATTGCCATAACCACCTCGCCCACTTTCACTATATTAACATCTGATAACAGGGGAAATGCAACACTGTACAAGCAGACCTTGTGTTTTTTTTGTTATAAAAATATATAAAATTGTTAATGAGCAGCGCAACTTCTCAGTTTTAACTCGACCATTTGAAAATTTTCTTGTCATCTGTCTAATATCTTTGTTCAGAGGATGTCACATGATAACTTTTGAATGCATAACAAATTTCATAAAACTTAGTATTCATCCATCCTCGTAGACATTTTTGAAAAACAATATGGGAGTTTTACAAATAAATTTCCAAGAAATATAATAATTTTCCTATCAAGAATTTCTCCCAGAGGGTTATGAAGCCTACAACTGAATGGTAACAAACAAAATTCAAATAAGTGTTTGGGATTATCTACTCCCCCCCCCCCAAAGTAACTGACAGGAGGCAGAAAGGTGAGGGAAAAATTGGAAAAAATCCATTTAAGAGAATCAAATTGAAGGTATCAAATTAAGGAGAATTTTAGCCAAAATATGAATACAGTTTTGGAAATTTCAAAATTTGGGACACCAAGTCCCAAAATGTGGATCAAAAGTTTATAAAAATTGTACAAATCCATGTTGAGTACAGATTATAAGAATGTTAACCCAAATTTGAATGTAATGTTTACTTTGAAAATGTTTAACATTAGGAATACGACAGACCAAAAGTGGAAGTCAAAATTTTGAAAAATTCTCTAAGTCTATGTCAAATTACAAGGAATTTAATTCAAAATAAATCTCGATATCTTTAATAATTTATCAAAATCAATACACGGTATGTCAACTCTTAACAGCTTTCAAAAAATTTCTGAGCTGTTTCCAAAAATCCTCATAAAAAAAAGTGTTCCTTCACTAACACTACAAATCATAAACATGCAAAGAACTTTACTCACAACTTTAAGAAATTATAATTTATCAGTTTGATTTAATCCAATAATAAATATGTATTTAATTCAAAATGTAAGTGGGCTCTGCAGCTCAGGGAGCTTACTAGTTTATTGTGTTGTAACTCGATGTATTAATGTTTTAGAGCACTATCAACAGTATTCCTGTTTATGAGACAAAGCCATTCACAACAACAACAACAGACAGAAAAGGAGCAATGCTAAAGCAGTGTTGCTAAAAGTTACTGAGCCTAGAAAATTCTTAAAGCATCGAGAGCTAAATAAGATCCCATTTTCAGTGGACTGAAGTTGGCGTCATGGCATCAGGCGTCACAATATCAGTATCACCATGTAAACAAAGCTGAATGAAGCAATTTATGTCAATTGTAACAAGTACACGCAGTCTGTTATACAAAGTATTCAGCATATCCGATGAACATTTGCCACATTTACAAAATATTTATACGCTTCTGTATAATTCAATACAAGAGCAACGATGCCAGCTAAAACCTATAAGACCAACACTAACTTTGTCACTAAAACGTAGGCAGAAATCAAACATGACATCACCAGCAAACAAAAGACAAATTTTCATGGTACAACATGTTTCCTCGGCTGATACGGTGTGTAGAGAAAAACAAAATCTTTCCTATGCATGTAGTTCCCAGTACCATCTTAAACATTTGGCGTGTCTCTCAGCCATTACAAAATACTTGTTATGCCACTGTTATCTGTGAAAACTTACAGGCTGAGGATGTAACTGGGGTAGACAGCCTTATTTTGTTTTGGAACTGAGTTAACAGAAAAAAAGAGAAAAGAAGAAACTTTTGGAATTGCTAGCCGATTACTACTATATATAGCTTGCAGAGTTAAAGAAAAATAGTGACATTTTTGAAACACAATATGGGAATTTCACAAACACATTTCCAAGGAATAAAATAATTTGTCTACCAAGAATTTCTCCCACAGGGTTTATGAAGCCTACAACCAAATGGTTTTGAACAGTGATAAAAAATAAGTTTTTTATCATTTCCACAAAATGATTTGAATGAGGAACTCATGTAACAAAAACACTTATTACAAAATTAAAAGTGATTAACCCAGAAGTAGTTGCTGACCCTCTTTCTGTTTGAGGATGAGAATATTGGTAAGAATGAAGACAAAGACACACTGAAGGAAGAATTAAGAAAAATCAAGGCCACAGAGAGTTAAAAAAATAATTAACTAACATTATGATTATTGTTCAAACAATAGCCCTATAAAATATGCTATTTCTTAATTTATCATTATTATAATTATTATTATATTACATACAATAAAAATACTAATTACGATAGTGGACAGACTATAGTAAAAAAAAAGTTTCTGCACACTGGCACATACAGAAAGATTCAGTGATAGATTATGTGGGAAAGAACTAACTTTGTAACATAAGGTCAGTTTTTTTCAATTTATTCAAGTGACATTGTGTGTCTACATATTTGAACTCTGCATCTCTGCACTGTGAAGTATTCACTAGGATAGTAGCAAATGGAAGCGGGCGTATCTAGAATTTTGGGGGTGTCAGGTCGGGTTGGCTTCATACAAAAGAAAAAACAAGTTAAGAATAATCAACACTACTATCTTTAAAGTAGCTGAAATCAGCTCCATTAAAGTAAATGGTAATAACTCAATAAAAGTATGCGTTATTGAAACATTGTTTACAAGATACTTATTGACTCAATTGATTTTCCTGTATTTCAAATTCAAATGTAGATGCTAATGCTGTGTAATAATCAGTTTCTATATTTAAAAAATAGTTACTGCAATATTAATGTCACAGCTGAAAAAAATAATAAAACAGCCTAAAAATTAAGAGAATAACAAAATTTGACAACTTTTTGACCTTCTGGGGGGGTGGGGCCTGGCCCCGTGCATCACCCTCCTATAAGTACATCCTGGGAATGGCCATATTTAAACATGTGTATGGAAGCCAATGCCCAGAATGTGAGAGGTGCATCACTGAATATCTGCATGCCCAGGCTGCAGCACCATGGCCATGACCTTTCAGGTATGCCAATGTGCTAATCCTGCAACTGAAGAGAAGATACTGCATCAACCATCTTTCTTTGTGTTGGCATGGTTGTTTTCAGTTGGTTCCTAAAGGTGCTTTTACACTTCTCAGGACTCTGTCTCATCCTGGAACGAGAGATTTGACAAGAGTTTAACCATTGGATTTAAGCCACCATTGTGCCCCTCAGCCCTGTATGGTTGCCTCACTAACATTTATTTGGAGAAAGATGGAGCTACCACTAATGTATGGCAGGCCACTAAATGATGATAAGCATAGCATATGTTTGGAACTCTGTCACGGCAGCTAATGTTAGTTACCGGAAAGTGACATTTGCTTGCATGATGAGATCACAAGTGCAGTATCAAGCTGTGTTTCAGACTTTACAGTAGAACCTAATGGGTTCATACGGTAGGGTTAGGTATCAGATAGTATAAATGTGCATAGGAGACTGCCAGAATAGCACAGAGGGAACAGATAAAAGAAAAGGCTTTGAAAAGCTGAGTAGGCGGAATTATTTTTAAATGTTGGTAACCTATAAGAGATTCTCATGAATTGTTTCTAAGTATCTGATGAGTCTTGATAAGTGGTGGTGCTCTGTGCTGTTTAATTCTTGAAACTGGACCCAGAAGATGTCCATCCTTGCAGAATATAAAAATCAGTCAAATAGTGAAAAAATTCTGTAAGAGAAGAAACACAAAATCTTCCGCAAATTGCTTCACTTCTGACAAATGATGGGGATCCCTAAAGGGAGTTTAAATTATCTCCAGACTGCACTAGTTGTTGGCTAGGAAAGAAACCCACTAAGCAACTAAGATATATGTGATTATAGCATGTAGAAAGACAGTAAGTTCACATGATATAATATACTATAAACAACGTACTGTGATCTGATTTTATATTACATTATACATTATGTTTTTTAATTAAAACAATAGCATCATCAATACTAGGCAGAAAGAAATTCAAGTGTTTATATGAAATGAATATTAATTATACTTACAGAGGCAACAACAAATGCGTTGGTACATAAAATTAAGAGTTGTAAGAAGAACTGCATTGTCAAAATTGGTGAATACAACTTACGTAGAGCATTTCCTACTCTGCAAACATTAGATTAAAGTTATGTTAATAATAAGAAAATAAAATATATTAGTATAGTTTTGTTACTAAATGTAATTATTTTCTTTTCTTACATTTGAAAGTAATAAACAATGTGAACTGTATCGCATAAAACATGCCAGTTCTCATAATTTCTCTAAAGCACACTACAGCTTCTTTTCTGATACATAATACAGAATAATATATTATGTGTTTTTAAACTACTAAGGATAATACAGTGTGTATGGTGAGATGTGTGTGTGTTTAAAGGATTAAAGATCTGTGTACCTTTTTTGTCTTATGATCAAAGAATGACTTACATGATTGGAAAGAATACTTTAAAAATGTTTAATGTTTTCATTTCTACGAGTGACAGTGGATGAATAATTAAGAATTAAGATAAAGAAATTAATTTTGGTATAAATCAGTAAATAAGGATGGATGACGTGTTGAGGATATGAATCATCTGATATGTCTTTTTTTATAATTTGAAGATCAAACTAAGATAACTAAAATATTAAATTAATGTTTTTATATATACGTGAAAAGGAAGACTGTGCATGTGATTAATTTACAGTAAAGAATGATATGCCACAGTTTAGGTTTTGTTTGAGATATCTGTGTGATTCACAAACCAGAAAGCTGTGTGATTTTTTTATGCACCATGTTAACTTATTCAGGATTATAGGTCTTGATAAATATTAAATTTACATTGTTTACATCACTTTTGATTTTTATTGCAATTGTTATTTTTTTATATTTGCGTTCATGTGTGTCTTGTATGCACATAAGGACTGAAGTCATTTGATTCAAATAATAGTCAGGTAACAGTAATATAACTTGACATTAAAGTAACGTTAAAAAAAAACTTGATATTTTTTTAAAGTATAGATAACTACAATCTGCTATATACATTTGTCAGTTTATTTCCTTAAAATACTCCTACTATCAATGTTTACTAATCAACCATTAAAAAGTAAATACATATTATAACAGGGTATTGCATATATAGTCTTTTTTCTTAAAATAATATTATTGACTGCAACACAAACAATATACGCAACCTTCAATTTGAAATAAATAATAGGTGGAAGACACTGTCAGATTTGTGTACAACAAAAGTTACAGAACAATAAAAAAAATATCATGCTACTAAGACTTTGTTTTGTTTGTAAACAGATGTGCTGCAATTAATTTACTTGGGGAATTAAAATATTCTTCTTGAATAATATCCTAAAGAAAGTACCAGTTATATATATATATATATATATATATATATATATATATATATATATCTCTTGAGATTCAAGCCTTCTTTAAGAATTACTATGGACACAGCTTTTATACTGAAGTAGTTTTAATCAAAAAATGGCAAGGTCTCTCAAATTAAAACAATAGTTTTAGTACATCATCCTATTAGACTCTAATATACTTAAATGTTTTCTTACTGTTACAATTAATACGTGTTATTACGTTACTGTATTTTGTGATGGTATCATTAAACATGAAATAGCATTGTTCTTTGGTTTATATAGAACAGTTCCATAAACCTTAGGTTCCATAACACAAATGTGATACATTCAGGCTAATTTATTATTTAAGATTATATTTATATTGTTTCAAATAGTTCTTGCTACAGTTCTTTTCTTGATAAGTAAATTACTTAATTTATACTAGTTTAGATTCAAGATGTTTTTTCTTACTCGGGGCATGTTTCAAGGATTTTCATCATGAGCCTTGTTTGTTTTAAGTCTTGTGACATATCTGCCACAATATTGGTTACCAACAGGAGAAGACAACCAGGACACAAATATTTCACAACATTTAAAATAAATGTGGCTGATGATGAGCATAATGCTTAATGCTCTCAAAATGTTTCAAGTGAGAAAAAACATCTTGACTGTAGACTAGTATTAAATAAAATAATTATATTGTCTGTATACATAACACACACACATACACAACTTATATTATTTAATTCAGATTAATAAAAAATTAAGCTAGCTAAAATATATTATTACTATATGGAACACAAGTTGTGTTCCATGTCATAATAATATATTTTAGTTGGTGATAACAGTCGGATACATCATGGACAACAAAATCCAAAACAAAATTAAGAATACAACAGCTGAACATATAAATAGTGGTAAAGGCATTAGAAGTAGGCTTGGATAAATATTTAATTACTAAAAAAAAACTTCACCTATCATCAAATAATTAAATCTTCATTTATAATTTAACACTGAAATTTGAAATTAGGTAGTTTAAAATCTACAAATTTGCAAGCAAATAGTATTTTTGCAGAAATTTTATTGTTGTAGAAATTGTAATACTTAATACTTATGCAATTAGGTAAAGAATTAATGTTTTTATGAACCATGTCTTTCATGTAGAAAGGAAATTAAACAGCTAGTGAACAACCAATGTATCATAGTTTAACAAAAGACATCAATCATTTGGATTTCGTTGTCCATGACGTGTCCGTTACTTAACTAAATATCATTCGCACGCATTATTCGAACACATCTCACCACACACACACAGCATCGATCTTTCAAAAATCTATCCCGTCGCCAACAACTGTTTTGGAAAAACTCGGCTATTTTCTTGTTAATGATGTGACGGGCATTGCCGTACCTGTTAATTAATTAGCTTAGCGGTGCCTGTTCCGTGATCTACACGCCTGCTATGCCGATCCGTGCGCTCTGTGGTGAGCGCTACGTAACGTTTTTTTCTGTCGCTGCTCTTGGCAGTTCTAGTCAAGCAGCCGGCCTCAACTGATCTTCCATTCTCCCGGCAGCTACCAGTTTGAATTTTGTATTCTAATATCTACTATGGTTAGATAATCACAACGTGACTCTCCGGGTTCCTGATTTAAGTCGATCTCCTGATTCGCTCCAGCTGGTGGCCGATCATCCGCCACCCATGACATTAAACCAGTGACTTTCCGTGTTAGCCGCCGCCGGGAGGACGAGATGGACTACACGCTGCAATTACCTCAGGTTTTGTGACGGACTATAACCAGGTGACATTTAAGCCTTTTAATAAATATTTTTGGCCGCTACAATGTAGAGCATGTGATACTATTCCTGGAACAGCTCCAGTTAAAGTTTTGTTGGTGCACAAGTCCAGCGGGACAGTTAGTGCTTATAAATTTTGTCAGACTTATTTTACAAATGCTTACACCCCCAGAGTAAGTGTAAACCCAGATGGGGTCATGCGTCACCGAATTTTGCTGCTAAATTTTCTCTTATTGCTAAAGTGTGCGTAACTTAATGTTACTGATTTGTAGGGCTGTTAATTATGCTTGCATGGGTGCCGGGGTACTTGGTAGGGCATTTTCTTGATGGTATTCATAGATCTATATGGATTTTGCTTTCTTAAGATTATTTAAAGGTTTGGGGGTGCCTTGACCTGTCATCATCACCTGTCGGTGCGGTCATCCACAGGTTTCTGACTTGTTAAATTTTGTTACATCTGGTTCGGCGCATGGCCTTGCCTGAGGTCAACCCAATTCTGTATGAACACCTCAAACGTGCTTTATTAGGGTTTCATGTTATAAATTTTTTTAATTAAAATTGTTATTAGACATTTTATAAAAATTATGTTAGCCGTTTAATAATTCAGTAATAGGTAAATTTTCATCATTTTCTTTTACTGCCATATCCAGTGTATTAATTGTCGAGTTGTTAATATGAGCACACTATTGGTTCTTACTTTTCAATTATAAACCTTATTATATATTTTATAAAATTTATGTTAGCCGCTTAATAGTTCAGTAATAGGTAAATTTTCATCATTTTCTTTTACTGCCATAGCCAGTGTATTAATTGTCGAGTTGTTAATATGAGCACACTATTGGTTCTTACTTTTCAATTATAAATTTTATTATATATTTTATAAAATTTATGTTAACTGTGTAATAATTCAGTAATAAGTAAATTTTCATCATTTTCTTTTACTGCCACAGCCAGGGTATTAATTGTTGAGTTGTTAATATGAGCACACTATTGGTTCTTACTTTTTCAATTATAAATTTTATTATACATTTTATAAGACCGTGCAGTCATGTTGACCTTGCGATGGCACATTACTATTTGGGGGAACATTCCTAAATTTTGTATACTTGTAATAATTTCATTTGTCGTAACTCTGTCATAATCTGACGTGTTAATGGATTTGTTTTTTTTAATGAAAAGTTTTTAAAGCAGGTTGGGCACTTTATCCGTTTACAGTAGTTTGGGATGGGGGTCTTGGTCACGGATACTGGGGGTTACATTCTCCTGAGGTATGGTGAAATATATATATAGGCTGCCTGCCAGGTGAACATGTGTGTGTGGTATATGTATATATGTGTGCTATGTGTATTCATGTAACTATATTGATTGATGTTGTATTTATGTGTATGTATGAGAAATTATTATGATGATGTTTACATATATTATAATTATATGACGTTACATGTGTATATTTTCAGAATGTTGTAATGCCAGGGAGGGGAGTAGAAGTTATAATGAAATTTGTTTAATTCTATGAAAGTTATATTGAATACTTAGAGTTATACTTATAAAGTTACTTGAAATTGCTAATAAAAAATTTTTATTGTTGTTTAACAACCGAGTTTAATTGCAAGTCCCGTTACGCTGGACCCAGCGCATTTTTGGCTTCTCTAGGCCCTAGGCCTAGTTTTAAATAACTAGTGGCCCCTCTTTCAAAAAAAAAGTTTTTTTTTTATAAAGCACAAAAATTGAAAGAGGGGTTACACAACAAGATGGACAGCACTACCTACGGCAGCCTCTGAAGAAGCCTTCTAAAGGTGAAAGCCGGTTTAGGCTGTAACGTAAATCTTTACGATTTTACTTATAAAAAACTTAGTGTTCCAAGTCGTTATTACAATAGTGATATTTAATCAATCATTTCTTTTGTTTTCAAAGAAGTATTCCAATAATATAAACTTATAAATATTTAAAACAAATGTCAGATATGAATTCCAATTAAATTCCTCATATACTTGTGAAGTTTTATCTTTCAACAACTGTCGAACTATTAATAATATAAATATGTTTATTTACTACACAACCACTTTTTGGGTTTTTCAACACCACATTTTAAAGACAAAATTTTCATTAAATTTACAAGACTATGAAGGACCTTGTAGACAACCATAAGCTGCCTCACACTGAAGTAAAATTTAATTACTTTTTATCTAAAAATATACTGTCCCAAAGTTGGAGAGCAGAAATTAAGTTATTGATATATGGACACATCATGGATAACAAAAACCAAGAATAACAAGTTATTATATTTTTGTTATAATGAAGTAATAACAATAGTCTTAAAAAGAATCTGGAGTTCTCTAATTATACCATTTTAAACAGAAAGCAATAATTTTATACATAATAATGTGTTTGTTTCCTTTTTTAGTATTACCTAAACAGTATTTTAGTAAAACCAATAAACATTTAAAGTTAAACAAGAACTATTCCCATACTTTGCAATTCATGTGTGCTTAAAAATGTATCCACTTACCTGATTAATTCTTGGTGATGTTTTATCCACTGTATAATGTCATTTTCCATTTGAATAACAAATTTATCTGTTCCAATATCTTCTGTAATTGTTTCATTAACTGATGGTTGTATTAAATATTTTTTGTTATCAGCGTATGATACCTTTCCACTGTCTGCTACATGTATTCTGCCAATAATTCTACCAAATGATTGCCTTAGGTGTTCAGAATATACAATATGAAGAGATCCCAGACTGTATAACAGACAGTCAAAAGCTATTGTTTTTGCATTAACATACAGTGCACCAAAACCTTGAAACAGTGCAGTGAGTTCAAAAGCTGGTGAGATGAGAGGGTCAAATGGAAACCAAGCAGGGACAGCAATAAAATTTTTAAACTGCATTGAGGGAATAAACAGACTTGCAAATTTAACAAATAAAGGCAATGAACCCCATGGAATCATGGGTCCTACCATAACAATAAACAAAAATAAGGAAAGATATCTGACTACTTTTTGTTTAGCTGCTATTTTTTCATTCAAATTTGTGTAACATTTGTAACTGCTATATGACGTCTCCCACATTTGAAATATTTTTTTGAATTTGTTTTTATATAAATAGCAGTAAATAAGTTTTGATGTAGACTGAGCTGTTGAAATCACTGTAAACCCACTAAAGCAACGTTCACTTAATGGTACATCTGGTGAAACAAAGTGTATCCCAATGGTCACAAGGCTGCCAAAAACAGAAAAATCAGAAAATAGCATTAATAAGTAATATAAATAATGAAACTTTGTATTCAAATAACCAGTAGGCAACTGAAGACCAGCAAACATATAAAGATATAAATTAAATTTTGTATAATCTTCAATCATTTCCAATTTATGAAAACAATTAACAGAGTCTGATTTCTGTGTAATGTGACAAACTGAAGAAATACCTTATAAATTCGAAGTAATGAACAAAGGATATTCTTTGGTATTACACTAATTTCTGTACAAATTAACAGGAGATGTGTTAATTGTTTTATTACTACAAGTATTCAGAATGTAACAAAAACGATGTATACAATTTATAATGTACTATAAACTATTTCATAGATCAAATTATGATTCACACATTGCACAGTTTATGATTCAATATTATTTTATAGTAGAAAACAACTGAATAAAACATTCTTAATAAAATTTTAAACCACTTAAGCTCCAAGAAGTCACAGAAATTTTAAAAATCCAGATACAATACAAGTGAACATGGTTTCACCCACTTCACTAGAAGAATTATAATTAAACGTGCCTTATAAAATAATCATCAAAGTCAGTTTACTGCTGTAAGATTTCATAATAAATGAGGGGCTGTAACCAGTCTGCGAGGCTTTAAGCCCAACATGAAATATATATTACACTTTTGTACTTCTGTAATCTTAATTTTAAATGAAAACCATGTACGGATATACCAAATTAAAAAGCACTCTGAAATGTCATAAATAGAATATGAATTGGAATAACAGATTGGATTCAGGTTTTTATGTATAATGTTTATAAAACTAATAAACTCGAAACTCTATGTACATTTATAATTTTCTTATAAAACCTTATATAATAATAAATTATGCAAGTTACTGAAAGTGTTCAATGACAAAGTTTCAAATGAATTACCCTAATTTTAAAATGGACTTAATTCAGGCTCTGGACATCTGGTGAGTGATTCCTATTCATCATGCATTAAATTAAAATTAAAAGTACCGAGTGAACAAATGATGAAGTAAAATCAAAGCTTTAAGGGAATGACAAATTCATAAATTAATCCTTATTATGAAAAAATTAAAGATGAAAGTCATTAATTTGCAAAAAGAAGAAAGCACAACTTTTTGCTTTGACTGTGACAAGAATCTCCCTATGCCCAGAGTCCCACATCAATTCTTGCTACTACACCAGGTAGCTAAATCTGAAAAAACTTTCATGGTCGCTCATGGTCTGTTTAATGATTCTTTGTAAAAGAATAATACTCCTCATTATACTTGAAACAACTGAGACCAAATAACAGCTAATACAATGAAAAACTTGGGGCGCATGTATTCAAGTATTTTCATGAATGACTTCTATTTTCAAACTCATACCTCTTAATATATTATTAGAGAAACAATTACTGAATTCCATTAAACCTTATGATATGAGTAACGATCGTATTTTCTGAAATGCGCGCCACGTTTTTCATTGTAGCTGATATTTGGTCTCAGGTGTTTTAAGTATTTCCAAAATATAATTATTTTGATATTTTTAGTCCATTAGAAAAAGGTTTTTTTAATTTTTTTTTAACTATTATTTTATCATTTTTAGTCTCTGAGTCCTGCAAATGTGCTCGACAAATATGTTCTGGAGTGCTGGAACGAGAGAGAGATAGATAGATAGATAGACTATATATTTACCCGTGGGGATTTACCCCATAGGGCTAATGCATAAGTATACAAAATTTAACATAATTATATAGAATGAGTAGCGCAATAGTACATCAGTTATAAACAAAAGCAAGATTAAAGAGCAGAGTAATTATAATTTAAACAATCTCTCAAAATTACTTCTGAGTACAATTCCTTCAACTTGGTTGAGGATCATCTGGAGGATTATATTTTCGCAGTCTCTCCATCTCCTCAATGGCTTTTTCGTTGCAGGGTATCTTTCCCGAGAGCTTACTGCACTCCATATCCAAGATTCGCACTCCATCCAGCGATCTCACTCTACTTAAAGCGACGTATGCTTGTCCCTTTTGGAATAAGCATTTTCCAAGGTACACGACTGCATAATCGACGGTGCAGCCTTGCATCTTATGAACTGTGCAAGCCCAACACAAGACAATGGGTAGCATTCGTCTCTCGATCGTTCCATAGTTGAATTTAGCAGGAAACTGAATAGATTGAGGTTCAATCAGACGAATGCCATCCCTACCGAAGTCTATGCGAACAGAGGGAACATCTGTGTTGTATACAGTGAAACCTCTCTAATTCAGATTTCTCTAATTCGGAATTTACGATAATTCGGACTCCATAAAAAAAAAATTATAATTCACAAAAAAATTTAATTTTGTGAATTCTTTGTGAAAACATTTGCCTTTAGGGAATTCTTAAAGTGTTATGTTGGCAAAATGTGCGATACGCACCCCCACCCTGACTGGATTTAGTCCAGTTTCAACTGCTGCTTTGGTAGTGTGTGCGTCATTGTTATTGTATTCGTGTGCGTTCTATTGTACTGAAGTTATTTCTTAGTTGCGTACAGCTTTTCAAACCACATTTTCTTCAAACACTGTTTAGTATTAATTTACAGTACTGTATTACAATATGAGTGCTAGAAGTAAATACAAGACTTTAACTTTAGAAGACAAAATGAAAGTGTTGAGTAAAACAGACGCTGGTTATTCTGTGCAGAATATTTTAAACGAGTTTGGAATTAGTAAGTCTACGTTTTATGATATAAAAAAAGACAGAAAAAAATTTCCAATTTTGTTTTAAAGCAAGATACGCCAAAAGTGAGTATTGTTAAAAGAAAACGAACGACTGCAGCAAAGTTCAGTAATATTGACGATGCTGTATACACTTGGTACAAGCAGCAACGTTCAGTTGGTGTTCCAGTTAGAGGTGTGCAATTACAGGCAGCGGCAGAAAGATTCGCTCAAAAATTGGGAGAAACTGATTTTAAAGCTAGTACAGGATGGCTTTTTAAATTTCGGCAGTGGCATTCCATTGTAAACCAGAAAATATTTGGGGAAAGTTTAAGTTCCGATGTTTCTAGTGTCGAACCGTTTCGCCAAAAACTTAAAGCAGTAATTACTGATGAAAAACTTCTTCTTTCCCAAATTTATAATGGTGACAAAACAGGCTTGTTCTGGAGATCCATTCCTCAGAATACTCAGGCCTATAGAATGGACAATTCCACACCAGGCCGAAAGGTAAATAAACAAAGACTATCTGCTCTCTTATGTCCAAACGCAGATGGGTCTCACCGTCTAACATCCATCATTGTTAGAAATCAGCTAAGCCTACAGCAATTAAAAACATTATGGAAAGCCTACCAGTTATTTACAAAGCAAACAAGACTGCATGGTTTACTCAGAAATTTTCCAGTGATTGGTTTTTTCACAATTTTGTGCCAGAGGTTAGAAAATTCCAGCTAGATGTTTTAAAAATAAAAGAAGAGGATGTTAAAGCTTTGTTGATATTAGACTATGCTCCTGCTCATCCCTCCGGTAATTTATTGACTAGCAGCGATGGAAAAATCGAAACTATGTTCTTGCCTCCCAATACGACTTGCTTATCCAACCAATGGATCAGGGAGTAATCCTCAGTTGCAACTCCTTTACAGACGTAAACAACTTGACGAATGCATGGTATTTTTTATGGACGATGAAGAAATGGACAATAGGGGTGGAACAAACTCTTAAAAAAATAAAGTAATACAGTATTAAAAGTGCTATTTATAATTGGGCAAACAGCTGGAATGAGATCAAAATATCTACATTATGCAATGCATGGAATACGATTTTGTACGATAAAGAGCCAGAGATCGACCTGCAAGGTTTGGAAGATTAAGATTATGCAGGTGCTTTTGGAGCTACCAACATTGAAGACGTAAGAGAATGGTTGGGTATCGATGAAGATTATGTAGGCTACCAGAATTTAACAGAGGAAGAGATCGTCTATCAAATCCAAGGTCAGAAAGAAGAAGTTGGAGATGATAGTGATGATGAAGAGGACGACGATAACGTTCCTAAACCTACACTTTCCAAGGTGCGGGAAAATCTCGATGCAGTTATTAACTTTATTGACACTGACCCAAAATTTCAAAAATACTATTTAATCATCAAAGAAATGCGTCAAGAAATTATTAAAAAACAATACAACAGGGCAAAACAGTCTACAATTTCAACCTTTTTTAAGCCTGTAGCTTCAGTTCGGGAAGAATCAAAACCGTCGACTTCAGGGACCAGCCCTTAATATTACATAACTCTTTGTGTGATAAAGTGAAAACACTGTCAGTGAAGTTTTTTTTGTTGGTATCATGAAATTATTTATTCTTCTGTTTTGTAAAATACAATAAAATTAAATTTCCATTAATATTTACATACATTAATAATTGCAGGTGTGCATTACTTATAAACTTTTTGCGTGCGAACTTAACTTGAAAACATTGATGATGAAAGATTGTTGTTTATGTGAATTTAGTTATGTACAATAAATTTAAATTTCCATTAATATTTATGTAGTTTTAATATTTATTTTTACGGCACTTTACCTATACTGTAGTATGAATTTCTATAAAATATTCTATAATTCGGATTTTTCTCTAATTCGGACTACGCTTTGCCCCATATAATCCGAATTAGAGAGGTTTTATTGTATCTGGTCGCGACGGAAATACGGCCAAATTATCTCAGTGATATTGCCAATTGCGCCATTCACAAGACCCTTCTCGACATTGATGTTGGATCGTAACATTACTTTTGCACCGATAAATATCTCCATATCCTTGGGCAAGCCCCCAGTCTTGTTGATGTCGGCTGGGATGATATTGTCCAAGTTGACATTTTCGACATTGCACGTAGCATCGGCTATATGATCTTGCGCCTTTATTTTGTATATTCTCTCTCCCCGTGATCGGTAGTACTCAAGAACAGCATTATTGTGGGCATCTACTTGCGCTCTCAATGGATAGATGCGAATCGCCTTGTTCAAGGCGAATTCGCCTGTAGCATCCACCAACGTCTTCGACAGCAGCAAGTCAAAGTGGGGACCCTTGAGCTCACCAATTCGAAGAGCATTGAGCAGATCAGCAAAACACATGTCGCCCTGCTGGCGCATATTCTCGGTAAGCTCAACCAATCTGAAGTAGTGCCAGAGGTGTGGTGCTGGCAAGAATCGTACTGGTTGCTCAAAAACCTGAGCTCCTTTAACGGGTGGAAGCTGCATGAAGTCACCAAACAGCATGATGTTGAGACCTCCAAATGCTTCATCATCCTTATTCTTGAGCTGTCTTAATCGCGAGTCGATCATGCAAAGCATCTCGTAAGGGACCATCGAAATTTCATCAATGAAGATTCAATATCCTTCCACTGCTTTCGCATAATCTTTAAATAATTTCCCGTCAACATCGGCATGTTGGAGACAATGAAGCCATCCTTTTGAACTGGTAACTTGAGCATAGTATGTAGAGTTGATCCACTGACTAGTCTCGCAGCTACACCCGTTAAAGCTGCAATTTTCACTGCATTTTTGCCTTGACTTTTCAAGCAGCAACTGACTTGATTTTTCAGTGCATTAAAAGTGAAGGTCTTGCCGACTCCAGCTCCGCCAGTCACAAACAGCCTGAGGCGTTGTTTGCTTCTGCTCAGCTGCTCCTGAATGCTGCGAGTGACTGCAGAGAAGAGCTCTCGCTGCTTGATGTTCATCGCAGCACAAGCCGATTGGAACTGTTCATCAGTCATACCTTGGTCGGGAATTTCTTCCTCGAGCTCTTCTTCAACAAACTCTTGGGATCGCTGCAGAATATCGAATGCATGAGCTTGGTTGAAAGTAATCTCAAGTTGGCGATCTATTTTGCGGAAAGCCTCCATGTGTTTGCTCTTCTCCTTCAGTTCTTGTTCACGGGCAAGGAATGCATCTCGCGCATTATCAAACTCTCCGAGCAGAGCACTCTCAGATTCGTAAGGCTGATATTGAAGAAGAAGGCTATAGAAGTAGTTCTCGGGATCCGTGTGCATCATGAAGAATGGCACTCGTACGACCGCTGGGAAATTTCGTACAACCATTTTTGATTTGTCTGTGAGAGTAATGAGCTTTCGCCTTTGTTGTGACTGTTCCGCATCGTCTTCATCAAGGCTTTCTTCAGTGTCGCCTTTGTTGGTGTAGTATGGCTCAAATTGCATTGCAAACTCAACCAAACTCATATCCTTGAAGTTGTATTCTGAATAATTTGTAGGGCACTTCTCGTATCGCTCAAAGATGTTGGAGCACACTCCCGTTGCCTGATTGCCATCAAACTTCAGGACGTGATATCGTTGTTCAGGTTTACGTGTGTTCAAGAATACGCACTTTCTCGAACTTCCGCGGAATGGAAGGTGACACAACCAGAATACACATTCGCATGCAGAAATTTGACGCTCCTTCATAATTCTCATGCATATTTTAAACAACTTGCGAGCAACATTTGAATCTTCTTGACGAATTAGTCTGATCACCTCTGCAATACCCTGATTCAAGTTTACGGGCTCAGACTTTGCGATGTATTTTGCAACGTAATGGGCGATTGCCTCATTCGTTCCACATGGCTGAATGTCAATGTTGCCATCCCACAATTGAAGGATCACGGAGCAGTAGTTATTTATCAATTTTTCCTCAGTTCGTCGCTTCAGAATGCAGAACCATCCGCCATTTCTTATGAACTCGTCTGAAGTTTGAGCAACAATGCGAGTGTGCTGACACGGCTTACGCGGAAAGGCGAAGCGACATGTTTGAGAGTTGTTTTTGTAACATGTATGAGTGTGGTGATGCGTTTGATTGCGCTTAACCAAATTGTGCATATCAGGATCTTCAGATTCAGATGGGAGTTGGCATGAGATTACTGCATCGATTAGTTCAATTCCTTCTTCGGTCTCGAATGAAGGTGCATTCTCAATCCAAACAACCATGTGGATGTGCGGACTGCCTCGATTTTGAAATTCCACATGCCACCAGTAATCTCTACCTTTGCCACCTAAAATCTTCGCGTTATTAATATATTTCATGAAGGTATTAAATCTCCTCATGAAATGACGGCTGACTACAACCGGGTATTGTTCAATAAGACGCTGCGATTCGTCAACACTGATATTTGTTGGGTCCTCATTCGATCATTTGTCAGCAATCAAGAGAGCTCTTCGCATGTCTGGCCAGTTGATGTCATTGCAGCTCAATGTTAAGAACCAAGTTGGTGGTCCAAGGTAACAAATTTGCGCTATCAATTTGTTATGCGCCATTCGCCAGTATGCTGCAGACCCACGTAAGTTTCACATGTAGAGGTGAAGATCTTCGACAGCTCCCTCTTGTCCTCTTACCTTCTTGCAGCAAGCAGAAATAGTGGACTGAATTTTGAGATATTCGTTCATCGAAAGCGCATAGAAGAGATAGTCATTGCGCTGGAACCGTGTATCGCGACCAAGGATCTAATGGCATAATAATCACTTCACGGTTCTCCTCCAAACCATTGTTTCCATACGGAAAAAGCATCCACCATGAATACTCTTCTGCTCTTAATTCATGATTTATGTTAACAATATTGTCCTTCGTCTTACATTTAATTTCGTTTAAATTTTCACCATCAACAAATGCATCATCTAATACTTCGTCAACATCTGGCTGAGCGACATCGATAGGAGCCATGACTGATGTCTGAACATGAATATGCTTTTAGGGTGTGGGATGTGTATCAACCATAGGATGCACATCAACCACGGGATCATCATGAGTTGCTTGTGGTATATCATGCTGATGTTATCGCAAACATTCATCCATCTGAATGACAACGCCCTTCACACGCACGTCGATGAAGTAAATCACAAAAGGTTCATTTTTCGAGTGAACGGTGCGTCGACAAATGCGAACAAATTCCTCAATCATGTCGCATTCAATGATGCATGCTTTACCATCACCACATCGTGCGCTTGCACCTTTGATGCCGCAAGCATGCGAGTCGGTAAAGTAATACTTGTCATTGAAGTGCATGAGGCCTAATGACTTTGACGCAACAACAAGAATGCCAGCTTGATGTTCTGCAAACAAATGACTAATAGCATTTTGCAAAGTTCGGCCGATGATTCCATCATTCATGCGATCCATCAAGCTGCCCTGGCATAGCCAGTTGTCATCATAAACGAGCTCGAACGAATTGTCAAACATTAGAATATCGTTCTTGACTACGTCCAGATTGCGTAGTTGCAGGTAGCCATCAGGAGGTATTGGAAACGCCTCCCCACCTCTTCTTTCAGTCTCAAAGTGAATTAGCGCACTAAAACCATCCGCTTCAATCATATTCTGGTTCAAGGTATTAGTGGTCCAACGACCAGGAGGAAGAATGGTGGCTCTAATAATATTTGCTGTGACCATAGCAAAGCACTGCGAACCAGCGTAACTGGAATTGAAAATGTCACTCCGACCCTGATGCCAGGAAGCGCGAACAATCCTTGAAGCGCCACAAATTGGCATATATGCACTTTGCAACTGATCACCATTGGCAAAATTATCATTGCTATGAGCCTCATTGCAATAAGCTTGCTTCTGTTGTGGCTCAGCTGGAACAACGTGAATCATGTCTTGTCGGTCGAGTCTTGCAAATTCGTTGATTGTCACGTCCTTAGAAAGTGGATTGTTTGCTAAGTGCAGCATACACCCGTTCGCATGAAATTGTGTATTCACGAGATATTTAAATTTTCGAGAGTCTCTGTGACTACAACCATTCCCACATTATCACTGTCGCGAGGCAACATAGAAGGCAGCTTCTCGCTTACCTCGAAAATGTCAAGTGCGAACAGCGTGGCCTGGCCTTTGAATCCGTATTGGCCATATCTGCCGTCGAATTTGACTATTTTAACATAAGGTATCATGCGAGACAAGAGTTTTTGCTCAAACTGAGTGGGAACTTTAATTTCACTTGGAATGTCACCGGGCTCCATATTATTCCAATACGCCTTTGATGGATGTTTAGTCTTGCGATTGTTTTTCAAATGACAATGACATCGATGGCAAACTTCCAATACATTTTTGTTCGTGAGTTCCGGAGGTAGATATGATTTGGCAGCAATCATATGATATTTTACCACTTGATTAGTGTAACACTGCTTTGTGCAGATATCACATGTCCTATCGCAGAAGTTGTTGATTTCCTTATGGAACTCTTGCGCATCAGCAGCACGCTGAGCACGAGCATCGCGACGACATTGCTGTATATCCTTACGCTTTTGTTCTGTCTCATAGAGTCGTGCTCGAGAGGTGTATACTCTATCTCTTTCGCGTCGAGAAGCACGTTGATCGTCATTTTCCATCGCACGAGCTTGAGAAGTGTATTCTCGATCTTTAGCAAGACGATAAGCGCGTTGGTCTTTAGTTTCAATAGCACGAGCTTGCGATTTGCGTTCTCGATCTTTAGCAAGACGATAAGCATGTTGGTCATCGGTTTCAATAGCACGAGCTTGTGACACGCGTTTTTTACGATTTACAAGTCGCTTTAATTTAACTTCAGCCGTTTCTTGCGAATGCTTGGGCCGATAGTGTTGTCGCTTCTTCTCCAATCGTTGCTGTCTCCTTCATCGTTACAAAGAAGCGGCTCTTACAAAGAAGTACTTAAAGCACAACTGTCCTTTGTAACCACACAAGTGCACGAACACGCGAGTTAGGCATCTTTCAGAATACGTTAATATTACACTAGCATACACTTTTGTTTCACTTAACAAACACTAGCATACACTTTTGTTTTTATATGCTAGCAAATTGCTTTTTTATTTTTATATTTTTCTTTACACTTTTCTGAATAAAATGGTATAAAAATCATGAAAATCGGATAACTATATGTATTTTTAATATTATTTTGTTTGACTCAATATAGCATTGATTTTTGTTTCCATAGTAACGCAAAATGTAAATAGTGTCTTTTATACATTCACGCTTATTTATACCTCTATAATGTTTCTTTCCAATGTTGGTACACTTGTTAAACAGCTGAAAAACATGTACTACTGCAGAAATATTGTTTACTGTTATTGTTTTGATGTGTGAAGTTTTATATTACATTTTGAATTGTGTTTTCAGTGAGTAGATTGATACTCTGTTGAAAGTGGTTTCAAAATGCCAAAATGTGCACAATTTCAAATTTTCATAATTTTGCAAAATTGACAATTTTCTTGATTTTTTTATTAAAATTGATTTTACATTTTCATCAATGGATTATTGTCATCTGAGATACATAAGTGTGCAAAATTTTAAATTTTCACAATTTTGCAAAATTCACAATTTTTTCAATGGATTATTGTATTCCACCCGGACAGACAGACACCACAGCGAGTGGAGAAAAACGTTTTAAAAACAAAAAGATAACACACAAATATAATATGATACTGATCCATCACTTCTAAGACCCATTTGGCCTTGGACCGTATTTGCTGAGTCCAGAGATTAGGGGATTGTGAGTCACACGAGCCGCCCGACCATAGAATCTACATGCCAGATGTCTCAAGTTGTCATCCAGGGAGCAGACACCTAAGCCTCTTCTCAAAGCTCGAGAAGAGAACCTGTGGGGGACTTTACAGGCAAACTTAAGTCCCCGGTCGAGAACGCTCTGGAGTGACAATCCATGACAGCGTGCAAGGTATCCCCAAACAGGACAGGCGTATGTAGTCACTGGCAACATGTATGTGTTGCTTATAAGCTTACCCAGACGGGGGAGTTATCGCCAGACTCGAAAGCACGGGCCAGTCTACTGAGGCATGTTGACGAATTTTCAGTGTGTGGGTTCGCCAGTTGAGTCGGGAGCCTAGATAAAGCTCGAGGTACTTCACGCTATATGTCCAGGGCAGTTCGACTGGTCCTACAGTAAGCAGCTGAGGCCGCTTGCAGCATCACAAGAATATTACCACTGCGCTCTTAGTAGCGTTAACGGCAACTCTCCAGTTCTCGGCCCACTCAACATTCATGTTGAGTACCTGGATGGCCACAAAGTTTGCATTCATCTCTGAAGCAAAAGCCGCGATGTCTTCGCCAAACAGAGGCAGCCTTATTCCAGCCAACCGGGGCGTGTCATTTACAAACACTGAGAACAGGAGAGACCCAAGGATGCTGGCCTGAGGCACACCAGCGGTAATATGCCTCTCCGAAGAGAGAGCATGGTCTAATCTCACTTGGACGCTATGGTCTCGCAGAAAGCTGCCGATCAGTCGAATATAGCAATCTGGGAAGACTTCCGTGAGTTTGTAAAGGACACCCTCGTGCCACATGTGGTCGAAGGCTTTCTCTACATCCAGAAAGAACCCGGTGGGCTGTTTGCCCTGCCAGATGGCCATGGTTATGCTCTGCACGAGTCTCATCAGTTGATGAGTCAAGGATTGCATTTCGCGAAAGCTGTACTTTTCGGGGATCAGCATGTCCAGTCTTTCCAGGTGGTCGTGGATCCAACCTCGAAAAACTTCAGTATCGGAGACAAGAGGCTGATGGGTCTGAGGTTCTCCGTGCGAGAATAATTCTTTCCTGGATTAGGTATCACGATCATCGTGGCCATTTTCCATTTTGCCAGAAAGTAGGTCAGCCTGAGGCAAGCGTTAAACAGCTCGGTCAGGAAGAGAGTTCCACTGTCTGGTAGCGCTGGAGTGCAGTATTCATAATACCGTCTGGGCCTGGCGCCTTCCAGGGCTTAAGCTGGACGACTTTCTCAGTGATCTCCTCCGGCGAGATGGGCTCCAGCTCAGCAGTGATACTTGCCGAAAGAAAGTGAGTTCTTCTTCTCATGATAGAAGTGCTTAGTGAAGGGTGGGTTCTTGGAAACTTGGGTTAGGCGTAAACTGTCGCTTGAAACAATCAGCCAAGAACTCTGGCTTCTTGGGGAAAGGCTGAAGGGTTGACCACCGGATCCTTCCAGTGCGGGGAGAGGCGCGCGTCTGCACTTACCCGTTAGACCACTGGGAATCCACCAGACATTATAGTTCTTGGCAGGGCCATCCATCTGTGCTACACTCAGTACCTAGTTGCGTCTTCAGAATGCCACGACGCTCTGTTGAACGCAGCCTTGTCAGCCGGGTCATGGGTTCTCTGCCAGTATCTCTGAAGGTGATTCCTCTCTGAGAGCTGAGACAAGTCTTCAGAGATGCGCTGTGGGCATGAACCCTAGCTTCATTCGGGAGGACACGTCCACTGCCAAGACAGTGGTCATATCAAACAAGGCAACAGCTTCGTCGACTTACTAGATAGTATCGGGCAGCACTTACTCGGCCAGGCTGCAACCGAAAGCCGGGCCAAAGCGTTCCCACTCGACTATGTGCCGCTCATATCCACATCCGGTGGGGTCCTGGGTAGACAGATGCCCTCTCCACACCAGGCCCACTTGTGGGTTCATAAGAATATTCATAGACTGAGCTCTTAGTAGCGTTAACAGCAACACTACGCTGATGCTAACACTAACACTGCTGATTCGAGGACAGTTCCGAAATGACAAGAGACATGGACCGGGCATAAACGCCCCTGACCTGACCACGGCTATGTCCAGTACATCAGGGTGGGGGAGTTAGTCCTGGGTGAATAACAGGTGGGTTTAGTCAGGCTTATGACAATGACTCGAGCTGCATCAGTGTACCTGCATAAGTGGTCCCTGTTTCTGTTTGCTAATCGGCTCCCCCAAAGGGGTGCTTACAGTTCAAGTTCCCCCCCAGAACTACCTCCTGTGTGCACCGAAGACAACCTCCAGATCGGTAGACAGGAGCTCCAGTTGTGGAGGTTTTTAAGTGGAAATCACAAGGAGATATCTTCACCGCAATGGCCATGCCCCCTCCTGCGCGATCTCCCCGGTAGCCAGTACCGATGATGTGGTGTCAGGTCCGTTTCACCCAGAAGTACATCGGGCTTGTGATGGGCAACAAACTCTTAAGAGTTTACAATGCCGGGAGGCGAGACAGTTGGAATTCCATGCCACGATTTCGAGGTCTTGCTTGAGGGATTGCCGTATTTGTCCATTGTTCATAACACACAGGGAGAGGCAGTGGCCAGGCGCTCTTGGACTGATCTAAAGGTCGAAGCTACTTTCTGCAAGTCATAGCTTGCGAGACAGTTTGTGACAACGGTGAGGTCATCATCAGATTCTGGGTTACAAATATCGGCGGAACTAGGCTCGACACCAGCGTAGGTTTGAGGTTTCACCAAATTTGGAAACAAATTCACCGAAGCATTTGAAGGAGACATTACTGGTTTCCCGCTGTGTCCCACAACCACCCACTCGGTGGAAGCCGAGGTCGCCATAGTGAGGGGATACAGCTTCTGTCGAGATATTGGGATGGCTGGCAGCTAGCGGCTGTGCAGCTGGTGGGTCCGGACCTTGTGACCGATGTTGGCCCTAACAAGGACCAATCGCGATCATCCGTGGGTTGAGCAGGGCTGTTAAACTAAAATTCTCTTTAGCCTAACACCTTATGGATTTTTAGATTTTATCAAAATTTTGCCCAATTTTTTGCACTCCAGCATCCAAAAATTTGGAAATGTCTATAGCTTGATACTGTATTTTGATTGTGGTTAAAACTCTCATTAATTTGGTAACCCACAGGGTTTTGGTGATTTTATCAAATTTGACTCACTATTTGGGCCATGGCATTCCAAAATATCAAAATTTATAAATGAACACTATATTCAGAATCTGGTTAAAATTCCCTTTAAATTGATATTTCACATGCTTTTTTGCCATTCTTTCACAATTTTGACCCCTCACAGTTTTGCCTCTTACCTCCCTATTTTTGGGGGATCAATCACAAAAACAATAGGGGTCTGTAGGGTAAAAATATGAACACAGATGTTAGGTTTACAAAAATTGGTTGATTGCATTCAAAAGTTACTGGACACATATCCCATAAACAAACAAATGCCAAACAGTTGAGTTAAAACTGCGAACTCACTTTGTTCATTCAGTTAAAAGTAGTTGTAGTGTTCCCTATGACATCCTACCTTAGAGGATTGTTAGTTAGACAGAGAAGAAAACTCAAGATATGGGAATGTGTTTTTAAAATCTAAACGAGTACCACCAAATAATTTCTGAGTAAGACTATTCTATCACTGGCATTTTAACTATAAAAGTTTAGATTTTAAGAAAGCAGTGAGGAAAGTTATTAAGAACATTATAGGCACACAGTAAAGAACAGAATTTCATTTGCACAGGATCACCACCAACTGTTCATTCACCCATACCCACTACTATACTGATACAAAACAATGCCAGTGAAGCATTTAAAATAAGAGTAGTGATGTTCATCACCGTTTTGTAATTTTCATTGTTTCAGTTACTTAATACAACACTGGATGAAATGTTTCCATTTTCAATTCGTATACATAGTAAATGTTCATATGCTATAATCATAAGTATGTAATAACTATTTTGGTGAGATTGATTTTTTGATAAATACATTTTATATTGATGGATATGCTACATCAGACAACTGACCAAAAATATCCATCACCACCTCTCATTATGCAAGATAAGTGTGCACACTGGGTGTGTACAAAACTCGATTTCTGAGCACATTCTGTTGAAACTGTTTGAAATAACAATACACAAGAAAATTTCAGTCAAAAGGTATAGTCTCAAAATATGATTGTTAAAAGAGAACCTTAAACACAACATAGCTTATTATCACATAAACAGTCGACTTGAGTAAAATAAATATTGCAATTATTAAATGTATTCTTTCAACAAACATAGTGGTTGGCTAATCACAAAAATTTTTAACCATAAATGGATAAATTCAGAAAAGATTTTATAAAAAGTGACATTAATGTTCACAGAAAACTCAATAATAAAATTCAAGTTATTCAGTCTCAGGGCTAACCACAGTGTTAGGCATTTCAAAATAAACTCAGGGTTTTTTTTTGAGAGATATATTTTCTTTTCTCCAAATTGTTTACTATTTACAACTTATACTTTATTATAATTATTTTGAATTTAGTTAGCATTTATATAATCTATATAAACATACCAACTGCTATTTCTGGTTGCAACAAGAAAGTGAATAGCAGATTTACTACTGTCATTTTCAGTACATTTTATACTGTTCATAAATATTGTAGCGCAACAAAAATGATAGCATTTATGCTACATAAAAGAAGATTCACAGATTGATAAATAAATTGATACATAATCCCATAATAGAACAGAGACCCAATTATGACAATTATAGTCATAGACAAAATAAATAAGAATGCAAGGTAGTGTTGAATAGAATAAACGAACCTGTAAAATAAATAATAGCTAATGATATATGTTTAATAAAAAACAAAACAGAAAAATGAAACAATGACTTAATTCATGATAATAACAGATAAGAATTTTGTATTAAAAAAGTATTATATTATGACAAAAATGTTATGATAAAGTTTATGTGATGTTATATCAAATATGTGTTGAGTTCATGAAAAATAATGAAACAAATAGTGTTATTCAATGACTGTCATAGAATGAAGTGTGAGGCAGTTAACCAATGTTCATAAGTTCGAATTTTGTTATATGTGATCGAGAGATCAAGATAAATTTGTTATTAGATGTAGAAAAATAATTGTTTATACAAATGTTAATAATTAAGTTTTGATTGTATGTACGAATTTATATAAAAGGGACTATAGATGCCTAACAGACATAACCACAGGTAGATCAATTTACAATAAAAGGCCTAACAGCCAAAAATACTAAATAAACTTAAAGGTTAGATACATCAATTAATAATAATTAATAAATACACTATGAAGAGCTAGAAAGAAGAAAAAACATTAAGTTAATAATAATATTTAATAAAATTTATACAAATTATAATAATGCCATAATATCGATTGGTAAAAAATAATATCGAAGGTGGATTAAATATAATAAAAAAGAAAAAAAAAACGGAATTATATCAAAAAACCAGTAGATGTGTATAAAATAATAAACCAGCTATCGGTAAATTTACATTCCGATAGGACAGCAAATTGACAAAGAATAGACAAAAAAATATATGAAAGAAACACTATATAATCAAAACATGTGGAAGCGGAAATTAATATAGGTTGCTAGGGAAAAATTTAAGAAGAATGTTGATTTTAAAAATAACAAGAATTGCTTTTGGTAAAAACTGAACGTAATGATTTAAAAAACCCAAGAAGAATATATTGAATCGTAATATTTGAAATCAAGAGATACGATTATAAAGAAGATAAAATTCTAATGATAATACTTACATCTATCACTAACACAGATTAATAAAATAACGATATATTATGAAATAATAATCGAGAACAAATAACCAAATTCTACAAGAAGAAACTTGGACTGTCCCATGTCCGAAGGGAATTGATGAAAAGTTAATCAAATATAAAGAGTTAACAATAACACAACTCATAATTGTCACAACACCAGAAATTATAACCTTGCAAATACACGGAACAACACTAACTGCTTCAACCGAAGGAAGAACCTATTTGGATCCTGGCGGTGTAGAAGAAACATCAATCGGGCCGTAAAACAATTCAGAAGCTGTATTCCGAAGTGGACAGGACAAGAATTACTTTTATTAAACTGAAGAAAGAAAACTGTGCTTCATAATTGACCAGAACAACGAATTTAGCGATCAACTGCCAACGTGATTTGCTTCGTTAGAGACTGGTAAAGTTATATTATATTAATCATACTAAATACACAACACATAATTTTTGTAAATCTTGCATTCTTAGTATGTATTTTTAGTCTTCCCCACAGTTACAAGAACCTTCACACCCTGAAATAAATAAAATACGAATCAAATATAATATATAACCAAATATAAACAAAGGATTAAATAGTCAACAATCGATACCTGAATCTATAGTCCCAACATATATTAATTAGAATATATCCGAGTTAATGTGAATTGAATAAACAATAAAGAACCTTTATATATTTGTTACACCTTGTTATTTGGAGTATGGTTTAGTGAACTGGAACAAAAGTAACTGAATAAGTAGAGAATAAATAGTTAATATAAACATCGAATAACCTACAAGTTTCGTTGAGCCGATACTACAGCGCTTATAGCGGAATTATCTGACACCAAAGAGGGAGCGTAAAAATATAAAATCAGACAGAACTCTCTTCAAGGCATAATAGGGTTGGATGAAATTGTAGAATAAATCTTAAGTTATTTAAGTTCTAGGCACACTAACACTGATAATTATTAAATAGTTAAGTTAACATTAATTGAGTACATCCATATATTCCACAACTCCAAATATTTCCGAGAATTTATACAATTAAATTAATACAACACAATTGACAAATACAACAGTGGGAATTTAGACCGTACGTATCGGTTTACTTACAAATTGGTTTACATCGCGGGACTTGAACAGTAGCGGACACACCGGGGTTACTTACAAATTGGCGCCCAACGGGGGGCTCGAACGAGACGCACGTACTCGTAGTGTAACAAATTGGCGCTCAACTTGTGTAGGGCTTAGGTTAAGTAAAGCCATAAGTATATTAATATTACTTAACCACAGCAGGCAACTGTGGGAGACTAGAAATGCAATAGAGAAAGATGATACAAAAGGAAACGAAAATGCAAGGACAAGAGAGACGATTAAGTTACGCGGAATGGACGACAGTACTATTTAAGAAATTCAGCAAAGAGATGGGATACATAGAAAAGAATACCAATGATCACGAAAGAGCGCAAATGAGTCGCGCGAATGCGTTGGGAACACCAGACGACAAAATGACATTGAGAGAGATTTATGATGAATTATGGGAATTAGATGCCAGGTGTAATAAGGAAAAGACTATTGGGACGACTAACGAAAAAGACGATAACAAGGTGGAAAGGATGACTGAAGAAGATTGGGAAAGATGGGACAATAATGAAGAAAAAATGAAAACCGAAAGAATAGGAGTATACGCCCAGGTGACAGAACAATATACTCAGGAAGATTATGAACAATGGAAAAGAGAAATAAGACCACCTGAAAACCCAATACAAACAGAAAACAAAGAATTAAGAGAATGGATCAGGGTGATGTTTGAACTATCCCGAGAAGATATGTGTCAATGGAGGAAGGAACACAATCAAATAGATGAATTTATAGCAATGCCAAATATTAAAAAGCTAGCACAATCCAATGTACAAAAAGAAGTAAAAATAGTCAAAGTGAAGCAACAGAAGAAAATACCAGAACAAAAGAAGGAGGAAAGCTTCGAGGAATGGTGGGACAAATTTTTAAAAAAATTCTGTAAGGTAATCGAAGAATGTGATAGGAAAATGAGTGATGAGGAGCGACAACAACTTGGACAGTGGATAGAACGTTTCAAGAAAATGAATGAACCACTAGAAACCACTTCTGAAGGTAGAAAAGAAACAGAAATTAGAGAAGACCAAAAGACAGTGCTCTCTGAAAATAAGGATAGAAAGGACAAGGAGAAGATACAAACTATGGAAGAGAGTAACCAGAAAATAAGAAAAACATGCAGGAAGAACATAGTCAGTACCAAAGAAGAAATGGAGATGAGGAAGGGTGGATTAATTAGTGCGTTTAACATCCCAATTAATGAACGAAGGGAGTTATGTAAATGCATGAAATATAGAGGAAACTTCATGAAAATGACCAAAATGAACCACCATGGAATAATTACAAAAACATTAAATAAATTTAAATGTCATTTAAATAAATCAACAATCAAAAAGTATATGACCGAATCAATTACATCATTAATACGGAAGATACCCATAAAACATTTAGTAAATAGTCCAGATATCAAAGGGAAAGGAAAGATAGGATATACAAGTAATTATATTAGAATAGAGGAGATACGATACCTGATAATTCAAAGGGAGCTAAATATAACTGAATACCCTGAATTAAGTGAAGACTTTGCATCAGCCGAGTTACAGTACTGGCTTTGTATCATGCACAAGAGATATGTAAAAAGTGTAGAAATTGGTATGAATACTGCAGTCATCCGGACAACGGGTGCAGTCGAATTAATGGACCATGGTTAGAAAAGAAGCAGTCAACCAGAAAAATGGGACTGATGTTATGAAAACTGACCAGGCAACCAATTGACAAGATACGGAATGTTATATAAATCAGCAAAATTCTAAAAGACAGTAAGACCAACTTACAAAAAATTATTTGAAATAACTATTATATATAAAACGAATTTAGTAAGAAACAAAAATTACTAAATCCAAAAGAAATATAATGAATAAATTCTAAAATGAAGTAAGGACAACTTATTATCAATCTTGAAGAAAAATACTTGGAATTTAAAAATAATTTGAGTTGAATACTACCACTAAATTTTGAAATACAATAAGAACAACGTATTATCGATTTTGAAGAAAACAAGAATTATTGTTAAATGTTTATAAAGAAATAATGTGTATAATGAATAACAAACCCCAAGATTACAGAAGAAAATGATAATTATTATTATTATGTGTATAAAGAAATAATGTGTATAATGAATAACAAACCCCAAGATTACAGAAGAAAACGATAATTATTATTATTATGTGTATAAAGAAATAATGTGTATAATGAATAACAAACCCCAAGATTACACAATAAAATGAGAATTATTATTAAATGTTTATAAAGAAATAGTGTGAATAATGAAGAATGAACCCCAAGATAAAAGTTATTACCTCAAACCTACTTATCCAAAATAAAGAAGAAAAAAAAATCATATGACCTAAAATACATACTACATTGCCACATGATGGAACAATCTCAGTAAACGATTGAATGTAACTAATATAATGTTAAAGAAGACAAGAAGGAAAGAGTATTTATGAACATAATTCATTAAAAAATAAACAGCCAAAATAGTGAAATACGATAAGAGGAAGAATAATTAAGTATACGGAATATATTTAGTAAGAAATACAATTATAATGATCAAAACACAACAACTGATTAAAAAATATTGAGATCAGAAAAAAAAAAAAAAAAAAAACGAAGAAGATACTTAACATTACAATCTCAACAAAAATGAAAACAAAAATGATTACAATTGATAACTGTCAAAGTCAATATTAACAAATGTTTAAGGAATTAAAATGGAACTACGAAATATGAAGAATAGTAATGAAAAAATATAAATGCAACAAAGAAAAAATCTTTTCCCAAATATTTATTATTAAATGATTAAAGAGATTATTAGGAGATTATTATTATATTTTATAGCTGACTGTAGATGAATTCCAGCAGTACTATATTAAGATGTAGTGTGGGCAGCAGAGTATGAAGCCAAACAGTGCCTCTCTGAACTGTACCAACGCATGTGTTAGGGATTGTTAGGGAAATTAAATATTTAAGGAATATTAGAATAGTTGCAAAAATAAATTCAGTTTCCAAAGGAATAGGACGAAGAAAACAGAAAGAAGCGAGTTGACAGAAGAATAATGAAAAATGCAGTAATTATAGTAATTATAAATAGGAGAGATGTAAAACTAATGTATCAGTGAATAGTGTAGCCAGTTACCAACAAATAATGTGTACAGAAAAAAAAATATATCAAGAATCAAGAATGTTAAATAAAATGATGAAATGTTATTAAATAAAAAAGGTACTAGTACTAGTCTAATGAAGTTACATTGAGAAGACCATCGTCAACCATTAACAATGAAATTAAGAAAAGGCATGTGAAAAAGGCAAGTTTATTTGACCTAAACTTCATTCAGGTAAACTAAACTTTTTTAGGAGGGAAAGCATATGTAGCGCAACAAAAATGATAGCATTTATGCTACATAAAAGAAGATTCACAGATTGATAAATAAATTGATACATAATCCCATAATAGAACAGAGACCCAATTATGACAATTATAGTCATAGACAAAATAAATAAGAATGCAAGGTAGTGTTGAATAGAATAAACGAACCTGTAAAATAAATAATAGCTAATGATATATGTTTAATAAAAAACAAAACAGAAAAATGAAACAATGACTTAATTCATGATAATAACAGATAAGAATTTTGTATTAAAAAAGTATTATATTATGACAAAAATGTTATTATAAAGTTTATGTGATGTTATATCAAATATGTGTTGAGTTCATGAAAAATAATGAAACAAATAGTGTTATTCAATGACTGTCATAGAATGAAGTGTGAGGCAGTTAACCAATGTTCATAAGTTCGAATTTTGTTATATGTGATCGAGAGATCAAGATAAATTTGTTATTAGATGTAGAAAAATAATTGTTTATACAAATGTTAATAATTAAGTTTTGATTGTATGTACGAATTTATATAAAAGGGACTATAGATGCCTAACAGACATAACCACAGGTAGATCAATTTACAATAAAAGGCCTAACAGCCAAAAATACTAAATAAACTTAAAGGTTAGATACATCAATTAATAATAATTAATAAATACACTATGAAGAGCTAGAAAGAAGAAAAAACATTAAGTTAATAATAATATTTAATAAAATTTATACAAATTATAATAATGCCATAATATCGATTGGTAAAAAATAATATCGAAGGTGGATTAAATATAATAAAAAAGAAAAAAAAAACGGAATTATATCAAAAAACCAGTAGATGTGTATAAAATAATAAACCAGCTATCGGTAAATTTACATTCCGATAGGACAGCAAATTGACAAAGAATAGACAAAAAAATATATGAAAGAAACACTATATAATCAAAACATGTGGAAGCGGAAATTAATATAGGTTGCTAGGGAAAAATTTAAGAAGAATGTTGATTTTAAAAATAACAAGAATTGCTTTTGGTAAAAACTGAACGTAATGATTTAAAAAACCCAAGAAGAATATATTGAATCGTAATATTTGAAATCAAGAGATACGATTATAAAGAAGATAAAATTCTAATGATAATACTTACATCTATCACTAACACAGATTAATAAAATAACGATATATTATGAAATAATAATCGAGAACAAATAACCAAATTCTACAAGAAGAAACTTGGACTGTCCCATGTCCGAAGGGAATTGATGAAAAGTTAATCAAATATAAAGAGTTAACAATAACACAACTCATAATTGTCACAACACCAGAAATTATAACCTTGCAAATACACGTAACAACACTAACTGCTTCAACCGAAGGAAGAACCTATTTGGATCCTGGCGGTGTAGAAGAAACATCAATCGGGCCGTAAAACAATTCAGAAGCTGTATTCCGAAGTGGACAGGACAAGAATTACTTTTATTAAACTGAAGAAAGAAAACTGTGCTTCATAATTGACCAGAACAACGAATTTAGCGATCAACTGCCAACGTGATTTGCTTCGTTAGAGACTGGTAAAGTTATATTATATTAATCATACTAAATACACAACACATAATTTTTGTAAATCTTGCATTCTTAGTATGTATTTTTAGTCTTCCCCACAGTTACAAGAACCTTCACACCCTGAAATAAATAAAATACGAATCAAATATAATATATAACCAAATATAAACAAAGGATTAAATAGTCAACAATCGATACCTGAATCTATAGTCCCAACATATATTAATTAGAATATATCCGAGTTAATGTGAATTGAATAAACAATAAAGAACCTTTATATATTTGTTACACCTTGTTATTTGGAGTATGGTTTAGTGAACTGGAACAAAAGTAACTGAATAAGTAGAGAATAAATAGTTAATATAAACATCGAATAACCTACAAGTTTCGTTGAGCCGATACTACAGCGCTTATAGCGGAATTATCTGACACCAAAGAGGGAGCGTAAAAATATAAAATCAGACAGAACTCTCTTCAAGGCATAATAGGGTTGGATGAAATTGTAGAATAAATCTTAAGTTATTTAAGTTCTAGGCACACTAACACTGATAATTATTAAATAGTTAAGTTAACATTAATTGAGTACATCCATATATTCCACAACTCCAAATATTTCCGAGAATTTATACAATTAAATTAATACAACACAATTGACAAATACAACAGTGGGAATTTAGACCGTACGTATCGGTTTACTTACAAATTGGTTTACATCGCGGGACTTGAACAGTAGCGGACACACCGGGGTTACTTACAAATTGGCGCCCAACGGGGGGCTCGAACGAGACGCACGTACTCGTAGTGTAACAATATATATTTTACTTCATAAAGTGGACTCATTGTTTGTTGAACTTACATACTTTTGTATTACGGTGAGATTTACTTTTTACAAAAGCAGTACCACGTGATCAGTAATACCATCATTTAATGTGATTAACATTGATGTTTGTAGGTTTAAATGTGATTTTGTTTTTTCTTAAATTGCAAATCAGGTGTTCAAAGAGAAAGCCCATTACTAAGTACATAGTTTCCACCACAAGACGTAATAATGACCACATAATACAGTAATTCCCCCATTATAACGGACCCTGCTTATAACGCACAGCTTTAAGAAATAGAATGTTGAAAAATCATAGACAATCAGGCTCTAAAATTCAAAGTGAACGAAGTAAAAGACCACTTGAACTTGGTCATTGAGTGTGTTCAGCAAAACATGAAAAATGAAATATATCACGCTGTTATGATCACTTGCAACACCTTCATGAGTCATTGACTAAAGGAATTAAGTAATCTCTTTGACTAACTGTAATTAATCTCAAACAAAATTAGTAATTTTTTTAAACCAGTAAATATGGAAAGTGATTCTGACACATAGCCATCATGTTTACGACGGAGATAGACATTGCACAAAGTCTTTATTACAATAATGCATACAGTATTTTGTATAAGATATAAATGCTTTTATTGCTGTACAGTTATCAATTTTATATAACTATAGTAAAATAAATTGTTTCTACTTTTATCCACATAGTTTAAATGAGTCATATCCATATTATAAGGCTTACTTGCTATATACAGTTACAACGGCCTTTCAATACAACAGACACCTCAGAGCCCCTATTAGTCCGTTATTACGGTATGGGGGATTACTGTACTTGCCTTTGCATAGACTCATGCCAACTATGCAATCATGCAGCAGTTGCTGCTCTGATCACAATATAAATCTACCTACATATACAGACAGAGTTGTTGTTATACAATTATTGTTCATGTATTACAGACATCTATCTCCTAATTAGCTGCTGGACATTCATATAGTATGTGTCAGTAATAACAAACAAAAACTGATAATGTTATGGTACCCTTTATGAACTGCCCACTTTATAGACAATAACATGCATAGTCTATAGATGGAATGTGGATTATCTAGATTGCATTATGTGCTACAGCTAGTAGAATCATTGTGCCTATGACCTGAACTATGTGAAAGTTACTTTATTTCACTGGATCTTTATGTAGTTCTTTGATTTCTTATCTAAGAGCATACTGATCCCTAAGGTATGTTTTACTTGTTTTCATGTTGTACAGATCTAAATCACACAACTAGTTACTTTCAAATCCATGCCACTACTATTTAGGAAGCCCCATTTCTCCAAGTTCCATGTTTCCCAGTCAAAACAGCAGAAATGTATCATCTAATGTGTCGTGTAAAAAATTAATTTTATACCATGTTACTAATTACATATAAAAATAAAATGTAAAAGTGGTAAGATACGGGTAATTTCCCTTATACAAATGATTTTTTGTTTGTTTGTTTAACCGTCTGTTAGATTTATATTATAGTGTAATGTGCACTACATTAAATCTATTAGTTTCCACATAGTAAGTCTTAAATACATAGAAATGTCACTTTTGTGGAACACGCACATTAAAAAGTCGATAATAACACATTCCATACCTCTATCTCAGTCCTCTATCTTTGTATACGGGTTTAGGGTTGTAAGAATATAGGCAGGGCTGGCCTTAAGGACGGGCCAACCGGGCCATGGCTCGGACGCAGATTTTTAGAGGGCACTTAATAATGGATACAAAAATCAAGTTTTTCTTTCCTTTATGGATTGTTAATAAATGAAGTTGTTCTCTCAAGCAGGTTAAACAGTTTACTCTATTATCAATAAATGCCACTATTTGGAATATAATAAGACAATCAATATAAATCTTCACAAAGCGGTATTATTTGACATATTTTAACATTCACTCTCAGCCACAAAACGGCGACAAGATCATCACCGATCTTGTCCATGATCATTACTTAGGTAAAACAATCCAAAATGAGTTGATTAGTTTACTTGGGTCTGAAATAAAAAATGATATAATTGAAAGCGCAAAGCAAGCCAAGTACTTTTCACTAATATTAGACTGTACGCCCGATATCAACCACCAAGAACAATTGTCATTTACGATTCGTTTTGTTGAATGTACTGAAACAGATGTTCAAGTAAAAGAGCATTTCTTGTCATTTTTTCCTATTGATGACACTACTGGAGAAGGTTTGACAATGGCCCTTTTGAAAGAAATTGAAGGGACCTGTGGGTTAGACATGAAAAATTGTAGGGGGCAAGGTTACGATAATGGAGGCAACATGACTGGAAAATATAAAGGAGTGCAGTCAAGAATTTTGTCAATGTTCCCTAAAGCTTTTTTCAATCCTTGTGGATGTCATTTACTTAACCTAGTAATTGGAGATGCTGTTGCTTCATCTGTAAAAAATGTTTCTTTATTTGGAGTTTTACAACGTCTGTACGTCCTGTTTTCATCATCTACTAAAAGATGGAAAATACTCAAGGAAAGTCAGTTGACTCTTACTGTCAAAGAAGTCTGTGAAACTAGATGGGAGTGTAGAATTAAATCAAATGGTATCAAATGGTTGAAGTTTGTGAAGCGCTACAGACAATGCAAGAAGAACTCGTTGATCCAAAAGTGACATCTGAAGCCAAATCATTTAACATTTTTTGACTTCATTGTCTCTCTTGTTGTTTGGCATGATATGTTGTTTCAAGTAAACTTGGTCAGCAATACCATGCAAAACGCCAACAGTGACTTACGAACAGTTACACATCTTCTTGGAAAGTGCCAAACATCTTTAAAAGAATATCGTGAAACTGGATACACAGGTGCTGTAGCAACAGCCAAAGACATAGAAAATTGAAGACTTGGAAATTGAAGCTGTTTACAAGAAGCAGCCTGAGAGAAAGAAAAAACGGCAATTTGATTATGCGTCCAGAGACGAAGCCCCAACAGATCCAGAGCAGTTGTCTTTTACCCCCTTATAGATCAGGCTCTGACATCCATTGAACAGCGCGTTACACAACTTGAGACTCTTAACCAGCATTGGGTTTTTTTTATACAACGTGCAAACTCTTCCAGAATCCGAAATCTTGAAACAAAAATGTTTGAATCTTCAAACAGTTCTTCAAGATGAAGATAAATTAGGAGAAAGTGACATCGATGGCAACCACCTTTTTGAGGAGCTTAAACATCTGGGTGTATTTCTGAAGAACTCTGAGATAAAAACTCCTGTTCAAACTTTGCAACTTATTTCAAAAAGTAACACGATTGACTGTTTTCCTAATAAATGGATTACATTGAGGGTTCTTTTAACAATTCCTGCCATGGTTGCTACTGGAGAACACAGTTTCAGTAAGCTCAAAATTAATTAAAACTTATGCTATACAATGGCGCAAGACCACCCCTATCATCTCTAGCAACAATTTTGATTAAAAATGACATTGCAAACAAGTAGATTTAACGAAAATTGTTAAAAGGTTTGCTGAAGCAAAAGCAAGAAGAAAGAAATTTAACTAAACTTTCATAAACCAAACTATATGTTTTTTGTGTTTGTTTTTTTGATGTTTTCCACTCGCATTGAGCGTCCATATGAAACACTTATATAAGTGAGTCAAGTTACAAGCTTTATTAAGTTAAATTTTAAAAACAGGCCTTGATGATAGTTAATGGGTTTCAAGAAAAATAATAAAAAAATATTTGTTAACATTTGAAAAGTTAAGTAGCATAAACTTTAAATTTTTAAATAATTTCATGTAGACCTACAGAATAGATTTTTATGTGTAGGGCTTAACCGCCGCCACTAGTATACCTAAAATAGTCATGATAAAACTTTTAAAGTATAATGCTATTAAATTCGTACTGATAAGAAAATAAGCATCACAATTTGGGGGGGGGATTGTGTCTCGGCCCGGTCAGACTTAAAGGTTTGGGCCGGCCCTGAATATAGGGATATGTATGGAGGCAATAAACTCACAAAATTAGCCAGGTCCCATTGTCTCTAGAAACAGCCCTCCTTTTTGAACATGCAGCGTTGAGTAAAAACATGAACACGTTCTTACACACTTCCTATCAAACTAAACAACAAGTAACTTTATAAAAACTTTTGTAGAATTACATGCCAATCTTTATTTCAATAACCTGGTTCAGTGTTTTAGATATCTGCTTTTATGCTTTTGAAAATTTAGTCTGGCAAATAATACCATTATATCTTGTAATCTCTGTAGAGATTTGCCCAAAGTTAAACTTATCGATAAACTCTGGAGGTACTAAACACACAAATAATATTTTTTGTTTAAGACTGATATAGCAGTTTCACACAAAATCTGTAAGGAATGTACATATTATGTCTAAAAACATTAACTATCTTCTGCTATAGTCAGTAAACGCTGTTTTCAGTACACCTTGTCAATGTAAGCTTACACTTTTAATTTTTATTTATTTCAGAGGTATATTGCTAAATATTTTCACAATATGACATTCTTCAGTAATTTAAAGTTACTGAAAACATACAAAAATGTAACAGATTTAGCCTTTCTCTTCCATTTTACTTGATTTTTGTCATAAAGATACAATAAAGATTACATTAATACAACAGACAATTGTTTTTATAGAAAAATGTTTAAATGTGTAACACCCTACACAAATTTTATAAACTGTTCTTGATATTTCTTAAAATATTTTAGTATCTCTTGGAGTCACTTTGAAGTTTTTTTAATGAACTGGATTCCAGGTTGGGTAAATTAAGGAAATAAGGAAAACTACTATGGCAATGAGTACAGGTAACTTGGATTCATGTAAAAATGTATTAATTTTATTATCTTTTCAATATCACCTGACACATAAAAATGTACTTATGTATACACAAAAATTTCAGAAGTACTTATTATGGAATATAGTGGACTTTCATCACATTGAAACAATATTTCAATATATACATTTACAATCTGGAGAATGCAATTAACAAATTAATACCACTTGACTACTTTATACAGTTTTCAAAAAAATTTTAACAAAATTTAAAATTTAATAACTGATATACAAAACAGTAACAGCAAAAAACTGAACTATCACAAATCACATCACTGGATAGCCAAGAGAGAAATTATATACAGATACACATATTTTTCACCACATTTTATATTTATACAATGCACAAACAGTACACTTAATGAATCAATCTCAACAGTAATAACAGATTTAATTAAAAGAAATATTTCACAGTTAACATTCTAAAATATTCATTTTTAAAGTATCCAAGTCACTGTATTAAATAAATAATTCCTTATCTAATCCGTCGAGTGACTTACTTGTAAATCCGCTTGACGCGTTTCAGGGCATATGCCCCATCTTCAGAATAATTCCTCTTCACAGAACGTCAGACATTAAGATTAATGTCTGATTAATTTATTACATTTTAATCTTAATGTCTGACGTTCTGTGAAGAGGAATTATTCTGAAGATGGGGCATATGCCCAGAAACGCGTCAAGCGGAATTACAAGTAAGTCACTCGACGGATTAGATAAGCAATTATTTATTCTAAAATAATTTATATTAAGAAAGTGTCTAGTACTTTAGAAATCCAAACAACTAAAACCTTCTTTCATTACTTATGAGCAAACAGTATATTCTTCAACAAAAAACTATTTTATAAAATATTTTATAAACTACGTGACCACCAATATAATCAGTAACTGTCTTTTATACTACTGGCCATTTGTATGACTGGACTGGTCATTATTTTGCAAAGATTAACTTTGTGATTTAGAAATCCAAAACACAGCTGAAATACTCTTTTCTTATTACGAGCAAGTGACATCTTCAGCAAAAATTATGTTTTACATAAATAAATTACAAAACTATTACCTTGATCACTAATTTAAACAGTAACTGTCTTTTATCTACACCCATAACGTAATAGCGTGTTATCCCACTCATTTTGAGTGGGATAACAAGTTCATTATCGCACTGGTTTTGTTATCCCACTCGTTTATATTTTAAAATTTATTGAAACATAACACAAAATACAACATAATATTACAATCTAAATATGTTATCTACTTATTGTAGATATTAATAACACAGTCTTTAGAGCTATTTAAGTAAATTCCTGCTGTAGAAGAAGATTGGAACTTTTTCATCACCAAGTTAAATATCTGATCATCAGAAGTAGTTGCAAGCTCCTTGCCCTTATTGTCGATATCAGCAATGCCTAAAATGTGTGAAGCTAATTTCTTCTTATTTTCAACAGAAGTTTCAATATATCCCTTGGCAACAGTATTAGAATGCCAGCCACCATGGCGTTTTACAGTTAAGAGATCTGCTCCCGAGTCAGCCAACAGTGATGAAGATGACCTTCTAAAACAATGTCCTGTATATTCCTTATGATGATCCAGCTTCAAAAATAAAGTGATTTGATGTGGCAAGTATCCAAAAGTATTGATTCCCACAGGCTGTCTATTACATTTCCCCTGTCTGTACGGGGGGAAAAATCGGTCATGACCAACACCACTCAGACGAAGCGTAATATAATCTCGAACCAGTTTTACCATATCAATTCCATCAATGTTTCCCACTGTCACGTAGAATTGTCTACCTATTTTAGTTTTAGTGTGTGACAGGATAAAGCAAAAACAATCTCCTTCATCCTTTACATTGCTCAGAAGTAAATATGTAAGTTCCTCTCTTCTACAAGCCCCAGCTAGTCCCACAATAAAAGCAACTTTCATAAAAAGGAATTGGTTATCTGCAGCTCCATTCAAAAATCTTGCAACATCACTTTTCTTCAATATTCTTGACTATTTTGGTTTATAACCTTCAGAGTTACGTTTCATAAATGCAATCAAATTCATGTACTTACCGATGTCCACATTCTTCTTAATAGAAAGCATAGTACGTATCATGGAATAATAAGCCCATAAAGATGAAGGTTTACAAACTTTAGATAACTTACTGAAATATGCTAGAATTACCTTTTCATTCGCATTGTTTATAATCTTCTTCTCTGTGCACCATTTTTCATATCTTCCATATGCAATTTCATATTTTGATTTCGACTTCTCTGGTATTAAGTTGGATATGGTTTTTAAAGCTTCCTCTTCAATATCTGAAGGCAAACTTTCAGATTCACTCATTTTAAAAGCAACTTACAAATTACTAATTTGCAGCAAAAACAAACTATTTTTAATCATAACAACCTGGTTGCTATGGGAACGTATACGTCACAATAAATTATTTCAACTGCTATGTAGATAGCTTAAATTTTCTGATTCTCACATTTTTTATTTTTCAGTGGGTGTAGATAAAATATTGTACGACCCATGAGTGACGCATTATTAATATACTTGTGTGATTAGACGACTCGTGCTACGCACTCGTCGTCCAAACTTTCACACGCGTATATTAATAATGCTGTTATCCCTCTTGTATCGTAAATATCTATTATATTATTAGCCATTTATGTTACTGGACTGATTCAATATTCTGTAAAAATTAAGTTTTGTTAATTGTACAAAAACTACAAAATTCTCTTTTCATTATATTTTTATTGCTATTACAACTATATATTATAGTATTAACGGATTTCAATTTATACCAAAAATAATATATAATTTCACTAAATAGTTTCCAGTATACAAAAATAAACTTAAATAAATTACATATATGTATGCAGTTACGTACTGTCATAATATTTCTGAGCAGTTTGAAGCAAACATATACATACTTATCGCTACATGATGGAAAAAGAGCAAGTGGTTTTTTTTAACATGTAAGTGTATATATGAATATTAACTTAGATTTTCACTCCTTTATAAAACATAAAAAAAGAAGTAATAGCTAAAATTTAATTGGCTTTTTTATAAATAATAAACATAAAATAAAAAGAAACTAACTTTTGAAAGTCATTCAATAAAAACATAAATCTTTCCCTACACTTAATGCAAAAATAATGTTTTTATACTACCTAATAATCCCAATCTTCAAACAGATTAAAGAATCCATAAAAAATCTATGAAACACTTCAATAATATCTGAGTTCTTCACTATAGAATTCTCATAATAAAAAGATAAATATGTCTCCTTAAAAGAGACTTTCTGTTCTTTCTACATCATGATTATAGAAGAAAGAGGGCATGACTTGTTTCCATATAGGATCATGTTAATCTACGAGAGTTCAAATTAATATTAAATAGGTATCTACAATATCCATTTAAAGGATGTTTCCATTAATAATTCTGTTAGAAAAATATTATATTAAGACATCTCTTAATTTTCATTATCTATAAGATACAAAAATGGGTATACTACTACAATGTACAAAAGAAACAATATGTAAATTCATTTTAATTCTGAGCTGTGATAAAAAATACAGTGTGTTTTATCAATGTAAAGCAACACTGTACATAAAAATCTGTGACATTATATTATCTTTGTAATTTAATAAAAAAAAAGGTTGTTGGTCACCGATTATTCAACATTGACTTGTGGAAGCATCAAACCTCTTCGACTCAGCCAAACCCTGGAACACATTAAAGGTTAAAATTTTTAAATAATGAACCAATTTATTAAAAACTTAAAAACTTCGATTTTTAACATTATCAGACTTATCATAATTATAATAATAAAATTTACATAAAAATAAAATTTAATAAATTTACATGACTATCTATGCACATGCACATAGTACGATTTATTCCAAATGGTAGCAATCACACAACACAAAAATTATATTTTCTTTATTTCTGACATTTAAATTTTGTTGTTTACACTTACTATTAAAATACAGTTTAAATGATAAAGTGTAAATACACATTAAAAAAATCTTTCACTTCTAGTTAGGATGATGCTGACTGTGACAATAATCCCATTACATTGAAGCAAGTTTTCTTACAAAAATTATGACAAGTGTATACAGAAGGGAATCTGCCTTCCCAGGACTTTACTATTTTATAATCAATATGTATAATATGTTATAATCTGCATCGCATTCTCTTTTTGTAGCCCGTCTCAACAAACCTTACTGTACCATCAATGTTTTTGGAGCCATAGCCACATCCATTTCCTCTTCTTTATACCATGGTGTACTTAACTGTATTACCTTCTTCCATTTCATTTAAGTCCCCATTTATAATTTCTTTTGAACAGGAGTCAATTAACTTATTGATATTTTGAAGACTATCTTTGTGATTTAAATCACTCTCAACATCAAAGTTTCAGTTGCACAATTATCCAGAATCTCCTCAGAGTTGTCTTGAGCAATTCTAGACAATTCTTTTGCTAGAAAATGCCTATGTCTAAACCCTAGTCTACTTCTTCTATCAGAACTATGTTTTCCTCAGTTACAACGTAAAGCTATAACATAGAACTTGACCTAGAACATTCCTAATAAGGTTATCTAAATTATTAGCAATGATGGATGCTTGGACAGTACAGTAATTTTTCTGAGCACCTAAATTACATTTTTTTGATAACTGTAAGCACAGTTATTAGTGTTCCAGCTACACAATATTGGAAAGTAGCAGTTGGTTAGTGCTAATGAAGAGCACATGAAGCTCTGCCTCCAACAGGCTTGTCTGTTGACAATGGATTTGGCGTCAGCAACAACTGTCCTGAAGATGACAATAAATATTGTCGAAACGTCGACGCAAAATAGCTAAAATTTGTATTATTGACCGATCCTCACTAACCATCCACTAAATGGATATAAGGTTAACATTAGGGCTATTAATTGAAAGCAGCATGTATAGACAGTGTTAATAAAGAAATGAGACCTAAGACATGCTTCAACAAATGAAAATCTGATTATATTCCTCTGCCCTCTTTGAATAAGTTTATTAACGCTTTGTCTGAACAGACAAAAAAATTTAGATGATCCAATAAATTGTTCTCAAAATATGGAGCCAAAACATGAACTATGCAGCCTTGTCTGGCCCAAAAATGAAGTTGTTGACTGCAGCATAACATGGGAGTATCATCTGAAGAGTTTTGTTTATTTACATGAATTGTAAGACATTTTCTTGTTACTTCAAATTACTTCAGCTTTTATTACATTACCTTTTATAAATGAGAGTGTAAGGTTTCTCTGAGATACCAGACTCTCACTTTTCTTACAATTTTCTTTCTCTTGTTTAACAGTCTGAAGTAACAGTTGAATTTTTAGAGTCAATTAGAGAACCACTTCCATTTGCTGTCAGACTGAACGTCCGCATTTACTGCAGCTTCTGTTAAAATTGAACTATTTGTTGAATCACTTGATTTCCCTCACTTAACACTGACAGAGTACTTGTGTGTAGTACCTTCAATAATGTTTTGAATGATAAGTTCCTTTCTACGAGACACTGAAGCTTATTTCCCATGTTGCTTGGATTCCTAACTGTTTTCTTACTTCACAATATTCTTCAAATTTACTTCCCATTGACAAGTTGAAAAAACGTGGGTCAAATCATAAATGGTTAACTGCAGTATGTTTTTAAACATTACTAAATTATTACATTAATAATTTAAAACATTACTAAACATACTTGAAGAAGCCTATTAAATAGTACACTTTTAACCCAGAAAAACCAACCATAATGATACAATGGTGTGTGAGCATGTCCACGTATGTGCGCGCGCATGCACGCACACACTCATACACACACTACACATATGCTGATACAATATATATCAAATGTACAAAACCATGAACTTATGTAATAATACATACCCAATTCCAGTTCCAAGTATCAGGGAAAGCATATTTGTCAGAAACAGTGTGTAGATAACTTCTTTTGAAAACAAGCTGACTTTGCCTACTTTAGCAGTTCGAATACTGTAAGTTTTCCTTTTGGGATGTTTAAACTTCCAGTCCCTGATAAAAAAAATGTACATTTCAAATTAAAGAAGACAGGTTTACTTTTGAACTGTTTTGGCATGAAAATCATTTATGGCACTCTTCAGCTATAACTGTATGAAGCTAAATTTTTGTACTGTGTGTGTGTGTGTGTGTGTGTGTTCCTGCTAGTTTCAGGCTTCCTGTGTTTTTGTTTCAGTTCATAAAGATCTGATACAATGTTCTGCTAGCACCATCACAGTCTCAGATTTTACAGCCATAACCTTAGGAGGATAGGAGCGAGATACTTAGAAAATGGGTTTAATATTACAACGATACAGGCAGGCAGTATGGTGATGTCAGTTATACAGCTCAGGCTAGTATTCTTTTAACATCTCTTTCAAAAACTGTGGTGTTACAGGACACTATGATGTACACTTTTACAACCCCACCATCAAACAGTCAGGATACATACAGTAACTGAAAGAACATAAACACATTCCAGTGTAAAGAAAGCCTAAAATTGTGGAAGTTACACTTCCCATTTGGAAAAAATGTGTGTGTGTGTGTGTGTTTTATGATTTATGCCCTACAGTGTGATGTAATAGTAAATATCCACATTCTCTCCAGGGTAACATACTGAAGTCTGTACAGAGTCAATTCAGCATCACAGTCCTAAATGCATAATTACAATATTCAATTTTACCAATAATTGTAACAGGAACTAAGTGCACCCTCTCGCCCCTCCAAAAACTGGCCACACACACACACACACACACACACACAGAGTATGGTGTGATGAGTTTCACTTACAAAATTTTGTAATTTATATGATGTATAATGTCAAATTAAAAAAAAAATAAATAAATAAATAAAAATTTTTCTTTTAGTTAAGGTAAGTGTCATTGAACGTGGTGACAACTGATGATGTATGGAGTTATTTGTAGGAGTGTGGCGAACAAAAACAGGTGAAAGCCGTCCACTGCCGTCTACGCAAATCTGATTGACACGCCATAAATCTAGTGTAGCAAGTGGCCACATGTTAGAAAGACAAGGTCATTGTGCTGGGTATCTAGAAAAAACGCCAGTGAATAAAAGCTTACAATCCAGAGAAAAGTATACGAGGGCGTGAATAAACTCATCAAGTGAGAAATGTTTCGTTCTGACAAAGGATGAAGGGTTACACGAACATAACAACTAAAGACAGAAAACAATGAAGGGTGTTCCTTGACTGAAACGCATCAACAGAGGATACACCGGAACAATACTATGATACCAGGAAAGAAATCATACTCGAGGTTAACGCACGAACTAAAAGGATAGGTTTTTGCTGGGAACCAGACAAAAAATATACTTACGGAGAGAGTTGGCGAGGCCTTTGTTCAAGAAAAGATAATACCATAGGCGCAACTAATTGGAGAGGCAGCTGTTGGAAGAGAAATCGAAGGATTGTCTTTGTGAAGACTAAGAGATACGACAGCTAGATTTATTACCAGAGTATTCGGAAATGCCGTTGACTGACGGGTAAAGGACCCAGGAGAAGAGTTTGGTGGGAATCAGAAGACCTATCAGAACTTACCTTTGAAAAAGTAGGTGGTCTCTGGTGTAGGTTGTACGAAAAAGAGCCAATTAGGAAACGGCATCGCCGAAATCAGAAGTCTAGTGGGGAAATTTCCTTTGTTGTATGAAGTATGATAGGAAACACAAGTACAGAATTTGTGGTTAACACAGACTGTTCAGCAAGTTTACAACTAATTTTACTACAGTGGTCTAGACCAGTTCCCCAGTTTCGACCATTGATAGCAATACTATCACCAAGGTTTCTTTTTCTAAGCTGGTACATCTGTCAAAACAATATATGTAAATTGCAAGCCATTCTATCAAGTAGTTTCTTTAATACAGCAAATTGAAACATATGAGTATTCCCTAAAATGAATAAAATTGAATACTGTGTCCTAATACAATTCATTGTAAAAGACGTTTTAACAGCAAGAAATGTATTCCAAGTTCATAAAAGTTTATAGAATTCTTCTCCTTATTTTTCAAAGATTACCATCCTTGAAGATCATCCATGTGAATGATGTCCAAAACGCACAACATCAGAAATCACTGAACAAATACATGATATGGTATTAGATGACTGGAATGTTAAAGTGCTTGAAATTTCTGAGGCTGTATGTATTTCAGAAGAACGTGCAGTATTTTGAATAAAGAATTGTATAGGAAAACGTTTTCCACAACATTGGTGCCAAGCTTGCTCACAGTAGATCAAAAATGCATTTGTATGAAAAAAATCACTCAACCCGATTTAAGAATAAAACAGATTTTATGCATAAATTTATAACTAAAGCTGAGACTTAGATTGCACAATTGAAACTGCAGTCAAAACAGTGGACAGAAGCCAGTTGTTCAGTGCCAACAGAGACAAAGCACTGACCCTCCTATTAGCAGGGAAAGTTATGGCATTGGTCTTATAGGATATTAAAGGAATTTCATTTACTTATTGTCTTCAAAAGGGTTAAACAGTAACCAGAGTATACTTTCTTGTCTTTTAAACCGGGTATTTGAAAAAACATAAAAAAAAGATAGTTTACAGAAGGAGAAAATTATTTTTCATCACGAACAATGCACCAGCCCAAAAAAGTGTTTTTCAATGGGAAAGTAAAAGGATCTGAAGAATGGATTGCTGGAAAACATCCACATATTCCCCAGACTCGACTTCCTCTGACTTCCATCACTTCCCAAAACTCACAGTTCCTTGATGCCTTGATGGTCAGAATTTTTCATCAAATCAAAAAGTGTCTGAGGATAGGTATTTTTCAGACCTTACAAATCACTTCAGGGATGGGATAATGGCACTGGAGTATCATTGGAATAAATGTATTTATCTTGAAGATTAAGTCGAGAAATGAAAATAATTTTTAAATTATACATTTTTGTCTGACATTGGTAGGCCTAGATCATTTCAGATCACTTGTGTAATACTGCTACAATCAAAAGCTTTTTACATTTAGACTTAAATCATTTAAATGACATACTTTGGTGGCATCTGATCTGGTCGACTGCTCCAATCCCAGATCCAATCAGTATTGCGATCTACACGAACAAAGTCCCCTTCCTGAAAAATGAATATCTAATTAAACAGTGTGTCTAACTTAAGGTTATAATAATAGTATTTATTTAAAATGAAAAAGTAGTTACAATATTATCCACCTCATGATTCCTATACTTGAATTGTATTTAGACAATAGAAAATATTTTTTCCTCTTTAGTTAGTAATAGTCCATGTGCGTCTGCTCACTCACTACAAACTTAGGATAACAGGCATGACTGTCATTTTTATATGAAGAATTTTTATAATGAAGTATATATTTTTTTTAATTTGAGTATAGGTTAACTCAGCAATAAAAATGTGATGGAGTAAATGCTACGAGCAGCTTTACAGAATATGCTTGGTTTCAATACCATTCAAAAAAAAAAATGTTTACAGGCAGTATTAAATAGCTTTGTGTCTTGATAACAATTAAAAAGAAAGAAGTGAATTATATACTGTCTTTCTAACATTTATTTAAGAATAGCTACAGAGTAAATAGCAGAATGCTTAATTCTAGCCACACACACACACACACACACACACACACAGAGTTAACTTCACCAATTGGGAGTACCAACTGTATTCACTTCCAATTTTGGCATGCACAATATTTTTATAACAATACTGCCCTTGTAATGATACTGTGGTTCACATAATAAACATAAATGTAGAAACACGTAAATTTAATAACTGCAGTCATTCCTGAACAATCACCTATGAAACTGTAAGTCATCTTTATAATTAACATGAACTGTCATCCATAGATAAAATATATATCTCTTATAATTTATATGATGTATTCTTGTATTCTGTTAAACAATCTTATTTAATTACTCAACTAAGCAAGTAGGACAGCATTGTGTTCAGGTGGTATGTTTATTTGTTACCTTTACGTAAAACATCAGGACCAATTTGACAAATAAGGTGTCAAATCAATCGGATATGAAATTTTAGAAAAAACTCTCCAACTTAATATTTTTCATGATACAAATGTTTAGCATATAGTAAGCATTAAGAATAACATGTGGAAGGCACTTGGTGCCACAAAACCACAAAGACAATGTAACACTTAATGCTTGTACAGACGGGAAGTTATTCTTTTCACTAACTATTGCATTACTTCGTTGTAATAGTTACATGAGCACATTAAACCACATTTTTTTTAAGGTTGGAATGCTGCTATGATAACATATAATTCCTCCCATATGATATACTAGCAAAATACCCGTGCTTCGCTACGGAGTTTCACGTTGTACATAATTGTACAATTATTGCTTGCTTAATAGTATAGGATTAGATAGATTGTACAAATTCTCAACTCTTAGTTTGTTTATTTACATTCATAGCAACAGCTATTTATTATTTATTTCGAGAAAATCGTTAGAGCCGTTTCCGAGAAAAAAAAGGACATACATTTATTAATTAATTGAACTTCGAAATTTTCTCGACTATAAGAACCTGCAAACAACGAAGTTTTTCAATTTAAAACAATGATTAAAAACTCAGAACTAAATGTATTCGGGGTTTCCAATAAACTGAGATGTCAACCACTTCATTTACAAAGTATGCAATTCCCGCGATAAATTTCATTATTTGGTTTTTTGCCCCTTAGGAGTGAAAGTTTTTAAAACCGTTTCTTAGTGAGCACCTAAGACCTATGATGAAGCTACGTTCAAAGTTTCATTGATATCCATTCAGTGGTTTCAGAGATATCGTGATCAGTGAGTCAGTCAGTGGTATTTGGCTTATATAGATATCTATATCTAGCCGATTTACCCAGCATTGCTCGGGTTCATAATTTATTCATAGGCACCTATTCTTGTTCTAACGTTATATTACTTGTATATTGTATAATCTTCCTTATATTGTTACGTTCGCATTCTCACTGGAGGAATACTCTGTAGCGCACCTGTTTAAGAACATGTCATAAACTGTATTCTTATATCTGGAGAAGAATTCTGTTGCGCGTGATGCTCCTGCTTGATTTCTAACTCTGGGAGAGGGCGAACAGCTAAATTAGTTTTCAATAAAATGTCTACAGTACTTGCACGCGCTGTGTATTTACTGTCTTTTATAATTCATTGTGTTAATGTTGAAATAAGGCATTTGTTAAATTAGTGTCTCCTAAACTTATTCTAAAAATACAATACCTCTATAGATTTCAGCTTATCAATTTTTAAATTCAAACTGAAGCAAGTGCATTTATATTGTCTGAACACTATGATCTGAATACATTTGCTATCAAAACTTTGTTTTTTATACTCGCTTGTAACTTACTTCGATCTTAACTTATCCACTTTTAAATTCAAACTGAAACAACTCTGAATTCACACACTATTAAGAAGTTTCTTAAGATACATACACCACCTTTGATATCATAACCTATATCTTTATTTATAAGAACCGTGGACTCTGGCCCCGCCGTCTTTCGTGGGATCCGACCTAAGACTCCCCGGGTTCCGTGGATGAACTCCGGGGAAGGCCCGTCGGACGACTCCCGCGCTATTTCCTACGCGGAAGACTTCCACCGATGCTATGGTAACCAGAATCTATTCTATTGGGTTGCCATAGTAACCAGATCTAATAGTTTTTAAGACCCAAAGGACCCCCCAAAGGATCGTATCGAAAAAACACTTGTCCTATGTTGGTTCTCCCGTTGCGTAAAATATTTGTGCCAAGTTTGGTTGAAATCGGTCCAGTGGTTTAGGAGGAGATGTGGAAGACCCCAAAGGACCCCCCGAAGGATCGTATAGAGAAAACACCTACCCTATGTTGGTTCTCCGTTGCGTAAAATATTTGTGCCAAGTTTGGTTGAAATCGGTCCAGTGGTTTAGGAGGAGATGTGGAAGACCCCAAAGAACCCCATCAAAAAAAGCACCTCACCTATGTTGGTTCTCCCGTCGCGTAAAATATTTGTGCCAAGTTTGGTTGAAATCGGTCCAGTGGTTTAGGAGGATATGTGGAAGACCCCAAAGAACCCCCAAAGGACCCCATCGAAAAAACACCTATCCTATGTTGGTTCTCCCGTTGCGTAAAATATTTGTGCCAAGTTTGGTTGAAATCGGTCCAGTGGTTTAGGAGGAGATGTGGAAGACCCCAAAGAACCCCCCAAAGGACCCCATCAAAAAAAGCACCTCACCTATGTTGGTTCTCCCGTCGCGTAAAATATTTGTGCCAAGTTTGGTTGAAATCAGTCCAGTGGTTTAGGAGGAGATGTGGAACATACATACATACAATAGGTGGGGGGGGGGGTTGCCCCTTAGGAGTGAAAGTTTTTAAAACCGTTTCTTAGTGAGCACCTAAGACCTATGATGAAGCTATGTTCAAAGTTTCATTGATATCCATTCAGTAGTTTTTGCTCTACGTTGATTCTATGTCAGTTAGTCAGGCAAACTTCCCCCCCCCTTTTTCCCCTTTAAAGGTCGAATTTCCAAAAATCCCTTCTTAGCGGATACCTACATCACATAAGGAACCTACATGCCAAATTTCAAGTTTCTAGGTGTTATAGTTTCGGAGATTTCGTGATGAGTCAGTGAGTGAGTCAGTGGTATTTCTCTTTTATATATATAGATTAATTCCTCCCAGTTAACATACACCATTTTCCTCTTTGTGCATAGTGGAGACCTATTTCTTTCAAACAGTCAAAGGTTACTATAGCCTCCTTAATTACCTATTAATTACCTCTTATAAAGGTTGGTAAATTATGATAATTGATTATATCGTCAAAACTGCATTCTGCAGTTGGCAGCAGACTATCTCAAAAGAACTGGTTTCTGATTATATTCTAATTCTGATTGGGCTTCATACAAAATAATTAGATTTTATTTTTCAGCAGCCATTTAACATCACACGTCTTTTTAATATCCTCAGCGTCACCACAGATCCTTCTTTATTCTGTAAAAGGGTCAAAGTATTCTGATAGTTCTGAAAGTAAGTTTCAACCATATATTCAGATGTGCACAAACTTCTTTGGCATCTTATTTTCCGATTTGTTGTTCAAGATGCAGTCTCTTAAAATAACTGCGAGAGTTGAGTACAAATTGTCTTCGACTACTCCTAATCATTTTTACTTGACCCAGGGACATCTTCTATTCCAATAAAAAAATGTTTTCAAAATTATAATGTACGAGGATTGTTCAATAGAAACAAGTTTTATCTGCGCAGCCGCGACTACGTCTCCATGGCAACGGAATTCATTTGTTTATATTGTCTGTTTAAGTACTAGTGACGTGTCTGTCACAAATATTTGCAGTTTTCTCTTTTCTAAGCATTGTGACTGGGTTGAAAAATGGCATCTATGATAGAAAATCCATCCAAAGATAATCCGTGTGCCGTTATTCAGTATTTGGCTGCTGAGGGGCATCAGCCAATGGAAATTTATACGAGAATGAAAGCTGTATATGGTGACTATAGTTATTCTCATACGGCAGTGGTTGAATGGTGCAATAAATTTCGACAAGGAAGAGAATCCACTAAAGATTTGCCCCGTCCCGGACCTGCACGTGTTGCAGCATCATGGTGAAAATGTGAGACAGCTGGAAACTGCTTTACGCGCAAATAAGTGCATCAAAGTTAGAGAACTTTCTCAAATGCTGAGCATCTGCATGGAAACTGTTCATTCCATCATTCATAGTCTTGGCTATCACAAAGTTGCTGCTCAGTGGATTCCATGACTGCTTACTGATGAGCAGACAAATTTGTGTTCAGCCTTATCATTACAGCATTTGATGCGCTATCAACAAGGTAATGCCTTTCTACACCAAACTGTTGCCGGTGATGGGTCTTGGTGTTATCACTACGAACCAGAATCCAAACGTCAGAGTATGCAGTGGAAGCACGCACAATCTCAGAAGGCGAAAAAAATGTCGGTCCCAACCTTCGGCAGGAAAAGTAATGGTGACTGTATTTTTTTATAATCAGGGTGTGCTGTTCTTAGACTTCAAAGAACCTGGTGTCAACATCAACGCTGAGCAATATGTAGACAGCTTAAAACGCTTACAGGTCAGCATCAAGAATAAACGTCCCAGGAAGCTCACAAATGGTGTCACTTTTCTGCATGATAATGCTCAACCCCATGTAGCTCAGACGATTCAAGATCTACTTGGTCGTCTTACAACATCCACCTTACAGTCCCGACTTGTCCCCATGCGATTATCATACAAAAGTGATCACTACCATATATTTGCCTACAGACTGTAGTATACAACAATTTTCTTACAGGAGACATATGTACCATTTAGTGAAACGTTATAATACATGGTCAAAGCCAATAACAAACTAATAACTAAGCCAATTTAGTTATAATATTGGTAAAAAATTTTTTTCAAGAGTTCAACATACCTTATTATGATTATAGAAATATTTAAGTAAATCTTTCACTTCCAAGTATCCTAAAACTTTCATGACCATGTAGGAACTATTTAATTAATTATCTTATACAATGTACCTCATGAATTTTATGTTATTATACCTCATACAATATACTATTCTATACTTCATTCAGAAGTCACATGACACACTGGGGAAAATAGGGAATACATTGCGTATATGGAAGGGTTTTTTGCTTGTATGTACTGTGCCAACCTTGTATGTAAATTTATTCATTCAAAACTTGGAGAATTATAATGTTTAAACTTTTGTTTTGTCACAACCATTATTATTCGTTGTTCCACAATTGTTTAATTTTTTTAGTTATAAACAAAGCCATAAAAAATACAAAACCAATAAATTGCAAATTTTCACAATTTAATGAAGTTTGTACCTTAACTCACTGTATTTCTGTTGTTAGTTGACATAAACGCCTCGTTTTTACTTCAATTTGTAGCGTAATGTGTCAGTAAGACAAAGGAACAGTTAGTTTTTCTGCATTTTTCACATGTTTAACAAGAAATTATTTATAATGTTTGGTTACGATTTTTTTCTAATTACGACTTGAAAAATTTGGCCTGTGAGAAACTTTGTTGTTATCACAGGTAGGTACCTAATGTAAGCGAATGAAATGATGAGAATTGATTCAGTTTAATTTTAATTCAATTTTCAAGTCTCCAATATAATACATTTGAAATATATAAAAGTTTGTTTTGGAGATTAATGCCAGTGTTCTATTTGTGTAATGCAAAATTGTTAGCATGCATTGTAGCCCTATTAGATTACTTTTAACAATTATTTCGTTTTAGTAATAGTTAATTTTATTTCATATCATTTACTTTATAATTATTGTAATCAGTTTTTCTTAAGAGCCTTATTTAATTTTTAATTAATTTAATTGTTATTTAAACACAGTTAAATTACATATAGTTTGTCAATACTGTCATCTTATAATCATTGTGATATATAGTAACATAATATACAATTTAATCATGACTTTCTCACCCCTCTTTGTAACACTGACATTAAATTGGCAGTTGTGAAATTTTGTTGTCCAAAGGTGCACGTGTTGTGTTTCAAGAAGCATTGTGTGTGTGCAAGCTTGGTTTTCTTTTTACAGTTAAAACTAATAGTCTAAATTATTTTTTGCTTGTTTGTAAATATTATATACATTTTAAATTTATAATTTTGTAAATATTTTTTATTGGAATGGAAACTGGTTCAAGTAAAAAGACGATTAGGAGTGGTCAAAGACAATTTGTACTCAACTTGTACTATCATTTCAGGAGACTCCAGCCTGATAAAACAGAAAATGAGATTATTAAAAAAGTTTGTGAATGTCTCAAAGTTAGTCAATTTCTTTCTACAGGATAAAGAATCAAGCTACAGAAGTACAGTTGGTAACTCCAAAAAACGACAATGTTCATAAGAAGTGCAATAAAAAGAATGTGCACTATTTCTTTAGAGCCAATATACTGTAGATGTAGTTTTGAACATTGAAAATGAAGATCACGATTTACAAACCTTTAAAAGAACTACTGTACTTTCTACTCTCTATTAAAATAGGTTTCTGCTATGAAAAAAAGAGCAAAGAGAAGCATGCTAATTGAGAGAAATGATTATCATGGCGCCTTTCATACCTTTGGAAAATAAGGAAATTTAAAAAGGAAAAAAGAAACAGTATATCTTGATCAAACTTGGGTAAATGTTGAAATCTTTCAGACTAAAGTATGGAGGGATAGAACTATCAGAAGACGTCAAGATGCGTTCAAGGCTGAATTTATGGTGGGAACTGAAGGAAGCGAATAAGGCTTTTATATTTAATGCAAAACTTCTCTTCCTCGCAAAAACAAATTCTGTGGACTACCACAATGAAATGGATGGGCTAAAATTTGAACAGTGGTTACCAAATCTTACAAGCAAATCTGTAACTGTCGAGGACAATCCATTTATCATTGTAAAAAAAAAGATACAGTACCAACATCTTGGAGAAAAGAAAAAAATTAAAGAATGGTTTCACACAAAAGGAATAGATTTTCCAGAGGACAGCTTGAAGATTGAATGATTAAACTTTGTGGGAAGGTAAAGAGACAATATCCTGTGAACCTGGCTGAAGAGAAACGATTCACTGTATGAAGACTTCCTCCATACCACTGTGAACTCAACCCAACAGAATTAGTGTGAAGTGACGTGAAGTGCCAAAACTTTCAAAACGAACGTGACAGAGGGACAAATAACTGAACAAAAATGGAGAAACTCCTGCAGGCATGTGGAAGATATTGAGAAGAGAATGTAGGCAAAGGAAAATCCATCAGACCAAAAGAGGAATTAGTATCATACACATATGATATTGAGCCACTGATAATCAGACTCATGTCACATAGTACAACCAGTGCCAGTTGTAGCCAAAGCCAGGATTCAATGTTAGGGATTGAAGAGTTAATTTAAATTACATTTGGTGTGTGCGAGTGCGCATGTTTTGTACACCTACTATAGACAATGTGCACAGTTAAAGAAAGCAAGCGCTACAAGACTGTGTGGCGGTAGTGGAACATAACCAAGTAAAATAAACACAAGTGTTCCGCCAAAACCAATAGTAATATTTCTTGTGATATGAGCGTAGAATGTTTTACCTCAAAAGAAGACTGATTTTGCTGAAAAGGTAAGTTTCGTAAAGGTAAGGTTAGTTAATTACAATTTTTGATTTTGTAAACACAAACACTAAAATCATCAAATTAATAAGAGCCAGAACTATGTTTTTATAATAATGGTACAATGTGTTTTAATGTTAATAATTAGTATAGCACATTACATAAACTAGCATTCCAGTTCAGAATACATAATGTTAAGAATACATAATAGAAAACAGGTACTGTATATAAATGTGTATATGATACACTTTTCTTGAATAGTTTACACAATATACAAATAATGTAAAAGAGGCTATTGATCTGAACACTATAGTTTAATCATTTATAAATACTATACAAATTATTGAACTAATATATTCCTTGTAAATTATAAAGTACTCATGTAGTTATTACATAAAAGTAATGCAGTGATTATTAAATATGTAAAGTTGTAACTTAACATATACTGTACAAGTGTTACAAACTGTGTCACATCTGAGCAAATCAGGCACCAACAACATTTTCATGTAGTAATTCAAAAAAATCGTAACCAAACGTTATAATTTTTTGTCAAAACATGTGAAAACACAGATAAAGTATAACTATTCCTTTGCCTTACAGACACATTAAGCTACAAATTGAAGTATAATTTAGCCACTAATGTCAACGAACAACATAAACACGATGAGTTAAGTTACAAAGTTCACTACATTGTTAAAATGAACAATTTATTGGTTTTCATATTTTGTGGCTTTCTTCATAGTCAAAATTTTTTTTAATTTATAGAATGATGGATAATAACTGTTTTGACAGTATAAATGTTTTCTTCTTCTTCTGTTGAATTACAGCCCAACGTGAGCACTGACTTCCAACAGCAATATTCTGAGATCTTCTAGCATATCATCCAACCATCTTATCCTAGGTTGACCCCTCTTTTGTGCCCTCTGGATTTTCTTTGGAATACGCTGATCACCCATCCGCTCTAGGTGATCTAGCCATTGTGTTTCGTTGCGCCTTTATGAATCTTACAATGTCCTCATGTTTCAACAGCTTCTCTATCTCCTAGTTATTTCTTATTCTCCGTTCGTCATCTTCTCCAATCGGGCCATAAACATGTCTTACAATCTTTATTTCAAACCTTCTTGTTTCCTGTTCCTTTTTTGTCAATGTCCATGTCTCACCTCCATAAGTAACAACTGGTCTGATAAGTGTCTTATACATTTTTATTTTTGTGTTACAACTAATGAGTTCGCCTCTCAATAGTCTACTCTTGGCATAACATGCCCTACTCCCTATTTGTAGCCTGTCATGTACTGTTGTGTTTATGGTCCCTTCATTATCTTATCATGTTACCCAGGTATCTGAACTTATTAAACTGCATCAAATAAATTATCCTCTATGCATAAATTATACAGATTTCTTTTCCAGAAGCAGAAATCAACATGTACTTAGTTTTGCTTACATTTACATTGAATACATACATTTAAAAATTATAATTCTCTAAGTTAAGTTTTTGAACGAGTAAATTTTAAGGCTGCGCAATACATATGAGCAAAAAACCCATATACACAATGTATTTCCCTATATTCCCCATTGCGTCATCTAACTTCTGATGAAGCAGGCATATGTAATAAACACACACACAATGCAACGTTATACAAAATTAAATACGGGTTATTATATACTTATTGTGTTGTGTAACGAAGTGTGATCAGCAACTGTTTATGAATGAGAAGGGGAGAAACAGCTAAGACTGCATAACATCCGTGAACTTTTGAAAACCATTTTGATTCAGGCTTGACAAGGACATGAGATCTCATCTTAGGGATTTCATTCTGTCTATTAATTCATGTGATCAATAATTTAGTTTAGTGTTCTTTGCATTGCCAATATATACACTGTATCCAAAATTCCGGAACTCTGGTGTTAATGGCATCATATACAAACAATTAAAGTAATAAAGTCTTCTATACAAAAGTATAAAGGTATCTGAGAGCATATAACAGGTAAGTCAATTATGTCACCATTTTTAACTTATGGAACACTCCAATGCATTAGTATTGGCATTCAGTAATACAAAATTCCATTCAAGAAAATAAATACTCTTTGGAAATATATAATTGTAAAAAATATGTTGTTGTATAAGTAAATTACAACATGAAGGATTCGCACGAGATGCACATCATAAAGACTGCCTGCTCAAGTCAGGGATGATGTTGGGCATAACATTAATATTTGTATACCCACACTTATATGGGTAAGTGTGCTGTAAGTGTATATATGTGCATATATAATGCATGCCATATGGATGAAATTCCATATATGTGTTGTACCAGTTATTCTTATATAATCATCACTTACTATTATACCATACAATGGAACTACCTGGACAGTGCAAGCACATGCACTTTAAACACACCAACTACCATGCACTTGCACCCTCCTGGCTTATGAAATAAGTGGGGAAGGAGGAAATCCATAAGACAAAAAAGTAGTCTTGTAAAACTACATGTTACATGACAATTAAATCTAAAGGCTACTTTTATAGCATGTGCTCTCAAGCAAGTCGATGCATGTAATAACAGTCCGGCCCTGGGGCAGAGTGAGAGGAACGACCGCTCTAGGCCCTGGGTGAGGAGAGGCACCAAAATCCGATTGAGGAGAGGCGCCAAAATCCAATTGTGAAAAAAATAAAATTTTGTTGGCGCCTTTTTGCCGAATTTTTGTTTATGATGCAGCAAGAGTTCAATAAGAATAGCAACTTAATATTTTGATTCAATAAACGTATTGATTTTTGAAAAGTTGGTGTTTACTTAAAAAAGAGTCCCAAGGGGCACCGAACGGGATTCTCACTCCATCGCTCCACCCCAATAAAGGGCTAGGGTCGCTGCTGTGTAATAATATAGGTATATTAATACACAGGCTTTTCAACGCCATCAACAATTTCAATTTTGTTAAATCAAAGTTGTTCTGAATTGTTGATTCCTGCTAGTTATTAACAGATATAACACAGTGAACATCACAAGAAAAAGCTGCTTATTATTATAAATCATTCTTATGTTATAATTATTTTGCAATAACAGATTCAAAGAAACCATAAATTTCAATGTGCTTGTCAGCAGAATGTGGTATATTATTATGTTTAATTGAAAGATAAGACATATATAAAACAATATATTATAAATTAATATTTCAACATACATTATAAATGAACATCATTCTTACAAAGACGGTTCCTTTTTTTTATAAGAAAAATTGTTGCTGGTATACTAAGTAAAACTGTAAAATTGAAATTTTCAAGTGTTAGTTAATCTTTATTTATATTTATAACTAGCGGAATACCCGTGCTTCGCTACGGAGTTTCACGTTGTACGTAATGAAAATGTTAGTTTAATTAATAAAGTTCAATTAAAGTAGGTTTCTTAAAAATAAATAGCTGTTGCCCACGACTTCGTTCGTGTGGTCTTCAATTTAATGCGATAATATATTTAGAACAGAATCTATTCTATTGGGTTGCCATAGTAACCAGATCTAATAGTTTTTTAAGACCCCAAAGGACCCCCCAGAGGATCGTATAAAAAAACACCTTTCCTATGTTGGTTCTCCCGTTGCGTAAAATATTTGTGCCAAGTTTGGTTGAAATCGGTCCAATGGTTTAGGAGGAGATGTGGAAGACCCCAAAGGACCCCCCGAAGGATCATATCGAAAAAACACATATCCTATGTTGGTTCTCCCGTTGCGTAAAATATTTGTGCCAAGTTTGGTTGAAATCGGTCCAGTGGTTTAGGAGGAGATGTGGAAGACCCCAAAGAACCCCCCAAAGGACCCCATCGAAAAAAATTTCAGAAACCTTCGCGGGCGTGTGCACAACAACTCACCGAAGTTTCATCGCAATCGGATGAATGGTATAGGAACGCATACAGGACAAACAAAGAAACAAAGAAACATTCATTTTTATATATAAGATTTACAATGGAACATACAATGGAAACATAAGTTTTTGTAATGAAGTATGACTTCTTTTAAATTCACAGTTCTGTATAAATGTAAGCCATACCTTAGAACTATAGTTAATATACACTCCTTTAAGGTCATCGTCTGTTGCCAGTTCAGTGTTCGGGCTATTAGGAGGTGACTTTGGACTGTAACAGAAATAATTACACTTTATATACACATACAAATCAAACTTAATTATAGCACACTACATTTTTTTACTTCCATGTTCCTTAAGGAAATGGAAGTATGGTGATGGCAAAAAAAATCGTGTTCGAGATTATTGCAGATTATGATTGTACTACACTCAAAATATGAAAAAAAGTCGTTTTTCGAAAAGTGTCTGTGTGTCTGTCTGTCTGTCTGTCTGTAGATTTTTTTTTCTATGGCAAACGATAACAGCCGCAAATTCAAACAGAATCAAATAATTTTTTGCATTCAGCCCTGATTTGTAGAGTACTCATGAAACGTTTTGCACACGTTACAATTCGGGAACCTGGTTAATTGGCTCAGGTCAATTAAACAGGCTGCCATAATCTTTACAAAATCATAAATAACTATTACGTACACAAATGTTAAATAGGGTCCCGTGAATTGAGGGATATTGACAAGGGATTTGGTAGATATATTCACTCACCTTTTGGATAACCATGACATCTCTTTATTACATAAATTTAGCAATGAGTATATTAAAGCTAAAACATTTGTACCTCTTGTACAAAGAGAATTAGAGTAATTTAGTACTGAGTTAGCATAGTTTTTCTTTTATTAATACCCTCGGATCCGAGTACTTCGTTTCAGCATATGATATTACTTTTATAATATTTATTCTTGTGTTATCTTAAATACTGCTTTATTTAACCAAAAATTATTTAAATTAACGCATGTTATTGCTAAACATGAAATTACATTTAATTTAATTAAATCAGTCTTTCTTGTTTTACTTAAAGTTCAGTTTTTATCTATTTAGTGTTTATCATACAATATTATACTTCAAGTTTTGAACCACTGAATTCAAAGTTCAGTGTCACCTGTGGGTATCATCCTCGGCGAATCGGCGACTCTCTCGGTTGTCCTGGTGTCTTGTAGCTTTCTTCTGAAGATCAGGTTTCTGTTGTTGGTGAAGTTCGGAAGTCATTTTAGTCATGGTGAGTCCTGGTTCTCTCCTTTTTTAATAAGTTGTAGTAATCGCTTGTTGTTTTGGACTTTTACACAAAAGTTTTATTCACTTGTAATCACGTCACATGTTGATTTAGTTATTGAGTTTCACATTATAATTTCACCATATTTCTAATTACATACACTTTATTGTTTAGATTCCCAGAGATGTCATAGACGCTCAATTCTCATTCACACTCACTTGTTCACTACATATTTACTTTAATTATACTTGTAGATTATATTCGCGGTTCACATGTTGTTTAAATTTATATTTAGTGCCGCTACATCTCAACTGTGAGTTTATTTACTTTTGAAAATATAATTATTATACCGCATCTCGGCAGTATGCTGTTTACGCTTCGACCGCTCCATTGCAAGTGGTTTATTAGTTAAGGGGTTAGAGTAGTAATCTCGCTTCACTTACTATTCAGCATAAAAGTAGTTCCATATTCGATTAATATTTACTCGTTTATCCTCTGACATATTTAACTATAATTATACTACGGTATCTCTTACTTATTATTTTATTATTGTACATCATTATGTTTTTTATCAAGTTGCCGTTTAATACTTTTATTAGTCATATTCACGGGTAATTATGCGTGTTGATTCCGGTTTCGGCAGGTTAAAGCCGGGTTAATTATTAAGGGGTGTCATCGCAATTTTATTATAGAATTCTTTTTGGTTTTAAAACTATTTATTTTGGGTATTATGGAGGGGTTACATTATCATTTTCATTAGGGGTTTATGTTCTGTTTTAATGTGAGATTTTAAATTTCTTTTATTTCATTTTTTCCTCTTTTAAAATCGTCACATACTCCGCCTCTTAACAATCGACACCGGGTGAGTATTTACGGGTTATTAGGTGAGCAACGTACTGGGAGTATGCTCGGGGATTTCTGTGTTAAAATTTAATTTAGTACACGATTTGTTTTCTCTATATCTCTTTAAATAATTTTATTCATTTAAATGTTCTCCTCCGTGAAATTCCCTTTATCTCACTTCTTACAATGCTAACTTATATTTTTACTTCTTGATACTAATATCCGTAACTCACAATATCGTGGCCCGACTGACATCAGCTTACTCTAACTCTACAAGTTAGCTTTCAGCATTCATTAAATGATCTCTTGGCACCTTTCTGCCTCATCATTATCCTTTTCAGTCGGCGCAGTTGTGACTTGTTACTTTACATGTATATAATTCTTTCTTGATTATATACCATAGACTTACTTCTAATATAATCTAAAGAGGATCCCATACTCCACACTAGATTATAGTTACTTGAGAGAAGCGGAATCTCACGATGGTAATTCTTATTATCTCTTAACCATAACTAGACAAACTATGCGGAAGGGGAGACACTTTACTCAATTCATTGTATTTCACGCGCGGTGGTATTCATTGTTTAGGGAGGCAACGGTTTATCACAATAGGGAGAGTGCGTGGCTGCTTACTACAATTTCTTAACACGCTTTATTGTTCTCTTACTGGCCACAACTGGGGTGTTCACGATATGCAACTATACTTTTATTATTATTTACCTTTCTCTTATTTACTGCTACAAGTTACACAAATTTGTTTAACTTAAGATTTATTCAGCCATTATTATTCAAGCAATTATTATTCACTTATTATTACTTTGGGGTTTTAAAAAAACTTACCTAGAATTATTTCCTATCGACTTACCATATTTATTTACAACACTTTATTTACTTTGTTTTTTTTTTACTTGGCTCAGTTTACAAGGTTACTGATTTGGGACATGGGGTTTAATTTTTTTATTTAACAAGGGAGGGTTAACTACGTCATTTATTCATTTGAAATTTAAGTCATAATATTATTTGCTCTATTATACTACACACAATTATTTCCTACACACTTTAGTACATGGTAAACATTTATTAACAATTATTATTAAACATTAGCATTAATTTTTATTTAAACGATCAGCTGTTTCGCTGGAATGTAGGTCAGACGAGTTTTAAACAATGGCATTGTTTTGTTTACAAAGGGGACTCAACTAGAGGGTGAATGCATTGTCTCACTCAACTTGGGGTAGGGTGACAAGGACAGTTCAGTACAGGCGAGAACAGGAAATTTACAGGTCTCATTTTGTTTACAAACCGACAGGTTGATGAATGAACTTTTGACAAGCACGTACCTGCTGTTATATTATATTCTTGGGGCGTTTTTAGTTAACATTATGTTCATTCCTATATCTAAATAATAATTAACTTACTTATTTATAAAACTATTATAATAACTATTATCGTTTAATTTTATTTAAGATTTTAGACACATTTTAAAGTACACGAGTGAATAAATCAACAGCTTATGGTCTGGGTTAATCGGGACACAATTACTGCTTAAACAACACAAGTCACCAAAAAAATTTTTTTTTTACTAATTAGCAGCAAAATTTCAACAAATTAGCAGAGTGGCGCAATTTATAACATCTTTTCTAGTGTTATAACTTGGGGAACCCGAAGTAATTGGTTCGGCCAATTATTCTGGCTGCCTTATTCGACGAGCTGAAATTTCATCAGAACAACACAGAGTAAATATAAAAGGAATCAGGGAATGGGAAAACTGTTGATTTATGTACTCAGTATATGTGTGTAACAAGAAGACTTCTCTTTATTAAACATTTGAAAAAATAACATTTACTCAAAAGATAGATCCCATGACATTACTAATTGCATTATTAAAGTTATTTGAATTCTTTATATAAACTTTGGGATCACAACAGATTTTATTTAGCTATACCACGGATCCGGGTAACCTTAGGTATTTAGTCATCAAACTTTTACTTATATTCAATTCATGATATTAGCTTGCAAGACCTTTAGTTTTATGCTTCATTATTATTCCATTTGAAGAATGGTATTAATTATACTACGATACATTAAGATTTAAACTGTTACAATGTATGATGTCTGAATAGTTACATTAAATTCTTAGAGTTAATTCTTTTTAATCTTTACAAATTTAATCGTCTCTGAAAAGTCTCTCTTTTAAAGTGTATTGTGTTACAATTATAATTATTATTTATTCCTCGATAGACGTGCTATCGAGTCACCTTTAATTTGGTATGTAGAAATTTCCTCCGGGAGTGTCCGTCTTGGGAATCCTTAAAAGCGTCGTCCTCATCTAGGTCTGGTCTTAGTCATTAAAGGCTTAAACGTCTGCAGTCTAGGTCAAACCTTCTACGATGGTAGGCGTAGATTCTTTGATGTCTCGAACTGCATCTTCTGTCGGGTCTACTAGAGTTGCAAATTCTGGTAGTTCACATCTCCGGGTAGGATGTTGAAAAGTGTCGTCAGTTGGTGAAGTTAGCAGTCATCGTTATTAATACTCGTACTTTTGTTGTCACATATTTCTTCTTGTTACCACGTTTCTGATTTTTTTATTAATGTTACATGTTACACTCTTTTGTGTAGCAGTTAATAAACTACATTTGAAATAAGCCAAACTAACAACAAATCACACAACATTCCAACAGAGCTTTTGCTCGTGCGTGTGCACTGCTTGGAGTCTTCATAGCGAGAGAGAGATTTTTCGCCCGCTTCCACTGGTACTGCATAAGAGGTAGTGGGGTGTTTATTCCGCGAGAATATAGTCCCTGTCTCTCTCTAAATAAACTTTTTTATTTATACAAACTATCCCTAGATAAAAATACATAATTTAAATGAGTTATTTTAGTGACTATCTGTGTCTTCAGATTCTTTAATTATTAACATTAGTTTTTTATTTTATTCTTAATTACAGAAGACTCGGAAAACATGTCGAGTCCGGAATCAACAGGTAGGCGCCTGATAGCAAGCAAGGGTTAAATACGACAATAATAATTATTTACAATATGCCTCTTTATTACAGCTTCTTTGCCCTTATTAATTACTTCTTCCTTTCACACTTAGTACCTACATGTTTTTATTATTATTATTGTGAGATTTAAATGGTTAATGGCTCGCAACCTTAATTTTTTTTTTCTTTCTTTTTAATAATGGTTACAATTTAAATCGTCACACTCACGACCTATTGTTTTTGGTGAAGATCAGTTGTGGGAAAGGGGTAGTTTACCTGCAATGGTTTTTTTTGTCAAGAGTATTTATTTTTTTTTGGCAAACGATAACAGCCGCAAATTCAAACAGAATCAAATAATGTTTCGCATACAGCCCTGAATTGTAGAGTTCTCAAGACCTATTGTTTTTGGTGTAGATCAGTTAAGGGAAAGGGGTAGTTAACCTGCAACGTTTTATGTTTTAACAAGGCTATTTTCTATGGCAAACGATAACAGCCGCAAATTCAAACAGAATCAAAAGATTATTTGCATACAGCCCTAAATTGTAGAGTTCTCAAGACCATCATTTTTGGTGAAGATCGGTTAAGGGAAAGGGGTAGTTTACCTGCAACGTTTTATGTTTTCACAAGGGTATTTTCTATGGAAAATGATAACAGCCGCAAATTCAAACAGAATCAAATAATGTTTCGCATACAGCCCTGAATTATAGAGTTCTCAAGAGCTTTTGGTTTTGGTGAAGATCGGTTAAGGGAACAGGGTAGTTTACCAGCAACATTTTATGTTTTAACAAGGGTAATTTTTTCTATGACGAACGGTAACTGCTGCATATTCAAACAGAATCAAATAATTTTTTGCATACATCCCTGAATTGTAGTGATCTCAAGGCCTTTTGATTTTGGTGAAGATCGGTTAAGGAGAAGGGGTAGTTTACCTGCAAGCTTTTATGTTTTAACAACAGTAAAGTACTTGAAAATTCATTTAAACTTTTTCAAACAATGGTATTTGTTAAAAATAAAATAATTTTGTTGCCAGGCAATAAAATTATAATTTTTTCATTTTAGTGTAAATCATGTATGAGTGAAAATATATCGTTCGTGGCAGGCAAGCATGTCTCAATTATGTATTGTTTACGTTTCCATTTTATTATTATGATTACTGCAATAAAATGACAGGGAACACACACACACGCGCGCGCGCACGCGCACGCGCACACACAAAATTCGCGTTATTTCTGGACTCACTCATGTTTATTTTCTTACATTTGCACGCTTTTTAAATGGAAAGTGCCGAAACCCACACCAACAAAACGCGTGCAAGCCAAAAAATTGTCCAGCGTGGATAGCGATTTGCTTCCTGTGGATCACTGGGCAGTGTAACTGCACGTGTTTACAGAGGAACGATTCATAGACAGACATTTCGTCTTTAGGGAATGAACCCTCTGCAAGATGCTGAGGGTCCATGAGTGACTTCGGAGCGCTCCTTCTTTTCCGCATGTTTGTTCTGTGAAATGTACACTGTAGATTCACAGCTTTACTCTAAGCAACGCTCAATAGGAAATGTTGAAAATATCTGTCCACGGTGTACCCTCATACACACTAAACCTGCTCTGATGTTTTAATTACGGACATCATAATATTAAAACTTTGGAAACTTGAGCACTACTTAATGGAGATCAAACATCAACTTATACAAGCCATTAATTTTATGCATATTTTTTATATGTATGTGTACAACGTTATCGGCAACAAAGAAGTAGTTTTTGTTAAAATTCCTTCCCGGGATGTTTGGCCGTAGTCCAATGTTTTCTACAAAACCAGACGTTTCAGCAATGCCATCGACTTCCATCATCAGTGAAAATCGAGTGCGATAACGTGAGGTGGTATACGTTAGTGACCACAGTACTGTGGTTAAGGCTGAAGCAGTAAGTAGAAAGAAGTAGTTTCTATGGTAATATTTCATTTCGAAAATGATTTTAAATATAAATCTTAGAACATGGAAGTTATGTATGGTTCTCCATACCGATATTTTAAGTTAGTTTTTATATACTATAGTTGACATATGAAGATACTTCACTAATTTATTATAATTTTAAATTCTTGGATTTTGTTGTCCATGATGTGTCCGTTACTTATTTAAACATAATTAAATCACTACAGACTCGGAACACAAGGTTTTTTATGGGTAAAAAAGTAAAAATTTACCTTATAGCCTCAACCAGTTTTCGCTTTTAAAAAGCTTCTTCAGAGGCTGCCATTGGGAGCACTGTCCGTCTTGTTCTTAGCGACGGTATCGACTTTTGAAGGATGGATCGATGTTGTGTGTGTGTGGGGTGTGATATGTTCGAATAATGCGTGTGATTTGAATTATGTCTGTTCGTTTAGGATGTTGTTTTTATGTGTTTTCGTGTGTTTGTATATTTCCAATTATTAAAGAGAGTCTAGTTTTCGGCCTTTTGTGTGTATGTGTTGAATGTCCATGTTATTGTCGATGTTTTTGTATGTGTGGTTTGCTTCAATGAGGTGGTTTGCAAAGGTGGATTCTGTAGTGGAGTGTAGTGCCTTTGTGTGTTCAATGTATCTTCGTTTGAAACTACGTCCTGTCTGGCCTATGTAGAATTTGTTGCAACCTGAGCAGTTTAGTTTGTAAACACCAGGTATATCGAATTTGTTTTGTGCTTTTTGTGTGTGATTTGATAGTGTGTGTTCTGTTTTATTTGTAGTTTTGTAAGCGATTCTGTATCCTGTTTTTTGAATTTGCGGGCTATTTTTACTTCCATATTCCTTAAGGAATGGAAGTATGGTGATGGCAAAAAAAATCGTGTTCGAGATTATTGCAGATTCTGATTCTACTACACTCAAAACATGAAAAAAAGTCGTTTTCCGAAAAGTGTCTGTGTGTGTGTCTGTGTGTCTGTGTGTCTGTCTGTCTGTCTGTAGATTTTTTTTCTATGGCAAACGATAACTGCCGCAAATTCAAACAGAATCAAAAGATTATTTGCATACAGCCCTAAATTATAGAGTTCTCAAGACCTATTGTTTTTGGTGAAGTTCGGTTGAGGGAAAGGGGTAGTTTACCTGCAACGTTTTTTTAACAAGGGTATTTTCTATGGCAAACGATAACAGCCGCAAATTCAAACAGAATCAAATAATGTTTTGCATACAGCCCTGATTTGTAGAGTACTCAAGACCTATTGTTTTTGGTGAAGATCGGTTAAGGGAAAGGGGTAGTTTACCTGTAACGTTTTATGTTTTAACAAGGGTATTTCCTATGGCAAACGATAACAGCCGCAAATTCAAACAGAATCAAAAGATTATTTGCATACAGCCCTAAATTGTAGAGTTCTCAAGACCTATTGTTTTTGGTGAAGATCGGTTGAGGGAAAGGGGTAGTTTACCTGCAACGTTTTTTTAACAAGGGTATTTTCTATGGCAAACGATAACAGCCGCAAATTCAAACAGAATCAAATAATGTTTTGCATACAGCCCTGATTTGTAGAGTACTCAAGACCTATTGTTTTTGGTGAAGATCGGTTAAGGAGAAGGGGTAGTTTACCTGCAACGTTTTTTATCAAGCGTATTTTCTATGGCAAACGATAACAGCCGCAAATGCAAACAGAATCAAATAATGTTTTGCATACGTCCCTGAATTGTAGAGGTCTCAATGACTTTCGATTTTGGTGAAGATCGGTTAAGGGGAAGGGGTAGTTTACCTGCAACCTTTTACGTTTTAACAAGAGTAAAGTACTTGAAAATTTATTTAAACTTTTTGAAACAATGGTAATTGTTAAAAATAAAATAATTTTGTTGCCAGGCAATAAAATTATAATTTTTTCATTTTAATGTAATATAATATTTTTCATTTAATACAGCAATAAAAAGGCAGGTAAGACACAGCCTGGCTGTTTGGCTGAAAATGATTTTAAATATAAATCTTAGAATATGGAAGTCATGTATGGTTCTCCATACCGATATTTACTTCCATGTTCCTTAAGGAAATGGAAGTATGGTGATGGCAAAAAAAATCGTGTTCGAGATTATTGCAGAATATGATTGTACTACACTCAAAACATGAAAAAAAGTCATTTTTCGAAAAGTGTCTGTGTGTGTGTCTGTAGATTTTTTTCTATGGCAAACGATAACAGACGCAAATTCGAACAGAATCAACTAATTTTTTGCATACAGTCCTGATTTATAGAGTACTCGCGACCTATTGTTTTTGGTGAAGATCGGTTGAGGGAAAGGGGTAGTTTACCGGCAACAGTTTTTTTTTATCAAGGGTAATTTTGTTTGTTTGGCAAACGATAACAGCCGCAAATTCAAACAGAATCAAATAATGTTTCGCATACAGCCCACAATTGTAGAGTTCTCACGATCTGTTGATTTTGGTAAAGATCGGTTAAGGGAAAGGGGTAGTTTACCTGCAACGTTTTATGTTTTAACAAGGGTATTTTATATGGCAAACGATAGCAGCCGCAAATTCAAACACAAGCAAATTATTATTTGCATACAGCCCTAAATTGTAGAGTTCTCAAGACCTTTTGTTTTTGGTGAAGATCGGTTAAGGGAAAGGGGTAGTTTACTTGAAACGTTTTATGTTTTAAAAGGGTATTTTCTATGGCAAACGATAAGAGCCGCAAATTCAAACGGAATCAAATAAGTTTTTGCATACAGCCCTGATTTCTTGAGTACTAAAGACCTATTGTTTTTGGTGAAGATCGTTTAAGGGGAAGGGGTAGTTTACCAGCCACGTTTTTTGTTTTATCAAGGGTATTTTCTATGGCAAACGATAACAGCCGCAAATTCAAACAGAATCAAAAGATTATTTGCATACAGCCCTAAATTGTAGAGTTCTCAAGACCATCGTTTTTGGTGAAGATCGGTTAAGGGAAAGGGGTAGTTTACCAGCAACGGTTTTTTATCAAGGGTAATTTTTTTCTATGGTAAATGATAACAGCCACAAATTCAAACAGAATCAAATGATGTTTTGCATACAGCCCTGTATTGTAGAGTTCTCAATACCTATTGTTGTTAGTGAAGATCGGTTAAGGGAATGGGGTAGTTTACCTGCAACGTTTTATGTTTTATAAGGGTATTTTCTATGGCAAACGATAAGAGCCGCAAATTCAAACAGAATCAAATACGTTTTTGCATACAGCCCTGTTTTGTTGAGTACTAAAGACCTATTGTTTTTGGTGAAGATCGGTTAAGGGAAACGGGTAGTTTACCTGACACGTTTTTTGTTTTATCAAGGGTATTTTATATGGCAAATGATAACAGCCGCAAATTCAAACAGAATCATATAATATTTTGCATACAGCCCTGAAATGTACAGTTCTCAAGACCTGTTGGTTTTGGTGAAGATCGGTTAAGGGAATAGGGTTGTTTACCAGCAACATTTTATGTTTTATCAAGGGTAATTTTTTTTTTGACGAACGATAACTGCCGTACATTAAAACAGAATCAACTACTCTTCTGCATACCTTTTTGAATTATACAGAACTCAAGGTCTGTTGATTTTGTTGAAGATCGGTTAAGGGAAAGGGGTAGTTTACCTGCAACGTTTTATGTTTTAACAAGGGTATTTTTTCTAAGACGAACGATAACTGCCGTAAATTAAAAGAGAATCATCTAATGTTTTGCATACAGCCCTGAATTGTAGAGTTCTCAAGACCTATTGTTTTTGGTGAAGATCGGTTAATGGAATAGGGTAGTTTAGCAGCAACGTTTTATGTTTTATCAAGGGTGTTTTCTATGGCAAACGATAACAGCCGCAAATTCAAACTAAATCAAATAATTGTTTAAATACAGGCCTGAATTGTAGAGTACCTAAGACCTGTCGTTTTTGGTGAAGATCGGTTGGAAAGGGGTAGTTTACCTGCAACGGTTTTTTATCAAGGGTAATTTTTTTCTATAGTAAACGATAACAACTGCAAATTCAAACAGAATCAAATGATGTTTTGCATACAGCCCTGTATTGTAGAGTTCTCAATACGTATTGGTGTTGGTGAAGATCGGTTGAGGGAAAGGGGTAGTTTACCAGCAACATTTTATGTTTTAACAAGGGTAATTTTTTATATGACGAACGATAACTGCCGTAAATTCAAGCAGAATCAACTAGGTTTTTGCATACCTTTTTTAACTAAAGAGAACTCAAGGTCTGTTGATTTTGTTGAAGATCGGTTAAGGGAAGGGGTAGTTTATCAGCAACGTTTTATGTTTTAAAAACGGTAATTTTTTTATGACGAACGATAACTGCCGAAAATTCAATGAGAATCAAATAATTTTTTGCACCCCCTGAGTTGCAGAGAGCTCAAGGTCTATTGATTTTGGTGAAGATCGGTTAAGGGAAAGGGGTAGTTTACCTGCAACATTTTATGTTGTAACAAGAGAAATGTTTCCATGACGAACGATAACTGCCGCACATTCAAACAGAATCAAATATTTTTTTGCATGCTTCCCTGAATTGTAGAGGACGGAAGGTCTGTTGATTTTGGAGAAGATCGGTTAAGAGAAAGGGGTAGTTTACCTGAAACATTTTATGTTTTAACAAGAGTAAAGTACTTAATTTTTATAAGAAGCTCATAGTAATCCACTATAGAAACGTAGATGAAATATCTATAAATGAAGAGGTTAGATGAACGGGGTGGGGGTAATTTTCTATTATTAAAAATTATAGTTGAAGGTGGAGGGGAGAATTTTTTATATGCGTACTACGTTATCGGCAACAAAGAAGTAGTTTTTTGTTAAAATTGCTTCCCGGGCTCTTTAGCCGTAGTCCAATGTTTTCTACAAAACCAGACTTTTCGGCAGTGCCATCGACTGCCATCATCGGTGAAAATCGAGTGCGAAAACGTGAGGTGGTGACCACAGTACTGTGGTTAATGCTGAAGCAATAAGTAGAAAGACGTAGTTTCTATGGAAATATTTCATTTCAAATATGATTTTAAATATAAATCTTAGAACATGGAAGTCATGTATGGTTCTCCATACCGATATTTCAGTTTGGTTATTGATGTTTGCTAGTGTTATGAATTTGTTGTTTTCTGTCTTTGTCTGTTGTTTGTTTTGTGTTTTGTGTAGGATTTTATTGACTATTGTTCTGTTGTATCCGTTGGATTCTGCTAGATATTTTATCATGTTTAGTTCGTCTTTGTAGTCTTTTTCATCTAGACTTAAGAACATCCCACTAGATAAAAAAGACTACAAAGACGAACTATACAACATCGATCCTTCAAAAGTAGATACCGTCACCAAGAACAAGACAGACAGTGCTCCCAACGGCAGCCTCTGAAGAAGCTTTTTAAAATTGAAAACTGGTTCAGGCTATAAGGTAAAAGTTTTACGTTTTTAACAATATAAAACTTTGTGTTCCGAGTCGGTAGTGAATTAATTATATTTATATCATTTTAATGTGCTGTTGCCTTCACTGTGTTACAATGCATGCAAATGTATTAAAAATGTATTTATAACACAGTACATTCAACAAATTCTCAACAATTCATCATTATTCAATTAATTTCCTAATACTATATATCATTTACCTGAATAAATTATTTTTTAATAGTTTCAAGCCATGACTACAGCAGTCATTACTAAAGAAAATATAAATATAGAAGTACATTAATTTTTAAATGAAAAAGTGAATAAAAATAAAGTACAATGAACATGCAGATTATAATTAAAAATTTGTATTGTGCACTACAGCACCACACATAATTGTCACATTTCATTCCAACAGAAACAATATATTAGCAAAGGTAATTTTATTAATACAAGGGTAGAAGGTGTAAAATTACAAATTTATATAGGCAGCTCTGTCATAAGTGGTTTAATAACTTTCTTTATGGCTCCACTCACTTGGAACAGTGGCATCCACAGGGATTTGGAAATGGAGAGGGGTGGCTCACAACCAATGCTAAACGGTAAGGAAAAAATAAAAAAGGGAGTCTTTAAGGAGGACAGTAACTTATGAGAAGGAAAAAATTGCAAAAAATGTGTATTTATCTTAAAAAAACTTCATTTCATCCTCTTTAAGAAATTATATGATTTTATATACTTTAATGTTCATATTGATGTTCAAAAATTAATAAATTAAAAGAAGCATGGCTTCCTTAAAATGTTTCAAGTATCTCATTTTATGAACAATATAACCACTTCAGTAACCATTCAACTTGTTATGATCAGTTCTTTGAATATGATTGTTTTGTGTTAACAGCTTTAGGTGGTAACCCTAGTTGTAAATTCACAGCTGTTTTATGTACATTATAACAATGACAAATATAAATGTGAATCGGAAGGAGGGGCATTCTGGCTTCCCGTGTGTAACCTAGCAATTAACAGTTTTTGTTGTGTGACTTCACGGTGCGGAGCAAAATAAAGAGTAGCATTTGAGTGTTTCACGTTTAATTGAAAGAGCAAAGCAAGTTCTCAGTTTTAACTCACGCGCGCGTGTGTGTGTGTGTGTTTTAATACTCGCGTATAGCCCACTACGTGAAAGGGGTGTATGGCGGATACGTTATAATCAAGAATTTTACACACCCTTTGGGATGTAGACATTATAAAAAAGTATTACATTATCAAAGTTGAAGTGGGCCGGGCATGGGATGAGGATGGCGGGGGATGAAATACCAAAGAAACCTAGGAAAGTCTCGACGATGTATATAAACTTAAAAACAAAAAAATAAACTAATTATCATTTTGGGATTATACGAGGGCTATTTTTTTCAACCTCCGGTGAGTTGGCAAACCTGGTTCTGTTGTCATAGCAACAATCTGATTGTTGATTAATGTTTTTGAGGCTTTGTTCTAACATATAACCACTGGTTTTATAGTTATTTTGTCTATTACTGTGGTGACGACAGTTTAATTATGGCAACTACAATTGAAATTGCCTCCAAGTGTGAGATTCGGTCTGTTATTAGATTTCTTCAAGCTGAAGGTCATAGTGCTGCAGAAATTCATCAAAGGTTGTGTAATATGTATGGATAAAATGTGATGAGTGATGGTTCAGTTTGGGAATGGTGTCGAAAATTTAAAGAAGGGCGAATTGGTGTTCATGATGAAGGAGGCCAAGGAAGAAAGTCCGTGGCTACTGATGATGTTGCTGAAAGGGTAGACAGGATGGTTCGAGAGCACCGTCGTTTCACAATTACTGAACTTTCTGCTGATTTTCTTGAAATTTCTAGGTCTGCTCTTTATGATATTCTTACTCAGAAGCTTGTGTATAGGAAACTCTGTGCTCAGTGGGTTCCCAAACAACTCACAGATGTCCACAAGACTCAAAGAATGGGTGCATCGTTATCATTTTTGGAGCGTTATGACAAAGAGGGTCAAAATTTTTTTAGACAGTATAGTGAAAGGAGATAAGACATGGATTCGTTTTGTTAATCTGGAAACAAAAGAACAATCAAAACAATGGATGCACACACTCGCCTTGCAAACTAAAAAAATTTAGGCAGACTTTGACCAACAGAAAGTTAATGGCTATTGTCTTTTGGGATTGTAAGGGAATTTTGCTAATCAAGTTTATGGAGCCACGAACTTCCATCACAGCAGCTACATACTGTGAAACTTTAAAACGACTGAGAACATCAATCAAGAACAAAAGACGAGGCATGTTGTCGTCAGGCGTTGTCATCTTGCACGACCTCATGCAGCTGCGCTCAAACAAAACCTACTTCATGAATTTGGTTGGGAAGTCCTTGATCACCCACCTTATAGCCCAGACTTGGCACCAAGTGACTACCATTTGTTCACTGACTTGAAAAAGTGGTTAGGTGGGCACCGGTTTGACTCCAATGATGAGTTAAAGTCCAGTGTGGCAGATTGGCTGACTACTTGGGAGCAAACATTCTACAACACGGGCATAGAGAAGTTGGTGCCTCGCTATGATAAGTGCCTCAACAATGGTGGTGACTATGTAGAAAAGTAGTTTACATATATATGAAACTTTTGCATATAATAAAATTATTGATGTCATTCATGTGTCTGTTTATTGGCTTATCGGAGGTAGAAAAACAAATAGCCCTCATAGTTATAAGTTTATTTAAAAGCACAGTATTGTAGTCCGGGATGGGGTTTGTAGTATTAATTGTACTCAAAGTAATAATGAAAGTATTATTCCGTTTAAAATTGTTAGTAAAGTTCTGCAGCTCAAGGTACTAGTTAATTTTACTCTACATAATGTAATCCTCCATAATTTTTCTCTACATATTTTTTTCTATTATGTTCCACTCCAAAATTATAAAAAAATTAAAGGCTTGTTTATCAAGAGGCGCACACAGAAGTTAGGTCTATAAGGAAACAAGCTCTATCAACAATAAGTACTTTGTATCCAAAGAAAAGAAGTATCGATCAGGGCACTAGCACTGAGCCAAAACATGACATACAAGGTGTGATGAAAAAGTATCAGGATTGATTTTATTTACAAAAATTTACAACAGTTTCAGATCTGTAAATTTGTCTCCTTCAAAATAACCCCCTTCCACAGTCACGCACTTCTTCCAACTGCTCGAAGCATGTCTTAAAGTTATTTTCTGTAAGAGCCTAAAGTTCTCTCGTCACATTTTGTTTTATCTCTTCTATGTCTTAAAATGATCTCCCTTTCAACTGATTTTTTTTATCTTTGGAAGGAGAAAAAAGTCACAGGGAGCCATACCTGGCAAATATGAAGGATGATGAAGCTGTGGAATATTGTGTTTAGCAATTCTAAACAACGTGACGTGTAAGCAGCTGCGTTGTCATGTTGAAGCCACTCTGATGCATCTATAGTCTTTTTCGTTGAATTTCATCCCCCAACTGCCTCAAAACAGAAATTTAGTAATCCTGGTTTACTGTTTCGCCTGCTGGAGCATATTCATGATGAACGATCGCCCTTGTGATCAAAGAAAACTGTGAGTATGGTCTTGACTTTGTTCTTTCAGCTCTGTTTTGTCTTTTTAGGTCTTGAAGAATTTGGCGTCTTCCATATTGAAGATTAGGCCTTAGTTTCTGGATCATATCCATAAACCCATGATTCATCACCCATTACAATCATTTTAGTAAAGTTCTCATAGTTTTTAGTACATTCAAGCAGGTCTTGAGCAACTGACACCTGGGCATCTTTTTGATCAGCTGTGAGCAAAGACTTTGCAGAAACACATCTCATTCCCAACTCATCAGCAAGAATGGACGAAACTGATCCAAAACTAATATTTAAATCATCGCTAACTCAAGAATTAATTCGGCAGTTTTCTCCCACAGCAGCACGCACAAGCTCAACACTGTGGTCAGTAATGCTTGTTAAAGGCCTTCCTGAACGATCGTGACTCTCAACAATTTCATGCCCATCTTTAAAACGCTTAAACCACTCATAAACCTGTGTACGACTCACAATCTTCCCCATAACTTTTTTGTAACTTTCCAAATGTATCTTTACATATGACACCAACTTGTCGACAAAATCCGATACAAATTCTCTGATCAACTTTTTTCTGACATGGTAAATAAGTCTAATGAGATTAACACATGACACAACAATGGGCATTTGTAAACAAACCAGATCAGCTGTTATTACAAAACTTACACTGAGTATTTAGCATACTGTAAGTTAAACATATGTGTTGCTCTTTCGGAGGCGAGTCAGCTGACTTGGCATTGACAGTACCAATCACACCTTGTACTAGAAAAAGATACAGTTAATAGCAAAACTTCACGAAGAAATTGGACAGCTACAAAATTAAAATGCCCTAAATCTACCCACACTAAAAAGTACACAAGTTGCTCTAAGAACACTCAGGAGAGCCAGATGTTTAGCGCCTTTCAAGAACGCATTACCATCCAAGTCAGCACCGTGAACACTAAATCAAGACGTAAAAGATATTCTGTCTAAATGTGTCACTTCAGGCCAGATTCGATGTATTTTATAAGACAACAAGAGAATTAAACGGTCATTAGAAGATACTGCAAATGCTCTCACACTAAGAGCACTTTCAATGAAGACATCATTTCACCATTTCATCATTTCATTTAAGGAAGCAAAATTTCACCTTACCTGCTCGTTCTACAATCCAAAAGTGGACACGGAAGTTTAAATGCAGGCGTGGCATCTTTCAGGAAGTCTTTACTGAAATAAAAGAGTGTAAAGGTAGACAAACGCCCCTCAAAGTGGATACAGTACGAATTAAAGAAGCCAAGGAATTACTTTAAAATGCTTTTTGGAGGTAATGGCCACCTTGCAAGAGGAAATTAAAACAATTTACTACCCTTCTTTAACTCCTTAAATTCAATGTTTGGACTTTTATGAACAAATGAAAACGACCCATGATGTGACAAACATTTTGACTGCCAGATTAAATCAAGATTGCTTGGAAAACTTTTTCTCGATTCGAGGAGTAGGTGTATTTTATAATAATCCCAATCTCTTTGAAGTGTGTAACAGAATTTGACTCCTGCCCTTAACAAGTAGCTCGGACAATATACTGTTATCTGGAAGTGCGTCTGTGGCTGAGGAGAGTAGCATTCATTCTGCCAAAGTTATGGAAGCAGAAGCAAGTAACTCTGATGAGGACTTCATGCGATTCGTTACCAGTAAACTGTGCATAGATATAGTTGAACATACGTCAATATCAACTACCCCAAATAGTAACGGCGAGAATGCAGAACTGTTAAATACTACGGATGAGCCAGTTTTCAAATGACAACAATGTTCCTCAAGATACCTTAATATATCTGGCTGGGTACATTTCATTTAAATGCCGCTTCATTGATGAAAGTCTAGGTGTGAGAGCCAACAAACTGTATCTTTTCGGCAAACACAGTTATGACTGGATATCACCTACATCAAAGAGAGGAGGCTCACCAATCTGTCAATGGTTACAAAAACTCATTAAGTTCGAAATAGTTTTTAGTACTTTTCATGGACATACGGTCTCAAAATAAAATAAAGTAATGTCTTTTTTCCCCCCAAAAAAACTAAATCTAAATATGAATCTAATTTAGTAAAAATCTAAATTTCTGGAAATGAATGAGAAAATAATTTGTCTGTATGTCAAGATGACATTTATCAGAATCCGTCAGCTGAACAAGCAGATCAACCTCAAATCCTTGGGAAAATATACAACAATGAAGACTGCTCTGGGTAGCTTCGTCTTTAAAAGTTTTGTCACCTATGAAGGTATGTATCAATTAATTAACCCTTTTCATTTCGTTAACAAAGGTATTTATGTTTACAACTAAACGTAAAAACTTTAGTTTTAGCATTATAACATGTGAAGAAAGTGCTGACTGTTAATGAAGAAAATAATGATGATATTGATTATATGATTACAATAAGTGGAAGTTTGTTCCAAATACCAGATAATACACAGAAATCTCTCCCCCCTCTCTCTCTCTCTCACACACACACACACACACACGCGCACGCACAGCCTATAGAACTCCTCCTTTTACAACTTATTTTTTATGTTTTGTGTCATTCTGTCAACAGACTTTATTACTTTTCTGTTAGATTAACAATATAGATTTTGCTGTTATTTTTTGTCACAGACCATTTAATCTTGTTGTTTATTCCTTTTTATATATAAATAAACCATTTATTGTTACCATTACCATTACTGTTAATACGCCATATAAATGGCAGAGAGATGCGAAATATGACAGTTTCAAGCAAGATTGCACTAGTAAATGAAGTTTCGCACACAGTGACTGGAGTCAATGTCAGAGCGAAGCAACCAATGGCAGGGTAACAGGCTGGAGTGGCCTAACTTACACAGTACTCTATTTATATTGAGTGTGACTGTGTTCTGTGTTACAAGCCAAGCTGATTATTACTTTCAGTATTAATGAAAGAAAATACCATGAATAAGAAAGTAATTGTAGAACAGCTTTTAGGGATAACCAATATAGTAAAATCTCTTATAATAACAAAATAATAATAGTGATTTACTGTCCACTCCAGTAACAACAAGGCCTATGTCTGCTGCTGAAACTAACCAAGGAAATTTTATTGCTGATTTAGAAATTATATCAAACCTTGTTTAGTCTTTTATCAAGTGCAAATTTTGTGAAAGAACCAACTGTTTTTTTACTCAGACTTGATTCTAACTTTATCTGTGGCCTGGTTCACACAATAATTTATAAAATGCAACTTTTGTGACAGTAGTTCAACTGCAGTAACCTCAAAAACAGCAAGAAGTATACAAATAAATTTAGAATATGCCTATGCCTTTATTCCATCAGCAAGGAGATTGAATCTGTTAAAACGTTTTCAGCTGTTATGAACTTACTACCTTCTAATACAAATTACCAAAATACTACAGAAAACTTATAGCTGCTACAGGCTGAGCATGGCTATTTACAGAATAGCTGAGCATACAAAAGTATGTACAGCTAACTATGTTGGCTTAAGCTTCAAAGTTAGCTACAATGTTTTTCAAAGGTTTCAGATCAATCCTGGGAAGTTTACGTTTGAAGGTCTCAGATTGATGCAGAGCATATATAAAAGCCTGATACGGAGGCTGAAGGCAAAGAATGAGAAGAAGACTGTTAAAAAGGATGAAAGAAGTTATGTGAATGTGAAAGTTATTATCCTGGTGGTTTTTACATTTATAAGACTCCTCAAAGTGCATTTTCAATCTTTAAATCAGCTTTTCTCAAAGTTATCATTTTTCAACTCAAGGTACACTTGTCCAAAAAACTATGAAACTCACTAGCCTTATATTCTGTAGCCATGTTAATTACTCTTATTCTAATTTGCTTTACAAGAATTATGGAATAGCACATGTAACCTCTAATTAAAAAATTTTTAATTAAAATGTTATATAAGTAAAATTTGAAAAAGCTGAAAATTTGTTCCCTTAATAACCAGATACTATATTTTACCAAATCTACTACAGTAAAAAATGTAAGTGAGCTTAGTATTTGTACAAATTTCATAGAGACAGCCCTAACTGTTTTTTAAATAATGGTATCTAATTTAGCAAACTTTTCAATTTAAATAGCACTGGATCAGAAAAAGGACTGTCTTCGTGTAAAGTTAATATACAGTTTTAAGTGTCGGGAAGTGTTAAAACAGTGTGGGGTTTAATATAAAGTGCGGAGTATTTAATATAAAGAGGAAACATGTGAACAAAAATGCTGATTGTTAATGAAGAAAATAACGATGATACTGATTATATCTATAATAAGTGAAAGCTTGTTTCAAATATTGGATAATACATAGAAATGTTCACACGCACACACACACACACACATGTGTGTGCAGGCATACACTAACACATTAGGTCTATAGTATCCTCCTATAGTATAATTATATCCCTAGTCTGTTTAATATACAAGGGCAATTTGAAAAGTCCGCGGCCTACCATATAAACGAATGTGTGGCGTTTCTGTATTTTACCGCATCACGGCGCCACGTTCGCTCCACAAACAACTGAGAAGCATCAAGTTGGGTCAAGTCATTGTTGCGAAGAAACAGCTGTATAAATAAGGTTATCTCACAGCAACGTGAAAATGGAGAAAACTGAACATCAAATTTTTTGTTAAGAAAGGTTTAATGCCAACAGAAATTTTTAATGAGATGAAGAATGTGTTGGGTGATGCTGGTCCGTCATTTAATACAGTGAAAAAGTAGGTTACTGAATTTAAACGTGGTCGTGCAAGTTTGGAAAATGACCCGCATACTGGGCGTCCGAAAAGTGCCACTACACCAGAAATCATCAATAAAGTGCACGATATTGTTTTGGAAGATCACCGTTTGAAGGTGTCTGAAATCATTGAGCCTGTGGGCATCTCAGATGAATGGGTACATCACATTCTTACTGAGGAATTAGGTATGAAAAAGCTGTCTGCAAGATGGGTGCCGCATTTGTTGACAAGTGACCAAAAACGCATGTGAATGCAACCTTCTCAGGAATGTTTAGACCGTTTTAAGAAAAATCCGAAAGATTTTATTCATAGATTTGTAACAAATGATGAAACTTGGGTCCATTACTTTACTCTAGAAATAAAACAACAGTCGAAACAATGGATACATAGTGATTCGCCGCCAAAAATCAATTTTGTCAGCTGAAAAGGGTATGGATCCATTTTTCTAGGATGCTGAGGGGATACTATTACTAGATTGCCTTGAAAAGGGCCAAATGATAAATGGAGAGTATTACGCTAACCTTTTGGGCCAATTAAATATAAAAATTCGAGAAAAAAGACCAGGTTTAGCAAAGAAGATCATTTTCCATCAGGATAATGCACGCTCTCATATATGCATTCTATTTATGGCAAAAATCGCCGAGTTAAAGTACGATCTGTTGAACCATCCGCCTTACTCACCTGATTTAACACCATCTGACTTTCATCTATTCCCATACCTCAAAAAATTTTCGGGGAGAAGCAATTTTCCTCAGACGATGAGCTGAAAGCGGCAGTAAATGGTTATTTTGAGGACCTAGAAGAATCGGACTTCCTCAATGGGGTAAGTGACGGGGTAATGACTTGACACTTCACTGCTGTTCGTGGGGCGAATGTGGCGCCACTATGCGGTAAGAAATAGAAACGCCACACATTCGTTTCTATGGTAGGCCACGAACTTTTCAAATCGCCCTCATAATATAAAGTATTGTGCTTAATATTTACACATGAAATGAAGATACTCATTTATAGCTCCCTCAACGTTGATAGTCGGACCAAAGGAACTGTTATTACCGGCTACAATCAATTTTTTATGTAAATAATTGGTGCATGACAATGACATAACAGATTGCCTTCTATTGAAGGTAATAAGCTAATTTTTGAATACCAGTTGATGAGCTTGATTAATCCAGTTGACGAATGTTAATTATGGCAACACAGCATCAATGTGGACTCGAAACAGTAATTTCATCTTATTAATGGTGCAATCTGATTGGTGCACAGACACTGGGCCGGGAAGTGCTCCACAATTAACAACATTTATTATATGAAAGGCTTCCAACTGCCATCTTTTGGCCAAGGGCGCTATAAGTTATACGGCTGTTAAGTTGTAGTTAACTAGTTTTAAAGCAACTAAATTATAAAAAATCTGGAATTATAGACAAACCTGTGGCAGGTGGCCTACAAAGATGGCACTAAACTTTATCTGTTCAATATAAAGGAATTGTTAAATCAAAATTGCTCATTAGTTACTGCACTAGACTGATGATGTATAAAAGACTGATTAGTCCCTCATACACACGAGTCTTTGTGCCGCACAACAGATACAGAATACAGGTATTTCTAGTACAGAATACGGAAGAATAAAAAATTTAATTATAAAAAGTTTATATGAAAATGAGTACTGTGTGGAGCCATATTTCAAGATTACTAAATTTATTTAGAGGAAAAGATTTGTGCAAATAAGGAATGCAAATAAACTTCCTGCATTCCTGTTGACACTACAGAAAACATGTAAACCAATATAAAGCAAATAGAACAAAAACTTTAATTTTAATAGTTCACCTGCAGGTCTGATCACAGGTTTAGATCACATGTTTAGTTCAATTCTTTTAATAATATACAAAGGACAGAGTTCTCATTACTTCAAAACCATTTAGATACACTAAACTTCCCATAATTATATAACTAATAACTAAAGTTAGGTCACAAGCTAAATATACATTTTATCATTCCCATTTTCATATGGTTATGTAATTTAATACCTGATAACTAGAACATTAATAAAAAACAGTCTGCGATAACTGTACACAGACAATAACATTATTCTGTATTACGTTGTGTTATATTGACTGTCTAACTATACACATTATCTTATCAAAAGCAACAAAAACATTTACATATTGTGTAACAGACAGTACAAACTAAGGTGAAAACTATAAATAGTAAACTATTACATTCTTCCATATTCTCTTTTGTTCTTTCATTGTTATATTCAGATTTGTTTAATCACCAAAATCTAATTCATTATCTACAACCAATACATATCTCCCCATCATATCCCCATGCACTATCACACTCATATGTACAGTTCTTACATATACATGCACATAACCATCAAGGAAATGCAATGCAATATCAAGGAGTTTCTGTAAATTAAAAAAATCATGCTTTCTTTCATCAAACAGCTAACAATGAAACTTAAACACAATTTTAATACATAACAATGAAAGGTGATCTAAACAATAGGCAACTGGAATAGCATAAATCCAACTAGTTCATCTATACTAGTTTTATTCAGTACACTAGAATAAAAAAGTACTTAATATTGAAAAACAAACTAACCTACTACGTGGAGAATCCCTGCGGGAGGATGCAAGTGACACTCTAGCTGAACTCTGATTACTTTCCCTTTGTGCTTCTCTAAGCAAACGTAAATATTCTTCTCCAGTTGCAAACGGTAATGGTGTTGTCCTTTCTGGTGTCAACTGTCCAGTTACCTCCACCCATGATTCTAAAACAGAAAAAATTATAACGAGAATCATTGAAATGTGTAACTCCAGTTTCTATAAACATAGAATTATACCTATTCCAAATCATATCTACTGTATAACCGAGTGTTAATAATAAAATCAAGTTTTTATATGTAAATCTTAAAAAATAACTGATGTGTCATATATTGTACAAATTTACAATTAACTGTGTCTTAGATAAAAAAATCATATGTTTGTTTAAGTCTTGCAAGCAGATATTGGAAATTATTTACATGTTTAATAAAAAATGACACTAACATGAAAATTATACTATAAATATTACTATTAGTTCTGTTCTTTATTGTTAATACTACACCAGTATCTCAACAATAGGGCGAAATCAAACGTTTTATTGAGTATAATCAAAATCCTATTTTACACATGTAAAAACAAATTGATTTAAAATTTAATTTTCACCATCTTTCCATTTCTTCTTTTGAACTCAAGTGTACATATGATAATATACCTTCCTCTTCACATGCACGCACGTGCAAAGTATCACTTGACTGATCACTGAACCTACAGAATTCCTTTGACCTAGGAAGTTGAAATTATGCACACATGTTACTCATACATCCTAAGTGTGCTTGTTTAGAAAGCTTTTTTTAAAAGTTCATCCCAAGGGTTGGAATTCCAAAATAATGTAACCTCCTAATATTTTTGTCTTATTAGAATTTAAAAATAGCATGTGGTATCAAATTAAAAGTTTTGTAAAATATATAAAAACACTTGGTAAGTTTCACAATTTTTTTAATTAACTCTGACAGCTGTTTCGACTAGCTAAGCCATTGTCAAAGAGGCGAATGAATGAAAATTATTAAACACAGGATGTGATGGAGTGTAGGTGGTGAACATCTGTTTAGGGCGTATCTGGAACATCTGTGTTGTGATGGCGAGGGGGTGTGTGCAAGAGACAAGGGAAGGTCAGGTGTCTTTAAAAACTAAATACAATCATGAATGCAAAATATAAAATTGGAACTCCCCCTCGCCATCACAACACAGATGTTCCAGATACGCCCTAAACAGATGTTCACCACCTACACTCCATCACATCCTGTGTTTAATAATTTTCATGCATTCGCCTCTTTGACAATGGCTTAGCTAGTCAAAAGAGCTGTCAGAGTTAATTAAAAAATCTGTGAAACTTACCAAGTGTTTTTATATATTTTACAAAACCTTTGTATTAATATGTTTCACCAAGTGCCCAATGAGTCATCAATTAATATCGTCAAATTAAAAGGACTAATAATAGGTACATAAATTTGCTATTTCTATTGAAAAATTCAAAGTCTGAAGCATCAGTTGTCAAAAACAATTAAAAATGGATTCACCAAAATCAATTACACATTAATGTAATATACAATATTGTACTGTATATACCCCTTATTCCTCAAGAGATTGCTTGAAAGGAGTAGCTATGTTAAATTGAAACAGTTCACTGCAATCGAAGTCAAGTTTTTTGAGTCCAAATTAAATTTCAATTAATTAAACACTGCAACATAGCATAAGTAACAAGCGATTTCTTTGTACATATAAATTTATAGCATCCACAATAAATAAGAAATTTTTGTAAGAAGAGCCAATCTGAATACAGGCATAAACTTTGTTTATAAAAACGTTACATAATTTAGTGATGCGTCTGACCTGAAACTGTCATGTAAAACTACAGTCTCATAAGAGATATTAAAGTCATGCATATAACACATCGCAGTCTCACTAACTGTATTGAATTATATTAAAATAGTTCATGGGCCACAAAGCAACTGATAAAAGACTGCTCATTAATGTTAAACACATACTGGCATCAAAAACCTGCTGCATAGTAGTACGTCATTATATCATTCACATCATTATCATAAATATGTTATATCTATATACAAATGTGCAATAATAATATGCAACTACTGTATTGAAATTAGTAGGCCTATTCAAACCGCGTGCACGCACGCACACATGCACACATTCATAAATGCTCATATTTTTTTGTTATATATTTTATCCTTAAATTCGTAGTGACTGTCAATCAATGAATTTTTCAGTGAGGAGTTGTGAGGATCGGTCAAAAATATAACACAAATTTTTTAACTTATTTGTGTCGACGTTTCGACAATGTTTATTGTCATCATCAGGACAATTGTTGCTGATGCCAATCACACAACTGTCTGACGTTGTGTGTTTGGCGTCAGCAACAATTGTCCTGATGATGACAATAAACATTGTCGAAACGTCGACGCAAATAAGTTAAAGTTAAAACATATATATATATTATGTTATTAAAAATATATTCTTGTAAAAAGTTTTATTATTATTAATTTTGTGTGTGTGTGTGTGTGTGTGTGTGTGTGTGTGTGTGTGTGTGTGTGTGTGTGTGTGTGTGTGTGTGTGTGTGTTTTATTAACTGACATACAAAATCATGATTTATGACAATACCATAATTTTTTGCACAATTATAATACTTCAGTTTCCCACAGAACACAAAATTAAAATTAGTGATAAATACATTGAGAAAATATGTTATATTAAGAATATTTTTATAACATGTAGAATGAGATACAATTACCTTGTAGCGTTATATATATATACATATGTACCTAGCTATTGACGAAGTGTAATTAATAAAAAAATTTGTCAATCAAGTTGTAATGTAAATAGATAAGATAAATATGAAGTTAGTAAAGTTTGTAATAAATATAAGGGTAATAAGAAGTTATGAATGATAATAGAAATAAGTAAATTCGGAATGAAATGCGTATTAAATAAAATAAAAACGTAGTATGACTAATAACGAAAGCAGTATTTTGACAAAGTAACTAGAGAATAAGGGAGTGGTGCAGGTGTCTGTTTGCAGACACCCCGGCAAAGAGAAGATACAATACTGAGCGGAAACGGTGCCGACCATAAAAATATAAATGCATTGTATTCGCGATACAGCAAAAAACTTAGCATTACTGTTAGAAAGTAGTGTTAACGCCCTTAGCCAAACAATGGAATTCACCCACTCCAATGGCTGATTTTAGAAAGCGAAGCTGTAACGGTACAGAATTGGGAGGCAGAGAATGTGAATAACATTTTGTCAATTCATACAGTATACCACCTATTGGGAACCCCTCTTTTACAAAACTGCACAATGTTGTTGCAGACTGTTTATGTCTGGTCCAACAGTCTAGACGTATTATGTAACCACTGGCAAGCCAATCTCTCTGTGAAGTACAGAAAGAATGAGTAATTGCCACCCACGTTTGCATCAGGAGGTCACAGTATACAGTCGTCAACTAATAGCAGAGTGTTAGCAAGCCAGCGGTGGCCTCGGGCGCCTCAGATGGGCCAAAAACATTAAAATCGGCCTATCTAGCAAAATGTGAACAATAGCGGTCAACTAATCAAAAACAATTAGTGTTTGAGCAAGTACATCGCCGGCCGGCTAAATAACGACTATTATTTTAATTCAAAACAACTGTGCAGTGTGAGTTAAAGAACGATAAAGATATTGGTAAGTGACTATAAAATCAGAAAATTTGCAGTGTGTTAAATGAAGACCGTGGTGAAACAACAATATGAACACCGGACGGATGGGTAACTGTACTGAACAATTCATTCAAAAATAAATAAAGAATTTTACTTAAAGCATAAGTCCCATTTACAAAGTCATATTTCAAAATTCAAATACTTTGGGAATGAGATCTCAATAAGGGGTATGAATCTGTTATTGTAAAAGAGAGAGGGCTAATGCAGAGTACTGGTTCAGTAATGGTATAAATCACTTGTAGTGGTAGTTTATTTTGTCAATTTTTTAATAGACGTATTCGTTGATCAGAAACGCTGAGAATACCAATGTAGTATATAACGTAAATTTTTTGTAATAAACTAAAATAATTTGTTTTAGACAGTATAAACTGTGTTACTATTATTTCGCACTTAAACCCAAATAATCCTTTTGCAACCGTTTTCATCTGTAGAATCCTGGATTAGAACCCGAAGGTAAGAGAAAAACTAAATTTTTATAAATTCAATAAAGCTTATTATTCACTATAAAAAAACGTACTGTTTCAATGGCGCCCGAACAGGGACGGTGAGTATAATTTATTAATTATACAAACCAGACCTAATTAAGTTGCAGAAAAGGGTTATTTGGGAATGGGGGCGATGTTGTAAATGATTGTAGATTGTGATGAGAAAGGGGTAAAGCAAAACTAAGCTAGCTAAAGTGTGTATAATTGTATATATAAACGACATCATACAAAATGAAGAATAATAATGATGAAGTCAGCATAACTGACTTAACCGAAGTCAGTACAGAAAATAAATCTGATACAAATATCAATAAAGAAAATAGTTTGACCGAATCAATTGTTATGAGCAAAACGAGTGCTGAATCGACACCTACGGTCAGTAGAGTAGAAAAGGTGTCATTAGACGACCTGTTCAATTTGATGAAAGCTAATTTTAGCAAACAAGACATTAAAAGCGAAAGTAGATTTAATGAGTTAAAAAGTGAGATCAATGAACAAAATAATAAAGTTGATGCATTAAGCAGTGACATAAATGCAAAATTGCATGAATTGAGTAGTAACGTAAATGAACAGAAAACAAAATGTGAAAGTAGTTTTAACGAACTGAGTAAACGTTTTGATATGAATGACATTAAATTTAATGAACAAAATAATAAGTTTGATGTTAAATTTTACGAAATTACGGGGGAAATGAATAAAAAGTGACAGAGTCACAAAAGAATATTGATGATAAATTAAACGAAATGAATACTAAATTGATACAACAGTTAGATAAGCTGGGGAGGAATATTATAAATAATGAAGGTATAGACAATAAGGTAAGTGATGACTGTAAAACAAGTGGTAATTTTATGAGGAAGAAATAATTACGAATAATAATGGTGACAGTTTAAATGCAAAACAGGTGGTGAATTATAAGGTACATGGTGGTGTTAAAATAAGTAATGATGAAATATTATTGAATAAAAATATTAGTGATACATTAAGTAATAGTGGTGATAATGAGAATAAAATGAGAGTTGAGGTTAATCAATGATTGCTAGTTAGTGTTTATGAGTTAGAAAGGGAGTATAGAGATAGTTTAAATGAAGAGGGTGAACGGGGCAAATTTTTATGGGGTTAAATGTGAAGCAGAGATTTCACAAGTTGTTTATGGGGATAAGAGATCCTCACTAGGACATCTGGGCGACAATGGGTCGGAAAATGGTCAAATAAGTTTTTTGTGTGTGTCTGGTAGGGCCAGATGGGGTTATAATAAAGTGGTATTGCCCTTTGTGTGGAGTGAGAATGTGAAATTGGGTTGGGAAAGTGATTATGAAGAACGAGATAGAGTGATAGAGTTGTTCAGGTTAAGTACAGATTATGAAGCGTTAGTAGGGGGGAATAAATATTGAGAGAAATGATTATATTATTAGCAATGTAGAGTTACCTTATGCAGTATTAGATGATTATGATATCAATATTGATGATAAATATGTACCTGTTGGGAGAATTAGTGTACTTGTAGTAGCAGATAATTGTGATAATGATGTAACTCACCGGGGTGTAACAATAAATACTAATGGAGACTGGACAAAAAATAATAATGTAGACTTGGCTTATGATAAAATAATAAATGGGGATAACCCTGAGCATTATTATTATGATATAATGGAAAAAACAAATTTTTATGGTTATTACACAAATGATAGCTATATGATGAATTTAAATAAAAATGAATTATGTATGGTAAACATCAGACTAATTTTCGATGATGGCGGTTAGATAAACAGTGAATGAACATTTAATTATTTGAGTCAGTGGTATAATGACTTGGCTGATTTATGTAATGAAGTGTGGTAAATAATAAAATTATGATGAAAAATTTTAAATAAATATGTATTGGTGTTAAATGTATTGTGTCAGGGTATATTGGTAGAATGTATACAATAGTTTATGTAACAGATGAATGTACTATGTTATAATAATAATAATATTTTATTTTACTAAATAATGAACAGAAGGTACTAATGAATTTTAATTTTAATTGTGTATTTAAATCAAAAGTGTTTTAAATAATGTAATTAAAGTTAAATTGTTTTGATTCGAGTTGAAATGAAACCAATTTAAAATGTGAATTTTAGTAATGAATTTAAATATACTGTGATTGGAATTGTAAAATCAATGGTAACTGATTACAATATTTATTTAAAGTGAAAATTAAAGGAAATGTTTGTGTTAAGGTGAGGTTAATATTCTGGTAGTGCAACAGCTGATATGATGTTGACATGGACATTGTATTTGTTGTGACTAATGTTTACAGTCATGCTGGAGTTGACAACAACAATAATGTTTTATTTTGATGAATAATTGCTATGAGTAAATTTTATTATGAAATAAAATAAATACAAGATGTGATGAAATGAAGTTAACTTTTTGGGAATAACATAATGAAGTAACTTAGTGTTTTGATTGTAATGTAGTTACAATTTATGTGAGAGGATTTTATTAATGTAGAATCATTTTGAATGAGGTAATTACAGTAACTTAGTGTTTTGAGAAAACGAAGAAATCAAATTTGAGCAGGAATTAAATTAATTTGAAAGGTGACTTTAAATGAATGAACTTCAATTTATTGTATTTTGAATTGTGTAATAGAGTACTGAATAAGGTAACAAGGTAATAATGATTGAAGTTTGATGGTCAACATTTTTAGCAGAAAAGTAAAGTAAATGATTTACTTGTATTATATGTAATCAATTTGTAATTTTTGTGGGGAATAATGTTTTGTTAAGGGAGAAAAGTACTAGTATATAACTCGTATGGGATTTTTATGTATTAAATGTAAGTAGGCCGTAAGTTTATGTTCCCATGTAAACATTGTATTTTCTATAGTTACGCTACAGATTTAAGAGCTATGAATGTAGAACAGAGGTATTTGTACGAAACCAGTACTTTATAAAAAGTCAACTAGTACTTTGCTAACAATGAAAAAGTACTACTAAGAGGAAACGGGTCAATGTGGGATATGGAGTAATGGAAGGCCATTTGTTGATATTTTAATGGAATGTTTCAGAGTCAGGTGATATGTGGTGACTTGCCTGTCTGATTTTATGGAGTTGAGATCTCGAGAGGGAAGTCCAGTAAGGTCGGATAGGTGCAGCCACAGTCACCGGACTAGGGGGGTAAATAACCTATGATAAAGTAAAGAACTAAGGGGAGTTGCGGCGCCATATCTTTACTGCTCCTCTTAGGTTTTATGCAATGAGAGTTTTTATGCTTCAGCATAAAACCTCTCATTGGGGGGTATTGTAACGGTACAGAATTGGGAGGCAGAGAATGTGAATAAAATTTTGTCAACTCATACAGTATACCACCTATTGGGAACCCCTGCTTTTACAAAACTGCACAATGTTGTTGCAGACTGTTTATGTCTGGTCCAATAGTCTAGACGTATTATGTAACCACTGGCAAGCCAGTCTCTCTGTGAAGTACAGAAAGAATGAGTAATTGCCACCCACGTTTGCATCAGGAGGTCACAGTATACAGTCGTCAACTAATAGCAGAGTGTTAGCAAGCCAGCGGTGGCCTCGGGCGCCTCAGATGGGCCAAAAACATTAAAATCGGCCTATCTAGCAAAATGTGAACAATAGCGGTCAACTAATCAAAAACAATTAGCGCTTGAGCAAGTACATCGCCGGCCGGCTAAATAACGACTATTATTTTAATTCAAAACAACTGTGCAGTGCGAGTTAAAGAACGATAAAGATATTGGTGAGTGACTATAAAATCAGAAAATTCGCAGTGTGTTAAATGAAGACCGTGGTGAAACAACAATATGAACACCGGACGGATGGGTAACTGTACTGAACAATTCATTCAAAAATAAATAAAGAATTTTACTTAAAGCATAAGTCCCATTTACAAAGTCATATTTCAAAATTCAAATACTTTGGGAATAAGCTCTCAATAAGGGGTATGAATCTGTTATTGTAAAAGAGAGAGGGCTAATGCAGAGTACTGGTTCAGTAATGGTATAAATCACATGTAATGGTAGTTGTAAGAATTGTTTATTTGTCAATTTTATAATAGACGTATTCGTTGATCAGAAACGCTGAGAATACCAATGTAGAATATAACGTAAATTTTTTGTAATAAACTAAAATAATTTGTTTTAGACAGTATAAACTGTGTTACTATTATTTCGCACTTAAACCCAAATAATCCTTCTGCAACCATTTTCGTCTGTAGAATCCTGGATTAGAACCCAAAGGTAAGAGAAAAACTAAGTTTTATAAATTCAATAAAGCTTATTATTCACTATAAAAAAACGTACTGTTTTAATGGCGCCCGAACAGGGACTCGATATTATTAATTAAAAATGTGTACAGTTTCAAAGCATCATTTTTTAAAGTAATGGAAAAACGTGGTAGAAGACAATCGCCCAAACTATGTACCAATCACCGAAGGCGTCACTACTGAGCGGGAACTAAAGGAGCCTCATAGATGGATGATTTCAAACTAAGCGCTGAAAATTTTAAACATAAGCCAATTGGAAAAACAGACAGACATCAGCGTAGAGGGAGGAACTCTGTCAGCACATAAAAAGAACGGGCAACAGCGAAACAAGGGGGGTCTTTGATAACAACCAGATGTGGAGTCCATGTCACTCCGAACGAGGACATCTTTGTTGAAAGTTTGAGTGTACAGACGCGGGACTGAGACGAGGAAGTATGAAAGTTAGAAGAATCACGAATCGAGCCACACGTTAGAGTAAACGAACATAGCACTATCAGAACAATGAAAGACGTATAGTTTTGTCAATGGTAAATGAATATAAGTGTATGAAGAACGGATGGACAAACGCGAAGGTCAGTATCGGAAAGTATAATTATGTTATGTGTGCGGAATTGTGAGTTAACCAGACAATTTATAACCTGTGCGTGTCGACCAGTAAAAACGCAAAGCGAGTGATGTGTCAATCTCCCAGACAAGAAATTAAGTGATTGTGCATCCAGCAGGAGAACCGCTATTGGAATTCAACAGAACAAGTAAACGTATTATAGCCAAATCATTGTCCATTAGTTTATCAATTTACTGAAACAAACTTAGTTGTCTGACTCAAATGCTCATTTCATTCTAAAACAACCCACAAATCGTTCAGAGTTAAGTAAATTTTATAACAATGCATTTATATATAATATGAGAGGTACTGGTGTGAGTAGTAATAGAGAATAAATTAATAGGGATAGAAATATTAATATGACAAGTTCAAACTATGAATTATTAATGATAAACGATAAATCAAATGCTAGAATGTGAGTTGAATGGAAATACCAGTATAATAAAGATGTTTTGTTTGTATTAATTAACAGAAGATGTTATAAACCTTGTAGTAATGAAGAATAATTCATAAGAAATATTGAAGGATGTTTTAATCGGTGATAAATATTAAATGTATGTAATCTTATTCAGTCAATATAAGTTCTTTTAAGTCTGAACTATCTGAGTTATTATTTATATAACCCCTTGAGATTGAGTCCAGCTCTGGCGCCCAACAATTTAATAAAACCACAAGCAAGTAAGTACAAATTATATTTATGTCAACAAAAATAACAAAGCAAATATTATTATATTGATGCCACAAAACGTGATGCAGTTAAAAGTAAAGTAAATTTAATTATATTGTTGCCTCCACACGGGGCGAAACGCGTTGTAAATAATAATATTGTCGCCCAACTAGGGAGCTTAAACTACAAAAGTTTAAAAGTGTTAAGCCTGGTAGAATGAAATGAGCAGACACTAAGAAATAAGAAATGTAAATCTAAGTAGATTTAGTAATTAATGATAACAAGGAGTAGAAGTAAGATATTAAACAAAAATAATCAAATAACTCAACCAATTAACAATCAATTAAAAATGGCTGGTGGTAGAAGTGAGAATAATAGTAACGAAGTAGAGTTCGAAGTAAACAATCAGATGGGGGAGATGGGTATAATTGAAGAGTTAACAAATAATGGGAACCCACCGGTTGCTTCAGAGGCGAGGGGACCAGATGAAGAAAACGCAAGTACTGAAGTCCCACCACCACAAACACAATTAGATATAGCAGCAATGCTACAGCAATTATCCAAACAAATGGCGGAAAATACCAAACAAATGGTGGAAAACATGAAACAACTTAAAGAAGACAATATACAGTTAAAGAAAGACATTAAAACAGAACAACACCCGATTAGAACAAAACATCAAACAACAGTTAGACGAGCATAAGAGTCAGACAGAGCAACAAATTGAAGAGATGAGATAGGAAAACAAAGAGTTAACTATTAAATGCGAGCTGAAGCGAGAGAAGTAGTACAAGAGTAAATGGAAACATTCCAAAATCAGGTAAAGGAGCATTTGGAAAGGGGTGATCAAGTTATTAAGCAGAACCATGCCGCGGTCACACAAGAAATTAAGGTTATCAATAAGAAAATAGTCATGAACAATCAAAAGAATGAAGAACAAATAAACCTATATAAAGAAGACATTGACCGTGAGTTGACAGGAGTCAGAGAAACAAATGAGGAGCAGATGAAGAAATTAATGGAAAAGTATGATAACAATTTCACAGAGGTAGACAGCAAGTTAACGCAGATAAAGGACGATGTGCGAGCACGCCTGGCTCAAGTTGGAGTGATACCGACCCACCATGGGATAGCGGCAGAACACCTAAAGAATGTGATGTTTGATGGAGTAGAGGAATACCCTATGGAGTTTCTAAAAGAACTAGAAGAAATTCGTACGGAATATTATCCAGGTGAAGGTATTAATTCGGTCGCGAGGCACCTTGAAGGGAAGCGGCTATAAGGTCGAAGTTGGTAAAGAACGAGATCACAACATTTCAGCAGTTCCAGGATGTATTCATATCCAAAAATTGGAATCAGTTAGTTCAGGAGGCGGTACGTGACCGGCTGGAATACGGCAAATATAGGACAGATAGCGGGCTAAGCATGATTCAGTATATGGAAAAATGTATTTTACACAACCGTCAATTAATTCTGCCGATTTCAGATAAGCATTTAATCCGGAAAATCGCACGACATTATAGCCACGACATAACAGTAGCAACGCTTATGAGAGGTGTAAGTAATATTACAGATTTTCAATATTTACTGATGGAATTTACAGCCATGCGTAACGACACCAGGGACCGGGTGTTTAACCATAATGACACACCCAAATACGACAACAGGGACAGGGCATTCAACCAGAATGACGCACCAAGATTTAAACGTGAAACGACTGACAAAGGGAACCGCACTTGGCAGGGTAGAAGGTTTGAACGACCGGCAGAATACAACAATAACACCCCATCACAAACTCAAGGCCGTCAGAACAATGAACCAACCCAATGGGACAGTAAGCCGGTAATGCACAGACAGAAATATGAACCCCAAGTACAGGCAATTGCGAGTACCAGCGGAATGCAAGGTCAAGCACATGCAACAGATTCAAAAACGAGTCCAAAAAACTGAGTGACTCAATTAGTAGGCATAAGTTAGATGTAGAATGTACAAATAGAAATATTAATACGACTTTTGTAGACATAAGGGAAGAATTACTTAGAGATGAAGACGAAATTCAATTTAACCAAAAGTGTAAGTGTCCAGAATTAGAAATTTATTTAAACGGAATTCCAGTAATCGCACTAGTTGACACTGGAAGTCAAATTAACGCTATGTCAGAAGAATGGTTTAATAATAATAAAAATAAAATGGGAAAAATAAATTTGTTGAAAATGTCTAACATGGTAATTAAAGGGGCTATTGGTAAAAAATCTAAGCAGATAACGAAACAAGCCATGGTAGAAGTGAAAATAGGCCAGTGTACAATCGACAGTATTTTCATCATAGTACCGGAACTAATACGGGATTGTATATTGGGCACTGAAATTCTGAATGAAGGTCAATGTGTTATTGACATACCACAGAACCGTATAACATTCAATAACACCACCAGTCAGCAAAGAATACCTGTGGATGTGTGGATGCAGAAATATTAACAACTGAGATCAATGAAGACGAGCAAAAAACGCTGAAACTAATCGAAGAAAAACTGGCTGAAGTTAACGGAATGACGACACAAACCAAGCAAGAGTTAGAGGACATTTTAATAAAGTATCGCTGTATATTTAAAGAAAGACCAGAACGGATTAAGGGATATCAGCATAAGTTCATCGTAACAGACACCACTGCTTAAGAGGATGGACATACCACTCAAGTATCAGGATGCTGTGGATCAAGAAATTAGGACAATGGAGGAATATCAAGTCATCGAGCGAGCTGCCAGCCCATACATCAACCCGATAGTAACTGTTATAAAGAGGGACCAGACTGTGAGATTATGCTTAGATGCACGTAAGGTTAACTCGGTCACTGTACCCGATTATGAAGGGGCCGTGCCGATTAATAAGGTTTTGGCAAGTTGTAATAATATTAAAGTTATGAGCAGCACTGATTTAACGAAGAGTTTCTGGCAAGTTCCCTTAACAGCAGAATGTCGTGATTACACAGGGTTTTTGTATAAAGGGCGATGCTACAGATATACGGTTACTCCTTTTGGCCTAAAAACGAGCCTGGCAAGCCTGACATGTGGGTTGGACAAAGTACTAACGGAGGAAGTAAAGAAATTTACAATTATCTATGTTGACGATTGTTTGTGTGTGTCTAGCAGCGACGAACAACACCTAATCCATCTGAGGTTATTAATGGAGAATTTAAAGAGGGCCAACCTCACTGTAAATCTCAAGAAATCACAGTTCTTCCGTGAAAAAATCGACTATCTCGGATATGAATTATCTACAAACGGTATCAGCGCATCACATGAAAAGGTTGCAGCTATAATGAAGTTTCCACGTCCGAGGAACCCCAAAACAGTTGAAAGGTTTCTTAGGGCTGACAAACTTTTATAACAAGTTTACAAGCCGTTATGCAGAGGCGACGCAACCACTTCTACAACTACTGAAGAAGGGGAGTAAGTTTCAATGGACCGAAGAATTAGACAGACAGTTCAACGAAGTGAAAAATTTATTTGTAGACACTGTAATGCTTCGTCATCCAGACCCTAACAAAAGATTTTATTTACAGACTGATGTCAGCAAGTATGTGCTAGGCAGCCAACTGTATCAGATTGACAACGACAACGAAATAGGGGTGATCGCATTTACGAGTCGAGTATTCCGAGGAGCCGAACTCAACTATTTCACAACCGAATTGGAGCTATTGAGCATGGTGCATTGTCTCAAGAAGTTCAGGACATATGTATTGGGACGACCACTGACCATCACCACAGACAATAAAGCTCTAACTTTCATGAAGAAATGTCAATTGACTAATTCAAGAATGACACGCTGGATCCTAGCCATTCAAGAATATGACTTTGACATCGTATATTGTAAAAGGAATGAAAATATAGTAGCCGATGTAGTTAGCAGGTATCCGGAAGATTTACAAGATCACGCACCCATGGACACTAATGAAGAATTAGAAATAAATATCACTTTGAGCAAATTACTTAAAAAACAATTACTAAACATAGGACATCACCAACAAAACGACGAGAGACTCAATAAAATTATAAATGAACTGAACAATGACTCGACAGTAAACTACACGACATTTACACATGGCATAACAATAAATTGTATCATAGAGAACAGAGAACTTGGAAACTAATAATCACCACAGAAGTAAGTGAGAGGTTAATAGAAGAAATACACACAAGTTACGGTCACATCGGGATGAAAAGAACATATCAGTATTTAAAGAACACTTCACAGGAGACAAGGTGTATAAATTCACAAAACACATGATAAAGACGTGCGAAAAATGTCAGAAGAATAAAGATCATCATAAAAAGGGTATTGGCGAAACAAAACCAATGCTACCCCAATCTAAAGGAGAAATGGTCAGCACGGATTATTATGGGCCACTTCCCACATCAACGAGTGGAGTTAAATATTTACTTATTATTGTTGACAACTTTACTAAATATGTGAAATTATACCCAATGAAGAAAGCAACGACAGCAATAACAATCAACAAATTAAAACAGTATATTTTCGAAGTAGGAAAGCCTAAGACAATACTTACGGATAATGGGGCACAGTTCACGAGTAAACCTTGGACCAAGTATTTAGAGAAACTGGGAATAAGACCAAAATATATGGCTATAAGGAATCCATGTACTAACCTATTGGAGAGAGTGAACCGACAACTAGGAAATTTGTTCAGAATACTTGTTGGAGGGCACCATACAAAATGGGCGAAATACATTCGGCTGGTGGAGGAGTGCATCAATGGGATGTATCACCATACCATCGAGATGACACCGCACCAGGCGCAATGGAGCCAAAAACCAAGAAGAGTATGGAAAAAGTTTATTGACAAGCAATTAATGAAAACCGAAGGTGGAATGAACCAGCGTGAAATATACCGAAAGATAAAAGAAAAGGGAGAGGAAAGTGCGAAGAAACACAACGAAGAGGTACAACTCATCAAGTTCAACATCGGTGACAAGGTGTTAGTCAAAACTAACCCGCTATCAGACTTGAGTAATAAGATAACCGCCAAGTTTTGTGAACTTTATGAGGGCCCATACATAGTAAAGGAGTTAAAGCGAGAGGCGACCTATGTACTAGCCAATGTCAACGACACAGAGTCAATAAGGGGGAAAATTTTCAATAAACCTAAATTAACATATGTAATTGTCAATAGTTGAATAAGTTAGAGGAATGTAGTAAGTATAACAATGTAGTAGAGTCGTAAGTGATGTTAGATATACATAACTGTAAAGGAACAATTCTGAAGAAAGGTTGAATGAGAGAGTGTGGGGTAGATGACCGACAAGGGGAAACAGTCAACCCAGTGAAAGTGACAGAATGGGGTGTGTTGCCGATTGCAGGCAGGGTGGAAAGTAGGTCACAGACCGAAGATGTAAACAAACATAGTATGGTAGCAATTCAGAGGCGTACACATTGATTTACCAAAGATTGTATAAACAAACTTATGGGTAAATCAATTTGAGGGGCAATGTAACGTTACAAATATATATATATTGTAACATTACATTTGGAACAACTTAATATCGTACCAGATTTAATGAAGACTATGGATAAGAAACTAAACAAGAAGAAAAATATCTTTCAAAATGATGGTGAAGAGGAACGAATAACTATTTTAGACTGACTAGTACCACAACTGACCGTATCCAAATTAATGATTAGGCAAAGTGATGCAAAATACCCCGATTATGACATGAACTTCAAATAATGACAAAATAATTATTATAAAGACAGACAGCTTATGTACCAATACTATAAGGAAACAAATAGTTTTATCAAATGTATCAAATTATAAAGATAATCAAAATACAAATTGAGGGATAATAGGCCCAAACATACAATACAATGTAAAAATAAATATTAGTAAGTGATTAATTTGAATTATATAATGAAATAATATAACCAAACCATTATTATAGATACATGAACCATACAACTAATTGTAATGAATAGTGGACATAAGGTTGTCCAGAGAATAACAAATAATAACTTATTCACATTAATATTTTATAACAAGAGTGAAGTGATGGAGGAAAAGTTAGCAATACTTAATCAAACAGAACGGACTGTATAGATTAATTAGTTCTTGTAATGACAATAAAAATGTAAACCAAACACGAAAACAATGAATGTGACAAGTAGAAATACAATACAATGTATTATAGTATTAAATGTATTTTAATGAATAAGGAAGTAGCTGAATATTATGTGTCAGTGAAACTAAAACACTCAGTAACAAAAGTGTCTAAAGGTAGAATTAAAAGTGAACCAGTGGAAATTATTAATATAATGGAAAAAACAAATCTTAATAATCCTATATAAATAAGATTATTAATCTTATAAGACTATAAAACTGATCAGAGATAAGATCAAAGAATACCAGTGCAAGCTATTTTATTATGTTAAATAGACTTCAAGTGTCAATGTGTAAATTCATAAACTAAGTGACTTAGTGCCTTTATACAAGTTTAAAGTTTTGTATTGAATATAGAAATAATATTTGGTAGAATATTATTATGAAAACAGAGTATAAAAATGTTTCTAAGTGAGGGCCACTCTTTATCTAATAACATTTATTAAAATGAAAATAAGAGCAGGCAATAAATCAGTGAAGTGACAAAGGGTACATCCCCAAAATAAAATAAAAACAACCAAGACTGCATAAATTTAATTTTAAGAAATACTTTAAATAATGAAGGGACAGATGTGTTGTTTATATTAAGGTCAATGAACTCTACACTTAACTGTTGGAAATAGAGTATTATGTTTTTTGTTATTCTTAAATATTTATTAGGTTTAATAGTATAAATCAAGGCTAAATGTCTGAGATGGAATACAATTCTTTTATTATAAGATATTCATTATATGTTTACTAGTATTAATCAAGACTGAAATGTCTGGTTTAGAGTACAACTCTTTTGTTTTCAAATATTTGTTATGTATTAATAGTAAGGATTAATTAATTATCAAAGCAAAATGGATTGAAAGGAGATGTTATTACTATGTGTTAAACAGTTGTTTAGGTTTAATGAAAGTTTAACTTATTTATTCAATGTCCATAAGAGTCATAGCCATGTGGGCATGACATTAAATTGATTTGATTATATATTGTTTTGTTATTGTTCATGTAATGATGTTATCAGAATAGCCAGTAAAGCAACCAACCATTCTAAATTAATAAGAAAAGGTAAAAAATAACAAAGCAGACAGTAGTTCTATAAGGGTGATCACATTTTTTGAACAAATAAATGGAGTAGCAAATGTTTTGTGGATGGCAAACTGTATGAAGCCATGTAAAACCAACTTTTGTAAATTTTAGGAAATACTGTTAGAATTTTGTAAAACAAATGTTGAAGGATGAATAGGTTTATAGTTAATAGTATACACAACAAATCTAGAAGCAAAATAATCCGTTTTAAGTTATTTAAGAAAAATGCAAATAACAAAAATGTAACATCTGTATTTCTTAAGTAAAAGTAGGCATGTTTAGTGTCTAAATGTCACAAATGTAAAGACCAAAATAATGATGTTAGTAGTTTTAAATTCCCAATCAGTACAGAAAAGTTATACTAATTTAAAAGTCTTGAACAAATTCAGACATTGAAATAATGAATTTGTATGACAATGTATATCTGAATCAACCAACCAGATTTCAAGTTTTACCTTAGCAACCAAAAATTTCAGATAAATAAAATAGGACTTCTTTAACAACGGTCATAGAGTACAGACGCGTTAGTAAAACGTCTTATATAGTTAAACTATAAACTGTGAAAACACGTTCCCGACTTATTAAAACCAATCGATGTACATAATACGAACTATTACAACCAAGAGAGGAACATTCAGCATTTGAAATAGAAGAAGTGAGATCCAGGGAGAAGAACCGAAGGAGACGTGGACCCTATCTTCGTCCTAGAATCGTTTAAAGAAGAGGATTTGGTGAATTCAAACATTTTATTATATTATGTGTCAACACCAACATTTGTATACACGACTTTCTAAGAATTAATCAAACTAAAACTACAGACACGATATCACACCAACACTAAGAACACTCACAAATAACACGAATTGAACTTTACACCTTTTTGAACACCATAAGAACCTTTAATGATAACTAATAAACACATAAACTGGACATAACCTCTAATAACAAGCAACCACTACTCGACTGCCTGCGTGCACTTTACACACTAAAATTTTGTAATATCCTTGCACTGTGAAATTTGTATTTTGATTTATAGCATAGTATTATTTGTTTAAACGTAATCCCCGAACCAGATACGCCCTGAGATATTTTATTTTAATAGAAATAATAACCAATGCATTATTTTGGTCTAAATACTGAATAATATTTGCAACTACTGTAGCAACTGGTAAAGAGGACGCATAATTTTGCCACAATTGTATTACCATAAAAGGAAAACGAGAAAGAATTAACCAATGCTTCACTGAATAAATGGTTTCTATAAAGATATATGTTTGGTGTTATATTTGCGTCATTATTATTGCTGTTTCATTTAAAAAATAAGTTCACAGAGCACAGCGGACACAACAACGGTTGGCAACTGTGGGTGACGTCATTGAAACTGCACGTATAGTGGGAGCAAGCGGCAGAATACAAAATCATTCGCCGTTCAACATATCATATTAATAGTAACAGATTGACAACAACAACAGTGTGGTTGAATAATTTTAATACACATATATTCAATTTGCTAAAATTGACGCATGCTAGTCGGAGCATAAGAGCTCGAATATCATCACAAATTGTTATATTGTTTACTCGCGAGACCTCATCTCATTTATTTATTACGGTTACAAACTGACGACTCAGGGGTGAGGCGAAATAAGTCGCTACATTTGTATATTTGTAACAAATTGGCGAACCAACGTGTGAGGCGGAATTAAATTATAATTTATAATTAAACAATCAAAAATAAACAAAAATGAGGAAGCGAGAAACATCGCGCAAACGAGCGGACGAAACCGAGAAGGTAGGCGAATTAAACATGGAAGACAAGGAAGCAACACCGGTTGAGGAAGTAGAAACTATAACAAGGAAGGATCCGGAGAAACAACCAGAAGAAACCACACAAACAGAAGGCGAGAAGACACGAGAAATGATTAAATGTATGATGGAGGAATTAAAAAAGGACAATAAACAGTCTATAGAAGAATTGAAGGAAGAATTAAGTGAGAACAGTAATAAGAACTTAGAAAAATTGAAGGAAGAATTAAGTGAGAACAGTAATAAGAACTTAGAAAAATTGAAGGAAGAATTAAGTGAGAACAGTAATAAGAACTTAGAAAAATTGAAGGAAGATAATAAACAGACAAAGGAGGAATTGAGCCGAAAATTGGAAGAGACTAATAAGAAAATTGAAGAAAAAATGGGAGAATTGAAAGAGAATAGCAGGAAAATGGAGGAGAAAATAGACGAAAATAATAGAGCATTGAGGGAAGAATTGAAGGGAAATTACCAGGAAACCATGAAAAAATTGGATGAACACAAAGAGTCATTAAAAGAAGAGTGGAATAACAAGATGGAAATTAATAACCGGCAATTGCAGGAAGAATGGGGCAAGAAGCTGGAAGAACCGGTGACTGAAATTAAAAGGGTAGAATCCGAGACCAAGGAAAAGTGTGAGTGGATGAACCAAGAGATACTGAGCGTCCGGGAAGAAACGAATGGACGGATAGAAAACATATGAACCAATCAAGCAGTGATGGGAGAAAGATTAGAAAGCATGGATACTAGTCTTAATCTAGTACAAGACCAAACAACTGCCCATAGAGATGAAATTAACTCTCTAAAAAACAGACAATGTACCGGTGCCCATACCACATGTGAGGAAAATCGATAAGTTATCGATTTCCAAAATTATAGAAGAAACCCCATGCTATTCTTAGAACAGGTAGAAGAGAAAATAGCCAAAACCGGAGAAGACAGATGGTTTGTGATTAGGAGTATGCTGGACGAAATGTTCAGAAAAGTCTATGACAATTGGTGGACGGCGATGCGGCCGAACATACACAATTTCCAAGAATTTAAAAAACAATTCAACTCTAAGTATTGGTCTGATGCCACGCAACATATGATAAGAAGTGACACAGGATTGGGCCGATATGACCTGCACGGCAAGCAAACTCCGACCGCATATTTTCTTGGTAAAATAAACATAGCCAGACATTTAGAGCCTGCAATTCCTACCGAATGTTTAGTGAGGCTATTAGCTTACCACTATGGTGGAGAAATTACGAGAGGCCGAATAAACGGACGTATACAAACCATCGAGGAGATGTCGACATTATTAGCGGAGATGGAACAGGAGAAGAACTTCCTCCAGTACAGACGAAGGAACGATGAAATAAATAGAAATAATGGTCGCCGCGACGTCCAATATGAAACCAACGGGCAAAGACCGAACAATAGTTACAACAACAACGGTAACCACTATCAACGCGGTTACCAAAACAACAATAACAATAACAACTATCCACGAAATAATGCGGCCAATAATAACAACAATAACAACAACCACTATTACCGTAGCTCTCCTATGAATAATAATAATAATGGGTACCAGCGTGCCAATGATAGAGACAACCGTTACCAGAACAACCGAGGTTATAACAACAATTACGATAACCGATACAGACAGAATAATAATGGCAATAACAACAACCAAAACCAAACATATCGAAGACATGTGAATTATGTGAGCATTGACGATAGAGATGTGGGAAGGCGTTCATACCAGGGATGAACGAATTATAATGGGAACCGTGGGAGAAGTTTTCAGGAGGAGAATAACCAGCACTACCGTGATGAACATAGGCGAAGTAGGAGCTGCGACGACAACAGGAATAACAGAAACTCAGTGACGTTCGATAATAACGCCATTGAGGTATAAGAGTCACAGAGTAGAGACAGACCCGGTCAATCAGACAACAGGACTGAGGAGATCAGCCCTGATTTAAACGGACCGCGGCAGTGAAAAACCATCAGGTCCCATCACTGAACCGACAATTTGGGTACTTACTAGGACGAGACAAAATGACTGACGATACAATGACGATAGTGCACAATCACTTCTTAAAAAATGTGAGAGAAGAACTACTGAACGAAGACACGATAACACACAATAGTTCGAATAATGAGATCGCCTATATTATCGCCCAAGTGAATGGACTAGACACAAGATTCATGATAGATACGGGCGCAAATGTGTCATTAATTGATAACAATGAATACCTCAAAATTCAAAAATTTAGTAAGCTCATCTTACCAACTCTACCAATCCAGAATATAATTTTAATCGGAGCCACCGGAAGGCAAAACAAGTCAATAAGAAAACAGGTATCATTAACAGTGACCAGCGGAAATGTAGCTATACCTATGATTTTTCTAATAGCTAGTAATCTACCATTTAATCTACTAATAGGCTGTGATATTTTGAGAAAATACTCAGCAATAATTGACATGAGACAGGCCATAGTGTCGTTAAAAATGGATAATATAGAATGGACAGCAAAATTAGTAGAAAATAAAAATGTACCTTCATGCAATAGTATAAGAAAATTCAATAATAATCAAGATGATTCATGGAATATAAGAAGGGAATACTTTGGCAGTGAAGACAGTTTATGGTTGGAAAAATTAGAAGAGATCCGACAATTTCGGTCAGAACAAGATGAATGTAATTTAACTACACAACAAATAGAAAAGTTGATATCAATATCAACCCTCGAAAATTGTTGGCGTTTCCCACTCGCCAGATACCGTTTCCGGGGGGGGGGGGGGGGGGAATAAAACTTTATTATTTAATATTTACCATGTACCGCTACATTATTCATTAGCCCAGTTTATATTCTGATAGTCCCTTATCGAGTTGAAGATGAAAAATAATTGATTAAAAATAATCAAGCTGGACTAGGCTGAGTGTTTCCTCTTGTGGCCACTAACAACATGGCGAAGTCCCGACGAGAAATACCATTTGTCTATTGCTACACCAGGGTTGAAATCTTCTAAGGGTGGTCCATTTACTGCCAGCTGCATTAGATCTCCTAATGAAGTGATGTCCAGGGAAAGTCTCTGTTTCACTTTTATCCTGTTAACGAAGCTAAATCCTCGTTCACAAGATGCTGTTGTTACTGCCATGCATGCAACGCCGTAAAATACTTTCTTTAGCTCACCAAAATGCTCAGGAAACTTGTACAGAGTTTTTAATAGCTCACCCAGTCCTTTTGAAGTTATTTGCTCTTCTTTAACCATCATTTTTAATTGAAGCCATTCCGATAGCAAAACATCCTCATTTATATCACCAGTAATAAAAACATGCGCCAATTGAAGAATCTCCTCATTGCCATATGCAGTTAGGGTGTCATCTTGAGGAAGGCACAAGAAATCCAGAACGTGGCACTTGGTGCCTACTACAGTCTCAAGTGTATCAAGACGGCACTTCAAGTAATGAACTGTGCTTTCAATCAGCTTATTACGGATTGATTTGTATTCTTCCTCCCCTTGAGACGTGTTTGTGAGAACAATTCCTTGGTCACCTTTGTATTTTGAGCAATTCAGTTTCTCTGAGTCTGAAGTGTCAGAAAGGAATTGTTTCACACTGGATCCTTCAGATGAAAGCAAGAACTGAACCATTTCCACCGTTACCATCATTGACGATCGTACCTGTGAGACCAGTAACTGTTTCAACTGTAAAACTTTACAAAATGGCTCTAGTTTCCCATACAGGTCAATCAAAAAGTTTAGTGTTTTTACAAACTTGTATGATGTAAGGATTTTTAGATAGCCTTTTGCTCTAGCTGCATCCGTAGCTTCTCCTGTTGTAGCTTTCCGGTTCGTTATATCCTCAAGATGGATGACCAGAGGTACGAGATCACGCCGCAAAGCTTTCAAAGCGTCAGATTTACTACATAGCCACCGTACATTGTGAATATTTCTGAGTTTTACTATCTCACTTTCTAAAGTTTTCGCGGTGTTTTTAAGCTCATGGAGGCGTTTTGAGGATCGTTTGTAAAATTTGTATATGTTCTTCACAGTTTCGTCAAGCTTTTCTAGGTAAGGGATGGAATTGGCAGCATCAAGTATGGCCAATTGTAGACGATGTGCGGCGCAGTGAATGCTAATTAAATGCGGAGCTTCTTCTTTCAAACGAAGTACGAAACCTGACTTTGAGCCAATCATAGACGACGCCCCGTCAGTTCCCACACTAACCATGTACTTTTCTCTTCTCCAATCAAGCCCTAAGTTATCCAAGAGCCCAGTAACAGCAGTGAAATACGACTCTGCCCTACCGCTCTCGAGAGGCACAAGGCCTAAAAGGTCTTCTCTTATCTCCCCTTCACACACATAACGAGCATAAACAATCACATGTTCCTCAGCACTTCGGTCCGGGTGGAACCATCAATCAAAATACTGAAACACTGAGCATTTTTTAGTTTTTGAACCACATCTTCTTGTAACTGTTTAGCAATAAAATTAATGAAAACTTGGCAGTTTTTATTGTTTACATATTGTTTTGTCTCCACATTTACACCTAATTTAGTTGCAAGGGCAACTTGCTTAGGGAAGTCAGTGAATGGTTTTTCATTGATGCCTATAAAATAGGCTATGTTGAATAAAGTTGTTAGATGCTCAAACATAGAAGACTCTATTTTCTTAATACATTTGGCAAGAGGAGCTTTTCCTGGTTCTGACTCTACTTCAAGACGCGTTAAATTGTCCATATGTACTAGGCTTTTACCATGAAACACAAAAGTTTCCTTTTTCATGGAACCAGAAAATCCTGCTACCCATTTTGGGTCACTATTTTGAGGGTATTTAGCGCATATAGTACATTTTGCGCGGTCGGAATCGTAAGCTAGCCAGGGGAAGATATGCAGCCAAGCTCTTTGAAATTTTCGTTTCCCAGAGGAACCGTGAGTAGGCCTAAGTCCACTAGAACTCGCGTTTTCCATAGTAGGCATTTCAGTTTCCCTACTAGGCCCGGCACTTAAATCTCTAGCAATAAACGTCGCACTCGCAGACTCACTAGGCGTCGTCGTACTGACAGTAGAACTTTTTTTAAAGAAATAATTAAGTTTAATCTGTTTCATTATGAATAAAATAACACACGAAAAATAAAATACACGCTGAACACGATCTTAGAAATTGAGAATACTTTTAGTACACGAAACAATAAATCACACGCGTAACACATCCGGTCAACTCAACAATAATTAGCAGACTGTACAACTTGGAAGGAGTGACAAAGGCCGGCGGCCGGCGGCCCACGCAGAACGGCGTGAAATTTCCGCTCCCCTCTCTCAGCAACACTATTTTGTTCGACGTGTTTCAAGATGTTTATATCCAACAGAGCAGTTTTGTTTATAAAATTGACACGGTGACAGCTAACTGACGGCCTATGACTTCAACACGCGCCTTTACTAAAACAAAAACATGACGTGTTTTGGTTTAATAGACGTCCTTCTTTTTTCCATTTTTCATTCTTTCTCTCCTCTTTTCTCCTTTTTTTCACAGTCAAAACCCACTCACCACTGGCGAGTGGGCGAGTGCAATTTTCGAGGGTTGTCAATATATAATAAATACCGCTATATTTTCTCTGATATACCTGGCAAAGTAAAAGATTATCAATTTACACTACAATTCAAGGAGCCTGTAAATTTTAATAAAAAATCATATCCCGTTGCTTATGCATTAAAAGAAGCAGTGAGGACTGAACTAGACAAAATGATAGCAGAAGATATTATTGAGTATAGCTGTTCCCCATATACTAGTCCGTTAATAGCCGTTCCCAAGAAAGATGGCAAAGTACGACTCTGTTTGGATGCTAGAGAGATCAATAAGATCATAGTTAATGACAGAACATCTCCCGGAGAGATTGAGGAGATATTGAAAAAATTTAATGGCATACAATTTATCAGCACCTGGGATACTGTTTGTGGGTATTGGCAGGTGGAGTTACACCCAGATAGTCGAAAGTACGTCGCCTTTATTTTCGAAGGGAGGAACTACCAGTTCAAGACACTACCGTTTGGACTGGTAAACTCAGTAGCTGTATTCGTAAGATGTATGGACCAGGTGTTGGGTCCAGATACTATTCCATTTACCACAGTCTATGTTGATGACTTGTTGATTACTTCAGTAAGTAGTTTTGCTGAAACAAAAACTATCACACAATAACGTTACCCTAAAGCTTCAAAAATCCAAACTTATCGCCAGTGAGTCCAATTCCTGGGTTTTAACTTAACAAGACAAGGAATAACACCATCCAATGAAAAGATTGAAGCAATCCAGAAGTTCCCAAGTCCTAAAAATAAAAAGCAACTTCAATCATTGCTGGGACTTTGCAATTACTATAGGAAGTTTCAGAGAAATTATTCTGAAATGACAGCAAAGTTTTCTCCACAATTATCCTCTAAGAACAAATGGTCATGGGGACAGGAACAAGACAACTTACTCCAAATGATCAAGCAAAATTTCCTAAGTTCAGTTATACTAAAACATCCTAATTTCAATCAACCTTTCTTTATGAACTGCGATGCCAGTGATATAAGTTTAGGATCTGTATTATATCAAGAAGATAGTGAGGGAGACCATCAGGTGGTGAGTTTTGCAAGCAGAATACTTAATGGATGTGAACGCAATTATAGTGTAACGGAAAAGGAGTTATTAAGCGTTGTATTCGCTTGTGGAAAATTCAGAACCTATATTCTTGGATACCCGATAACTGTGAGGAGCGATCATAAGTCAATATCTTTCCTAAAAAATTGCAAGCTTAACCATGGAAGATTGGCAAGGTGGATACTCGCACTACAGGAATACCATATAAATTGGGAGTATGTTCCAGGAAAACAGAATATTGCTGCAGATATATTGTCCCGGATTAACATAGAACAGCAAACTTTTGAAGGGGAAAAAGAAACAATCGTCAAGGTATATACTATAATAAAAAACAAATCAGATTTGGAAAACATCATGAAATCAATTGCACAACAACAAACAGAGGATACAAAAATCAACAATTTTAGGCAAAGACTGATCCAACAGGATGAAAAAATTACTGCATATTATTGTCTACATGAAGACATATTATTTTACAAACCAAATAATAACCAAGGATCATGGAAGGTGGTGATACCTAAAGCTTTAGAAACAGAATTAATACTGGACTACCATAGTCGATATGGGCATATGGGTGCATTAAAAGTAATGAAAGCACTTGAGGAACACACTTACATTAAGAATATCAACAGAAGAGTTAGAGAATGTATTCGGCAGTGCCACATCTGTCAATTGGCAAAATGCAATAACGAAAAAACAGAAGGAATAATGCAGCCAATTACATCAACTGGTAAATTAGAGAGAGTATTTTTAGATGTGTGTGGACCGTTACCTCGTAGTGGAGGGAGAAAACAATATAAATTTATTATAATTATGTTCGACCATTACTCCAAATTTACAAAACTATACCCCATTAATCGGGCAACTACAAAGAAGATTCTGCAAATAGTGATCCAACAATACATACCAGAGTTAGGAGCTCCAAGGTCAATTATTACTGATCACGGAACTCAGTTTCAAGGAAGGGTTTGGAAGGAGACTTTGTTAGATCTAGGTGTCAAGACATATAAAACATCTGTCTATCACCCAAATAGCAACCCGGCGGAAAGAGTACTGAGGGAGGTCGGCCGAATCCTCAGGACATATTGTTTTGATAAACACCAGAAGTGGAGTGAATACATTACACAAACAGAAAGCTTTATCAACTTAGCTTACCATGAATCAATACAAGATACTCCATATACCATAATGCATGAAAGACTACCACCCCGAGAAATTAGTGAAATAATCAACTTCCCAAACAACCCAGCTTACCAGTTCGACAACGTGAGATTCCACAGCAAACTGAATGAACAAGTGGAGAAAAGAAGGAAAAAATACAAAATAATTCAGCAGAAAATGATCCAGTACAAGATTGGAGACAAAGTATTGTTAAAAAACCGCGAATTGCCAAGTTCTAAGGAAGGAATAGCAAAAAAGCTATTATTACTGTATAATGGACCATATGTTGTTGTAAAAAACAATAACAATAATACTTATGTCATTAGTGATGTGGAAACAAAAAAGATTAAGGGAACATACAACCAAGTTTCCTTAAAAATGTATTATGAACCTAATAAACAAAGCTGAATAAACCACAAAATTCAAAAATTTAGTAAGCTCAGCTTACCAACTTTACCAATCCAGAAAATAATTTTAAATGAAGCGAATAAACAAAGTTGAATATACCTCAAAATTCAAAAATGTAGTAAGCTCATCTTACCAACTTTACTAATCCAGAATATAATTTTAAATGAAGCCAATAAAATGAATTTGAATAAACCTCAAAATTCAAAAATTTAGTAAGATCATCTTACCAACTCTACCAATCCAGAAAATAATTTTAAATGAAGCGAATAAACAAAGTTGAATAAACCTCAAAATTCAAAAATATAGTAAGCTCATCTTACCGACTCTACCAATCCAGAATATAATTTTAAATGAAGCCAATTAAAGCAAATTTGAATAAATCTCAAAATTCAAATAATTAGTAAGGACAACTTACAGTACATTTTGATAATATTATTTTGAACCAAGTGAATAAACAAATGTGAACAAATTTCAAAATTCTAAACAAAATAAACACCTCTTATTAAATATAATTATGAACTTATTATTGGAATATAAAAGAAAGATGCAACATCCATGAATCAGAAGAAACCAATAGTGCTATAAAATGAATAAGAAAAGACAAATGTAGACAATCGACGATGAAAATAAGACAAGACTAGAAACGAATTTACTACAAATAACCTATCATGATTGCGAGAGAATCAACAACAACTATAGATACAGATACTTGTTATGTTTTAATTGAATGAAGATAGTGAATGAAAAATGAAGATTAAGCAGTACTGATAAAGAAGGAAAGAAGATAGTACCAATTGAAAATAAAAAATGTTATTAATATCGCCACAAGAAAATAAACATCTGAAAAAATCAATGAAAAGAAATATTTAGATCTGAGAAGTTAAACTGAGTGAACAATCCCAAGAATATATTATATTATTTTTTTTTTATTTAGTCGTGAATAGACTAGTGATTATTAAATGTGACTGACTGATGAGATAGCTCCAGCAATCGATATTATTTATGTGTTATGTATTATAAGGACAACGGGGTATTAGGTCAAGAGAGCCCCCCGACTGATTCCAAAATATATGGTGATTAATTTGTTAGGGAAGTAACATGTTCCAGGGATAGAACACTTATAATTAAAGACAAGTATACCAGATCATAAAAAGAATAACAAATGATAATATGAAAGATAAGATAATTGATAATTTCAACAAAAATACTATTTTATTAAAATAATCAAATTTGGTGGCAGGGTAGTATGTAACATTACATTTGGAACAACTTAATATCGTACCAGATTTAATGAAGACTATGGATAAGAAACTAAACAAGAAGAAAAATATCTTTCAAAATGATAGTGAAGAGGAACGAATAACTATTTTAGACTGACTAGTACCACAACTGACCGTACCCAAATTAATGATTAGGCAAAGTGATGCAAAATACCCCGATTATGACATGAACTTCAAATAATGACAAAATAATTATTATAAAGACAGACAGCTTATGTACCAATACTATAAGGAAACAAATAGTTTTATCAAATGTATCAAATTATAAAGATAATCAAAATACAAATTGAGGGATAATAGGCCCAAACATACAATACAATGTAAAAATAAATATTAGTAAGTGATTAATTTGAATTATATAATGAAATAATATAACCAAACCATTATTATAGATACATGAACCATACAACTAATTGTAATGAATAGTGGACATAAGGTTGTCCAGAGAATAACAAATAATAACTTATTCACATTAATATTTTATAACAAGAGTGAAGTGATGGAGGAAAAGTTAGCAATACTTAATCAAACAGAACGGACTGTATAGATTAATTAGTTCTTGTAATGACAATAAAAATGTAAACCAAACACGAAAACAATGAATGTAACAAGTAGAAATACAATACAATGTATTATAGTATTAAATGTATTTTAATGAATAAGGAAGTAGCTGAATATTATGTGTCAGTGAAACCAAAACACTCAGTAACAAAAGTGTCTAAAGGTAGAATTAAAAGTGAACCAGTGGAAATTATTAATATAATGGAAAAAACAAATCTTAATAATCCTATATAAATAAGATTATTAATCTTATAAGACTATAAAACTGATCAGAGATAAGATCAAAGAATACCAGTGCAAGCTATTTTATTATGTTAAATAGACTTCAAGTGTCAATGTGTAAATTCATAAACTAAGTGACTTAGTGCCTTTATACAAGTTTAAAGTTTTGTATTGAATACAGAATAATATTTGGTAGAATATTATTATGAAAACACAGTATAAAAATGTTTCTAAGTGAGGGCCACTCTTTATCTAATAACATTTATTAAAATGAAAATAAGAGCAGGCAATAAATCAGTGAAGTGACAAAGGGTACATCCCCAAAATAAAATAAAAACAACCAAGACTGCATAAATTTAATTTTAAGAAATACTTTAAATAATGAAGAGACAGATGTGTTGTTTATATTAAGGTCAATGAACTCTATACTTAACTGTTGGAAATAGAGTATTATGTTTTTTGTTATTCTTAAATATTTATTAGGTTTAATAGTATAAATCAAGGCTAAATGTCTGAGATGGAATACAATTCTTTTATTATAAGATATTCATTATATGTTTACTAGTATTAATCAAGACTGAAATGTCTGGTTTAGAGTACAACTCTTTTGTTTTCAAATATTTGTTATGTATTAATAGTAAGGATTAATTAATTATCAAAGCAAAATGGATTGAAAGGAGATGTTATTACTATGTGTTAAACAGTTGTTTAGGTTTAATGAAAGTTTAACTTATTTATTCAATGTCCATAAGAGTCATAGCCATGTGGGCATGACATTAAATTGATTTGATTATATATTGTTTTGTTATTGTTCATGTAATGATGTTATCAGAATAGCCAGTAAAGCAACCAACCATTCTAAATTAATAAGAAAAGGTAAAAAATAACAAAGCAGACAGTAGTTCTATAAGGGTGATCACATTTTTTGAAGAAATAAATGGAGTAGCAAATGTTTTGTGGATGGCAAAACTGTATGAAGCCATGTAAAACCAACTTTTGTAAATTTTAGGAAATACTGTTAGAATTTTGTAAAACAAATGTTGAAGGATGAATAGATTTATAGTTAATAGTATACACAACAAATCTAGAAGCAAAATAATCCGTTTTAAGTTATTTAAGAAAAATTCAAATAACAAAAATGTAACATCTGTATTTCTTAAGTAAAAGTAGGCATGTTTAGTGTCTAAATGTCACAAATGTAAAGACCAAAATAATGATGCTAGTAGTTTTAAATTCCCAATCAGTACAGAAAAGTTATACTAATTTAAAAGTTTTGAACAAATTCAGACATTGAAATAATGAATTTGTATGACAATGTATATCTGAATCAACCAACCAGATTTCAAGTTTTACCTTAGCAACCAAAAATTTCAGATAAATAAAATAGGACTTCTTTAACAACGGTCATAGAGTACAGACGCGTTAGTAAAACGTCTTATATAGTTAAACTATAAACTGTGAAAACACGTTCCCGACTTATTAAAACCAATCGATGTACATAATACGAACTATTACAACCAAGAGAGGAACATTCAGCATTTGAAATAGAAGAAGTGAGATCCAGGGAGAAGAACCGAAGGAGACGTGGACCCTATCTTCGTCCTAGAATCGTTTAAAGAAGAGGATTTGGTGAATTCGAACATTTTATTATATTATGTGTCAACACCAACATTTGTATACACGACTTTCTAAGAATTAATCAAACTAAAACTACAGACACGATATCACACCAACACTAAGAACACTCACAAATAACACGAATTGAACTTTACACCTTTTTGAACACCATAAGAACCTTTAATGATAACTAATAAACACATAAACTGGACATAACCTCTAATAACAAGCAACCACTACTCGACTGCCTGCGTGCACTTTACACACTAAAATTTTGTAATATCCTTGCACTGTGAAATTTGTATTTTGATTTATAGCATAGTATTATTTGTTTTAACATAATCCCCGAACCAGATACGCCCTGAGATATTTTATTTTAATAGAAATAATAACCAATGCATTATTTTGGTCTAAATACTGAATAATATTTGCAACTACTGTAGCAACTGGTAAAGAGGACGCATAATTTTGCCACAATTATATTACCATAAAAGGAAAACAAGAAAGAATTAACCAATGCTTCACTGAATAAATGGTTTCTATAAAGATATATGTTTGGTGTTATATTTGCGTCATTATTATTGCTGTTTCATTTCAAAAATAAGTTCACAGAGCACAGTGGACACAACAACGGTTGGCAACTGTGGGTGACGTCATTGAAACTGCACGTATAGTGGGAGCGAGCGGCAGAATACAAAATCATTCGCCGTTCAACATATCATATTAATAGTAACAGATTGACAACAACAACAGTGTGGTTGAATAATTTTAATACACATATATTCAATTTGCTAAAATTGACGCATGCTAGTCGGAGCATAAGAGCTCGAATATCATCACAAATTGTTATATTGTTTACTCGCGAGACCTCATCTCATTTATTTATTACGGTTACAAACTGACGACTCCAGGGTGAGGCGAAATAAGTTACGTTCCATCAGAACATTATTTATAATTTGTAACAATATATATGTGTGTGTGTGTGTGTGTGTGTGTGCGCGCCCCTAGCTATTGACGAAGTGTAATTAATAAAAAAATTTGTCAATCAAGTTGTAATGTAAATAGATAAGATAAATATGAAGTTAGTAAAGTTTGTAATAAATATAAGGGTCATAAGAAGTTATGAATGATAATAGAAATAAGTAAATTCGGAATGAAATGCGTATTAAATAAAATAAAAACGTAGTATGACTAATAACGAAAGCAGTATTTTGACAAAGTAACTAGAGAATAAGGGAGTGGTGCAAGCGTCTGTTTCCCGACACCCCGGCAAACAGAAGATACAATACTGAGCGGAAACGGTGCCGACCATAAAACTATAAACGCATTGTATTCGCGATACAGCAAAAAACTTAGCATTACTGTTAGAAAGTAGTGTTAACATCCTTAGCCAAACAATGGAATTCACCCACTCCAATGGCTGATTTTAGAAAGCGAAGCGTCATTTTTAAAGTAACGGAAAAACGTGGTAGAAGTCAATCGGCCAAACTATGTACCAATCACCAAAGGGCAGAGTACTGGTTCAGTAATGGTATAAATCACTTGTAATGGTAGTTGTAAGAATTGTTTCCAATTTTATAATAGACGTATTCGTTGATCAGAAACGCTGAGAATACCAATGTAGAATATAACGTAAATTTTTTGTAATAAACTAAAATAATTTGTTTTAGACAGTATAAACTGTGTTACTATTATTTCGCACTTAAACCCAAATAATCCTTCTGCAACCATTTTCGTCTGTAGAATCCTGGATTAGAACCAAAAGGTAAGAGAAAAACTAAGTTTTATAAATTCAATAAAGCTTATTATTCACTATAAAAAACGTACTGTTTTAATGGCGCCCGAACAGGGATTCGATATTATTAATTAAAAATGTGTACAGTTTCAAAGCATCATTTTTTAAAGTAATGGAAAAACGTGGTAGAAGACAATCGCCCAAACTATGTACCAATCACCGAAGGCGTCACTACTGAGCGGAAACTAAAGGAGCCTCATAGATGGATGATTTCAAACTAAGCGCTGAAAATTTTAAACATAAGCCAATTGGAAAAACAGACAGACATCAGCGTAGAGGGAGGAACTCTGTCAGCACATAAAAAGAACGGGCAACAGCGAAACAAGGGGGGTCTTTGATAACAACCAGATGTGGAGTCCATGTCACTCCGAACGAGGACATCTTTGTTGAAAGTTTGAGTGTACAGACGCGGGACTGAGACGAGGAAGTATGTTTGAAAGTTAGAAGAATCACGAATCGAGCCACACGTTAGAGTAAACGAACATAGCACTATCAGAACAATGAAAGACGTATAGTTTTGTCAATGGTAAATGAATATAAGTGTATGAAGAACGGATGGACAAACGCGAAGGTCAGTATCGGAAAGTATAATTATGTTATGTGTGCGGAATTGTGAGTTAACCAGACAATTTATAACCTGTGCGTGTCGACCAGTAAAAACGCAAAGCGAGTGATGTGTCAATCTCCCAGACAAGAAATTAAGTGATTGTGCATCCAGCAGGAGAACCGCTATTGGAATTCAACAGAACAAGTAAACGTATTATAGCCAAATCATTGTCCATTAGTTTATCAATTTACTGAAACAAACTTAGTTGTCTGACTCAAATGCTCATTTCATTCTAAAACAACCCACAAATCGTTCAGAGTTAAGTAAATTTTATAACAATGCATTTATATATAATATGAGAGGTACTGGTGTGAGTAGTAATAGAGAATAAATTAATAGGGATAGAAATATTAATATGACAAGTTCAAACTATGAATTATTAATGATAAACGATAAATCAAATGCTAGAATGTGAGTTGAATGGAAATACCAGTATAATAAAGATGTTTTGTTTGTATTAATTAACAGAAGATGTTATAAACCTTGTAGTAATGAAGAATAATTCATAAGAAATATTGAAGGATGTTTTAATCGGTATAAATATTAAATGTATGTAATCTTATTCAGTCAATATAAGTTCTTTTAAGTCTGAACGATCCGCGTTATTATTTATATACCCCTTGAGATTGAGTCCAGCTCTGGCGCCCAACAATTTAATAAAACCACAAGCAAGTAAGTACCAATTATATTTATGTCAACAAAAATAACAAAGCAAATATTATTATATTGATGCCACAAAACGTGATGCAGTTAAAAGTAAAGTAAATTTAATTATATTGTCGCCTCAACGCGGGGCGAAACGCGTTGTAAATATTAATAACATATTCTTTAAAGACGCATCTCTTGAATAAGAAAAATGTGCCATTACAATATATGCAAGTTTCTTGTAACAGTTTACTATAGCCTTTCAATACACAAATGTCTCTATTTACTCATATTATATTATGTTATTAACTATATATTTATTTAATGTCTGTTCCTTATCATTTTAATAAACCAAAGTATAAAATTCAAATGTTGCTGTAAAACAATTATTATTATTTAAAATATACTCCTTTTAGGTTTAATGGACATTTTATTTTGATAGCAATAAAATATTTTGCTCTATTCATTGATAAAACATCCAAACTGTTAGTGTTCATCATAGCAGAGCACAACATTAAATGGTGTGTTTCTATTATTTATTCATAGTATAGCATAGTAATGGCATCAATCAACTTCTACCAATGAAAAGCAATGGCACTAGAATATTGTCTCTCTCCATTACACAAAATAAATATAATTCATGGATCAATTATTAATGAAACTGATCAAACTAACAAGGCAAACTGGAAAGAACACGGGCTAAAAAGGCGACCGAAGATTTTTATAACTTTTTATACTTGAAGATTCTATCATGTCTGTGTCATGTCATATACTACAGATACTATCATGTCTGTGTCTGTCACTGTGCCTTACGTTAAATGAGACCGCGCGCGCGCCTTTTTGTGACTGTATGCAACGGTAGCCAGACTGAGAATGAATGAACTCACTTGCTCAAACAAAAAAGCGTTGTCTGAACAAATAAATAAATAAATAAATAAATAAACGGGTTAATATACCCGTATGAGGGGGGGGGGGCAGAATGCTAAACACGTTTCTCGCAAAACAAGTACATTTTAATAATATGTAACTTTTAAAGACACAACTCTTCTGTATGAAAAATGTGCCAACACAATATGTGCAAGATACTTGTAAAAGTTTAATGAGAATCTTTCAATATATAAATTTCTCTATTTACTCATATTACATTGTGTTATTAACTAATTTATTTATGCACATAATGTATGCCCTTATCATTTCCAAAAAAATTATAATTCAACTGGTAATGTAAAAATGATAATGGTAAAAGCTATTGTTATTAAAAAAAAAAACTGTTTTTAGGTTTAATGGACATTTTGTTTACTCATGACGTGGTGAAGAAGGGAGGGGGGAAAGTGCAATATCCTAAAGGCGGACATGAGGCAACTGGGCTACAACTTCACAAAGCGCAACTCTATCAGTTCCGTATTCTCTAGAAATAAATATTTTTAGACAAGCAAAAAATATCGTTGACCCTACTGGCAGCTGTCCATTTCACGGCTGGCGTTAGTCGCATACCAAACTGTATAACATTTTGCATAAAATTTACGTCTGGTAATTCTTTATTTTTATAATTATGTAGGAATTCTTCACTTACACTTACTATTTATTCACGCTAGTTAAACTTTGACAGTCTGTAACTGCGTAAATGCGACGAGAGGACACTCCAGTACATTCAAGTTTGTATTCTTGAACTGCAACCTGACAGAAGATATAAATATCACATTTATTGGCCTATACAGTATTCACAAACACGTTTACGGGAAATACAATTGTTACCGCAGATATTTACTGTTAATGTGTATGAGATAAAATTATTACGTAAACAAATGCTATTGCACAACGCTGTAAGAATTCATATAGTTAATTGTAATATAGAGTATTCGACATAATGTGACGTGCCAGCTGATAACAACATACATGCTGCTATTACATATTCAGACGTAACGCGCCATCATCTCAACTGTTTACTCATTCCCAATCAACTAAATCTCAGCCTACGTAAAAACAAAACGCGTCTGACTACACACAAAACAGCAGGCTTATGTGATCACATCCCTTGTTTTCCTCGAATAATTAAAAAGTATAATTTCATTATTTTGCGTGAAAAATAAATGACACAAATTAAAAAAACGACAAGTCATTATTACTCTCCAAATTTATTAGCGGGCTTCCCCACAGTCTTAACACGCCCGTATCATTTGTTTAACATTCACGATGAAGAACCAGAACTTCCTACGAAGCACTCATCATAACCAGTGTGACAATATTTTCTTGAGATTTCTTTATTTGATAAAGTAACTGCTTCAGTGTCTCAACACACAACAATATTGTGCAATATTTTGACACACAATGTTTACTTTAATACGCAATGTAAAGTTACCTTCGTTAAAAAAGGAAAGAAATAAATACAAACATTTTGAAATTCCAACGTGTATTTCAAGAGCACACTTTTTAATGATCGTCCATAGGTATGTAACGGCTAGTATTTGTTAAAAAGCAAGCAAGAGGACGGACGCGTAAGAAATGTATTGTACTTGCGCGTCTTTAATGAAGATTAAATTTCATTTTTTTATCAGTAAAGAAATAAATACTGAGCTTTATCAGTCGTTCTCGCATACCCATTAACAATACAATAAAGTTGTTTACTTAATACTCGATAAACGATCTGGGAAGTTTTCCTATGACTCACCAGTCGTAAACAAAAACACAGTACCTCAACTACTTTTGTTTCTTTCGTGTTAAAACGACAGCGCTTACCAAACACTGTATAACCCTTGGAGATTCAGTCGTAAAATACTGTAATATCCCATACAATTTTGTACATTCAATATTTAACACTTTCTTTCTTTATACGTAACAAAGCCTTACTTCCTACACAAAGCACGCGCACGCACACCCGCGCGCGCACGATTGTTTATTTCTGTTTTCTGTTTCACATATTAAATCAGAATACAAAACAGCAATACCACAATTAATTTCTGTTGTAAGACACACTAGCATAGCGAAAATAACAAATAATTATACAGTAAATTATTATACTAATTTAAACAACACACCCTTCACAAGAACTTTGTTTTGTTTTTGCGCTTTCACGGACTTGCCGTCTTTCCTTCCTCAATGCAATTGAATTACTTTTGCTTCGGTATTAACAAAACTGCTACCTATTTTAGAACTTATTAAGTATTACCAAAGCTTATACAAGAAAAGTTTCCTTAACCAAGAAAAGTATATAAGAACAATCCCACGCTGCAAATACAAAACTTTTTAAACATTTTTTCTTGCCTCCAGAAACGATTAAGACTATAAAATAGGTTAATTACCTTCTGTCAACGCTTCTTATAATCCTTTTCGGGATAACTCGAGTTTCGACACCAATGGTGTCATCATCAGATCAGATACGAATTAGGTTAAAACATTATTGATGTATATACATCTCGTCAGATATTAAAAATTAAAAAACAACACATACATCATACAAATAATAAATAAAATATATTATAACAAAATAACAATAACAATAACCTGTTGACCGTGGGGGCGTTCCTGTGCAGGTTCGTTGCGGCCGCGTGTTTTTATATTTCGTTGTTTTATTGTTATTTTGTTATAATATATTTTATTTATTATTTGTATGATGTATGTGTTGTTTTTTAATTTTTAATATCTGACGAGATGTATATACAGTACATCAATAATGTTTTAACCTAATTCGTATATGATCTGATGATGACACCACTGGTGTCGAAACTCGAGTTATCCCGAAAAGGATTATAAGAAGCGTTGGCAGAAGGTAATTAACCTATTTTATAGTAAATACAAAACACCAATTCCCTGTCACAGAAAACAGTAAACTTATAAAACCAATACTAAAAGATGAAAAATTAACTTAGAAAACCACATATATATTTTGTACAAACCTTATATATTAAAAGCTCAAACATTAAAACTCATAAAAAGATAGTTTATTCCCGAACGTATACAAATAATCAACACATACAAAACTACATTCAACTTAACAACGTGAACTCTCCCCACCTATCCCACGATGAAGATGGCTGCCGCGCTAGGTACCGAAACGTCAGTGCGTAACGAAGACCACGGCCGATAAAACTTGACAGTTTTAAACACAAAACACTGTTGACTGCCTAAGCAATTTCATGAAAGTGACCAACAAGATACAAAAAAGAGGGTTATGATACAAAACCGTTTCTGGAACATGGCGCTAGAGGATTCACGATAAAAGAAATCTGTGAAAAGATAATAACCAATTGACAAAACACAAAGTAATTTATATAGGTACTACTATTAGAGGTATTAGAGAGAAGACTGATGAGAAAATGGTAGCGAAGGCCAAGAAGGAAGTTTAAAGCGGCTATGCAGATGGTTCTTGAACAATGCAAAGATTTTAAACAAACAACTGATGATTTTTGTAATATATAACCTTCAACCAATAACCAAAACGAAATTGCAAAAAATATATATCATTGCTGTTTTAATGTCAATTTCCCCTTAGGAATGGTTCCTAGTGGTTAATTGGCCTGAAGATATTATAATATAAACTACTAAACACAACAAACGCTTGACATAAAGAAACAAAGAAATAATCCTTTGAACACAACAATGACACACATATTTGTGAAAACATGTTGTTAGTTTTTCTTATTTACTACGTTTCATCAAAGCTGGCAGAAACGCAACCACCAGCAGCAATAATGTCAAAGAGGGTACAACACGTTTGTGGATAAAGAAAGAAACAATCGAGAAAGTAAATAAATGTTCCATGTGTATTACTACAAAGGGCTGGTGTGGTATATAAACACGGCCAATTTACAGATATGCGTATAATTCAAATTGTTTACAAATATTCGAGAACTTTTATCCAACTTCGCCAACACAAACGCGCACGCGCAAAGGCGTAGCTGGGGGGGGGGGCAAGGGGGCAGCCGCCCCGGGCGGCAAAGTGAGCATAGGTTTGAAAAAATTGTTTTCAGTTTATAAAAGTACAAACAACTGGTGTCTTTGATATCACTATTCCTTTTATAAAAGAAGCATAACCAGCCAGCTTGCTGTTGTCATACCTTGCGTAATAAACAGTATTAGTCTATTTTGTTCTCAAGAATCGTAATTACGCTTCATTATGACAACAAATTACGCTGTAACAGAGGCTCTTTGTCCCTCTCTGTACAATACACTATTTCATTTTCGGATGTTTAGTCTATGCGGTTTCTTATCTGGGTGTTTTTAAACAGTGCATGCTGTTTTAAATAAGTTTTGTTATCTTGTGTGCGAGTGATGAGTAGACGTTTAGTCAGTTACGGTTTTTTATCAGTGTTCATGCTCTTTGTATTCACTTGCTGTCTCCAATATTTTTTGCGACTTTGTAGTGAGTTGTTGTGCCGCAAAGGAAAACTGATAATCTTACAGTATTAGCTTTGTACAGGTATTCTTAATTGTTATTCATATACAGACGAATATATTATTTATAAACGTATAAAAAAACGTTACGCGGGCTACGTATGTGCAATTCTCCCCGGTTCGACGCAGCGAACGTGTTGATTATCAGTTGTTTATGAGTATCTTGAGTGTAGGGTTTGTTTTTGGTTTGTGCGTCTTGTGGGTATATCTAGGCCTATAATACTTCCAGGTGTATGTCATCATACTAATACTATTATTGAAAATCAATTTTTTTGAATTTTATTTGAAGGTGATATGAAACGAAGTAAACTCAGTGGCGCCCAGTTTCGGAAGAGGAGGGAAGAAAGATTAAGAGCTACAAGTTCTAAAGAGTTTATGAAGTCTTTTATCCAAGGAAAATCGAACCATGAGTATCAAAATATTACAATTAACAAGGAATCAACTTACAACCATAAAATGGATGTTGTTAGCTACGAGGCTGTTGATAAATACAATAAAGTTAACGACGTGAATACTTCAAACTGTGAAAGCGTCAAAGTACAGTTACAAGATTCAGTTGATTCTAAGTACCATGGTTGATGTTGCATCGTGCAGTCTTGAAATTACAGGCGATGAAGGACAGAATATTACTAGCAACAATGTAGACCGCGTTCTCGGTGCTGCTCTAGCTCTACAAGATACGGGAGTTTGGCCAAGCGAGATGTCTCAATTCTTCCGAGATATAATGGTCAACAGAGGAACATGTCAGTTGCAGAACAAGGGCAGCCACTTTCCTGAAGATGAAGATTGACGATCCTTATAGAAGTCCAAAATGGCGAAAAGATAAATCCCACTTGGATGTGTTTTTCTCCAAATAAAAAATTATTTTGTTTTCGTTGCACTTTATTTCCACAAAAAAATTTATCAAAGCACAGTTCAATAGTGAAAATGGGTTTTCGTCGTGGCGAAAGTTCCCGTATTCAGGATCATGAAAATAGTCCTGCTCATCGGTCTGCGTTTTTTGGAATAGGAGGAATTGGAACGTTCTTTAAACAGAGGGGGACTTATTCATGGTGGGGCGTCAGTATCACAAAAAGGATACGAAAGAAACGTACGATGCCAGGGGAGTATGCAGACAATTCTGCATTAACCGTTCAGCAAGAAATCCGACGTTCGCTAATAGAAATTTTGGATAAAATGAAAGTTGAAAATTTCAAGCCGTTCTCTAACATAAAAGAGTTAGAAAAACGCTTTGGATTCCTCTGTAAATTTAAGGCTTACGTAAATGATGGGGATATACATTTTAAGGAACAGCTTTCCCAAATCAATATTAAGTGCACAGTGCTTGCAAAACTGTATCCACATGACCTAAATAGTGAAGAATTGTTCAGTGACTTGAAAGACGTCGTACTTTTATTAAAAAGGGCAAAAGTTAACGGAGAACAAATGGACTTTTCACCTCAGGGACTGCTACAATACATTTCTTCAATGGGATTAGAAGTCTACAAAACACTAGCAACAACTTTAAAAATGTTTCTTACTTTACCAGTGTCTGTGTCTTCTTGTGAAAGATCGTTTAGTAAACTTAAATTGATTAAATCGTACCTACGGTCAACAATATCTCAGGACAGGGTATCAAATCTAGCGATACTCTCAATTGAAAACGACACTGCTTCTCCTTTAGATTATATGATTTAATAACCGACTTTATTAAGTATTAAAAATAAATATTAAGTGTTTATTAATAGAAGACGGAACCATTCACGGAAGTATGGTAAGTGATTTATTTTATTACTTTTAATGTAGTTCTTTAACTTTATTTTGCTTTAGGATATTCTTTTGACAATGCGCTTTACACCAACAAGGAATTTGCATATTTATTATAACATTTTTAGGTTATAAATTTGTTATATTACTACATTTTTTGTAGTCTACATTTATTACTAATAAATGTATACAAACTGAATACCGGTAGGCCTAATATTAAACTTATAATATGTAATTTCTTAATTTTGACTTAACAAATATTCTTAAGACGTTTTCTGGACGTGTTCTCATATAAAAATCTACACATTTGCATTTATTAGGTACTTTGTTCACTGGATGGGCCTTCATTTTTGCTCTTTTGTCCCCTTCTAATTGTGAAGGCGAGGCGGCCGACGATCTTCTTGCCCCGGGCGCCAAAAAGTATAACGCCACTGTGCACGCGTGTCAATCCATACGTCTACGGATTCGACTATATGGATAGCACGATGGCGTAGTGCCAAGGTCACGTAAACCAGACAAGGTCAGGGAACTATACACCACTGTTTGCAATTAACAACTACTCTTCATAGTAAATAGTCGGCATTGTTAACACAGTTCTATCTGCCAAGTACGTACGCGTATATCTACAAATATTCGTCATTAGTAAGAAGCTATTCCGATTACTCTGCACAATAATAAACATATTATTGGATATGACGAATTGCGGAAACAGAGCCCTTGCTTTGCGTCATTTATGATTCCGAGACGTCACGATGTAAATCATCTATAACTGTACTTACGAGAACAACAAATTTGCATGGACCATAACAAAAACAGATCTGACTCGAAATAAATACCCAAAAATTGAGCAATGTAAAACGACTGAAACCATCAATGTTCACAATGTCCAAAGTAACGTAACTTCTTCATAAAATTGAACTACTAGCAAATCAAGTCGTGATTCGATAAACAACTGACAGACTCTTAACAATTCATTGTCACAATTTGTTCACTAATGTGATTTATACCTGCATTCTCATCACTACACACTTATACATTAAAGCTTTGCAGTGGCAGGTTACCCCATCAATATCGCAAACAGTACATCAACATAAGAGTACATGTGACAAACGTTTCCCTCGCTGCCAATTAAATACTTCTCTTGCTAGGCATATCATTGCATCGCTAAATACTGTATTTGAAATAAATACTTGAAAACCATGTCCTGCCATACATAGTAATACAATGTCATGACTAACATGGGCAATTTGTGTGCAATGGAACTACTTGAGTTTGTCATATCATACAGCATTCCTATGACAACACACGAGCTTTACTCCCTTTAACACCCTGGTACACTGGAAAGCACGTAGTATGGAGATGGAGAACACAAATGAAAGTGTGTCAAAACAAAAAGGCGTTGCACGTACACAGAACGGGCTGTATATGGAAGGTTGAGGCGTCTGGTATATAACTCGTTCCCGGTATACGAAGCGGCCATGCTGCCGGTACTCAGTCAACCGTAAACTGAATTTTCTTTTAATAATGGTTATTCTCCACGTCCCTTATTATGATTACCCTGGTACACTGTATCTTGAAAACCGAATAACCTGTTAAATATTATATTTGAAATTATCTTAATTTACGTTAGCATAAATATTTCCTTTTATTTGACATACCAAAATCTTCACTTTTGTTTTAATCGAAATATATACTCTACACGTTCACAGCTTCTGTATAGATTCACTTATAAATTTTCAACACTGTAATAGGTTAATTATTTTCAAATATTTCTAGGTTGACGAAAGCAATTTTAACCACAGTAATTGGGTTGAATTACACTACTGGTTATGAAAACTTGTAAATGCTCAATTTAACATCGTACCTGCTAGCTTATGACATAAACGCAAAGGAATTCTATCTACGTATAGAAACCCACCCAAATGGTACAAGTTATCGGGCACCCTGCGTATTATCACACGAAACATGAGCAAAAAGTAAACAAAATGATATCAAGTCATTTTTTTGTCAGAGACTGTTTACAACTGATAAACACCACTTTATCAGTTTTGGAAGTGAAAATCGCCACTGATAAGGTAGAAAATTTCATATTTATAGAAAATAAATTCTATAACCATAAAAACCGAGCACTTTTGTGTACCCCGTACAGAAGCAACGTATTGTTTACTTGATGTGAAATTTGAATTGTACCTGACGCCCCTACCCACACTCTTCCGTCCTCCCACATACTGTACACTGTCCCCTTTACGTCACAGCAACAACAACGATGTTGTAAACATGTTACACCCAATATATTAGTTCCTTACCACACTTTTAAAAAATTAAACTTTTCTCAACACGGAAAAATACAATTAAAATAATTAAAAAAGAGTATCCAAAATACTCGATGTTAGCTTGAAATTCGAATTTTGCCAAAAACATAACTTCTAAACATTCTGTCGTTTATAATTTTACGGGAAGTAGTAGTAAGCTGTCGACATTCTCATTAAAACAACAGCGACGTTTAGTAGAAATCGGATTGAATTATAATTTAAACGGACTGAAAAAGACATGAAAAATCCATGGGGCTTTTAAACATTTTAAGCGCCAAAGAACTAATCCCTAAATCAGTTCTAGACTGCAGCTGTTTCACTATATTTTACACCTAAAAAAACCATATGTACTGGATATGGCGCGTTTAAAGATATTTCGGTTTAAATAGTTCAATTTCTGTTTACTTCAACTCTTCCAAAAGTGTGTAAAATCTTAAATAAAAAATTATCTAGAGTAATGGAATTTTTAAGTATAAATGAATCGCTACTAGTATCATGATAATTTCTTAATATGCAATCAGTTTCTCTATAATTTTCGCTTTTGATAATAATCCCACCAACATCCCTAACATTATTTCTTCTTTCAAAACGTGGCTACGTTAAAAAAATCTATGTACTACAATAGACACTTCTGTCAGACTAAGTTGTGATATGAAACAGAACCAAACAGAACAGGCTGTTACCATGGTAAAAACGCGTTTCAACTGTACACAAGTGCTACCTAGTAGCGCAGAAATAAAACAGACTTTATGATATAGCTCAGTCAACAAAGTCTGAGGGCCATAACGTTATGTACTGTACGTCATGAAGTATTATTACGAACTCCACGACACTCAAACTGTTAATCTCTCTAAACAGTTACACAAACAATTCTGATAGCCATTACGTTTAATCCACATGTTGGTACAAATATATTTCTTGGAACTCGATCTAATAGAAGACACCTCATTTATTATTTTCATTACGGCAGAGACCTACCAAACGGCAATAACTAAATTCGCGAAAGATTCCACTAGTAAGCATTCTTTTTACTATTAGTAAGCTCCCTGAGCTGCAATATTTTGAGCGAAATGCATTTATAATTAGATAAAATCAAATATATACATTTTACTTTTTAACGCTGTGAATAAAGTTCTTCGTACATACGATTCTTAGCTTTAGACGTGAAACGTCACAAGTAGGTGAACATACCGTCGTGACCACGGTTAATGGAGATTTTGCTGTACCTACCTTTGTACTGTACCTGTAAAATAACAATTGTAAAGCAGACAACCGTTACCTTTTTATCGTTATGAATACACTAAACACTAAAAATTCCGAACAATGCATTTTTTTATTTTAACCATAATGCCAAATGCCAAATGACATTTAGTCATAGTTTTTAAGTTAACGTATGTTTCCGTAGGTACGTATAGGCCTATATGGAATAAGTTTCACAAATATATGTAACTGTTAACAATGTGTAAACTTTTATCCCAAACATAGCTTACAAACTTTTTAAAGGCGATCCAAAATTTGCAAAAGGATGTTGACAGATATTAATTTTTAATAAATCATTAAAGATACCGAGTTTGTATTTTTAATAAAATTTTATTCGGAATTGGGTTAAAATTCCCTCTACTCTGATAATCGGCATGGATTTTTACAATTTTTTAATTTTTATGCCATTTTTGGGCCCAATGTCCCAAAATGTTTTAATCTCAAAAAAATGAACATTTTCAGATTTTGGTTTATAGTCTCTTTAATCTGGTACCTCACATGGATTTCTGCTATTCTTTTTTTAAAGTTTTGAACCCTTACTTTTTAGCTCCCTCTGCCCCAATTTTTCGGGTGAATAGCTCAAAAACAATAAGCTCCGTGAGATAAAGGTACGGACACAAGTGCCAAATTTTAAGAAAATCTGTTAAAGCATTCAAGTTATCGTGAGACACCCCAAACAGACAAACGGCAAACGTCGAGTTAAAACTCGCTTCACTCTTTTAATTACTTGCATTAAATAAACAAAAGAATTAGAACTAAGTTTTGTAAAAGTTATGTATACCGGTATGAGAACCATAATTATTCAAACGAACATACAATTCTCAATAACATAATTTCAATGCGTTTGTACGTACAACACAGAGAAAACTGAACCTAACGGCACAAAAACAACTTTTTGTCCCTTCTTCTTTCAGGTATAAGCAGAGCAGGGATCAGATTTCTGGTCCCGAAACTGCTCCTTCTTAATGGGGCCCCTTCTTTTCCAACTAACCTACAATAAGGTTCTACTCTTAACCTTAGAACCTGTAAGTGAGGAAAAGAGAACCAAGAACCTAGATCTCGTTGTCCAAAGCTTCATAATATTAGAAACAGAGACCCCTAACCAAGAAACACTCTGGACACCCGTCCCTCTCATCGGATGCCTCCACACGTTCTCATGAAGTTCTCTTTGTGGGGTTAATTCTTATCCCTCACCGACACGTGTCCCTATGTGTTGCCAAATTACTAACAGAGACGAGAACTGAATAAAATTGAATTCTGCCTTCTATTAAGCAGGAATTTGGTTCTCCCGTACTTTGTAATTTACCATTTGATTACGTGATAATTGTAAACTTCGAGCTTAAACACTAAATACTAGTTCTAAAAAATCTTGATTCTGAGAAACTTTCATACGGTTTTACTAAAAAATAATATCAAAAAGTTATATGAGTTACGAAGTAATTTAAGAGTACTAAACTAAGCTAATCGACATATTCATAATCTGAACACAAAAAGTTTAAAAAATACGAAGTCTATTCATCTTTAGTAGACCTCATAAACGAATTAACTGCTGAAAAAATAAACTTATTCGAAATCCCTTCGACTGGCACAATTTCAAATACATTATTGGTCAGAAAGATCGGACATTAAGCTATTAAAAATTATATTCTGTTATCATTATAAAGAATTAGCCTGTCTGGCGATTCCCACTTATCACAACAAAAATGCATGGTACAAGTGATGATTGGATTCAGTTTGTCTGTAACCAATTAATATGTGTGCACGTGGCCACTACGGGATATTCTTTTTATAGAAAAGTCGGATAAACGGAAATATGAACGTTTAACGTTTATTATTGAAATATATTAGTCTACAAATAAGGCTATCGGCAGTCACCTTTATAAATTCGTTTTTACCAATAACTGGAGAAATAAATAATACAAATTTGACATGTTGTGTAATAAACAGCATGTGTGCATGCACTTAAGAGACATCGGTGATGTAATATAATACCTTTTTTTTAGACTTTTTTACTGAATATTTTAATATAATAATTTTTTTTAGAAGGTGCCTTGCCCACATCTGCCATCTAACCTACAGAGCGAGTGACGCAGTCAGTCAACAGATTACTCACCATCTAGCGAATAATCATGTTGGCGGGGCATTTTTTTTTTTGTATTCTTTGGCGCTGAATAACCAGCTTCTGTACACTGTTTTGACTGTTGTTTGGACTCTGATGTGTAGTGGTGGATCCAAGTGTCATCCACCACTGAAAAGACTTTTTAAAAAATCGTTAACGGGTATTTTCAATTTTATTTTTTTATTATTATAAAAATTCACAATTTCTGTTAAATACTCAATTCTACAAATACTACTATAATTTTACACTACATAACTCCAAGAACATAAAAAGCAACATACAGACCGCCCTAAATTATTACGTATTTGATTAAATACCACCAACGAAAACAGCTGTCGTTCTCTACCCATGCCTACTTCGTATAGTGAAGTCATATATAAGCATAAGGTACACCTATTAGCTCAAACAATATTACTGACAGTACTGAACGACAACATGTCGACAGATTCTAGAGTTAGGCCTACAGTAACGAGGGGCGTAAAGCACACGCAGCAATGTTGCCGATTCAAGTCTGATATCAGCTGACCCACGGTCCGCTTTCACAGTAATAATATATGTGCATGTAGTTCTTTGGACGTGCACAAATATTTACCGAAAAGTTCTGTTACATAAACAACACGAACACGACATAAATACAGTGTGGCCACTACGAATACACAAACAAATAAAAATGCAGTGAGCTTAACATTACGTGTGTCATTCTTTACTGACGTAAATTTGTTTCTTTTAGGCCGTCGTAATTATTTGGATAGTCGTTAAAATAGCACTCGGCAACAACCTCTCAGGCACTAGTCAAGATTCCCTCCGCACTCGCTTACGCTTGGACAAACAGAGAGAGGTTGTGTTGATAACCAACTCAGCATTAAAAAGCGAAGATATGTAAACATAATATCTACAGAATCCCGAATAATCTGTACTCATGGTACTGACATTCAAGTTAACATACTGCCGTACACACGTGTGATTACACTACCAAACTGTCTCCGCCGGCCAAAATCCGGAATTTCTTTATCCAGAAAATACTTGTACTGACAATACTTATTACACACATTACCTTTTATTAGAATTATTACTATTGGTAGTAAACAAATATTATTATTTAAAAACCTTAAATTATTCCAACGTTATTATTATTTATTGTTATTAGACATATACAAAACATTAATCACATTTTGAGTATTCTGATGTACATTTCAACCATGATTAACTTCCAGGTGTACCAGTTTTTTAGAATCTGTCGATATTCAGAATCTGAAAAATTGTACAGAATGTGAAAAGAATCCCAGCCTGTGTTCTGTTATCTTCTAGCCTGCTTTTCTCTGAGTGCACTGTTGTTTTATCCTCTCAACTAAAAAAGAAATATTCCTACAATTGTTATAACTACTTTTTTTTCTGTAAATTCTTCTCTTTTTCCACCCTCATTATGAAAACAAAAACGTATACTTCACAATACGAGGGCGGTCTGAAAGTTCTCGGCCTCACAACGAAAAACCGAATTTACAATTTCAAAACCATTTTATTTTTCAACATAATCTCCTGTTAGCGTAACACATTTATTCCAGCGATGTCCATTGTCACTATCCCGTCCCTGAAGTAGTTTTATGTGAGGTCTGCAAAATACCCCCTACAGCTGAAATCACCTCTTGAGCTAAGCAAAACGCTCGACCAGCGAGAGAGTTCGAGTTTTAGGAAAAGATGGGAGTCTGAGGGAGCCAAATCTGGTGAATAAGGAGAATGTTCCAACAATTCATAGTGGAGATCTCTTTAATTTTCCCATTGCCAAAAAGCTTTTGTGGGCAGGTGCATTGTCTTGGTGAAAAATTATTTTCTTCTTCTGCAAACCGGGCTTTTTCACAAATTTTTTTGTCTAGTTTCGATAAAAGGTTGAAATAATATTATCCGGTAATTGCTGCGCCCTTTTCAATGTAATCGATGTACAAAACACCTTTAGCATCTCAAAACACTGACGCCATGACTTTTCCTGCTGATGGAATTGACTTTGCCTTCTTTGGCGTTGAACAACCAGCTTATGTACACTGCTTTGACTGTTGTTTGGACTCTGGTGTGTAGTGGTGGATCCATCATAATAAACTGACTCACGCACATGATCTGCTTTGTTCTTATTAATACGCCCCAAGCACTGTTCAGATACTTTATGTGCATGCGTTTTTTAGTCTGCTGTAAGCAAGCGCGGCACCCACCTAGCATAAAGCTTTTTCATTTGCAATTCCTCATGTAAAATATGTCCGACGCGATATTTCGAAATGCTCACAAATATGGTCTCAGCAATTTCATGCACTTTAATTCGGCGATCGTCCAAAACCATATTATGCACTTTTTCGATGGTTTCCAGAGTTGTTGCCGTTTTTGGGCGTCCTTCACGTGGATCATCTTCCAGGCTGGTACGACTACGTTTAAACTCGACAGCCCATTTTTTTTAACTGTTGAAAATGAAGAAGAAGAGTCCACATACACTTTAATGAACATTGAATAAATTTCGCTTGGTGTTAAACCTTCTTTCACAAAGAACTTTAAGACTGCGCGATACTTTTTTTCAATTTCAAGGAATACGGAAAACACTTCTGTTTCAAACGCCTGTATAATACAAATTACTTGGTAGAATGACCAGAAATTGCACACGCATGCTAACAATAGATGTAGTATACCTACGTACGGAAAAAATTGCGTTACTGCTCCCACCTATGGTCGAGGCCGAGAACTTTTAAGACTGCCCTCGTATGTAACATATGGGCAGTTCATTCCCAGGGACACTGAGACGAGCATTTACAATCTGGGAATTCCGGGACGTTTGTCATCTCACCTTAACCAATAGTACTCTTTATCAACATGATGAATTCACGGAGAGAATCTGACAACACCAATACACTGTAAACCTGTAAGAAAAAAAATATTGCTATCATATTAATACATTTGTCCCTCAATAGCCGAAAAAAGAAAGAAACTTTTAAACAACGGTTTTTTTTTGTATCATGTTCTGTAACTGATTTCTACAGGATAATTCGCACATACAAGAGAAAAATAAAACAATTAACGTGTTCTGAAAGACGTTTTACAGTCATCATTTGTTTGTTTGTTTGTTGTAAATTTCGTCAGTCCGTCCTTTGTGCCACTAGATAGTTAAGACAGCGGAATACCTAATCTTCGAAAAAAATTCTATGTCGACAGTATTCCATTGTAATACACATTCTTTCTTTTAACCAATTTGCTATAACAGCAATTCACCAGACAAATATCCAGCTCTAATATGAAACCAATGAATGTTCTACGTGCATACATCACCCTACTACGTCAACCTATATAACATTAAAAAAACAAACAAGGGCCTCACCTCTTATGCCAGAAAGTCACTAAACATGGAAAGTTTGTACCGTATGACTGCTAACGGGTACAACCAAGTGTAACAAAACCTTTAAACTCACTTTAACTTACATAATTTAAAATAGACCTTCTTTTGTTCAACCAATACGCTTCAACGTACTTACCATACCGTTACTACTTCATACGAGTGAGATTCTATTGTGGTAATAAACATATCAGAGGCTGTCACTCAAAGTACGTTTATACTGTACTTCTTTATTGTAGATGATTATAAACATAGTTTCAAGTACCACAATGTACTGTCGTTATTACTTTCAACAAATTGATACAGTACAATTCTACTCAATACTCGTATAGTATAAAAAATGCACTATCATTCTATCTCTTAACTTGCAGAGCGCGCGTATAGTAGTATAACACTCTATTGGCAAGTCAGTTTTCTTGTAATAATTTATTTAATTACGAAATTCTTCTGTTTTTATTACACTGGCGCTCATTTCAAAACAAAGATAACGGCTAACCAGCGAGAGGTATCCTGACTACAATAAACCCTCCCTAACTAAGCCGTTCGGATGAAGCGTTAAAATGTAGATTCCATATGTCTGAGACATTCCGTAACACACGCACTATACGTATATGCGGGGAGGGTACAAGCCAGTTTGAAAGACTGAACTATCTTAAAGCTAGTTATTGCGAATAAAACTCATCTAAATTTAATTAATTAATTGGTCTCGATCTCGATTAAATTTATAACCATGCGTGAAGATATAAAGAATGTAAAGAAACGGATGCCTCTTGAATAGTATCTCAACCTTATTCCCATTCAATCAGTAATCTGGGCGGACTGTTTATCATTAAGTACCTTCGTAACCAGCCTTGCCCACATCTGCATCTAACCTGCAGAGCGAGTGTCGCAGTCAATCAACAGATTACCCACCGTCTAGCGAATAATCACGTTGGCAATTTTTTTTTCCGGTACCGATTTACTGAACAAGCACTAGTAATCTTCTAGCAGTCATTGAGCTCGACCCGGACGCACAACACAGACAAGGGCGCAAAAACGCAATGCAACTAACGAGTGTCACGAACACGTTGAAACTGGCCTAAAAGCTCAACACTAGCTGTCCAACAATAACGGATGAAGGAGGTAAGGAAAACCATTGCATTACAAATTTTCAGGATACTCCAAAACCTGTGCTGGAATGATCAAGTGGTTGTGAAGAAGGGAATGTGTCAAACACCTCTAGTTGTAAGTCGAAGAAGCACACATAGTAATTTTTGACAAACGCTTCCCATCACATCAATATCAGCACCTCTACTTACTTAAATTCCTGGTAATATTCTCATATCGACCTTGCTCAAATAATATTAAAAATGTTAACTACTGAAATACAATGATTAATAAAACTTGTACACTCATAAAATATCAATAATAATTAATCTTCAGCAACAAAAAAGCTAGCAGATATGCGAAAAAATTTGTGGTTCAGACCGCTTTTATGCATACTCAATTGGGGTCTCAACTAAATAAAAACACTGTAATGTCAACCAAGTGAACAAAATTACTTTGGACGGTTTTTAAACTTAACACTAGAACACAAAGAAATGTTAACAGACTTCTGTTTTCATGTTACTGTCAAAATCCACATTTTCATTCCATTACGTTCAAATTAAAAACGAAGAAAATGGAAGTAATATTCTCCTTACTTCTTATGTCTCTCAAGACAGCTAAAGAGATGTCGTTTGAATGCACCACTACAACCTGCGAACAGGCTTATGTATAGTATAACCCCCCCCCCTTAAATATGCAATCAAAATGAACACCAACTTTCTGAAGATTAATGTACTAGTGAGTCACGAATGAGTAACTGTAAACACTAGTTAACAATAGAATTGAATAGAGATAGTACGGGACCAATGTTAGCGTCCCCCCCCCCCACGGCGTGCTACGTTCACGGAAATTCAGACGAAAGCCAAATTTACGAGACGATTTAAACCAAAAGCGCTGAATTTATTATAAATATATAGACAAATTTAATTTAATGAAACATAGTAGTGACCACAAAATACTAATTAAACTGGCTTGCAGTAAGTACTGTTTTGATATTAAAATCAGTGGCGAAATTACATGGAGGCAATTGAGGCAATGCCTACACTAAAAAATTCTGTAGAATAGAAATTATAAATACGTATGAACTACGTAACGTAAAGATTATACATTGTTACTGTGACTGTCGAATTTATTAAGCCGAAAGGTGCTTTACTGAGCGACCGCTAGATGGTGACACGTGAGATTCGGCATAGCTCATTCAAAGCGAATGAGGCAACGTGAACTTGCCTCAGCGTTTTTTGTGTACATCGTATGTATAGTAAGTAATGTGCTGGCAGGTTAGGGAAGTGCAGGGGAGGGGGATTGTGCCGCGCTGTACACACAGAGCGTTGAGGCATGTCTCACTTCTGTGATGCAAAAAGTTAAGTTAAAGCGCGCTGTATTGTTTATAAGTGTGTTTATTTTATGCGGTTATTAAAAGCGTTCCTGTTATACCGCTGAACTAACAGATGATCAAGATTGTTATTTGAATTATTTGTAACATTAAACATATATATAGAAACTAATCAAGTTTAAAACTTTGAAGTTCAATCAGTTGTATTATTGTGTATGACTTGTACAAGGATGGTTCAATAAAAACACGTTTAGGGCTGTAAAGCATTTTTTATTCAACGATTTTAAAAGAAGTCTCCATTAACATTAAGATATGAGTCCCACTGTTGCACTAATCTGTAGATTCCCTCCTAGTAAAATTCTTACGGCTGTTTGCGGAACCATTCGCTAACAGCAAACTCTACCTCAGCGTCCGATTTGAGCTACCGTCCTTTTAGTGATTCCTTAAAAAAATTTTAAGGTAAGATTTTTGCCTACCCATTCATTAACTACTAGCTTCGCCACTGATTAAAATGATTACTAAAGATCCTAATGTAATTAAAACGATATGTATTGTCACAAAAACATCACACGATCTTACTAAAGAAATCTGTTTCCGAAAATCAAATTTTAACCCGATCAAATCACGAGAACTAACAAAAAACTGCGTTACAGAGTGTAATTTATGTACATAAACGAATCGTTTACAAAGATAAAAATCAATAACTTGTTTAGTCAGACTTTCGCAGGTGTCTGTCAATAAACGTATCTCCTCCCAAATGTGACATAGCACATTATTCAGTAAACTAGCTTTATACAACGTGAATGGGAATGTTCCATAGGCTATAAAGGAAGTATAAAACAATACACGCCAGCTCGTCAACCTTCGAAACAAACAGTTGACGCCTAACAACCAACGCTAAATATAGACTACTTATAACCGAAATGCATGAGCTGAATGAAAATGTCCGGATTCCCTATAACAGAAGATATAAAAGTTCGTGATGCTACTTGCAAAACAAGTCGTATTTTGCCTTTGGCTTCAAAAAGATAACAAATAAAACTTCCAATCATAATCACTACTTATTAGCCTGCATATTGTAAGAGAATTAAAATCAAATACTATAAACGACTAGAAATGAATTTGCTGTTATCTGCAAAACAGTTTTGTCGTTTCTACAAATGTGGGGGCATCCGTGCCACAGCCGTTGTAACACAAATATCAATAAAACAACGAAATAACAAACCTATCGTTAAAAATAAACTTTTTAATAAAAACTGTTTAGTATAAAATTAGATTCACGTTATTCTGTATTGCTTGACTGTCAATAGTCGGTCATTGTACTGTTAAAGAGAATACAACAATCCAAGTAAAATTATCTAAGCCAACTACTACCCACACATCTAAACAAAGCTACACTTGCAGCGGCTCTCTCTCACTCTCACACAAGTGTCCCTGTAGCGCAAAACACTTTTTGAAGGCATACGTGACGTGACTCACGTTGCACTGATTCCTCACCCCCTCCTCTGGAATCTCTACTTTCTGACAACAATTTGTACAATCATTGTGCTACTATAATATTACGCCATTCAAGGCGACATTAACAATAAGATATCAGTTTTCTTTTCTATTACTTAATAATACTACTTGGTACAGTCGTTATAAGGTAAGAAATATAACAACAGTATAAAACAGGCCAAATACAAAAATTAGTTTTATTAATGTCGCCAATAACAGTTACAGAATTTTATCTACCAACTTGGAGCCATCGACACAATTTGCGTGGCAAAAAATAATCATCTTACTTAACTTACAATTGGTAACTCCTGACTGAGAACAGAAGATTGGACCCACTTCTACGATAAATTTAATAACGTTTAGATTGTTGACATATTAGTATTAATTAGTTTTCAAAGCAAACTTGTAAAGGACACTGCTGCTCTTTTGAGAACTACAATACTTCTGAAATAGAGCCAAATATGATTAAAAGAATTCGAAACCATACCAGTAATGTTATAAAAATTACATCTGGATACTTTCTGGCTTCATAATTTTTACAGTAATAAGCTATTCATTATTTTGCAAAACGAATCTAAAATTTGCAATCTATTCTGTAATACTGAAGAAACATCAATTATTTTCTATACAACTTAATATTTACAATTACATCAAAATTAACTCATTCGAATACCAGTACATAAGTGTGACTATATGCTGCACCCTATGATAGAAAAGTACCGAGTACCACTATGTACTGTACCCTTTCTACCAGTAAGTATTGAAGCATACATATGAAATGTTTAACATAAGTTTCATCAAAGCTGTATAACTTCTGATCAATATCTACAACTGCATGTTTCTCACTTTACATTCTTTGAATTAATTAATACCATTTTCATGAGTTACTGTCCAAAGCTCAAACACATTAATACATTAAAAGTCTGATTCACCCATAGTTTTTTAGCAATATGTGTATAAATAAATGAATCTACAATCAACAATACAACACACAACAGTGGAACTCATTCAGCAAATTTATTTTGTCATACAAATTTTGAGTTATGTTAACACAGTCTTATTGAGACATAAAAGATCTTTAGAAACTCCACTCTATACAGTTTGGAAGAATACTTTATACCATGAGTTGAAGCCAACGAAAATAAAAGCAATGAAATCTCATGATTGTTAAATTAAATGTTCTGTTAGATCAGACTAGAAACGCCAAAATAAAGGAAGACCACTTACACAAAACACAAAATTCAACAACTGAAATGGTGTGGTTATGTGCTCAGAATGACTTCCTAACAGAATGCAAGAACACAGACAAAAAGGAAAGAGGAAGGCAAAGATAACAACGAAAAAAGATAGAACAAATAACAAGTAAGAAGATGAACAGAATGACACAAATGGTCAACACAGAAGAAAGTCAATTAATTTTTCTCAGAAGACATCAATGAACAACACAGTTGTCACTAACAGAAACATATGATCATATTATATGATTCTGAATGAGATCACAATTTCAACAAGTTAATAGATTTTGCAAGTAATGCAATGGAATAATGGTTATATTTTACAACAGTGGTTTCCAACTGGTGGTGCACGATATCTTTTTATGCAGCCCAAGATCTTATCTTGAAAACCAATTTAATAAATACTTTATTTACTTTAATACATGTACATGCATGAGAAATACATTAAATTAACTGAAAAGTTTATTTTATTTTATTCAAAGTTACTTTTAAGTGAGTCAAATTACAACTCAGCACACAGATAGGACATGTCTTTTTAGTGCTGGCTGCAGATCGACCTTAGTTTTCAAAATATACAGGGTTTAATATTTTTCTTATGTCTTCGTTATTGTAGGCTACTGACATAATAAAAATGTTGCTATTAAAGATATGTAGTAAAATGTTAAATGTAAAAATTACCGTACCACTTTTTACTTATTTACAATTAACTATTGCCTTTTTACTTGTACATTATTATTACTTGTCAAAAATATCAGTATGGAGAACCATACATGACTTCCATGTTCTAAGATTTATATTTAAATAATTTACGAAATGAAATGTTTCCATAGAAACTACTTCTTTCCACTTATTGCTTCAGCCTTAACCACAGTACTGTGGCACTAATGTATACCACCACACGTTATTGAACTCGATTTTCACTGATGATGGAAGTCGACGGCACTGCCGAAACGTCTGGTTTTGCAGAAATCATTGGACTACGGCCAAATAGCCCGGGAAGGAATTTTAACAACAAACTACTACTTTGTTGCCGATAACGTAGTACACATATAAAAATTATCCCCTCCCCCTTCAACTATAATTTTCATTTATAGAAAATTACCCCCACCCCGTTCAACTAGCCTCTTCATTTATAGATATTTCATCTACGTTTCTACAGTGGATTATTAAGATCTTCTTATCAGGATACTTTATTTATCAAAATTAAGTACTTTACTATTATTACAACAAAAAATGTTTCATGTAAACTGCCCTTTCCCCATACCGATCTTTAGGGGAGATGAGGGAGAGTTGGGACATTTAAATTTTCCAGGTATTAGGTTGGTACAAGAGATCAGCTGAGTTTGTGTGTTGACCAGTTTTATGTGCTGGTTTACTTAGTGTAACATACTGAAGATTCTGCCACATTCTTAATTGCACAGGTAAGAAAAACGTTTTTTACATGTTAAAAGTAAATTTTCTTACTTTTTAATATTTACATTATAAAAGGTGTTTGTTATTATGTTCGTTTTTCAAGCCTTGGCCATGAATATATCTCATTTTAAGGTTATGTCAATAATGCAACTTTACTATAACCTACAAAAATTTATCACACTTTTTTTGTTGATAAGCTGTTAAGGGAGACATGGGACAAAGGTTTGTGGGAACCTGTCCCAACTCTCCCATAATCTTTTACTTCATATAGTTTTATTAATTTGATTATATTAATTTATTACTTACATGAAATTAACTTTTTTATTTTACTGTTACAGGTGTAACCAAGATGCCATTAATTTATTAAAAAAAAAAGAATCGCCAATTATTCCTTATGATGTTAAGGAAAGAGCTATTAAGGAGTTCAGAGAGGGTGGAGGTCTTCGTCAGGTTGCTAAAAAGTATATGATACCTAAGACAACTCTGGCCAGATTAGCAAAAATTAACTCCACCGAGTTGAAGGAAACTGTAAGTAATTATGGCGCTTTATTTAAAAAATCACAAATATTCACAATAACCCAGGAAAAGATACTGACTGAATATCTGTTGTTTTCATCAAAAATGCATTATGGGCTCACCAAAACTGATGCGAAAAAGTTGGCGTATGAGTTTGGCTGTGCTAATGGAATGAAAATTCCTGAGAGCTGGAAATTAAAAAAGATAGCGGGAGAAGATTGGTGGAAAGGTTTTGCTCGGCGAAACCACACAATAGCGATACATAAGCCAGAGGCAACTAGTTTATCACGTTGCACTAGTTTTAATAAAAAAAATATTGAAGACTTTCTTGATAATCTGCAACAGACAGTAAATATAAATTGGATGCTTACTGTATATATAATTGTGATGAGACGGCTTTAACAACAGTGCAAGCTCCTAATAGAGTAATTGCTCAGAAAGGTTTAAAACAAGTTGGCCAAGTAACATCTGGTGAACGCGGCACTTTAGTGACTGGGCTGTTCACAGTAAATGCAGCTGGGAACTTTATCCCATCATTTAATGTATTTCCCAGAGCAAATTTTAAAGATTATATGTTGCATGGAGCACCAACAGGCTCTGCTGGATGTGCCTATAAATCTGGATGGATGACTGCCGACAATTTTCTGTTGTATCTGGAACATTTTCGTAAGTTCACAGCACCATCTGTTGAAAAACCAGTTCTGTTATTGCTAGACAATCATGATAGCCATATATCAATTGATTCCATAACATTCTGCAAAGAGAACCATATTATATTATTGACGTTTCCACCTCACTGCACCGAAAAACTACAACCCTTAGACATGGATGTATATGGACCCTTGAAGTCATACTATAATGGGGCATGTGATGCATGGATGAATACAAATCCAGGAAAAACTATAACTATTTATGAAATAGCTGCATTGTCAAGTGAGGCTATGAATCGAGCTCTAACTCCTAGCAACATTTTATCTGCATTTAAAAAAACTGGAATTTACCCATACAATCTGTCAGTATTTGAGGACTGTGATTATCTGATGTCTTATGTAACTGATCAGCCTGCAGAAGTTGAATGTAATCTTGTTGAGCAATGTATTTACACTGAACCTGGTGATATCTCAATTGTTACGAGTCCTACCAGTTGCTTCTTCCCAACCTTCATCATCAACCTCTCAATTAATTTCACCTGAAGAGCTTCGATCATATCCAAAAGCAGGTCCACGTAAGAAATCTAGAGGTGGCCGTAAACCTGCAAAAACCCTTATACTTACAAATACACCTGTAAAAGAAAGAGTGATAGCTGAATTGAAAGAGCGCAAACATGGAAAGAAAACCTACAGGCGCAAAATAAAATTCCCATCAAGTAGCAGTAGTGAAGAAGAGGATTATCCTGTCCCATTAATAGATACAGATGATGACCTCTCATCGTTAAAATTTTCCAGCGACGGAGATGAAGACATAGAAAAAGATGTGAGGCCTGATGACTTTGCTATTGTACGCTTTGCTACTAAGAAAATTATGGTCCACTATGTTGGAAAAATTGTGAGTGTACATGAAGAAGGCTACGATATTAAGTTTTTAAGAAGAAAAAGACAATCGTTTGAATTAATTTTTCCTAATGTTGATGACACTGCTTCTGTAGAGAAAAATGACATCGTAAAAAAACTACCAACACCAATGTCAATCAGGTGGAACTGAACGCGCTGAGCGGATTTATATTTTTTCCAGAAATTTATTTAAAAATATTGAAAATTTGCGATAATTATATGTAACTTTGTTTGGTGTAGTCCATCTTCTTGAGTCTGCTAATTAATGTAAAAACTGTCAATGTCAAGATGTAAAAACTGTGTCAAGATGTAAAAACTGTGTCAAGATATTTGAAACAAAACAGGTTTTTAATTACATATATATGATGAATCTTAATTTTTTACTATGATTTTTTTTTAGTTTTATAATAAAGAATTAAATAAAATCAATTTTATCATTATTTATTTACTGTCCCATCTCTCCCATAAGCATGTCCCAAGTGTCCCACATAAAGGGAGACATGGGATGAAATGTTTATAATTTTTAATGTTGTAATTTAAAATCTAAGTTACATTTTACAGGTTCAAATTTTTTCACAAGATACAAAAGACTATAACCTTTCTGACTATCCAATTTTAATTTGAAAATATGCAAATTCAAAAATTACAGCCCTAAAAATGTAAAAATTGTCCCAAGTCTCCCACACCTCCCCTACCAAAATCAATAGGCCTTGAGTCTTCTACAACTCGGGCACATATCTAAAAAATTATTTGATTCTGTTTGAATTTACGGCAGTTATCGTTCGTCATGAAAAAATTTCTCTTGTTACAACATAAAATGTTGCAGGTAAACTACCCCTTTCCCTTGACCGATCTTCACCAAAATCAACAGGCCTTGAGTTCTCTACAATGTAGGGAAGTATGCAAAACATTATTTGATTATGTTTGAATTTACGGCAGTTAACGTTCGTCATAGAAACAATTAACCTTATCACATAAACCGTTGCAGGTAAACTACCCCTTTCTCTTAACTGATCTTCACCAAAATCAATAGGTCTTGAGTCCTCTACAATTTAGGGATGCATGCAAAATATTATTTGATTCTGTTTGAATGTGCGGCAGTTATCGTTAGTCATAGAAACAATTACTCTTGTTAAAACATAAAGGTGGCAGGTAAACTACCCCTTTCCTTTAACCAATCTTCTCCAAAATCAATAGACCTTCAGTTCTTTACAAGTCAGGAAGGTATGTTAAACATTATCTGATTCTCTTTGAATTTACGGCAGTTATCGGTCATCATAGAAAAAATTACCCTTGTTAAAACATAAAACGTTGCAGGTAAACTACACCTTTTCCTAAACCGATCTTCACCAAAATCAACAGACCTTGAGTACTTAAAACTTCAGGAATGGATGCAAAAAATTATATGATTCTCTTTGAATATGCGGCCGTTATCATTAGTCATAAAAATAAATATCGGTATGGAGAACCATACATGACTTCCATGTTCTAACTTTTATATTTAAAATCATTTACGAAATGAAATGTTTCCATAGAAACTACTTCTTTCCACTTATTGCTTCAGCTTTAACCACAGTACTGTGGTTACTAACGTATACCACCACACGTTATCGCACTCGATTTTCACTGATGATGGCAGTCAATGGCACTGCAGAAACATCTGGTATTGCAGAAAACATTGGACTACGGCCAAACAGCCCGGGAAGGAATTTTAACAACAAACTACTACTTTGTTGCCGATAACATACTACAAATATACAAATTATCCCCTCCCCCTTCAACTATAATTTTCATTTACAGAAATTACCCCCACCAAGTTCAACTAGCCTCTTCATTTATAGATATTTCATCTACGTTTCTACAGTGGATTATTAAGATCTTCTTATCAGGATATTTTATTTATCAAAATTAAGTACATTACTTTGTTACACAAAAAATGTTTCAGGTAAACTACCCTTTCCCCCTAAACGATCTTCATCAAAAGCAATAGGCCTAGAGTCCTCTACAACACAGGCACATATGTAAAAAATTATTTGATTCCGTTCGAATTTACGGCAGTTATCGTTCTTCATGAAAAAATTTCTCTTGTTACAACATAAAATGTTGCACGTAAACTACCCCTTTCCCTTAAACGATCTTCACCAAAATAAACAGACCTTGAGTACTCTATAATTCACGAAGGTGTGCAAAAAAGTATTTGATTCTGTTTGAATTTACGGCAGTTATTGTTCATCATAGAAAAAATTACCCTTGTTAAAACATAAAACGTTGCAGGTAAACTACCCCTTTCCCTAACCCGATCTTCACCAAAAACAATAGGTCTTGAGTACTCTACAAATCAGGGCTGTATGCAAAAAATTATTTGATTCTGTTTGAATTTGCGGCTGTTATCGTTTCCCATAGGAAAAAATCTACAGACAGACACACTGACACTTTTCGAAAAATGACTTTTTCATGTTTTGAGGGTAGTACAATCAGAATCTGCATTTATCTCAAACACGATTTTTTTGCCATCACCATACTTCCATTTCCTTATGGAACATGGAAGTAAAATATCGGTTTGGAGAACCATACGTGACTTCCATTTTCTAAGATTTATATTTAAAATCATTTTTGAAACGAAATATTTCCATAGAAACTACTTCTTTCTACTTACTGCTTCAGCCTTAACCGCAGTACTGTGGTCACTAACGTATACCGCCTCAAGTTATCGCACTCGATTTTCACTGATGTTAGAAGTCGATGGCACTGCCGAAACATCTGGTTTTGCAGAAAACATTGGACTACGGCCAAAAAGCCCGGGAAGGAATTTTAACAATAAAATACTTCTTTGTTGCCGATAACGTAGTACATATATAAAACTATCCCCTCCCCCTTCAACTATTATTTTCATTTATAGAAAATTATGCCCACCCCGTTCAACTAGCCTCTTCATTTATAGATATTTCATCTACGTTTCTACAGTATTATTAAGATCTTCTTATCAGGATACTTTATTTAACAAAATTAAGTACTTTACTATTGTTACAACATAAAAAAGGTTTCAGGTAAACTACCCTTTCCCCCAAAACGATCTTCACCAAAAGCAATAGGCCTTGAGTCCTCTACAACTCAGGCACATATGTAAAAAATTATTTGATTCTGTTTGAACTTACGGCACTTAGCATTCGTAATGAAAAAATTTCTCTTGTTACAAAATAAAATGTTGCCGGTAAACTACCCCTTTAACCGATCTTCACCAAAATCAACAGGGCTTGAGCTCTCTACAATGTAGGGAAGTATGGAAAACATTATTTGAATATGTTTGAATTTACGGCAGTTATCGTTCGTCATAGAAAAATTACCCTTGTTATCACATAAAACGTTGCAGGTAAACTACACCTTTTTCTTAGCTGATTTTCTCCAAAATCAATAGATCTTGAGTCCTCTACAATTTACGGCTGTATGCAAAACATTATTTGATTCTGTTTGAATTTGCGGCTGTTATCGTTTACCACAGAAAAATATCGGTATGGAGAACCATACAGGACTTCCATGTTCTAAGATTTATATTTAAGATCATATTCGAAATGAAATATTTCCATAGAAACTACTTCTTTCTACTTATTGCTTCAGCCTTAAACCACAGTACTGTGGTCACTAACGTATACCACCTCACGTTTTCGCACTCGATTTTCACTGTGATGGAAGTCGATGGCACTGCCGAAAAGTCTGGTTTTGCAGAAAACATTGGACTACGGCTAAACAGCCCGGGAAGGAATTTTAACAAAGAACTACTTCTTTGTTGCCGATAACGTAGTACAGTACACATACAAAATTCTCCCCTCCCCCTTCAACTATAATTTTCATTTATAGAAAATTACCCCCACCCCGTTCACCTAACCTCTTCATTTATAGATATTTCATCTACGTTTCTACAGTGGATTATTATGAGCTTCTTATCAAGATACATTATTTATCAAAATTAAGTACTTTACTCTTGTTAAAACATAAAACGTTGCAGGTAAACTACCCGTTTCTCTAAACCAATCTTAACCAAAATCAATAGACCTTCAGTCCTCTACAATGCAGGGACGCATGCAAAAAAATATTTGATTCTGTTTCAATTTGCGGCAGTTATCATTCGTCATGAAAACATTTCTCTTGTTACAACATAACATGTTTCAGGTAAACTACCCCTTTCCCTTTACCGATCTTCACCAAAACAACAGGCCTTGAGCTCTCTACAATTTAGGAAGGTATGCAAAAAATATTTGATTTTCTTTGAATTTACGGCAGTTATCGTTCGTCATAGAAACAATTACCCTTGTTAAAACATAAAACGTTACAGGTAAACTACCCCTTTATCTAAACCGATCTTCACAAAAATCAATAGACCTTCAGTCCTCTACAATTCAGGGCTGTATGCAAAACATTATTTGATTCTGTTTGAATTTGCGGCTGTTATCGTTTGCCATAGAAAAAATATTACCCTTGATAAAAAAACGTTGCTGGTAAACTACCCCTTTCCCTTAACCGATCTTCACCAAAACCAACAGGTCTTGAGTACTCTACAATTCAGGGCTGCATGCAAAAAATTATTTGATTCTGTTTGAATTTACGGCTCTTATCGTTTACCATAATAAATACCCTTGTTAAAATATAAAACGTTTCAGGTAGACTACCCCTTTCCCTTAACCGATCTTCAACAAAATCAACAGACCCTGAGTACTGTATAATTCAAAAAGGTATGCAAAAGAGTAGTTGATTCTGTTTGAATTTACGGCAGTTATCGTTCGTCATAGAAAACATTACCCTTGTTAAACCATAAAAGGTTGCAGGTAAACTACCCCATTCCCTTAACCGATCTTCAACAAAATCAACACACCTTGAGTTCGGTATTTGAATTTTCGGGTGTTATCGTTTGCAATAGGAACAAATTACCCTTGATAAAAACAAATGTTGCCAGTAAACTACCCCTTTCCCTTAACCGATCTTCACCAAAAACAATAGGTCTTGTGTACTCTACAAATCAATGCTGTATGCAAAAAATTATGTGATTCTGTTTGAATTTGCGGCTATCGTTTGCCATAGAAAAAAATTATCCTTGATAAGAAAAACGTTGCAGGTAAACTACCCCTTCCCGTTAACCGATCTTCACCAAAAACAACAGATCTTGAGTACTCTACAAATCAGAGCTGTATGCAAAAAATTATTTGATTTGTTTGAATTTGGGACTCTTATCATTTTCCATAGAAAATACCCTTTTAAAATATAAAACGTTGCAGGTAAACTACCCCTTTCCATTAACCGATCTTCACCAAAAACAATAGGTCTTGATTACTTTACAAATCAGGGCTGTATGCAAAAATTTGTTTGTTCTGTTTGAATTTGCGGCTCTTATCGTTTACCATAGAAAATACCCTTTTAATACATAAAACGTTGCAGGTAAACTACCCCTTTCCCTTAACCGATCTTCACCAAAAACAATAGGTCCTGAGAACTCTACAATTAAGGGCTGTATACAAAACATTATTTGATTCTGTTTACATTTGCGGCTTTTATCGTTTGCCATAGAAAATACCCTTGTTAAAATATAAAATGTTGCAGGTAAACTACCCCTTTCCCTTAACTGATCTTCACCAAAAACAATAGGTCTTGTGTACTCTACAAATCAATGCTGTATGCAAAAAATTATGTGATTCTGTTTGAATTTGCGGCTATCGTTTGCCATAGAAAAAAATTATCCTTGATAAGAAAAACGTTGCAGGTAAACTACCCCTTCCCGTTAACCGATCTTCACCAAAAACAACAGATCTTGAGTACTCTACAAATCAGAGCTGTATGCAAAAAATTATTTGATTTGTTTGAATTTGGGACTCTTATCATTTTCCATAGAAAATACCCTTTTAAAACATAAAACGTTGCAGGTAAACTACCCCTTTCCATTAACCGATCTTCACCAAAAACAATAAGTCTTGAGTACTCTACAAATCAGGGCTGTATGCAAAAAATTGTTTGTTCTGTTTGAATTTGCGGCTCTTATCGTTTGCCATAGAAAACACCCTTTTAATACATAAAACGTTGCAGGTAAACTACCCCTTTCCCTTAACCGATCTTCACCAAAATCAACAGACCTTCAGTCCTCTACAATTCAGGGCTGTATGCAAAACAGTATTTGATTCTGTTTGAATTTACGGCAGTTATCGTTCGTCATAGAAAAATTACCCTTGTTATCACATAAAACGTTGCAGGTAAACTACACCTTTTTCTTAGCTGATTTTCTCCAAAATCAATAGGTCTTGAGTCCTCTACAATTTACGGCTGTATGCAAAACATTATTTGATTCTGTTTGAATTTGCGGCTGTTATCGTTTACCATAGAAAAATATCGGTATGGAGAACCATACAGGACTTCCATGTTCTAAGATTTATATTTAAAATCATATTCGAAATGAAATATTTCCATAGAAACTACTTCTTTCTACTTATTGCTTCAGCCTTAAACCACAGTACTGTGGTCACTAACGTATACCACCTCACGTTTTCGCACTCGATTTTCACTGAGATGGAAGTCGATGGCACTGCCGAAAAGTCTGGTTTTGCAGAAAACATTGGACTACGGCTAAACAGCCCGGGAAGGAATTTTAACAAAGAACTACTTCTTTGTTGCCGATAACGTAGTACAGTACACATACAAAATTCTCCCCTCCCCCTTCAACTATAATTTTCATTTATAGAAAATTACCCCCACCCCGTTCACCTAACCTCTTCATTTATAGATATTTCATCTACGTTTCTACAGTGGATTATTATGAGCTTCTTACCAAGATACATTATTTATCAAAATTAAGTACTTTACTCTTGTTGAAACATAAAACGTTGCAGGTAAACTACCCGTTTCTCTAAACCAATCTTCACCAAAATCAATAGACCTTCAGTCCTCTACAATGCAGGGACGCATGCAAAAAAGTATTTGATTCTGTTTCAATTTGCGGCAGTTATCATTCGTCATGAAAACATTTCTCTTGTTACAACATAACATGTTTCAGGTAAACTACCCCTTTCCCTTTACCGATCTTCACCAAAACAACAGGCCTTGAGCTCTCTACAATTTAGGAAGGTATGCAAAAAATATTTGATTTTCTTTGAATTTACGGCAGTTATCGTTCGTCATAGAAACAATTACCCTTGTTAAAACATAAAACGTTACAGGTAAACTACCCCTTTATCTAAACCGATCTTCACAAAAATCAATAGACCTTCAGTCCTCTACAATTCAGGGCTGTATGCAAAACATTATTTGATTCTGTTTGAATTTGCGGCTGTTATCGTTTGCCATAGAAAAAATATTACCCTTGATAAAAAAACGTTGCTGGTAAACTACCCCTTTCCCTTAACCGATCTTCACCAAAACCAACAGGTCTTGAGTACTCTACAATTCAGGGCTGCATGCAAAAAATTATTTGATTCTGTTTGAATTTACGGCTCTTATCGTTTACCATAATAAATACCCTTGTTAAAATATAAAACGTTTCAGGTAGACTACCCCTTTCCCTTAACCGATCTTCAACAAAATCAACAGACCCTGAGTACTGTATAATTCAAAAAGGTATGCAAAAGAGTAGTTGATTCTGTTTGAATTTACGGCAGTTATCGTTCGTCATAGAAAACATTACCCTTGTTAAACCATAAAAGGTTGCAGGTAAACTACCCCATTCCCTTAACCGATCTTCAACAAAATCAACACACCTTGAGTTCGGTATTTGAATTTTCGGGTGTTATCGTTTGCAATAGGAACAAATTACCCTTGATAAAAACAAATGTTGCCAGTAAACTACCCCTTTCCCTTAACCGATCTTCACCAAAAACAATAGGTCTTGTGTACTCTACAAATCAATGCTGTATGCAAAAAATTATGTGATTCTGTTTGAATTTGCGGCTATCGTTTGCCATAGAAAAAAATTATCCTTGATAAGAAAAACGTTGCAGGTAAACTACCCCTTCCCGTTAACCGATCTTCACCAAAAACAACAGATCTTGAGTACTCTACAAATCAGAGCTGTATGCAAAAAATTATTTGATTTGTTTGAATTTGGGACTCTTATCATTTTCCATAGAAAATACCCTTTTAAAATATAAAACGTTGCAGGTAAACTACCCCTTTCCATTAACCGATCTTCACCAAAAACAATAGGTCTTGATTACTTTACAAATCAGGGCTGTATGCAAAAATTTGTTTGTTCTGTTTGAATTTGCGGCTCTTATCGTTTACCATAGAAAATACCCTTTTAATACATAAAACGTTGCAGGTAAACTACCCCTTTCCCTTAACCGATCTTCACCAAAAACAATAGGTCCTGAGAACTCTACAATTAAGGGCTGTATACAAAACATTATTTGATTCTGTTTACATTTGCGGCTTTTATCGTTTGCCATAGAAAATACCCTTGTTAAAATATAAAATGTTGCAGGTAAACTACCCCTTTCCCTTAACCGATCTTCACCAAAAACAATAGGTCTTGTGTACTCTACAAATCAATGCTGTATGCAAAAAATTATGTGATTCTGTTTGAATTTGCGGCTATCGTTTGCCATAGAAAAAAATTATCCTTGATAAGAAAAACGTTGCAGGTAAACTACCCCTTCCCGTTAACCGATCTTCACCAAAAACAACAGATCTTGAGTACTCTACAAATCAGAGCTGTATGCAAAAAATTATTTGATTTGTTTGAATTTGGGACTCTTATCATTTTCCATAGAAAATACCCTTTTAAAACATAAAACGTTGCAGGTAAACTACCCCTTTCCATTAACCGATCTTCACCAAAAACAATAAGTCTTGAGTACTCTACAAATCAGGGCTGTATGCAAAAAATTGTTTGTTCTGTTTGAATTTGCGGCTCTTATCGTTTGCCATAGAAAACACCCTTTTAATACATAAAACGTTGCAGGTAAACTACCCCTTTCCCTTAACCGATCTTCACCAAAATCAACAGACCTTCAGTCCTCTACAATTCAGGGCTGTATGCAAAACAGTATTTGATTCTGTTTGAATTTACGGCAGTTATCGTTCGTCATAGAAAAATTACCCTTGTTATCACATAAAACGTTGCAGGTAAACTACACCTTTTTCTTAGCTGATTTTCTCCAAAATCAATAGGTCTTGAGTCCTCTACAATTTACGGCTGTATGCAAAACATTATTTGATTCTGTTTGAATTTGCAGCTGTTATCGTTTACCATAGAAAAATATCGGTATGGAGAACCATACAGGACTTCCATGTTCTAAGATTTATATTTAAAATCATATTCGAAATGAAATATTTCCATAGAAACTACTTCTTTCTACTTATTGCTTCAGCCTTAAACCACAGTACTGTGGTCACTAACGTATACCACCTCACGTTTTCGCACTCGATTTTCACTGAGATGGAAGTCGATGGCACTGCCGAAAAGTCTGGTTTTGCAGAAAACATTGGACTACGGCTAAACAGCCCGGGAAGGAATTTTAACAAAGAACTACTTCTTTGTTGCCGATAACGTAGTACAGTACACATACAAAATTCTCCCCTCCCCCTTCAACTATAATTTTCATTTATAGAAAATTACCCCCACCCCGTTCACCTAACCTCTTCATTTATAGATATTTCATCTACGTTTCTACAGTGGATTATTATGAGCTTCTTACCAAGATACATTATTTATCAAAATTAAGTACTTTACTCTTGTTGAAACATAAAACGTTGCAGGTAAACTACCCGTTTCTCTAAACCAATCTTCACCAAAATCAATAGACCTTCAGTCCTCTACAATGCAGGGACGCATGCAAAAAAGTATTTGATTCTGTTTCAATTTGCGGCAGTTATCATTCGTCATGAAAACATTTCTCTTGTTACAACATAACATGTTTCAGGTAAACTACCCCTTTCCCTTTACCGATCTTCACCAAAACAACAGGCCTTGAGCTCTCTACAATTTAGGAAGGTATGCAAAAAATATTTGATTTTCTTTGAATTTACGGCAGTTATCGTTCGTCATAGAAACAATTACCCTTGTTAAAACATAAAACGTTACAGGTAAACTACCCCTTTATCTAAACCGATCTTCACAAAAATCAATAGATCTTCAGTCCTCTACAATTCAGGGCTGTATGCAAAACATTATTTGATTCTGTTTGAATTTGCGGCTGTTATCGTTTGCCATAGAAAAAATATTACCCTTGATAAAAAAACGTTGCTGGTAAACTACCCCTTTCCCTTAACCGATCTTCACCAAAACCAACAGGTCTTGAGTACTCTACATTTCAGGGCTGCATGCAAAAAATTATTTGATTCTGTTTGAATTTACGGCTCTTATCGTTTACCATAATAAATACCCTTGTTAAAATATAAAACGTTTCCGGTAGACTACCCCTTTCCCTTAACCGATCTTCAACAAAATCAACAGACCCTGAGTACTGTATAATTCAAAAAGGTATGCAAAAGAGTAGTTGATTCTGTTTGAATTTACGGCAGTTATCGTTCGTCATAGAAAACATTACCCTTGTTAAACCATAAAAGGTTGCAGGTAAACTACCCCATTTCCTTAACCGATCTTCAACAAAATCAACACACCTTGAGTTCGGTATTTGAATTTGCGGGTGTTATCGTTTGCCATAGGAACAAATTACCCTTGATAAAAACAAATGTTGCCAGTAAACTACCCCTTTCCCTTAACCGATCTTCACCAAAAACAATAGGTCTTGTGTACTCTACAAATCAATGCTGTATGCAAAAAATTAGGTGATTCTGTTTGAATTTGCGGCTATCGTTTGCCATAGAAAAAAATTATCCTTGATAAGAAAAACGTTGCAGGTAAACTACCCCTTCCCGTTAACCGATCTTCACCAAAAACAACAGATCTTGAGTACTCTACAAATCAGAGCTGTATGCAAAAAATTATTTGATTTGTTTGAATTTGGGACTCTTATCATTTTCCATAGAAAATACTCTTTTAAAATATAAAACGTTGCAGGTAAACTACCCCTTTCCATTAACCGATCTTCACCAAAAACAATAGGTCTTGATTACTTTACAAATCAGGGCTGTATGCAAAAATTTGTTTGTTCTGTTTGAATTTGCGGCTCTTATCGTTTGCCATAGAAAATACCCTTTTAATACATAAAACGTTGCAGGTAAACTACCCCTTTCCCTTAACCGATCTTCACCAAAAACAATAGGTCCTGAGAACTCTACAATTCAGGGCTGTATACAAAACATTATTTGATTCTGTTTACATTTGCGGCTTTTATCGTTTGCCATAGAAAATACCCTTGTTAAAATATAAAATGTTGCAGGTAAACTACCCCTTTCCCTTAACCGATCTTCACCAAAAACAATAGGTCTTGTGTACTCTACAAATCAATGCTGTATGCAAAAAATTATGTGATTCTGTTTGAATTTGCGGCTATCGTTTGCCATAGAAAAAAATTATCCTTGATAAGAAAAACGTTGCAGGTAAACTACCCCTTCCCGTTAACCGATCTTCACCAAAAACAACAGATCTTGAGTACTCTACAAATCAGAGCTGTATGCAAAAAATTATTTGATTTGTTTGAATTTGGGACTCTTATCATTTTCCATAGAAAATACCCTTTTAAAACATAAAACGTTGCAGGTAAACTACCCCTTTCCATTAACTGCTCTTCACCAAAAACAATAGGTCTTGAGTACTCTACAAATCAGGGCTGTATGCAAAAAATTGTTTGTTCTGTTTGAATTTGCGGCTCTTATCGTTTGCCATAGAAAACACCCTTTTAATACATAAAACGTTGCAGGTAAACTACCCCTTTCCCTTAACCGATCTTCACCAAAAACAATAGGTCCTGAGAACTCTACAATTCAGGGTTGTATGCAAAACATTATTTGAGTCTGTTTACATTTGCGGCTTTTATCGTTTGCCATAGAAAATACCCTTGTTAAAATATAAAATGTTGCAGGTAAACTACCCCTTTCCCTTAACCGATCTTCACCAAAAACAATAGGTCTTGAGTACTCTACAATTCAGGGCTGTATGCAAAAAGTATTTGATTCTGTTTGAATTTGCGGCTATCGGTTGCCATAGAAAAAAAATCTACACACACACACACACACACACACACACACACACACACACACACACACACACACACACACACACACACACACACACACACACACACACACACACACTTTTCGAAAAATGACTTTTACTTCCATGTTACTTAAGGAAATGGAAGTATGGTGATGGCAAAAAAAATCGTGTTCAAGATAATTGCAGATTCTGATTGTACTACACTCAAAACATGAAAAAAAGTCATTTTTTGAAAAGTGTCTGTGTGTGTGTGTCTGTCTGCTGTAGATTGTTTCTATGGCAAACGATAACAGCCGCAAATTCAAAAAGAATCAAATAATTTTTTTGCACACAGCCCTGGTTAAACTTTGTACTTATTTAAACTTTGTACGTACTGTAAAATCTGCATTGCGGTCCGTGCAGTGACGTCATTTCTCCCCCACCCCGCTAATCTGCTGCCGGCTTGTATCCAAGCGCGCAGCAGTCAAATTTAGATAGTTAACTGCAAGACTCCGGATGGGCAACTCGCCTCAGTTCACCAGCCGCGGTTACATAAAGTTTTATAATTTCAAAATTTTAGCATGATCATCATGCGAGAATTACTTAGGCGATCTCGGCCTCTACGTACGATTATGGCTTTCAATATTTAATTCTATCTTAATTCCCAGGCATTTATGCCACGCTGAACTGCACACGCCAGCAACTATTTTCTAATAATTTTCAATAAATAATTAACCCCAAAAAACATATACAGTCCACTTAGTTATTTCATTTCTCACCAGCTAACTCAACAACTAGCATTCTAAGACTAACTTAAGATTGCATCGAAAGCGTCTAAGACGCATCATTTTGGTCCACCAAGGCCGGATCCGAATCGTGATTCGGACCAAAATTCTCAGATATATTTCATTTAATGGGCCCAAACAACGTTTGGTTCAAGCCCGAACACTTTCAAACTTTAGATTGCTGGCCATTGCACGCCTTCATTGTTCTCAAAAAACTTCATATGTGACATTGCAAGATTCTGCAGAGCATCATATCTGAGACAGCAAGACACTACAAGTCATCATCATTTGTCATACAACACCGAAATTCCAGAACTTCAAAATTATACGGAGAGCTACAACTTCAAGTGTTACCCGACCAGCAGAAACAAGAGTTGCGCCAACATCTAAGGCCTGCCGAACAGGATCACCAAGGCAATAACAGGATCGGAACCATCTTGAACACGCCAGGATTCACAATCCATGTGACTATGAACTTGCATTTCTTATAATTTTTCATTTATAATTTTTATGTACAGCAAAGTCAGTAATATTTTATCACAGATTTAATAGCAGTTAATATAAAATCATTAATAATTTTTATATAAACAGATATTAGTGTCAAGTGGCAATAAACTTGTATTTTTACCTAAATTTTCATTTACGCAGCTGTACAATAATGCATTAAGAAACTTAAGTGATGTGATAAGGCTATATGTATATTGTCACTTTGAATGATTCATATTTTCAATAACTTCCATAACTATTTTTTAAAGAAAATAAGTACCTATTATAATAAGCAATAGATTAAGTTGCATACCGATCACTGGCTCCCGCACCATATCAGGATTTAGTAAATTATTCAAATTACAACAATTGTTCACCTGCTCTATATTTAGCTATCGTTTTCGAATCACATTTTGCATTTCAGTCGTGGCTGATGTGAAGGCGTTAATTAAGAAACGGGGGACAATTAAGGCCTCTATCTCCCGTGTAAATACATTCGCTGACAATTTCGATCCGGACATAAGCGATCACGATGCCTTAAAAATTAAACTCCGCCACTTGATGGAATTGTCCGCGAAGTATGATAAAATTCAGACCCAGATTGAGGCTGATGATTCTGATTTCACATCAGTCAGTGACAGGGTTCAAACAGAGGATGATCTCTGTCATACTGAGTGTAAGCTACACCATTCATTAGAACAAGTAGAGGAGGTGAACAAAAAACCATTGATTCAAGCTAAAGTTACGCCAATTAAACCCCCCCCCCCACCATACAGTTAGAGCCAATTAAATTGCCCTGCTTCTCAGGTAACATTATTGATTGGCAGCATTATTATAATATGTTTTTGGAACTAGTACACGTCAGAACTGACCTGACGGACATTCAGAAATTACACTATTTACACTCTTCCTTAAGATACGAAGCTCACAATAACCCATGACAATTATGCGGTAGCCATTGATCTATTGAGGCCCAGGTATGACAGCAAATTAATTGTATCGGCTTATCATATAGGGAATGTCTTGGGCATGAAGTCCATTCAACAAGAGTCCATGGTTGGCATTTCCAAATTCATTGACGAGATCACCGCGAATATAAATACTTTAAATTCATTAAATTTACCGGTAAAAACCTTTGAAATCATTTTCGTTCAATATTTAATGCAAAAACTCGATAACCAGACATGCAGGCTATGGAAGGAAAGCCTGTCCAACGAGCGATTTCCTAATTTTAATAATTTTATTAAATGTTTAAATAGTAGAAGGCAATTAATGCAGAACGTCAGTGCCTCGACCAGTTCAGTAAATAGAATACAAGTTAGCGATAAGACTCTCTATCGCAAAGCTATTAAACCGGCCGATCTTACTAGGTCAACATTCCATTCTCATATCGGTAATAACATTTGTCAGCTGTGTCGTGGTAAACACCGCCTCTCTGAATGCCCACAATTCGTGGCTATATCTCCCCTTGAACGAAAAAATATTTTAATTAAACATAAACTTTGCTTAAATTGCATACGTCCAGGCCATGATCTCGCACACTGTCCTTCCAAATTTGCTTGCAGGACATGCGCTAAACGCCACCACACAATGATCCACACATCAGGCAATAACGCTTCGAGTAGGAACAATCAATTTTCACTGAAACTGCAAACAAACAAATCCATTCTATTATCCACCGCTGTCTGCATGACAATTGACCATGCCAGTAGGAAGCACCCAGTAAGGATTTTATTGGACTCAGGATCGCAAGCTAACTTCTGCACCATGAGTTTCGCACGTCGCATGGGTATGGGTCTAAAACTAACTAAATCTCAATTACCCATCACTGGTATAAACAATTCCTTATCTCAAGCTGACTTCAGTACTAGGGTAAGGTTGCGTTCTCGTTATAAGAATTTTAGTTTGAATGTGCATTGCGCTGTGCTTCCCAGTATTACGAATAATCTACCTGCGGAATAGTTTGATATCTCATTCCTAAATATACCAAAAGGCATATTCCTAGCTGACCCGCAACTGAACTTTTCTTCACAAATCGACGTACTACTTGGTGCGCAGTACTAGGGGAGGCCGGGGTAATAAGAAACAGAAGGGGTAATAAGAGACAAAAAAAATTATAGCACTTGCATTGATTTCGTGAGGAATTTGAAAAAAATATATGTTATTGTACTAAAGAAATGAAACTTACTGATTTTTTAACACATTTTTCCAGTTACTTTTTCATGCCAAAATAAATTATTGAAAATTTGGTTAAAAATAGTGTCTCTTATGACCCCTTAGGGGTTTTAAGAGATCTCTTCAGATAATTCTGAACATTTTAATTTTTTTGGATCTGAAATATTTACATTTGTTCCTGAAATATCAAGGGTTAAAAAATGAAATTTACAAGTTGGTACTTAAAATTTATTTAACTGAGCATTAAATATCAAAAATCATTTAAACAAAGGATATTTGAGTTTTATGGAATCTACATACACCATGGATAAACCTGGCACTACAAAATAAAAAAGAATGTTGACAAGAAATTTTCTGGAGAATTTCTAAAACTCACTTTTAAGAAGTGAAAAAATCGTGAATTAAGAAAACAAACTATTTTGACAAATAGTTTTAGCTAACTCAAATGAACTGTAACAGCTGTTAAATCATAATCATACAAGAAGAGAACACTGAAAAACATCTTAAATCTAATGTTGACCAAAATTTAACTTAAACTACATTTTCTAAAAACATTTAAATGAATATTACAACCTTTATTCGACAGTCTAACGAACATGTGAAAAATGTACAAAAGAGTTTTATTGAGGGTCTGAATGTTATGTAAACTTAAAGTTAACATTTAAAAACCTCACAAATTTAATTTAAACTTTAGCTTTAGTGTAACATAATTATAGCAGATAAACTCTATCTTAGGCTACTTAAATGAACATAGGAAAAATTTATAAAAGCACTTTCGGCATATAGGCACTAGGCATGAGTTCAACTAGCATTAAGAATACAATACCAACAGAAAAAGAGTCATTTTTTATCTTTCTGGTTGAGTTTCAAAATCCCTTTCTGGCTTTGCTGTAAACAAAACGAATTTTTTGGAGCTGTCCTCTCGAAATCTGGAATGGCCCATTTCCCTCCAGTTTGATAGGTCCATAAAACACAAATCTGGATGGCACTGTTTAATGTCATCATGGGCAGGCCAATTGAAACTACTTAGTTCTTTTTTCAAAAATTTAACTTTGCAGAGTCCTTCGTCTGGAAAATCAATAACCCTCCCAACATACCAGTCAAGATCGTAGTACACAGCGTAATACATTTCTAAACAAGGTTCTACTCTGGTCGGGTCAATTTCTTCAGGTAAACTTTCATCGGATGATGATGAAATTAGTTGATCCAAAAAATATTCTTCTTCACCGTCAGTATCCATGCACAGACTCTGACTGGATTCAGAGTCCGAGGATACACTGACTTTGCGTTTTTTGCCTTTGGTAATCTTGGAGGTACCGCTTAGTTTGTCATACTTGGACTGCTTTTCTGACCTTTTCCCAGTAGTTTTCACTTTTTTGTGTGTCTTTTCATCTTCAGCCTTTTTAACCCTCTCCATAACTTTTTTGGATGTTAGGATTTCTCCCTTTTTTCCAGAAATTTTTTTGCGCTTCCCTGCCAGCTTTGGTGTAGATTTCATGACACTTTCAGTAAGTTTAAACCGAATGAAGTTCTCAAATGAGGTTGAATGCTGCACATAATCACCTGCTTGCCAAGATGAACATCCAGGTTGATTTTCCTGTTCAATTGGTGTAGCTGGAACTTCAGTGCATGTTTCAGATGTAGTAAGAGGTTTCGGTAAAGCAGGATTTGCTGAAGCAGGAGAGAGTGCTGGAGAAGAAGTCCTGGGTGTACCCGAAGGCTCACAGAAGTTGGTGTGGATTTAGTGGAGGGTGTCACAAATCCATGTTTTGAAGCTGTAGCTTGTTCAATAGCTTTAAATCTCTGGAGTTTTATAGGATTGTAGGCCTCCTCTGGAAACTTTGAAGCATCTGCTGGAAACAGGCCAGTGTGAAGAAACCCTGATACTAAAAGCCTTGGATGGAAGTGCTCTTCCCACAGGACCTTGATTTTCTTTGAGAACTCTTCTCTAGGCAGAGGAGTGCCTGGGTTAGTTCGGTTCCATTGCACCATTAGATTGTTCCAAGCATTCTTTAGGGGCTTGAAAACTGTTAAGTCAAGGGGCTGCATAAAATGTGTCAAGTTTGGCGAAAGTTTGATCAAAATCACGTTGTTATCATACGCCATTTTAATCAATGGATAGTTTACATGGAAGGCAACGCCATCAAAGAACAGAATGATTTTCTTGTTGTTGCGCTGTTCTTTTGAAGGGATGTTCTTTAAGAACGCTTCTGAAAACCAATTAGCAAAGATGGTCCCTTCCATCCAGCCTTTCTTCTGTGCAGTGTACACTGTTCCTGGGTAATCGTTTTCAGGAATCCAGGTACTCCAAATGTATGTTCCAGAGAAGATGATGAAAGGTGGCATCTTTGTACCGTCAGCTCCACCACAAGCTGGCACAGTCGTGTTCAATTTTCCTGAACCAGCAACATTCTTTGAAACTCTTTTGGTACCCTTTTTAGCAATGACACGGACATCACTTGGGTCATGTGCAAATGAAGTTTCGTCACAGTTGTAAATGAATTTTCCATTTCCTTCTGCTAATTTTTCTTTAATGTACAGCTTCTTGACATCCTTGTAGAAACGATTGACTGTAAAGGGGTCTGCGCCTCTCACTCTCTGGTTACTCAACTGTTCTCCTTTTCAGATTCTTAATTGTGGGTGCCTTTTTAAAAATAAGTTAAACCAGTCATCAGAGGGCTTATTGTCATTCCACCTGGTCTTCAGTTTACTGTAGTCCAAGAATTCTTTTACTAAGTTTAAAGTTTCTGATTTCGTCAGACCCTCTCCATGTGTAGCACATGTTTCCAGGTACTTTGAAAGTGCAGCTTCTTCTTCTTTTGGAATTTCTTGCTTGCGTCCAGCTCCAATTTTGTCTTCAGGATTTTTGTAGTGTTTTCCTAGTGTTGAGGGAGGGACTTCAAATTTTTTAGCTCCTGTTCTAATTGATACTCCCTTCTTAACTTCCGCAATTGCTTTTTTCATGTTTTCTGGGTCAAATTGACACCGAATATATTTTTTAATATATTTTCTTGGCATTTTAAATGATTGTCTTAGCACTGCTTTTTGGTTATTACTTATACACTGTCTATTAACTTTTAATCTGTCTATGCACTCAATATTTCATTTCACAAACCTGAAACAAACATAAGTTTTAAAAAGAGGCTGTCTCTTATTACCCCTTGAAAATTTCAAAAACGGGTAATAAGAGGCAAGCCCATAATTCACCTAAAATGAAACGTTTCAGCAATTAAAAAAATTTCACACCAATCTTCATAATCCTAGTCACAAAATTACATATCAGTCATTTTCAAAATTCTAACTCAATTTTCACAATAAAATTTTATTTTGGAAAGTCACGAACTTCCGTAGTAAGTTCAAAGTGAAGGTATTTTTTAGTAGTGTAAAAAAAATTTAAAAACTCATATCAGTTCGAAAGTAAGTGTATGGTAAGAAAAAAAAGTGTTGAAGTTACCATTACTTATTTTTTACCATTTTGAATTGATATTTAGGGCGTTTTTTTGGCCGTGTCTCTTATTACCCCGGCCTCCCCTATTTACAATTAATTGAACCTGTCAAATTCATCTGCAGCCCACACTTTCCCATAATACAGGAGACAAAATTGGGATTCATTCTTGCGGGTAACTTGCCCTTTAATGTCGACATGACGAAGCTTGTCTCGTCATTCATAGCATGCGAAGATAATAATGCCATTTCCTCGCAACTAAAGGACTTCTGGAATTTAGAGGACGTTGCTGCTCGTGCTCCCTCCGTTGAGGACTCGGAATGCGAAAGTCATTTTGTTGCTAATACTTTCCGCAATAATGATGGTAGATTTGTGGTATCCCTACCTCGCAGGTTATACAATTCTCATTTGGGCAGTTCTCATCCCGATCTTGAGCAAGAACAACGTAAGCAAGTCCAAACCTCATTGGTTGCTGCTTCATCTACGTCTAGTTATTTTGAAAACTACTCTTCGCTTTCAAAACTCCTTCGTGTATTTTCGTATTGCCGTCGATTCATTCGGAACTCTAGGCTCCCCATAGCTGATAGAGACACTTCCTTTTTAACTTCCCATGAGTTACATGGTACACTTTTGGTTTTTATTCGCCAGTCCCAGCGATCGCACTTTAGCATCGAAATCAAGGAACTTTAAGCACAACACTGTATCCCTAATAATAGTAAAATTCTTTCACTTAACCCCTTTATGGACAATGCGGGGATATTATGCGTGGGCGGACGCCTTCAGCACTCCCAGCTTACCTATGAGAGCAAACACCAAATCATACTCCACCCGCATTCTCATCTCAGCAAATTGATCATAGAAGGCGAGCATCTTTGTCTACTACACGCTGGGGTACAATTGACTCAGTACTCTCTACGGCAGAAATATTGGATAATTAATGATAAATCTTCTATACGATCAGTAATACACAAATGTATCACTTGTTTCGATTCCGTGCTAGGGGTTCAAGCCAATTACTAGGACAATTACCCTCTTCCCGGGTTACTCCTGCTAAGCCATTTTCTCAATCTGCAGTCGACTATGCCGGTCCCGTATTTATACGTCATGGCGGGCAGCGTTCCAAATCAACGTCAAAGGCTTATATTTATATGCTCTATTTATATGCATGGCCACTAAGGCCATTCACCTTGAACTAGTCTCAGATCTTACCTCAGACGCTTTCATAGCAGCCTTAAAACGGTTTATAGCTCGTAGAGGTATCCCTGATCAGATATTCTCTGACAATGGTACAAATTTTTGTCGTGCTAGTAGTACACTTCACAAATTATACAAACAAAGGTTTTGTAAAATATATAAAAACACTTGGTAAGTTTCACAAATTTTTTAATTAACTCTGACAGCTGTTTCGACTAACTTAAGCCATTGTCAAAGAGCGAGTGAATGAAATTACTGAACACAGGATGTTAGAGTAGTGTAGGTGGTAAACATCTGTTTAGGGCGTTTCTGGAACATCTGTGTTGTGATGGCGAGGGGTGGGGAGTGTGTGCATGAGACAAGGGAAGGTCTGGTGTCTTTAAAAAAAACTAAATACAATCATGAATGCAAAATATAAAATTAACTGAACTAAATATAAACTGAATGCAAAATTTAAAATAATGATGAACATTCAAAATAATATAAAATAAACTAAACTAAATAACAGATTTTAATAAAGGGGATACACAAAATTCAGTCTGTTCATTGGTTAAATTTTTGTTATTTTTTATTGCTTTTTTAATTTCTAAAATTTCTAACAAATCCATTTTTCTACCTTTTTGTATGTTGTGGAGTAGTGTTATGTTTTTTGTGTCTATAAAGTGATTGTGTTGTAAGCAATGATCTGCAAAACCTGTATTAGATGTATTGGTTAAAATCGCCTTCTTATGTTCAGAAATGCGATGTTTCAGAGCACGGCCACATTGTCCGATATAAATAGCATCGCATTCTGCACAGTGTATTTCATAAACTCCATTTTTCTCCAGTGTATTAGATTTTTCTTTATTATTGACTAGTAGTGAAAAAAGATTACGTTTGTTTACTGATACCATGTTAAGACCATGGTTTTTTAACCTATTATTAATCTTATCTGTTATACACGGAATGTAATTTGTTAAGTGAAATTTTTTGTTACCCTGATCTGGCTCTATGGAATAAAATTCTTTTAAAGTAATTTTCTTCTGTTTTTTTAAAATTAAAGAATTAATTATTCTTTCATCATAACCGTTATTTTGTGCTATGATGAAAGAATAATTAATTCTTTAATTTTAAAAAAACAGAAGAAAATTACTTTAAAAGAATTTTATTCCATAGAGCCAGATCAGGGTAACAAAAAATTTCACTTAACAAATTACATTCCGTGTATAACAGATAAGATTAATAATAGGTTAAAAAACCATGGTCTTAACATGGTATCAGTAAACAAACGTAATCTTTTTTCACTACTAGTCAATAATAAAGAAAAATCTAATACACTGGAGAAAAATGGAGTTTATGAAATACACTGTGCAGAATGCGATGCTATTTATATCGGACAATGTGGCCGTGCTCTGAAACATCGCATTTCTGAACATAAGAAGGCGATTTTAACCAATACATCTAATACAGGTTTTGCAGATCATTGCTTACAACACAATCACTTTATAGACACAAAAAACATAACACTACTCCACAACATACAAAAAGGTAGAAAAATGGATTTGTTAGAAATTTTAGAAATTAAAAAAGCAATAAAAAATAACAAAAATTTAACCAATGAACAGACTGAATTTTGTGTATCCCCTTTATTAAAATCTGTTATTTAGTTTAGTTTATTTTATATTATTTTGAATGTTCATCATTATTTTAAATTTTGCATTCAGTTTATATTTAGTTCAGTTAATTTTATATTTTGCATTCATGATTGTATTTAGTTTTTTTTAAAGACACCAGACCTTCCCTTGTCTCATGCACACACTCCCCACCCCTCGCCATCACAACACAGATGTTCCAGAAACGCCCTAAACAGATGTTTACCACCTACACTACTCTAACATCCTGTGTTCAGTAATTTCATTCACTCGCTCTTTGACAATGGCTTAAGTTAGTCGAAACAGCTGTCAGAGTTAATTAAAAAATTTGTGAAACTTACCAAGTGTTTTTATATATTTTACAAAACCTTTGTATTAGTATGTTTCACCAAGTGCCCAACGAGTCATCAATTAATATCGTGAATTATACAAACTTTTTCAATCTAATGGATTTGAACAGACCACCCAGAATTTTACCAATGCCCAAGGCATCAAATGGTCCTTTATTCCCCCCCCCCCCCTCAGCACCTCATTTCGGTGGCCTGTGGGAAAGTTTCATTCCCAAATGATTATTTGCACCAGTTGCAACAACGCAACAAATGGTGCATCCCGTCAAAAAATTTGGCTCCCGGACAACTTGTCCTTATTTTGGAAGACAATTCCCCCCCCCCCCACTGCAGTGGAAATGCAGGGTAGTCACTCAAGTCTATTCGGGTCAGGACTCAATAGTGCGCGTCGCGGATGTTCGCACCGCAAACGGTATCCTACGTCGGCCCATTCATAAATTATGTCCACTTCCAGTGGCCTCAGACTAATTGCATGAGCGTTCATGCGACACATATTAGTGATGTGAACTTTATCGGATTATCGTGCTTCATGCCCGGGACATTCCCCGGGCGGTCACATGCTTTACATTGTTATGCTTATTATATCAATTATTATGCCTTTACTATTGTCTTATTCTATGGTTATATATTTTTGAATTTTTCTGGGATTATTATTCTAATATTATGCATATCAATTATTATGTCCTTTACTATTGTATTATTCTATGGTTATATATTTTTGAATTTTTTGGGGATTATTATTCTAATATTATGCATATCAATTATTATGTCTTTTACTATTGTATTATTCTATGGTTATATATTTTTGAATTTTTTGGGGATTATTATTCTAATATTATGTACTGCCAACTATTATGTCTGTCTGATTATTGTATTATTATGTATCATTATCATGTTATTATGTGTTATGGAATCTTATTATCATTATTCTATTACTATGTAACGTAAATCATTATGTATTACGTATCCTTACATGAATTTGGTATGTCAATCATACTGTTATGTACTACTGAATTTCTTTTGGTGTCAGTGCTCTATTGTTATGCATGTCAATTATTATGTCTTTGTTATGTATTGTTGAATTTTGGTGTCACGTAATGTCAATTATTATATACTATTCACACATTGACTTAAGTTGCAAAATCGCCCGATTTTGTGCGGGCAATATGGTTAAACTTTGTACTTATTTAAACTGTGTACTGTAAAATCCGCATTGCGGTCCGTGCAGTGACGTCATTTCTCCTCCCGCTAATCTGCTGCCGGCTTGTATCCAAGCGCGCAGCAGTCAAATTTAGATAGTTAATTGCAAGACTCCGGACGGGCAACTCGCCTCAGTTCACCAGCCGCGGCTACATAAAGTTTTCAATATTTCAAAATTTTAGCATGATCATCATGCGATAATTACTTAGGCAATCTCGGCCTCTACGTACGATTATGGCTTTCAATATTTAATTTTATCTTAATTCCCAGGCATTTATGCCGCGCTGAACTGCATGCGCCAGCAACTATTTTCTAATAATTTTCAATAAATGATTAACTCCAAAAAACATATACAGTCCACTTAGTTATTTCATTTCTCACCAGCTAACTCAACAACTAGCGTTCTAAGACTAACTTAAGATTGCTTCAAGAGCGTCTAAGACGCATTAGTCCTGAATTGTAGAGTTCTCAAGACCTACTGTTTTTGGTGAAGATCGGTTAAGGGAAAGGGGTAGTTTACCTGCAACATTTTTTGTTTTAACAAGAGGGTATTTTCTATGGCAAACGATAATAGCCGCAAACTGAAACAGAATCAAATAATGTTTTGCATACAGCCCTGAATTGTAGAGTTCTCAAGACCTATTGTTTTTGTTGAAGATCGGTTTAGGGAAAGGGGTAGTTTACCTGAAACGTTTTATGTTTTAACTTGGGTAAATTTTTCTATGACGAATGATAACTGCCGTAAATTCAATCAGAATCAAAGTGTTTTGCATACCTTCCTGAGCTATAGAGAACTCAATGTCTGTTGATTTTGGTGAAGATCGGTTACGGGAAAATGGTAGTTTACCTGCAACATTTTTCTCCATCTACAACGTTTCCTGTAGTGTTCCTTTTACACATATATATAATCTCAAATAATCTGAAATGTAGTTTGTTCCAGTTAAAATTGTCATATTAATTTGTTTAATCTTTCATTCTGCCCTAAACTTACTTAACTTCATGTGGAATTACTATTAACAGAAAGTGATGTGAAGTACCAAATTTCAATTTTCTATCTTGCACATTCTCTGTTCTCTATATTTTACGTCCATGAAGTGCACCCAACATAAAGTGTTAAGCATTATATAATTACAAAAGAATAAATTTGTTCATAATCTGAATTTAAAGACTTATTACAAAACTGCTGATCTAAGTACAGAAATGCTTATTAAATTTTAAGATGAGAATCAGAACTGATCATGTAGTGAAAGTAAGCTTCATATAGCACATTTTATATACTTCTAGTGGAAAAGAAATTTTTTACATCCTGAGAACTGTGACTCTGCATTACTGAGCTATTTCAAGAAACCCAGATATTATCTGCTTTGATTACTGACTTGCCTTTTATGAAGAGACCATGAGAAGTGTTTTTCTAAAAACAGTTTTTTTATGAAACCTGATCTTCAAAAATATTTTTTTGTACTTACCACATTTCATTAATTTTTAATGACTTTCAACATTTTCCCTGTATGATAGCTAGTACTCAAATTCATGAAATAGTTTCATTTTATATCTTATTCTTTTGTCTTTTACAAAATCTTTTTTTATACTATTTTCCATACAAAAAAAAACTTTTCACTTAGTAAAATTTACTGAAAACTGTAGGCTAACCCAAATGTTTAGTTATTCTCATTGATATCTTAATTAACTTACTAATACTTCTGAAATGCAATACTTAACATTTGGGAGACAATATATGGTTTTAAGGATACTGCAGTAATATAAATTTTGTTAATAAAATTTCACTAAAGAGGAGAACAACACCAAAGCAATTCTACTTGGGATTACAATCAGCCATATGAAAGGCGCGCAATTATACAGCGAGGAATTACACATTTTGAATTATGGGTTCACAGATGACCGATACAAATGAAATTATTACAAATGAGTGATATGATCAATGAATGGGCCAAATCTATTCCTTCAACTGATTATGATGTTAAGTTCCACCTTGACCTGACTTGTATTCTTGTACAAATTCCCCATATAATAGTAAATAAAATTCTTAAAAATGTTTAAAAGCTGGTCCTTAAAAAAGAAAAAAATCAACTCAAACCAAAGAACTTACGACTTTTACATCAATGAAACAATATTTGTGGTAGTATGAAAATGCAATTAAAAGGTTCAAAGTACATTCATATATGGGCAAAGTACAAAGTCTACATCAAGGAACACAGTGTGGAATGGTGGTTGTGACATGATGTGTATGAAGACACAAAATTATTGCTGTTTATGGAAGACACAAAATTAAACAATCAGAACAGAAATCAGAAAACAAATAGTATTTCCTTGTTTTCATATAACTGATGGATGCAGAATGCATATGTTCTGCAAATTTCTGAAAATTAGAACAGTATCGTTGAGAATCACATAGTTCATAATTGAACAGTTATCTTCACCTCACAGCCTGCTTGAGCTGTCAGCTTGCAGCAGCAAACCACTGGAGTTGTATTAAACACGACCTTCAACTACACAAAAGCATAAATTAGCCTATCTGCTATTATCCAAAAATTGATCTTTCCTTGTTATTAGTTTCTTTAATAATGATTTTCACAAATAACGGCCACAGTATTGTGTGTGTGTGTGAAATGGCTATTTTCCTAAGTAATAAAACGTTCTGTATATTTTAAAAAGGAAGCGAGGACAGGAGATGCTTACATTTATATTAATGTACAGTATTTCTATTTCAATTTTACTGCTCTACACTAGTAATGTATACAATTGCTAAAAATTAAATGTGCAGTATAGAAAAGGATAAGAATACCCTTGAGACAAAACTGAAGGTGTCATAAAAAATAATATACCAAACGCATTAATACAGCAAATCTGTGCCTTCAGAATCTGCAATCCATGCAATAATTAAAAGTAAGGACTGCAATCTCATTGCTACAAAAGACAGTTGTTCCTCTGTTGATTTCACAAAGCTCTTATTTCCACTCTCTTAATGGTTTATCTTGAGAAAACATTACACATTCCCTTAAAAGAGTGTAGTCAACATCAGTACAGGATGGTTTGAAATTTCTTAAAATCATATTCAACATTTTTAATTCAAGGCGAAGCAAGCAGAATGAATTTAGAATGAAATCTTTTTTTTGGCAATAATGTGCGTCTTTTAAAGTTTCGAAGAGCAGTTTTTACACTTTTGGTTGGGAGAAACGCCAAGAGAATTGTAAATTGAAATCACTAACTGTTTACAACTCAGAGAATCCCCAGACTTGTAAAAAGATTTTTAAGAAATCTTTTCCAGTTTACTGGGAACCTATCTAATTCAAAAAGCAGAAAGTTCCGTATCAATTTAAACGCTAGATCTTCATGTAACAACAATGAAGACATCTATGTTAAGACGATGTCTCATGAGTTGCTTAACTTCTAATCCTGAAGTCATTTAACTGTATGATAGCAGAACTAAAGAAAAGCCTTTGAGAAGAATTGATAGAAAAGAATGGCATATGGGAGTCAATGTTATGGTTCAGTGCCTATAATACTGTACAAAAACAATTATTAAGATATAACAATGAGTTCACACAAACTGTAGAATGGATATGCATTAATGACAACTGATGTTATATAGGATGAAATTTTTACTTTCAAAATAAATGACAATTTGGCAAACAGGCCTACATCTGTGTTTTCTCTATACATGTGATGTACCAAAATCCAATTAGTAATTACTTTTAATATATTAGTTTGTGATTCTTTCATTCTTCACTACTTTCTCTGTTTTGCAAATAGCTGTTGTAAATTCATGTTTCCTATGTTTATCTCCTTTACAACAGCCTACTGTCAGTTACCAGTTGGCAATGTTCTGTTAATCACATCAAATGGTGATTACAGCACCTACACTATTTTATGAGTAGAATGGATATGATTTTTTGTGAGTGGAATGGACATGTTAGATATACACCACTCAAGGTTCAATAAAACTGAAAACAGCTCTTCTAGATTATTTTATTTTAAAAGAAACCCACTGAAAATTGAGGGAGGTGTCAAGAAAAAATGGAGAAGTGAGGCAATAATAGTGAAAATAAAGTCTCTCACAAAAAGTGAGACAAGAGGAAAAACTGAAAATTTGGTCAACACAGCCCATCACTCTGTTCACCAGTTCATTACCCTCCTCCCCTCTTATCCAAGTTACAATCGAGATTCTCTTGCTGAGACAACTGTGAATGCAGTAAAATAGTTGAATATCTCCATTTATCACGTCAGCCCATATGTTTGTGCTATTACAACTTTCACTCTATCAACTTATTAATACCATTATGCACACTGACCAATCAACATTAATTTTAATACTACTCACTATGAATACAGTCCAGTCCATCTAATCCGAACTGTACTAAACTCAAACTCCTACTTCAGACAAAGAAATATGAAAAACTACTGTATTAATACAGATTTATTGCATCTAATTACTGCACTGTAAAAGATAAGTTGTGTATCAAGCAGGAATGCAACAAACATAGTTATGAATTGCCACTATAATTCTGAATTCAGTCTACTACATGAAACAAAAAATACATGGCTTTGCAAGTAGGCTACAACAGGACCCACATATATCTGCAAGTCTTTTCATGCTGACTGGAAGTATGTTTCCTATATTCCAAATCTTTCCACCATCAAAGATTCTGAAGTGTACCAGTAGACATGGTGTTTAAATTTACAGGCTGCATGAAGTGTATCAGTAAAATTTTGTTAAACTTCACTCTCACTATGTACACAGTATTGATAGGAACATTTTGTTAGAGACATTTGGAGCTAGTGTTAATTTTTATAGCAAAACACTTGCTATTGAAATTAATAAAACACACAAACACACGCACACACACACACATGCACTTTATCCTAAACCTAAATTCTGACAACACAAGTTTCCATCTAAACTGTTACTGGATGCTAAAATACACATTTTAAGAAAAAGGAACATAACTATTTTTTTTTTTATAGTTTTCAATTGCGATATCATTTATTTTCACACAATGTACACTATTGACTACTGACTATATCCTGCAGAGCATTTGATTTTTAATATACTTGAATATAATCTTGAACACACACAAGATTATAAATAAATAACTCTGTTCTAATATTAAGTATAGACTACACTAGCATGCAATTTTGGCTGCAAAAAACAGGTCCTAACTAGTTTCAACATTAATTCAAAAATTTCAATCCAAAAAAATAAAAACAGGTACAGTGTTAATGAAAACGTATAAATTTTTTGAACGTTTACATGGATTTTTATCTCAAACTGCTGATTGATACTGAGAACGAATCCTATCTATAACCGATTAGATTTTGTACGACTTATTTAATAAAATTTATACTTTAACAATTGTTATTTACCTAACGTATACAATATTCATTTAATTTAATTTTTCAAATTTAACCTTATGTCAAAAACGTAATTTCTACATTAAAGTACTTATATAAACCAACATAAATTATTTTACACGCAGGGGAAATGAATTTGACTTGATACGGTAACGTTATTTTCATGTGCGTGTACTGTCAAGACAAAGGCCAGCTGTCAACTTTCTGAAGTAACAAGTATTACTATGTGCATCAACTTATACACAAATGCGCATTAAGCTATTTATTGCTACAGTACAATTTCATACCTCCAAGTATATCTTCAACTGATTTTGGTGACGATGTCATTGTTTCACAAACACACGTTTTTCACGTCTAACGAGAAACGAAACACTAATTTCTTTCTGCTCGTATCACAAAACAAGTATTTACATACAGTATAATTCTGATGAGCCTTTGTTATTGTTTTCAAAGAACGCTATTGGTCGAAATAAAATCATCTCACTACTCCTGACCAATAGTATGCACCCTAATGTCGATGTAACATAGAGTGCAGCACATTTAACCACCTACTGGATTTCATAGGGAGCAGCACAATAGAGTAGAAGAGGCAATACAATTTTAAATTTACCTGAGATGTCATACAATATACGTCAGATTCAAATAAACTGCGTTTCTGTACACCGCTGAAATCAGTGCCATACAAGTTCTACAATACTTTTTTAAAATAATTCGGTCGTACATCTTACTTGTTTGTACATTTTTCTGTACGGTATATCATGTGTTTGAAAAAATTTTATTGTCTATGACATATTTTTATAAAGAAGGCATATTACGTCAAAATATGGTAATTTTGGTATTCAAAAATTAAAATTATTTGGTCTCAACGTAGTTTCAAAAAAAAAAAAAAATACTGTGCAGGAAGGAAAATAAGTCTGCTGAGTAGGCTTTATAGAAGCTTCCTCTGTTATCCAAATCTACATTAATATATTACCGAAAACTATACGACTGGATTTTGGTAGTACCTTAGTAGCCTATACCAGGCTCTAACTAGCTTCACAATATATTTGGACATGGACACATGTAAGAGCCGTTAGATTATTTATTATCAGGGACAAACAGATTAAATAAACTACATGTAATTAATTCTAATACTGAATGCACATACAGCGACTGATTTAAAATGGTAGATTTACGAAGGAAGTCTCCTGTCAGGTGTCAGTCTCCTTGAAAGACTCGACAGTCGCATAAGACCAATGTAACTAGAATAATACTTCACTAGACATAAGACTTCACGAGACGACTGACGGGAAGTGTATATAGGCCTGTTTTCTTTCTCATAAAATATAACGAATATATCATACAAAACTAAAAAACATTAAACTTCATTTAGCAGTGCAAAGTGTCTGTGAGGCGAATTTAAGAGAATTCAGTTTAGGAAAAGAGGTAATGTAACCAAGATTGAACACATACAGGATACTAAATTAGGCTAAACAAAATTTTCTACAACTAAACTCGGAGTACACTCGTAGTTACAAGAAATTCGTTTCGTAAAAACAAAAATGATATAGGCGGAATTCTTATTACAAAAATTTTAAGTAATAAAAAATACTCGTACATGTAGGTCGCCCGTATAATATTTTAAGTTATTAGTAAAAACCGAACCGAAGTCTATTCGGTCATCCTCAAAGAAGAGAAGACGTTGAGAATAATTTTTGCTCATTATCAGTGGCGGCTCGTGACTTAAGAGGCTGGAGGGCGCAGCCTTTAGGCTTTATAAAAATTTGAACTCACCTCGAACATTGTGAGCTGCTGTAGGTAGTCCGCGATTATATTAATAAACATAACTAGACACATTCTTAGTCTCTTCACTGTCTCTTTAGTGTCGAAAGGGTCCACAAAAGTGTCTATACTGTTCCCACAAAAAAGTAATACACTATATTTTACACTATACTATTATTTTTATGATAGTTACACTCTAAACAGATCATTTATTTGTAGAGAAAGTCCATTCGCCTTTCCTATAAATTAATGAATTTTTCTAGCACTCTATCATCAAAGTCCTTCATTTCTTTAACAAGTTCCTTGTTGATAGATAGCATCGCAAGAGCATTCAGTCTCTCGTTTTTCATTGTATTTCTCAAGAAAGTTTTTAGTCTTTTCAGAGTCAAAAAGCAGCGCTCAGGTTTGGTAGTTATCAGACGGGTAGTTATGATCATTTTTATAAGTTTCAATAAATCTTTGAAAACTGACGTACGATTGTTTTCTTTCATAAAGTTAAGAAGTCTTATTGTGCCTTTAATATAATATAGGCTAATATAATTGTTTCAATTCACTCCGAACTTTGTTTTCTTGTAAGAAAGGGTAATGCTGAATCACTCGCTAAAATTTTTCTTCCTGAAAGTTTGTAGAAAAAAGTGGAAATAAGTCGTCATTGGACACCAACGAAGCTGCCACCAGGTGTCCCGTGTAAGTAAATCTACCTTTTACTTGAGTTATAATGATGTCACATACTTCTTTTGCATCCCCTATTCTAGTGCTGCATCCAACATTATTGTTCCTTTTTCTTGGTTACTCAAGGAATCCTCGTTTATTTGTGTTTCTATTTTATTTATTTTCTCCCTCCCTTTCTACATCTCATTTTCAAAAATTCTGATGTCACTTTGCCACATTACACTGCCTTTGTTCCTACTCTGTAGTTATTGATATATTATGTTCATGTGATATAGAATTCTATGGAAAAAAGTTAGCCAGAACATGAAATTTTGGTTCAGAAGAGTCCTTCTGTGACCATTCCTTCATTAACTGAGAGTTTGTTTGTACACTTTTCTTCAAAATTTCAAAACATTCTTCCAACTTATATTGGTTTTCGTACACAACGTTGATTGTACGAATGTAGTAATTCCATTTTGTTATAGAAACTCTGGGTAACCTGGCTTACATTACTTCCTGTTAAACGTTCGTTCGTAGAAATGAATGTGACAAAAGTGGTGGAATAGCAGACAGATTTGAGAAAGAACTCTAACTTTGTTGTTTACACTTGTTGCTTTATCTAATAACAAATTATTCGATGAGTGTAACAGTGTACAAATTATGCGAGCGGATACACTTCTCTAATTTTTGCCTGTACACCTCCAACAGAACCACACATAACATTAACGCCATATAAGTCTCAGCTATTAACGTTTCCTGTGATGTGTGCAGAATACGATTTATGTTGTCCATTATGCACTTTGCTAAGGTTTCTGCATATTTACCTTCAGGACTGAGAAATCCGCAAAACGTTTCGTATACCGATCCCTTAAACACGTATTTAAAAACTAATACCCATATGCAGTGGCTTGTCACATCGGTTGTCTAGTCACATTCGATTGCCACAAATTCTGAAGCTTGTATCTCCTTTTCTATTTCTTCCCTGCAGACACTTGGGTAAAATGATAAAACAAAACCTAATAATTCGACACTACAAATCTAAATTATTCGTGACGCTATTAAAAAACACACACTGAAAACCTAAACACTAAATAAATGCCTGCACTGAATTAATCACAGCGGAGAAAGTCTAAACACCTAAAAGAGCAAATCTCAGACTATCAGTAGTCTGCGATTAGTACGGAGTGAATCACGTCACTTTTTGCTCAACGAGGCGCGCCGGATTGCCAGTGGAAATACCGCCTATAAGCTTACATGTTCATTCAACGTTGGACAGAGTGAGGGATGGAGAAATGGGCGCGATTGGAAGAGCGCCGTGATGCTGTTCCGAAAACATTTCTGCTATTACCTAACACGAAAACATTTTCTCGTCCGAAGTATTAAATAAAGATATAATGACTTTACATGAGTGGTGATAATGGATTGTTTAGTGATATGATTTAAACTGGAGGGCGCGCGCCTTAGCGCCCTAAGAACGAGCCGCCCCTGCTCATTATACTATCCTAATCCTTAAGCATTTTAACGCGTCCTAACGAGCTATCTCTGAACTGCTGTGAACGTTCCACGTGTGACCGACTATACTGCGTACTCACTGAGTACTGACGTGATGCGTTATGTATGCCTGTGCGCATGCGCGCGCGCACACACACACACACACACATATACATATACATATATATAATACATATAAACAGATAAATAATATTGTATGTGTTTTTCTTGCACTCATATTTTTATTTCATTTAGAAAGTTTTCAGATGGAAGAAATTAGATTTTTTTACTTCCATGTTCCTTAAAGAAATGGAAGTATGGTGATGGCAAAAAAAATCGTGTTCGAGATTATTGCAGATTCGGATTGTACTACACTCAAAACATGAAAAAAAGTCATTTTTCGAAAAGCGTGTGTGTGTGCGTGTGTCTGTAGATTTTTTTCTATGGTAAACGATAACAGCCGTAAATTCAAACAGAATCAAATACTTTTTTGCATACAGCCCTGAATTGTAGTGTACTTAAGACCTATTGTTTTTGGTGAAAATCGGTTAAGGGAAAGGGGTAGTTTACCTGAAACTTTTTTTTTAAATCAAGGGTAATTATTTTCTATGGCAAACGATAACAGCTGCAAATACAAACAAAATCAAATAATTTTTTGCAAGCAGCCCTGATTTGTAGAGTACTCAAGACCTATTGTTTTTGGTGAAGATCGGTTAAGGGAAAGGGGTAGTTTACCGGCAACGTTTTTTTTAAATCAAGGGTAATTTTTTTCTATAGCAAACGATAACAGCCCCAAATTCAAACATAATAAAATAATGTTTCGCATACAGCCCTGAATTGTAGAGTACTCAAGACCTATAGTTTTTGGTGAAGATCGGTTAAGGGAAAGGGGTAGTTTACCGGCAACGGTTTTTATTAATCAAGGGTAATTTTTTACTTCAATATTCCTTAAGGAAATGGAAGTATGGTGATGGCAAAAAAAATCGTGTTCGAGATTATTGCAGATTTGTAACGACCAAGAATTTTAAATTTTTAAAATTATGATCGAAAATACGTTACAAGCAGCCAAGACACCTCAGCACCAGCCAGAAGCGATAAATAAGGAAACAATTTAACGAAGCGACAACTGAAACACACGAGTACTTAATTAATCATCTATTTGTTAAAAATGAATCAACACATATGTAAGATAATTAGAGATATCGGTAAATACCAGACTGAAGATGACAAACTCAGAACACTTATTGATAAGATTATGAATAATGATGTAGACAATAAATTAAGCAAATTTTATAAAATTGTTAACAATAAGTTATACCGACGACAACGTGGCTAATGGAAACTATACATTCCTGACAGTGTGTCGAATAACTTAATTGCAGAGATACACCAAATGTACGGACACCTAGGCCCGAAAAGATGTGTAAAAATGTTACAAGAGCACTTCACGCTTGACGGCTTGTTCAAGAAAGTAAAAGCATATATTCAGACTTGTGACTCATGTCAAAGATACAAGGACACAAACAACAGGATGCTGTTTGGCGGAACAAAGGCGATGATACCATCAGCTAGAGGTGACATCGTGAGTGTCGATTACTATGGACCTCTACCAACTGGTACAGGAGGCATCAAATACTTACTTGTTATGGTGGACAATTTCACAAAGTTTGTCAAGTTATTCACATTACGAAGAGCGACAACCACCACGACATTACGAAGAATCAGAGACTACTGTGCGGAGTTTGGACGACCAAAGGTCATCTTAACTGATAACGGCACGCAGTTTACCGCGAAAAAATGGATTAAAGGTCTCGAGGAGCTGAATATACAACCGAGGTATACGGCGATAAGGAATCCTTGCGCAAACTTAGCCGAAAGGATTAACCGCCAACTTGGGAACCTATTCAGGATCTTTGTACACGACCAGCATAGTAAGTGGTCAAGGTACGTCAGATTGATTGAGACGTGTATCAATGAAGCGTACCAGAAACAATAGAAATAACCCCCCACGAGGCGCAATTAGGGAAGAAGCCGACCCGCGCATGGGAGAAGTGGCTGGACAAAGTAATCATCAACAGTAAATACAGTTCGAATATCAATGTATTTGTAAAAATCAAAGAAAAAAGAGAGAAGTATGCTAAGCGCATCAATGATAACAAGAAAATTACTAAATTCACTATCGGCGATAAGGTGCTGATAAGAAGCTACCATCAATCAGACGCCGCAATGAAAAAGATGGACAAATTTGTCGAGTTGTATACAGGACCATACAAGGTTAATCGCATCTTTGGCGATGCAACATACGAACTCACTGAGTGCGATAGCAGTGGCAAGGTGAGAGGGAAATTTAATGTGCGTCAGTTGAAGAAGTATTATGAAACGAAAGTACAAGTTTCACAGGAAAGCGAAAGTTACGTCGACAGTTAGTGGGCTACAGGGGACGGGGCAAACGCATAGGGTGAATGTCTCGCGAAAACCGGTCCAACTAAGCTAAATAATATGATGTGTAACTTATTAACGTGTAATTTAAAGATTTTTTCTTACATGAATTTCTTAAGTCACGATGTGACAATCTAATGACATTAATTACATGTGAATAACCAATATTAATGAAAATTTCAATATAAAAGACGCTTATAGTGCGAAAAGTTTGATCGGGGGTGCAGCAGTAAATTGCTAAAGACATTATAAGGAGACTTTTATAGACACATAATGATGTAAGATCAATTAATCAAATATGAGTAGTATAAAGCGAAATTATCTATAATCGTGATGATATCAAATGAACTGTTAATTGTTCATAAGTAGTGTATATAAATTTATAATCAATATAATCAGTATAAATGTTAGTAATGCGTATTGTGAGTGATACTCAATAATAATTAGTGATTGTATCTATATGTATTTACAGGTTCATAAATTGTTGTTTTTAAATGTTCAAGATAAACTAAGGACATTAACTATCGTAATGATATTTAAATGATACATGAATGATTACATTTCATGTTGAAAAACCATTATTTCATGTATTAGGTTATAAACGGATGACGTAGCCATCCACAGCTATTATGATTATTGTAAAATAATCCCATGTCTAATTATATATGCACTATATGTGAAAATGCGTTCATCCTTCCTCAGATGCACGGCAATAAATTCCCAGAGTTAGTTAACAACAAAACATAGGGAATATATATCCGTATACCCCAAGCAGAGGAAAGTGGGTCAATGGCCGTGACCTTCTCAAAGAGGACTCCCACAACAAACACAGAGCGCAGAAATCGGATTAGAATGTCTTCTGCTGATCCAACATCCAATCCGATTTGGGGACTATGTAACGACCAAGAATTTTAAATTTTTAAAATTATGATAAAAAATACGTTACAAGCAGCCAAGACACCCCAACACCAGCCAGAAGCGATAAATAAGGAAACAATTTAACGAAGTGACAACTGAACGTTTGCCAGGAACAATACGAGTACGCTTCACATAACTTTACAATGGGAAATAAGGTTGGCCTGTGACAGACTCGACTCAACCGAGATTTACAGCCCACAACAAGCAGGACAAAAGGAAACTAGGACAGTAGCACTTTACGGAGAAATTGTAACGTGCACACACTGCAAGGTTAATTTGAAGTGTGCCAGCAGTAAAAAAGGGTGTAGTTGCACAATGGTATTTACCCTGTATGAGAACTGACAACGATATCTAAAGAATAGAATCGAACGTGTGCACAGCGGGAGGACATCTTACTGGCGACAACTGATATTTACGACAGGGAGAAGGAGTGCCGTCTTGGAAACGACGACACGCTGTGTCCGGACAGCTAACGGAAAAGGGTCATGGATAGTCAGACAATAACAAAATACGATATATTGTTCGCGTGAGAACAGCAGCAGGTTTCCGGAGTAGACTTAGACAAAGACTTGATCGACAGCCGAGGAATTGCTCTTGTTCCAGGAAAAGGGTACGGAGGCCTTCGACGCGAACTTGAGGGGAGACAAGATACCCAACCAGAATCCAGCATCTACCCAGAGTACAGGTGGAGAGGACCGTCGTCATCATAGCAACGCGAACGACGAATGAGAAGTGGAGAACCATAGTCTTGCATAAGGGTAGGAGTTCACCTGACCTATCATGTTTGACCAGAGGCGTGTTTGCCAGGAGATTGCATTGTGGTAAACGATGCTTAATAAAAACTGTTTACAGAGCACGCGAGAAGGCAGTCTTCATAAATTTCTCAATCTTATTCTTTGAACAGTCTTCACGGAACTTAAATTTTTTCTAAGTCTTAATACAGTTCAGTTAACATACGTGCAGCAGTTGGACTTTGAAACTCTGTTACGCGGTATTTTAATCAGTTGACTTAAACATTTCGATATTGGCGAGTTATTCGGTAATAGTGTATCTACAGTGACTAAATCATGCAATATACGCCAGTGATTAATAACTCTCAAGTACTTTAATTCTTACTCAGCTACCGCTTATTAAGAATTAAACTAACCAATCGCAGTTTTGTCAATAACAGACTCGCAGAACTTGTGTTAATGCTTTATCGGACAACGAAATCGTAGCGTTGTACAGTGCGAAGCGATACACTACCAATTGGAACAATACACCACGTTATCAAAGACACGATACATTAATGTACACAAGAAGTTCAATAATAGACAGTCAGATATATACACACTAGTTAACGATGAACTTACTCACACGACACATGATTTCATAGACTCTGACAGTGACGGTCGACATCAACAGAAAATACACACAGCGCGAGTGAATCTGATCCGCGTGTGTTGAGTGTTAGTGACATCACAGCTACGCAACTTCGTACATATGGACCACCAGCGGGAAGGAGTTACGCCGATGGAAATGTTGGATAAATCACTTTACAAGTAATCTTTATGTTATTTTTGTCATAAGAACTCTACTGTCCTGTCTCTTTTCAAGAAAACACCCTTGAGTATTTAAATTAAATATGATAAATTTAAATAACGCTATTCATCTGAGGCAAGAAATGAACGCATTAGTATAAGATTTATATGTTGACTATTTATGTTTTTATATGTTGATTGTGTTATATATGTATGTGTAGGTTTTCCAGCAAACAACGTACTGGATTCACATTGTAATTTGATATATATATACATGTGTTCTTTTATGAATGTATTTACAGGGAATCATCTATATTTATATATTGAAGTTTCTTTACTTGAATGATGTTAATAAATAAGTGTTTATTTTACTCAGAATATATGCGTTCATTATTGTCAAAGTTACCTCAGAACAAGACATTAACGTCACTTGAATGATTTATAGTAGATTTTATTAATTTATACAATAATTAGAGTTGAGTGCAGTAATTATGCTAACATCAAATAACTAACATATCACGTAGCTTCAATCAGTTTGGTATAAGTAGCCTAATTGAGTAATTACATGATCGCATTCTACAAATTAGTATAATTACATAATTAATTATGCAAACATTATTTGCATAATTAAACGACACATTATAAATTGGAGCTCCAAGATCGTGGGACTTGGTAATTACAGATTAATTAATTAAATTATTGTTTGCATAATGAATTGCAATATTATAAATTGGCGCCCATCGCACGGCAAAGAGCAGGCAGTAGATAGGATAAGCATATATATTTCATGTTAGTTGTAAGAACAAATATTATTAGTGTGAAGCTAGTTGGACTGAATGTTAACGCGGAGTAAGGCTGCAAAGATGACGACTAGTAGTTCCGATTCGATGAACTTCGATATCAATAACCAGCAGGGTGTACCTGACAGCGAACGTGAAGAATCACCAGTGGAGTCACAAATGACCGAGGAGACGTCAGACGTCAGAGCGCGGGGACAGGAGTCCCAACAGCCACGACAGGAGGTGACGTTACAAGCATTAATGGACTTCATGAGTAACAAATTTGAAGAAACCAATGAAAAGTTCGAGAAGCAGAATGAAAATTTTATAGAAAAATTCGAGGAGCAGAATAAGAAGTTCGACAAACAAAATGAGAAGTTTGATGAAAAATTCAACAAACTAGAAGAAAAGTTAGACAAGCATAAGGAGGAAGTCATGCAACAAGTGGCCGAGCAGATCACACAAATACGCGCGGAAATGCGTGAATACATAAATAATTGTGACAAGAAGATGGACGAGGTCCAGAAGCAGCAGAACGAGACCATAAGAGAGCTAAAGAACGACACCGTCAAGAAATTCGAAGAGGTACGAGAAACTAGAGAAATAGACCGACAGGAACTAAAGAGTATTACCCAAAATACTCAAACAAGCATCAAGAAGATTAACAACAGAGTAGAAACACACGTTAAAGAAAATCATAAGAAGCAGGAGGAATTGAGAGTCGAACTATTACAGACAGTAAGACAATTACAACAGGAACAGGGAGACGTAAACAGCACGATACAGCAGAAGATCAATGAGGTAGATGGGAGACAGAAGTCGGCGGAACTAAAACTGGATGAGAGCACCAGGGAGAAAACAACTCGTATCAACGAATTAAAGTCTCAAATAGAACGGCTGCAACGACAGCTAATTGAAGGTGAGTCTGGGATAATCAGTAGGATTAACGGACACACACATGCAGAATTAAAATACAACGGCACTGATAGGTTCCCGATGGAATTCCTGAAGGAATTGTCAGAGATTCAAGAGCAATATTACAACAACAATGACATTAAATGGATCGGGAGGCACTTGGAGATGGACGCTGGGATATGGTGGTGTGTCATACGGAACCAAATATCCACGTTCGAAGAGTTCAAAGAAGCCTTCACCTTGAAGTACTGGGGTCAAGAACGCCAGGACAATATACGCGACAACCTCGAGTATGGCAGATATGAGTGGAATGGGCCAATCACAGCCATCCAATACGTAGAGAGAATATTACTAGAAAGCAGGCAACTATCGCCAGCATTGACCGATAGGCAGCTAATCCGGAAGATATCCCGTCATTTTGGGAGGGATTTGCAGCTCGCCGTGATTACACGTGGTATCACAAATATACCGAATTTCGAGGCATTAATTACAGAATTTACAAGTATCCAGTCAAGTGGAGAAAACAGTCGCAAGCCGCATTATAGACCCTACAACGAAGGGAGAAGTAACCCAAGAGAGAGAGTGGGGCATTATAACAAAAGTGTAAGTGACCGACAGCCGAGGGGTCGTTTTGACAACACGCAGCAATACATCAACACTGTGCAGTTCACGCCAGGAGAAGCGGGCCCGAGTAGAACGGTCAATGACACCAGCCCGAGGGCGAGCGGTAACGGCGACAACAGCAAAAAAAAAAAAAAAAAATATGTCAAACTAGAGAATAAGATCGAATTTTTAAACGACTTACTCCCGAGCGAGAATGTAAATATATTACTACCGGACTTACGAAATGACCTACTACAAGAGGACGACGAAATTATTAATAAACAAGTATTGAAATGTCCCGAGATTACTATCAAATTTAATAATGATATAATTGTACAAGCCTTGCTTGATACGGGCTGCCTTATCAACGGGTTATCGGAGACATGGTTTAATAACCATAAGAAGAGTATAGGACCATATGAGACACTACCTGTAACGAATACATTTATCATAAGTGATGTAGGAAATAAATCCAAATTAGTTAAGAAACAAATATTATGTGACATTGAGATTGATGGTATCCGATATGAATGTGTGTTTTTGATAATACCAGAATTAGTTAAACCATGCATACTAGGAATTAGTTTTCTACAAGAAGTTGGGTGTCGCATCGACATCGGAAACAAAGTAATTAATTTAAAAAACAACACTGATGAAGAGGAGCACGTTATACCAATCATGAACATTGACGTGATAACCAGTGAAGAAGAAGAGCAAGTACTGCGATGCATCGACGAAAAGATTGGGAGCATAGACTGCGTGGATGAAGAAATACTACAACGCCTGAAGGAGATTTTAGTAAGGAACCGGAATGTTTTTAGGGAGTGCCCGGGAAGAATAGAGAGTTACACACATGAGTTTCACGTTACGGACAGGACACCCTATTTTCAACGAGGTTGGCCTGTGCCGCTTGCGTACAGAGACAAGGTGAACGAAGAGATTAACCGAATGTTACGATATGGAGTAATCGAACGTTGCGCCAGCCCGTACGTCAATCCAATTGTGACTGTAATCAAGAAGGATGGGAAGGTTCGCCTGTGCCTTGATGCAAGGAAAGTGAACAGCGTAACTGTACCCGATTACGAAGGAGTGTCCCCGGTAAACGAGATATTGGCTAGATGTGGAGATATGCAGTATTTATCGACGGTCGACTTATCCAGTAGCTTCTGGCAGGTCCCATTAAAACAAGAATGTAGGGATTTCACTGCGTTCATGCACGAACGGAGGTGCTACCGCTTCACAGTCACACCATTTGGACTTAGCACCAGCTCTGCAGCGTTGACACGTGGATTGGATGTGGCTCTCGAGGAGGAAGTCAAGGAGAACACGATTATCTACGTAGACGACTGCTTGTGCTACTCCAACAATATCCAAACACACTTAAACCATTTAGAAACACTGCTAAACAACCTTAATAAGGCAAATATCACTGTCAACCTCACCAAATCACAATTCTTTAGACGAGAAATCTCATTTCTTGGATATCGCCTTACAACAAAAGGGATACAAGCAACCGATGACAAGGTAAAAGCAATTATGGATTTCCCAGCACCAAAGAATACGAAACAACTCAAAGGTTTCCTTGGCCTCACCAATTTTTACAACCGATTCACGAGCAAATACGCGGAAACAACGCAGCCTTTACACGAACTGCTGAAAGGAGGACGAAAGTTTTCGTGGACAAGAGAAGTGAACGAATGTTTCCAAAGAGTCAAGAATTTATTTATAAACACAGTAATTCTACGGTTCCCACTGCCGAACCAAAGGTACTACATTCAGTGTGACGCTAGTAATTTTGCGTATGGTGGCCAGCTTTACCAAATCGATGAAGAAGGAGAAATTGGCGTGATCGCTTTTACAAGCAAAACATTTAAAGGCGCAGAACGTAATTATTTCACGACGGAGAAAGAACTCCTAAGTATCGTTAGATGTCTGGATAAGTTCCGAATGTACATACTTGGCCAGCCCCTAACGATAATCACAGACAATAAAGCTTTAACATTCATGCACAAGTGCCACTTAAACAACTCGAGAATTACAAGATGGATTCTCGCCATACAATAATACAATTTCGACATTATCCACTGTAAAGGAAAGGATAATGTAGTTGCGGACATATTGAGTAGATACCCGGCTGACGCGGAACAACATGAGACAAACGAGGAAACGCACGAGTACTTAATTAATCATCTAGTTGTTAAAAATGAATCAACACATATGTAAGATAATTAGAGATATCGGTAAATACCAGACTGAAGATGACAAACTCAGAACACTTATTGATAAGATTAGGAATAATGATGTAGACAATAAATTAAGCAAATTTTATAAAATTGTTAACAATAAGTTATACCGACGACAACGTGGCTAATGGAAACTATACATTCCTGACAGTGTGTCGAATAACTTAATTGCAGAGATACACCAAATGTACGGACACCTAGGCCCGAAAAGATGTGTAAAAATGTTACAAGAGCACTTCACGCTTGACGGCTTGTTCAAGAAAGTAAAAGCATATATTCAGACTTGTGACTCATGTCAAAGATACAAGGACACAAACAACAGGATGCTGTTTGGCGGAACAAAGGCGATGATACCATCAGCTAGAGGTGACATCGTGAGTGTCGATTACTATGGACCTCTACCAACTGGTACAGGAGGCATCAAATACTTACTTGTTATGGTGGACAATTTCACAAAGTTTGTCAAGTTATTCACATTACGAAGAGCGACAACCACCACGACATTACGAAGAATCAGAGACTACTGTGCGGAGTTTGGACGACCAAAGGTCATCTTAACTGATAACGGCACGCAGTTTACCGCGAAAAAATGGATTAAAGGTCTCGAGGAGCTGAATATACAACCGAGGTATACGGCGATAAGGAATCCTTGCGCAAACTTAGCCGAAAGGATTAACCGCCAACTTGGGAACCTATTCAGGATCTTTGTACACGACCAGCATAGTAAGTGGTCAAGGTACGTCAGATTGATTGAGACGTGTATCAATGAAGCGTACCATGAAACAATAGAAATAACCCCCCACGAGGCGCAATTAGGGAAGAAGCCGACTCGCGCATGGGAGAAGTGGCTGGACAAAGTAATCATCAACAGTAAATACAGTTCGAATATCAATGTATTTGTAAAAATCAAAGAAAAAAGAGAGAAGTATGCTAAGCGCATCAATGATAACAAGAAAATTACTAAATTCACTATCGGCGATAAGGTGCTGATAAGAAGCTACCATCAATCAGACGCCGCAATGAAAAAGATGGACAAATTTGTCGAGTTGTATACAGGACCATACAAGGTTAATCGCATCTTTGGCGATGCAACATACGAACTCACTGAGTGCGATAGCAGTGGCAAGGTGAGAGGGAAATTTAATGTGCGTCAGTTGAAGAAGTATTATGAAACGAAAGTACAAGTTTCACAGGAAAGCGAAAGTTACGTCGACAGTTAGTGGGCTACAGGGGACGGGGCAAACGCATAGGGTGAATGTCTCGCGAAAACCGGTCCAACTAAGCTAAACAATATGATGTGTAACTTATTAACGTGTAATTTAAAGATTTTGTCTTACATGAATTTCTTAAGTCACGATGTGACAATCTAATGACATTAATTACATGTGAATAACCAATATTAATGAAAATTTCAATATAAAAGACGCTTATAGTGCGAAAAGTTTGATCGGGTGTGCAGCAGTAAATTGCTAAAGACATTATAAGGAGCCTTTTATAGACACATAATGATGTAAGATCAATTAATCAAATATGAGTAGTATAAAGCGAAATTATCTATAATCGTGATGATATCAAATGAACTGTTAATTGTTCATAAGTAGTGTATATAAATTTATAATCAATATAATCAGTATAAATGTTAGTAATGCGTATTGTGAGTGATACTCAATAATAATTAGTGATTGTATCTATATGTATTTACAGGTTCATAAATTGTTGTTTTTAAATGTTCAAGATAAACTAAGGACATTAACTATCGTAATGATATTTTTAAATGATACATGAATGATTACATTTCATGTTGAAAAACCATTATTTCATGTATTAGGTTATAAACGGATGACGTAGCCATCCACAGCTATTATGATTATTGTAAAATAATCCCATGTCTAATTATATATGCACTATATGTGAAAATGCGTTCATCCTTCCTCAGATGCACGGCAATAAATTCCCAGAGTTAGTTAACAACAAAACATAGGGAATATATATCCGTATACCCCAAGCAGAGGAAAGTGGGTCAATGGCCGTGACCTTCTCAAAGGGGACTCCCACAACAAACACAGAGCGCAGAAATCGGATTAGAATGTCTTCTGCTGATCCAACATCCAATCCGATTTGGGGACTATGTAACGACCAAGAATTTAAAATTTTTAAAATTATGATCAAAAATACGTTACAAGCAGCCAAGACACCCCAACACCAGCCAGAAGCGATAAATAAGGAAACAATTTAACGAAGTGACAACTGAACGTTTGCCAGGAACAATACGAGTACGCTTCACATAACTTTACAATGGGAAATAAGGTTGGCCTGTGACAGACTCGACTCAACCGAGATTTACAGCCCACAACAAGCAGGACAAAAGGAAACTAGGACAGTAGCACTTTACGGAGAAATTGTAACGTGCACACACTGCAAGGTTAATTTGAAGTGTGCCAGCAGTAAAAAAGGGTGTAGTTGCACAATGGTATTTACCCTGTATGAGAACTGACAACGATATCTAAAGAATAGAATCGAACGTGTGCACAGCGGGAGGACATCTTACTGGCGACAACTGATATTTACGACAGGGAGAAGGAGTGCCGTCTTGGAAACGACGACACGCTGTGTCCGGACAGCTAACGGAAAAGGGTCATGAATAGTCAGACAATAACAAAATACGATATATTGTTCGCGTGAGAACAGCAGCAGGTTTCCGGAGTAGACTTAGACAAAGACTTGATCGACAGCCGAGGAATTGCTCTTGTTCCAGGAAAAGGGTACGGAGGCCTTCGACGCGAACTTGAGGGGAGACAAGATACCCAACCAGAATCCAGCATCTACCCAGAGTACAGGTGGAGAGGACCGTCGTCATCATAGCAACGCGAACGACGAATGAGAAGTGGAGAACCATAGTCTTGCATAAGGGTAGGAGTTCACCTGACCTATCATGTTTGACCAGAGGCGTGTTTGCCAGGAGATTGCATTGTGGTAAACGATGCTTAATAAAAACTGTTTACAGAGCACGCGAGAAGGCAGTCTTCATAAATTTCTCAATCTTATTCTTTGAACAGTCTTCACGGAACTTAAATTTTTTCTAAGTCTTAATACAGTTCAGTTAACATACGTGCAGCAGTTGGACTTTGAAACTCTGTTACGCGGTATTTTAATCAGTTGACTTAAACATTTCGATATTGGCGAGTTATTCGGTAATAGTGTATCTACAGTGACTAAATCATGCAATATACGCCAGTGATTAATAACTCTCAAGTACTTTAATTCTTACTCAGCTACCGCTTATTAAGAATTAAACTAACCAATCGCAGTTTTGTCAATAACAGACTCGCAGAACTTGTGTTAATGCTTTATCGGACAACGAAATCGTAGCGTTGTACAGTGCGAAGCGATACACTACCAATTGGAACAATACACCACGTTATCAAAGACACGATACATTAATGTACACAAGAAGTTCAATAATAGACAGTCAGATATATACACACTAGTTAACGATGAACTTACTCACACGACACATGATTTCATAGACTCTGACAGTAACGGTCGACATCAACAGAAAATACACACAGCGCGAGTGAATCTGATCCGCGTGTGTTGAGTGTTAGTGACATCACAGCTACGCAACTTCGTACATATGGACCACCAGCGGGAAGGAGTTACGCCGATGGAAATGTTGGATAAATCACTTTACAAGTAATCTTTATGTTATTTTTGTCATAAGAACTCTACTGTCCTGTCTCTTTTCAAGAAAACACCCTTGAGTATTTAAATTAAATATGATAAATTTAAATAACGCTATTCATCTGAGGCAAGAAATGAACGCATTAGTATAAGATTTATATGTTGACTATTTATGTTTTTATATGTTGATTGTGTTATATATGTATGTGTAGGTTTTCCAGCAAACAACGTACTGGATTCACATTGTAATTTGATATATATATATATATATATATACATGTGTTCTTTTATGAATGTATTTACAGGGAATCATCTATATTTATATATTGAAGTTTCTTTACTTGAATGATGTTAATAAATAAGTGTTTATTTTACTCAGAATATATGCGTTCATTATTGTCAAAGTTACCTCAGAACAAGACATTAACGTCACTTGAATGATTTATAGTAGATTTTATTAATTTATACAATAATTAGAGTTCAGTGCAGTAATTATGCTAACATCAAATAACTAACATATCACGTAGCTTCAATCAGTTTGGTATAAGTAGCCTAATTGAGTAATTACATGATCACATTCTACAAATTAGTATAATTACATAATTAATTATGCAAACATTATTTGCATAATTAAACGACACATTATAAATTGGAGCTCCAAGATCGTGGGACTTGGTAATCACAGATTAATTAATTAAATTATTGTTTGCATAATGAATTGCAATATTATAAATTGGCGCCCATCGCACGGCAAAGAGCAGGCAGTAGATAGGATAAGCATATATATTTCATGTTAGTTGTAAGAACAAATATTATTAGTGTGAAGCTAGTTGGACTGAATGTTAACGCGGAGTAAGGCTGCAAAGATGACGACTAGTAGTTCCGATTCGATGAACTTCGATATCAATAACCAGCAGGGTGTACCTGACAGCGAACGTGAAGAATCACCAGTGGAGTCACAAATGACCGAGGAGACGTCAGACGTCAGAGCGCGGGGACAGGAGTCCCAACAGCCACGACAGGAGGTGACGTTACAAGCATTAATGGACTTCATGAGTAACAAATTTGAAGAAACCAATGAAAAGTTCGAGAAGCAGAATGAAAATTTTATAGAAAAATTCGAGGAGCAGAATAAGAAGTTCGACAAACAAAATGAGAAGTTTGATGAAAAATTCAACAAACTAGAAGAAAAGTTAGACAAGCATAAGGAGGAAGTCATGCAACAAGTGGCCGAGCAGATCACACAAATACGCGCGGAAATGCGTGAATACATAAATAATTGTGACAAGAAGATGGACGAGGTCCAGAAGCAGCAGAACGAGACCATAAGAGAGCTAAAGAACGACACCGTCAAGAAATTCGAAGAGGTACGAGAAACTAGAGAAATAGACCGACAGGAACTAAAGAGTATTACCCAAAATACTCAAACAAGCATCAAGAAGATTAACAACAGAGTAGAAACACACGTTAAAGAAAATCATAAGAAGCAGGAGGAATTGAGAGTCGAACTATTACAGACAGTAAGACAATTACAATAGGAACAGGGAGACGTAAACAGCACGATACAGCAGAAGATCAATGAGGTAGATGGGAGACAGAAGTCGGCGGAACTAAAACTGGATGAGAGCACCAGGGAGAAAACAACTCGTATCAACGAATTAAAGTCTCAAATAGAACGGCTGCAACGACAGCTAATTGAAGGTGAGTCTGGGATAATCAGTAGGATTAACGGACACACACATGCAGAATTAAAATACAACGGCACTGATAGGTTCCCGATGGAATTCCTGAAGGAATTGTCAGAGATTCAAGAGCAATATTACAACAACAATGACATTAAATGGATCGGGAGGCACTTGGAGATGGACGCTTAAATGGATCGGGAGGCACTTGGAGATGGACGCTGGGATATGGTGGTGTGTCATACGGAACCAAATATCCACGTTCGAAGAGTTCAAAGAAGCCTTCACCTTGAAGTACTGGGGTCAAGAACGCCAGGACAATATACGCGACAACCTCGAGTACGGCAGATATGAGTGGAATGGGCCAATCACAGCCATCCAATACGTAGAGAGAATATTACTAGAAAGCAGGCAACTATCGCCAGCATTGACCGATAGGCAGCTAATCCGGAAGATATCCCGTCATTTTGGGAGGGATTTGCAGCTCGCCGTGATTACACGTGGTATCACAAATATACCGAATTTCGAGGCATTAATTACAGAATTTACAAGTATCCAGTCAAGTGGAGAAAACAGTCGCAAGCCGCATTATAGACCCTACAACGAAGGGAGAAGTAACCCAAGAGAGAGAGTGGGGCATTATAACAAAAGTGTAAGTGACCGACAGCCGAGGGGTCGTTTTGACAACACGCAGCAATACATCAACACTGTGCAGTTCACGCCAGGAGAAGCGGGCCCGAGTAGAACGGTCAATGACACCAGCCCAAGGGCGAGCGATAACGGCGACAACAGCAAAAAAAAAAAAAAATATGTAAAACTAGAGAATAAGATCGAATTTTTAAACGACTTACTCCCGAGCGAGAATGTAAATATATTACTACCGGACTTACGAAATGACCTACTACAAGAGGACGACGAAATTATTATAAACAAGTATTGAAATGTCCCGAGATTACTATCAAATTTAATAATGATATAATTGTACAAGCCTTGCTTGATACGGGCTGCCTTATCAACGGGTTATCGGAGACATGGTTTAATAACCATAAGAAGAGTATAGGACCATATGAGACACTACCTGTAACGAATACATTTATCATAAGTGCTGTAGGAAATAAATCCAAATTAGTTAAGAAACAAATATTATGTGACATTGAGATTGATGGTATCCGATATGAATGTGTGTTTTTGATAATACCAGAATTAGTTAAACCATGCATACTAGGAATTAGTTTTCTACAAGAAGTTGGGTGTCGCATCGACATCGGAAACAAAGTAATTAATTTAAAAAACAACACTGATGAAGAGGAGCACGTTATACCAATCATGAACATTGACGTGATAACCAGTGAAGAAGAAGAGGAAGTACTGCGATGCATCGACGAAAAGATTGGGAGCATAGACTGCGTGGATGAAGAAATACTACAACGCCTGAAGGAGATTTTAGTAAGGAACCGGAATGTTTTTAGGGAGTGCCCGGGAAGAATAGAGGGTTACACACATGAGTTTCACGTTACGGACAGGACACCCTATTTTCAACGAGGTTGGCCTGTGCCGCTTGCGTACAGAGACAAGGTGAACGAAGAGATTAACCGAATGTTACGATATGGAGTAATCGAACGTTGCGCCAGCCCGTACGTCAATCGAATTGTGACTGTAATCAAGAAGGATGGGAAGGTTCGCCTGTGCCTTGATGCAAGGAAAGTGAACAGCGTAACTGTACCCGATTACGAAGGAGTGTCCCCGGTAAACGAGATATTGGCTAGATGTGGAGATATGCAGTATTTATCGACGGTCGACTTATCCAGTAGCTTCTGGCAGGTCCCATTAAAACAAGAATGTAGGGATTTCACTGCGTTCATGCACGAACGGAGGTGCTACCGCTTCACAGTCACACCATTTGGACTTAGCACCAGCTCTGCAGCGTTGACACGTGGATTGGATGTGGCTCTCGAGGAGGAAGTCAAGGAGAACACGATTATCTACGTAGACGACTGCTTGTGCTACTTCAACAATATCCAAACACACTTAAACCATTTAGAAACACTGCTAAACAACCTTAATAAGGCAAATATCACTGTCAAACTCACCAAATCACAATTCTTTAGACGAGAAATATCATTTCTTGGATATCGCTTTTCAACAAAAGGGATACAAGCAACCGATGACAAGGTAAAAGCAATTATGGATTTCCCAGCACCAAAGAATACGAAACAACTCAAAGGTTTCCTTGGCCTCACCAATTTTTACAACCGATTCACGAGCAAATACGCGGAAACAACGCAGCCTTTACACGAACTGCTGAAAGGAGGACGAAAGTTTTCGTGGACAAGAGAAGTGAACGAATGTTTCCAAAGAGACAAGAATTTATTTATAAACACAGTAATTCTACGGTTCCCACGGCCGAACCAAAGGTACTACATTCAGTGTGACGCTAGTAGTTTTGCGTATGGTGGCCAGCTTTACCAAATCGATGAAGAAGGAGAAATTGGCGTGATCGCTTTTACAAGCAAAACATTTAAAGGCGCAGAACGTAATTATTTCACGACGGAGAAAGAACTCCTAAGTATCGTTAGATGTCTGGATAAGTTCCGAATGTACATACTTGGCCAGCCCCTAACGATAATCACAGACAATAAAGCTTTAACATTCATGCACAAGTGCCACTTAAACAACTCGAGAATTACAAGATGGATTCTCGCCATACAATAATACAATTTCGACATTATCCACTGTAAAGGAAAGGATAATGTAGTTGCGGACATATTGAGTAGATACCCGGCTGACGCGGAACAACATGAGACAAACGAGGAAACGCACGAGTACTTAATTAATCATCTAGTTGTTAAAAATGAATCAACACATATGTAAGATAATTAGAGATATCGGTAAATACCAGACTGAAGATGACAAACTCAGAACACTTATTGATAAGATTAGGAATAATGATGTAGACAATAAATTAAGCAAATTTTATAAAATTGTTAACATTCCTGACAGTGTGTCGAATAACTTAATTGCAGAGATACACCAAATGTACGGACACCTAGGCCCGAAAAGATGTGTAAAAATGTTACAAGAGCACTTCACGCTTGACGGCTTGTTCAAGAAAGTAAAAGCATATATTCAGACTTGTGACTCATGTCAAAGATACAAGGACACAAACAACAGGATGCTGTTTGGCGGAACAAAGGCGATGATACCATCAGCTAGAGGTGACATCGTGAGTGTCGATTACTATGGACCTCTACCAACTGGTACAGGAGGCATCAAATACTTACTTGTTATGGTGGACAATTTCACAAAGTTTGTCAAGTTATTCACATTACGAAGAGCGACAACCACCACGACATTACGAAGAATCAGAGACTACTGTGCGGAGTTTGGACGACCAAAGGTCATCTTAACTGATAACGGCACGCAGTTTACCGCGAAAAAATGGATTAAAGGTCTCGAGGAGCTGAATATACAACCGAGGTATACGGCGATAAGGAATCCTTGCGCAAACTTAGCCGAAAGGATTAACCGCCAACTTGGGAACCTATTCAGGATCTTTGTACACGACCAGCATAGTAAGTGGTCAAGGTACGTCAGATTGATTGAGACGTGTATCAATGAAGCGTACCATGAAACAATAGAAATAACCCCCCACGAGGCGCAATTAGGGAAGAAGCCGACCCGCGCATGGGAGAAGTGGCTGGACAAAGTAATCATCAACAGTAAATACAGTTCGAATATCAATGTATTTGTAAAAATCAAAGAAAAAAGAGAGAAGTATGCTAAGCGCATCAATGATAACAAGAAAATTACTAAATTCACTATCGGCGATAAGGTGCTGATAAGAAGCTACCATCAATCAGACGCCGCAATGAAAAAGATGGACAAATTTGTCGAGTTGTATACAGGACCATACAAGGTTAATCGCATCTTTGGCGATGCAACATACGAACTCACTGAGTGCGATAGCAGTGGCAAGGTGAGAGGGAAATTTAATGTGCGTCAGTTGAAGAAGTATTATGAAACGAAAGTACAAGTTTCACAGGAAAGCGAAAGTTACGTCGACAGTTAGTGGGCTACAGGGGACGGGGCAAACGCATAGGGTGAATGTCTCGCGAAAACCGGTCCAACTAAGCTAAACAATATGATGTGTAACTTATTAACGTGTAATTTAAAGATTGTTTCTTACATGAATTTCTTAAGTCACGATGTGACAATCTAATGACATTAATTACATGTGAATAACCAATATTAATGAAAATTTCAATATAAAAGACGCTTATAGTGCGAAAAGTTTGATCGGGTGTGCAGCAGTAAATTGCTAAAGACATTATAAGGAGCCTTTTATAGACACATAATGATGTAAGATCAATTAATCAAATATGAGTAGTATAAAGCGAAATTATCTATAATCGTGATGATATCAAATGAACTGTTAATTGTTCATAAGTAGTGTATATAAATTTATAATCAATATAATCAGTATAAATGTTAGTAATGCGTATTGTGAGTGATACTCAATAATAATTAGTGATTGTATCTATATGTATTTACAGGTTCATAAATTGTTGTTTTTAAATGTTCAAGATAAACTAAGGACATTAACTATCGTAATGATATTTTTAAATGATACATGAATGATTACATTTCATGTTGAAAAACCATTATTTCATGTATTAGGTTATAAACGGATGACGTAGCCATCCACAGCTATTATGATTATTGTAAAATAATCCCATGTCTAATTATATATGCACTATATGTGAAAATGCGTTCATCCTTCCTCAGATGCACGGCAATAAATTCCCAGAGTTAGTTAACAACAAAACATAGGGAATATATATCCGTATACCCCAAGCAGAGGAAAGTGGGTCAATGGCCGTGACCTTCTCAAAGGGGACTCCCACAACAAACACAGAGCGCAGAAATCGGATTAGAATGTCTTCTGCTGATCCAACATCCAATCCGATTTGGGGACTATGTAACGACCAAGAATTTTAAATTTTTAAAATCATGATAAAAAATACGTTACAAGCAGCCAAGACACCCCAACACCAGCCAGAAGCGATAAATAAGGAAACAATTTAACGAAGTGACAACTGAACGTTTGCCAGGAACAATACGAGTACGCTTCACATAACTTTACAATGGGAAATAAGGTTGGCCTGTGACAGACTCGACTCAACCGAGATTTACAGCCCACAACAAGCAGGACAAAAGGAAACTAGGACAGTAGCACTTTACGGAGAAATTGTAACGTGCACACACTGCAAGGTTAATTTGAAGTGTGCCAGCAGTAAAAAAGGGTGTAGTTGCACAATGGTATTTACCCTGTATGAGAACTGACAACGATATCTAAAGAATAGAATCGAACGTGTGCACAGCGGGAGGACATCTTACTGGCGACAACTGATATTTACGACAGGGAGAAGGAGTGCCGTCTTGGAAACGACGACACGCTGTGTCCGGACAGCTAACGGAAAAGGGTCATGGATAGTCAGACAATAACAAAATACGATATATTGTTCGCGTGAGAACAGCAGCAGGTTTCCGGAGTAGACTTAGACAAAGACTTGATCGACAGCCGAGGAATTGCTCTTGTTCCAGGAAAAGGGTACGGAGGCCTTCGACGCGAACTTGAGGGGAGACAAGATACCCAACCAGAATCCAGCATCTACCCAGAGTACAGGTGGAGAGGACCGTCGTCATCATAGCAACGCGAACGACGAATGAGAAGTGGAGAACCATAGTCTTGCATAAGGGTAGGAGTTCACCTGACCTATCATGTTTGACCAGAGGCGTGTTTGCCAGGAGATTGCATTGTGGTAAACGATGCTTAATAAAAACTGTTTACAGAGCACGCGAGAAGGCAGTCTTCATAAATTTCTCAATCTTATTCTTTGAACAGTCTTCACGGAACTTAAATTTTTTCTAAGTCTTAATACAGTTCAGTTAACATACGTGCAGCAGTTGGACTTTGAAACTCTGTTACGCGGTATTTTAATCAGTTGACTTAAACATTTCGATATTGGCGAGTTGTTCGGTAATAGTGTATCTACAGTGACTAAATCATGCAATATACGCCAGTGATTAATAACTCTCAAGTACTTTAATTCTTACTCAGCTACCGCTTATTAAGAATTAAACTAACCAATCGCAGTTTTGTCAATAACAGACTCGCAGAACTTGTGTTAATGCTTTATCGGACAACGAAATCGTAGCGTTGTACAGTGCGAAGCGATACACTACCAATTGGAACAATACACCACGTTATCAAAGACACGATACATTAATGTACACAAGAAGTTCAATAATAGACAGTCAGATATATACACACTAGTTAACGATGAACTTACTCACACGACACATGATTTCATAGACTCTGACAGTGACGGTCGACATCAACAGAAAATACACACAGCGCGAGTGAATCTGATCCGCGTGTGTTGAGTGTTAGTGACATCACAGCTACGCAACTTCGTACATATGGACCACCAGCGGGAAGGGGTTACGCCGATGGAAATGTTGGATAAATCACTTTACAAGTAATCTTTATGTTATTTTTGTCATAAGAACTCTACTGTCCTGTCTCTTTTCAAGAAAACACCCTTGAGTATTTAAATTAAATATGATAAATTTAAATAACGCTATTCATCTGAGGCAAGAAATGAACGCATTAGTATAAGATTTATATGTTGACTATTTATGTTTTTATATGTTGATTGTGTTATATATGTATGTGTAGGTTTTCCAGCAAACAACGTACTGGATTCACATTGTAATTTGATATATATATATATATATACATGTGTTCTTTTATGAATGTATTTACAGGGAATCATCTATATTTATATATTGAAGTTTCTTTACTTGAATGATGTTAATAAATAAGTGTTTATTTTACTCAGAATATATGCGTTCATTATTGTCAAAGTTACCTCAGAACAAGACATTAACGTCACTTGAATGATTTATAGTAGATTTTATTAATTTATACAATAATTAGAGTTCAGTGCAGTAATTATGCTAACATCAAATAACTAACATATCACGTAGCTTCAATCAGTTTGGTATAAGTAGCCTAATTGAGTAATTACATGATCACATTCTACAAATTATTATAATTACATAATTAATTATGCAAACATTATTTGCATAATTAAACGACACATTATAAATTGGAGCTCCAAGATCGTGGGACTTGGTAATTACAGATTAATTAATTAAATTATTGTTTGCATAATGAATTGCAATATTATAAATTGGCGCCCATCGCACGGCAAAGAGCAGGCAGTAGATAGGATAAGCATATATATTTCATGTAAGTTGTAAGAACAAATATTATTAGTGTGAAGCTAGTTGGACTGAATGTTAACGCGGAGTAAGGCTGCAAAGATGACGACTAGTAGTTCCGATTCGATGAACTTCGATATCAATAACCAGCAGGGTGTACCTGACAGCGAACGTGAAGAATCACCAGTGGAGTCACAAATGACCGAGGAGACGTCAGACGTCAGAGCGCGGGGACAGGAGTCCCAACAGCCACGACAGGAGGTGACGTTACAAGCATTAATGGACTTCATGAGTAACAAATTTGAAGAAACCAATGAAAAGTTCGAGAAGCAGAATGAAAATTTTATAGAAAAATTCGAGGAGCAGAATAAGAAGTTCGACAAACAAAATGAGAAACAAAATGATGAAAAATTCAACAAACTAGAAGAAAAGTTAGACAAGCATAAGGAGGAAGTCATGCAACAAGTGGCCGAGCAGATCACACAAATACGCGCGGAAATGCGTGAATACATAAATAATTGTGACAAGAAGATGGACGAGGTCCAGAAGCAGCAGAACGAGACCATAAGAGAGCTAAAGAACGACACCGTCAAGAAATTCGAAGAGGTACGAGAAACTAGAGAAATAGACCGACAGGAACTAAAGAGTATTACCCAAAATACTCAAACAAGCATCAAGAAGATTAACAACAGAGTAGAAACACACGTTAAAGAAAATCATAAGAAGCAGGAGGAATTGAGAGTCGAACTATTACAGACAGTAAGACAATTACAACAGGAACAGGGAGACGTAAACAGCACGATACAGCAGAAGATCAATGAGGTAGATGGGAGACAGAAGTCGGCGGAACTAAAACTGGATGAGAGCACCAGGGAGAAAACAACTCGTATCAACGAATTAAAGTCTCAAATAGAACGGCTGCAACGACAGCTAATTGAAGGTGAGTCTGGGATAATCAGTAGGATTAACGGACACACACATGCAGAATTAAAATACAACGGCACTGATAGGTTCCCGATGGAATTCCTGAAGGAATTGTCAGAGATTCAAGAGCAATATTACAACAACAATGACATTAAATGGATCGGGAGGCACTTGGAGATGGACGCTGGGATATGGTGGTGTGTCATACGGAACCAAATATCCACGTTCGAAGAGTTCAAAGAAGCCTTCACCTTGAAGTACTGGGGTCAAGAACGCCAGGACAATATACGCGACAACCTCGAGTACGGCAGATATGAGTGGAATGGGCCAATCACAGCCATCCAATACGTAGAGAGAATATTACTAGAAAGCAGGCAACTATCGCCAGCATTGACCGATAGGCAGCTAATCCGGAAGATATCCCGTCATTTTGGGAGGGATTTGCAGCTCGCCGTGATTACACGTGGTATCACAAATATACCGAATTTCGAGGCATTAATTACAGAATTTACAAGTATCCAGTCAAGTGGAGAAAACAGTCGCAAGCCGCATTATAGACCCTACAACGAAGGGAGAAGTAACCCAAGAGAGAGAGTGGGGCATTATAACAAAAGTGTAAGTGACCGACAGCCGAGGGGTCGTTTTGACAACACGCAGCAATACATCAACACTGTGCAGTTCACGCCAGGAGAAGCGGGCCCGAGTAGAACGGTCAATGACACCAGCCCAAGGGCGAGCGATAACGGCGACAACAGCAAAAAAAAAAAAAAATATGTAAAACTAGAGAATAAGATCGAATTTTTAAACGACTTACTCCCGAGCGAGAATGTAAATATATTACTACCGGACTTACGAAATGACCTACTACAAGAGGACGACGAAATTATTAATAAACAAGTATTGAAATGTCCCGAGATTACTATCAAATTTAATAATGATATAATTGTACAAGCCTTGCTTGATACGGGCTGCCTTATCAACGGGTTATCGGAGACATGGTTTAATAACCATAAGAAGAGTATAGGACCATATGAGACACTACCTGTAACGAATACATTTATCATAAGTGCTGTAGGAAATAAATCCAAATTAGTTAAGAAACAAATATTATGTGACATTGAGATTGATGGTATCCGATATGAATGTGTGTTTTTGATAATACCAGAATTAGTTAAACCATGCATACTAGGAATTAGTTTTCTACAAGAAGTTGGGTGTCGCATCGACATCGGAAACAAAGTAATTAATTTAAAAAACAACACTGATGAAGAGGAGCACGTTATACCAATCATGAACATTGACGTGATAACCAGTGAAGAAGAAGAGGAAGTACTGCGATGCATCGACGAAAAGATTGGGAGCATAGACTGCGTGGATGAAGAAATACTACAACGCCTGAAGGAGATTTTAGTAAGGAACCGGAATGTTTTTAGGGAGTGCCCGGGAAGAATAGAGGGTTACACACATGAGTTTCACGTTACGGACAGGACACCCTATTTTCAACGAGGTTGGCCTGTGCCGCTTGCGTACAGAGACAAGGTGAACGAAGAGATTAACCGAATGTTACGATATGGAGTAATCGAACGTTGCGCCAGCCCGTACGTCAATCGAATTGTGACTGTAATCAAGAAGGATGGGAAGGTTCGCCTGTGCCTTGATGCAAGGAAAGTGAACAGCGTAACTGTACCCGATTACGAAGGAGTGTCCCCGGTAAACGAGATATTGGCTAGATGTGGAGATATGCAGTATTTATCGACGGTCGACTTATCCAGTAGCTTCTGGCAGGTCCCATTAAAACAAGAATGTAGGGATTTCACTGCGTTCATGCACGAACGGAGGTGCTACCGCTTCACAGTCACACCATTTGGACTTAGCACCAGCTCTGCAGCGTTGACACGTGGATTGGATGTGGCTCTCGAGGAGGAAGTCAAGGAGAACACGATTATCTACGTAGACGACTGCTTGTGCTACTTCAACAATATCCAAACACACTTAAACCATTTAGAAACACTGCTAAACAACCTTAATAAGGCAAATATCACTGTCAAACTCACCAAATCACAATTCTTTAGACGAGAAATATCATTTCTTGGATATCGCTTTTCAACAAAAGGGATACAAGCAACCGATGACAAGGTAAAAGCAATTATGGATTTCCCAGCACCAAAGAATACGAAACAACTCAAAGGTTTCCTTGGCCTCACCAATTTTTACAACCGATTCACGAGCAAATACGCGGAAACAACGCAGCCTTTACACGAACTGCTGAAAGGAGGACGAAAGTTTTCGTGGACAAGAGAAGTGAACGAATGTTTCCAAAGAGACAAGAATTTATTTATAAACACAGTAATTCTACGGTTCCCACGGCCGAACCAAAGGTACTACATTCAGTGTGACGCTAGTAGTTTTGCGTATGGTGGCCAGCTTTACCAAATCGATGAAGAAGGAGAAATTGGCGTGATCGCTTTTACAAGCAAAACATTTAAAGGCGCAGAACGTAATTATTTCACGACGGAGAAAGAACTCCTAAGTATCGTTAGATGTCTGGATAAGTTCCGAATGTACATACTTGGCCAGCCCCTAACGATAATCACAGACAATAAAGCTTTAACATTCATGCACAAGTGCCACTTAAACAACTCGAGAATTACAAGATGGATTCTCGCCATACAATAATACAATTTCGACATTATCCACTGTAAAGGAAAGGATAATGTAGTTGCGGACATATTGAGTAGATACCCGGCTGACGCGGAACAACATGAGACAAACGAGGAAACGCACGAGTACTTAATTAATCATCTAGTTGTTAAAAATGAATCAACACATATGTAAGATAATTAGAGATATCGGTAAATACCAGACTGAAGATGACAAACTCAGAACACTTATTGATAAGATTAGGAATAATGATGTAGACAATAAATTAAGCAAATTTTATAAAATTGTTAACATTCCTGACAGTGTGTCGAATAACTTAATTGCAGAGATACACCAAATGTACGGACACCTAGGCCCGAAAAGATGTGTAAAAATGTTACAAGAGCACTTCACGCTTGACGGCTTGTTCAAGAAAGTAAAAGCATATATTCAGACTTGTGACTCATGTCAAAGATACAAGGACACAAACAACAGGATGCTGTTTGGCGGAACAAAGGCGATGATACCATCAGCTAGAGGTGACATCGTGAGTGTCGATTACTATGGACCTCTACCAACTGGTACAGGAGGCATCAAATACTTACTTGTTATGGTGGACAATTTCACAAAGTTTGTCAAGTTATTCACATTACGAAGAGCGACAACCACCACGACATTACGAAGAATCAGAGACTACTGTGCGGAGTTTGGACGACCAAAGGTCATCTTAACTGATAACGGCACGCAGTTTACCGCGAAAAAATGGATTAAAGGTCTCGAGGAGCTGAATATACAACCGAGGTATACGGCGATAAGGAATCCTTGCGCAAACTTAGCCGAAAGGATTAACCGCCAACTTGGGAACCTATTCAGGATCTTTGTACACGACCAGCATAGTAAGTGGTCAAGGTACGTCAGATTGATTGAGACGTGTATCAATGAAGCGTACCATGAAACAATAGAAATAACCCCCCACGAGGCGCAATTAGGGAAGAAGCCGACCCGCGCATGGGAGAAGTGGCTGGACAAAGTAATCATCAACAGTAAATACAGTTCGAATATCAATGTATTTGTAAAAATCAAAGAAAAAAGAGAGAAGTATGCTAAGCGCATCAATGATAACAAGAAAATTACTAAATTCACTATCGGCGATAAGGTGCTGATAAGAAGCTACCATCAATCAGACGCCGCAATGAAAAAGATGGACAAATTTGTCGAGTTGTATACAGGACCATACAAGGTTAATCGCATCTTTGGCGATGCAACATACGAACTCACTGAGTGCGATAGCAGTGGCAAGGTGAGAGGGAAATTTAATGTGCGTCAGTTGAAGAAGTATTATGAAACGAAAGTACAAGTTTCACAGGAAAGCGAAAGTTACGTCGACAGTTAGTGGGCTACAGGGGACGGGGCAAACGCATAGGGTGAATGTCTCGCGAAAACCGGTCCAACTAAGCTAAACAATATGATGTGTAACTTATTAACGTGTAATTTAAAGATTGTTTCTTACATGAATTTCTTAAGTCACGATGTGACAATCTAATGACATTAATTACATGTGAATAACCAATATTAATGAAAATTTCAATATAAAAGACGCTTATAGTGCGAAAAGTTTGATCGGGTGTGCAGCAGTAAATTGCTAAAGACATTATAAGGAGCCTTTTATAGACACATAATGATGTAAGATCAATTAATCAAATATGAGTAGTATAAAGCGAAATTATCTATAATCGTGATGATATCAAATGAACTGTTAATTGTTCATAAGTAGTGTATATAAATTTATAATCAATATAATCAGTATAAATGTTAGTAATGCGTATTGTGAGTGATACTCAATAATAATTAGTGATTGTATCTATATGTATTTACAGGTTCATAAATTGTTGTTTTTAAATGTTCAAGATAAACTAAGGACATTAACTATCGTAATGATATTTTTAAATGATACATGAATGATTACATTTCATGTTGAAAAACCATTATTTCATGTATTAGGTTATAAACGGATGACGTAGCCATCCACAGCTATTATGATTATTGTAAAATAATCCCATGTCTAATTATATATGCACTATATGTGAAAATGCGTTCATCCTTCCTCAGATGCACGGCAATAAATTCCCAGAGTTAGTTAACAACAAAACATAGGGAATATATATCCGTATACCCCAAGCAGAGGAAAGTGGGTCAATGGCCGTGACCTTCTCAAAGGGGACTCCCACAACAAACACAGAGCGCAGAAATCGGATTAGAATGTCTTCTGCTGATCCAACATCCAATCCGATTTGGGGACTATGTAACGACCAAGAATTTTAAATTTTTAAAATCATGATAAAAAATACGTTACAAGCAGCCAAGACACCCCAACACCAGCCAGAAGCGATAAATAAGGAAACAATTTAACGAAGTGACAACTGAACGTTTGCCAGGAACAATACGAGTACGCTTCACATAACTTTACAATGGGAAATAAGGTTGGCCTGTGACAGACTCGACTCAACCGAGATTTACAGCCCACAACAAGCAGGACAAAAGGAAACTAGGACAGTAGCACTTTACGGAGAAATTGTAACGTGCACACACTGCAAGGTTAATTTGAAGTGTGCCAGCAGTAAAAAAGGGTGTAGTTGCACAATGGTATTTACCCTGTATGAGAACTGACAACGATATCTAAAGAATAGAATCGAACGTGTGCACAGCGGGAGGACATCTTACTGGCGACAACTGATATTTACGACAGGGAGAAGGAGTGCCGTCTTGGAAACGACGACACGCTGTGTCCGGACAGCTAACGGAAAAGGGTCATGGATAGTCAGACTATAACAAAATACGATATATTGTTCGCGTGAGAACAGCAGCAGGTTTCCGGAGTAGACTTAGACAAAGACTTGATCGACAGCCGAGGAATTGCTCTTGTTCCAGGAAAAGGGTACGGAGGCCTTCGACGCGAACTTGAGGGGAGACAAGATACCCAACCAGAATCCAGCATCTACCCAGAGTACAGGTGGAGAGGACCGTCGTCATCATAGCAACGCGAACGACGAATGAGAAGTGGAGAACCATAGTCTTGCATAAGGGTAGGAGTTCACCTGACCTATCATGTTTGACCAGAGGCGTGTTTGCCAGGAGATTGCATTGTGGTAAACGATGCTTAATAAAAACTGTTTACAGAGCACGCGAGAAGGCAGTCTTCATAAATTTCTCAATCTTATTCTTTGAACAGTCTTCACGGAACTTAAATTTTTTCTAAGTCTTAATACAGTTCAGTTAACATACGTGCAGCAGTTGGACTTTGAAACTCTGTTACGCGGTATTTTAATCAGTTGACTTAAACATTTCGATATTGGCGAGTTGTTCGGTAATAGTGTATCTACAGTGACTAAATCATGCAATATACGCCAGTGATTAATAACTCTCAAGTACTTTAATTCTTACTCAGCTACCGCTTATTAAGAATTAAACTAACCAATCGCAGTTTTGTCAATAACAGACTCGCAGAACTTGTGTTAATGCTTTATCGGACAACGAAATCGTAGCGTTGTACAGTGCGAAGCGATACACTACCAATTGGAACAATACACCACGTTATCAAAGACACGATACATTAATGTACACAAGAAGTTCAATAATAGACAGTCAGATATATACACACTAGTTAACGATGAACTTACTCACACGACACATGATTTCATAGACTCTGACAGTGACGGTCGACATCAACAGAAAATACACACAGCGCGAGTGAATCTGATCCGCGTGTGTTGAGTGTTAGTGACATCACAGCTACGCAACTTCGTACATATGGACCACCAGCGGGAAGGGGTTACGCCGATGGAAATGTTGGATAAATCACTTTACAAGTAATCTTTATGTTATTTTTGTCATAAGAACTCTACTGTCCTGTCTCTTTTCAAGAAAACACCCTTGAGTATTTAAATTAAATATGATAAATTTAAATAACGCTATTCATCTGAGGCAAGAAATGAACGCATTAGTATAAGATTTATATGTTGACTATTTATGTTTTTATATGTTGATTGTGTTATATATGTATGTGTAGGTTTTCCAGCAAACAACGTACTGGATTCACATTGTAATTTGATATATATATATATATATATATATATATATATATACATGTGTTCTTTTATGAATGTATTTACAGGGAATCATCTATATTTATATATTGAAGTTTCTTTACTTGAATGATGTTAATAAATAAGTGTTTATTTTACTCAGAATATATGCGTTCATTATTGTCAAAGTTACCTCAGAACAAGACATTAACGTCACTTGAATGATTTATAGTAGATTTTATTAATTTATACAATAATTAGAGTTCAGTGCAGTAATTATGCTAACATCAAATAACTAACATATCACGTAGCTTCAATCAGTTTGGTATAAGTAGCCTAATTGAGTAATTACATGATCACATTCTACAAATTAGTATAATTACATAATTAATTATGCAAACATTATTTGCATAATTAAACGACACATTATAAATTGGAGCTCCAAGATCGTGGGACTTGGTAATTACAGATTAATTAATTAAATTATTGTTTGCATAATGAATTGCAATATTATAAATTGGCGCCCATCGCACGGCAAAGAGCAGGCAGTAGATAGGATAAGCATATATATTTCATGTAAGTTGTAAGAACAAATATTATTAGTGTGAAGCTAGTTGGACTGAATGTTAACGCGGAGTAAGGCTGCAAAGATGACGACTAGTAGTTCCGATTCGATGAACTTCGATATCAATAACCAGCAGGGTGTACCTGACAGCGAACGTGAAGAATCACCAGTGGAGTCACAAATGACCGAGGAGACGTCAGACGTCAGAGCGCGGGGACAGGAGTCCCAACAGCCACGACAGGAGGTGACGTTACAAGCATTAATGGACTTCATGAGTAACAAATTTGAAGAAACCAATGAAAAGTTCGAGAAGCAGAATGAAAATTTTATAGAAAAATTCGAGGAGCAGAATAAGAAGTTCGACAAACAAAATGAGAAACAAAATGATGAAAAATTCAACAAACTAGAAGAAAAGTTAGACAAGCATAAGGAGGAAGTCATGCAACAAGTGGCCGAGCAGATCACACAAATACGCGCGGAAATGCGTGAATACATAAATAATTGTGACAAGAAGATGGACGAGGTCCAGATGCAGCAGAACGAGACCATAAGAGAGCTAAAGAACGACACCGTCAAGAAATTCGAAGAGGTACGAGAAACTAGAGAAATAGACCGACAGGAACTAAAGAGTATTACCCAAAATACTCAAACAAGCATCAAGAAGATTAACAACAGAGTAGAAACACACGTTAAAGAAAATCATAAGAAGCAGGAGGAATTGAGAGTCGAACTATTACAGACAGTAAGACAATTACAACAGGAACAGGGAGACGTAAACAGCACGATACAGCAGAAGATCAATGAGGTAGATGGGAGACAGAAGTCGGCGGAACTAAAACTGGATGAGAGCACCAGGGAGAAAACAACTCGTATCAACGAATTAAAGTCTCGAATAGAACGGCTGCAACGACAGCTAATTGAAGGTGAGTCTGGGATAATCAGTAGGATTAACGGACACACACATGCAGAATTAAAATACAACGGCACTGATAGGTTCCCGATGGAATTCCTGAAGGAATTGTCAGAGATTCAAGAGCAATATTACAACAACAATGACATTAAATGGATCGGGAGGAACTTGGAGATGGACGCTGGGATATGGTGGTGTGTCATACGGAACCAAATATCCACGTTCGAAGAGTTCAAAGAAGCCTTCACCTTGAAGTACTGGGGTCAAGAACGCCAGGACAATATACGCGACAACCTCGAGTACGGCAGATATGAGTGGAATGGGCCAATCACAGCCATCCAATACGTAGAGAGAATATTACTAGAAAGCAGGCAACTATCGCCAGCATTGACCGATAGGCAGCTAATCCGGAAGATATCCCGTCATTTTGGGAGGGATTTGCAGCTCGCCGTGATTACACGTGGTATCACAAATATACCGAATTTCGAGGCATTAATTACAGAATTTACAAGTATCCAGTCAAGTGGAGAAAACAGTCGCAAGCCGCATTATAGACCCTACAACGAAGGGAGAAGTAACCCAAGAGAGAGAGTGGGGCATTATAACAAAAGTGTAAGTGACCGACAGCCGAGGGGTCGTTTTGACAACACGCAGCAATACATCAACACTGTGCAGTTCACGCCAGGAGAAGCGGGCCCGAGTAGAACGGTCAATGACACCAGCCCGAGGGCGAGCGGTAACGGCGACAACAGCAAAAAAAAAAAAAAATGTCAAACTAGAGAATAAGATCGAATTTTTAAACGACTTACTCCCGAGCGAGAATGTAAATATATTACTACCGGACTTACGAAATGACCTACTACAAGAGGACGACGAAATTATTAATAAACAAGTATTGAAATGTCCCGAGATTACTATCAAATTTAATAATGATATAATTGTACAAGCCTTGCTTGATACGGGCTGCCTTATCAACGGGTTATCGGAGACATGGTTTAATAACCATAAGAAGAGTATAGGACCATATGAGACACTACCTGTAACGAATACATTTATCATAAGTGCTGTAGGAAATAAATCCAAATTAGTTAAGAAACAAATATTATGTGACATTGAGATTGATGGTATCCGATATGAATGTGTGTTATTGATAATACCAGAATTAGTTAAACCATGCATACTAGGAATTAGTTTTCTACAAGAAGTTGGGTGTCGCATCGACATCGGAAACAAAGTAATTAATTTAAAAAACAACACTGATGAAGAGGAGCACGTTATACCAATCATGAACATTGACGTGATAACCAGTGAAGAAGAAGAGGAAGTACTGCGATGCATCGACGAAAAGATTGGGAGCATAGACTGCGTGGATGAAGAAATACTACAACGCCTGAAGGAGATTTTAGTAAGGAACCGGAATGTTTTTAGGGAGTGCCCGGGAAGAATAGAGGGTTACACACATGAGTTTCACGTTACGGACAGGACACCCTATTTTCAACGAGGTTGGCCTGTGCCGCTTGCGTACAGAGACAAGGTGAACGAAGAGATTAACCGAATGTTATGATATGGAGTAATCGAACGTTGCGCCAGCCCGTACGTCAATCGAATTGTGACTGTAATCAAGAAGGATGGGAAGGTTCGCCTGTGCCTTGATGCAAGGAAAGTGAACAGCGTAACTGTACCCGATTACGAAGGAGTGTCCCCGGTAAACGAGATATTGGCTAGATGTGGAGATATGCAGTATTTATCGACGGTCGACTTATCCAGTAGCTTCTGGCAGGTCCCATTAAAACAAGAATGTAGGGATTTCACTGCGTTCATGCACGAACGGAGGTGCTACCGCTTCACAGTCACACCATTTGGACTTAGCACCAGCTCTGCAGCGTTGACACGTGGATTGGATGTGGCTCTCGAGGAGGAAGTCAAGGAGAACACGATTATCTACGTAGACGACTGCTTGTGCTACTTCAACAATATCCAAACACACTTAAACCATTTAGAAACACTGCTAAACAACCTTAATAAGGCAAATATCACTGTCAACCTCACCAAATCACAATTCTTTAGACGAGAAATATCATTTCTTGGATATCGCTTTTCAACAAAAGGGATACAAGCAACCGATGACAAGGTAAAAGCAATTATGGATTTCCCAGCACCAAAGAATACGAAACAACTCAAAGGTTTCCTTGGCCTCACCAATTTTTACAACCGATTCACGAGCAAATACGCGGAAACAACGCAGCCTTTACACGAACTGCTGAAAGGAGGACGAAAGTTTTCGTGGACAAGAGAAGTGAACGAATGTTTCCAAAGAGACAAGAATTTATTTATAAACACAGTAATTCTACGGTTCCCACGGCCGAACCAAAGGTACTACATTCAGTGTGACGCTAGTAGTTTTGCGTATGGTGGCCAGCTTTACCAAATCGATGAAGAAGGAGAAATTGGCGTGATCGCTTTTACAAGCAAAACATTTAAAGGCGCAGAACGTAATTATTTCACGACGGAGAAAGAACTCCTAAGTATCGTTAGATGTCTGGATAAGTTCCGAATGTACATACTTGGCCAGCCCCTAGCGATAATCACAGACAATAAAGCTTTAACATTCATGCACAAGTGCCACTTAAACAACTCGAGAATTACAAGATGGATTCTCGCCATACAATAATACAATTTCGACATTATCCACTGTAAAGGAAAGGATAATGTAGTTGCGGACATATTGAGTAAATACCCGGCTGACGCGGAACAACATGAGACAAACGAGGAAACGCACGAGTACTTAATTAATCATCTAGTTGTTAAAAATGAATCAACACATATGTAAGATAATTAGAGATATCGGTAAATACCAGACTGAAGATGACAAACTCAGAACACTTATTGATAAGATTAGGAATAATGATGTAGACAATAAATTAAGCAAATTTTATAAAATTGTTAACATTCCTGACAGTGTGTCGAATAACTTAATTGCAGAGATACACCAAATGTACGGACACCTAGGCCCGAAAAGATGTGTAAAAATGTTACAAGAGCACTTCACGCTTGACGGCTTGTTCAAGAAAGTAAAAGCATATATTCAGACTTGTGACTCATGTCAAAGATACAAGGACACAAACAACAGGATGCTGTTTGACGGAACAAAGGCGATGATACCATCAGCTAGAGGTGACATCGTGAGTGTCGATTACTATGGACCTCTACCAACTGGTACAGGAGGCATCAAATACTTACTTGTTATGGTGGACAATTTCACAAAGTTTGTCAAGTTATTCACATTACGAAGAGCGACAACCACCACGACATTACGAAGAATCAGAGACTACTGTGCGGAGTTTGGACGACCAAAGGTCATCTTAACTGATAACGGCACGCAGTTTACCGCGAAAAAATGGATTAAAGGTCTCGAGGAGCTGAATATACAACCGAGGTATACGGCGATAAGGAATCCTTGCGCAAACTTAGCCGAAAGGATTAACCGCCAACTTGGGAACCTATTCAGGATCTTTGTACACGACCAGCATAGTAAGTGGTCAAGGTACGTCAGATTGATTGAGACGTGTATCAATGAAGCGTACCATGAAACAATAGAAATAACCCCCCACGAGGCGCAATTAGGGAAGAAGCCGACCCGCGCATGGGAGAAGTGGCTGGACAAAGTAATCATCAACAGTAAATACAGTTCGAATATCAATGTATTTGTAAAAATCAAAGAAAAAAGAGAGAAGTATGCTAAGCGCATCAATGATAACAAGAAAATTACTAAATTCACTATCGGCGATAAGGTGCTGATAAGAAGCTACCATCAATCAGACGCCGCAATGAAAAAGATGGACAAATTTGTCGAGTTGTATACAGGACCATACAAGGTTAATCGCATCTTTGGCGATGCAACATACGAACTCACTGAGTGCGATAGCAGTGGCAAGGTGAGAGGGAAATTTAATGTGCGTCAGTTGAAGAAGTATTATGAAACGAAAGTACAAGTTTCACAGGAAAGCGAAAGTTACGTCGACAGTTAGTGGGCTACAGGGGACGGGGCAAACGCATAGGGTGAATGTCTCGCGAAAACCGGTCCAACTAAGCTAAACAATATGATGTGTAACTTATTAACGTGTAATTTAAAGATTTTTTCTTACATGAATTTCTTAAGTCACGATGTGACAATCTAATGACATTAATTACATGTGAATAACCAATATTAATGAAAATTTCAATATAAAAGACGCTTATAGTGCGAAAAGTTTGATCGGGTGTGCAGCAGTAAATTGCTAAAGACATTATAAGGAGCCTTTTATAGACACATAATGATGTAAGATCAATTAATCAAATATGAGTAGTATAAAGCGAAATTATCTATAATCGTGATGATATCAAATGAACTGTTAATTGTTCATAAGTAGTGTATATAAATTTATAATCAATATAATCAGTATAAATGTTAGTAATGCGTATTGTGAGTGATACTCAATAATAATTAGTGATTGTATCTATATGTATTTACAGGTTCATAAATTGTTGTTTTTAAATGTTCAAGATAAACTAAGGACATTAACTATCGTAATGATATTTTTAAATGATACATGAATGATTACATTTCATGTTGAAAAACCATTATTTCATGTATTAGGTTATAAACGGATGACGTAGCCATCCACAGCTATTATGATTATTGTAAAATAATCCCATGTCTAATTATATATGCACTATATGTGAAAATGCGTTCATCCTTCCTCAGATGCACGGCAATAAATTCCCAGAGTTAGTTAACAACAAAACATAGGGAATATATATCCGTATACCCCAAGCAGAGGAAAGTGGGTCAATGGCCGTGACCTTCTCAAAGGGGACTCCCACAACAAACACAGAGCGCAGAAATCGGATTAGAATGTCTTCTGCTGATCCAACATCCAATCCGATTTGGGGACTATGTAACGACCAAGAATTTTAAATTTTTAAAATTATGATAAAAAATACGTTACAAGCAGCCAAGACACCCCAACACCAGCCAGAAGCGATAAATAAGGAAACAATTTAACGAAGTGACAACTGAACGTTTGCCAGGAACAATACGAGTACGCTTCACATAACTTTACAATGGGAAATAAGGTTGGCCTGTGACAGACTCGACTCAACCGAGATTTACAGCCCACAACAAGCAGGACAAAAGGAAACTAGGACAGTAGCACTTTACGGAGAAATTGTAACGTGCACACACTGCAAGGTTAATTTGAAGTGTGCCAGCAGTAAAAAAGGGTGTAGTTGCACAATGGTATTTACCCTGTATGAGAACTGACAACGATATCTAAAGAATAGAATCGAACGTGTGCACAGCGGGAGGACATCTTACTGGCGACAACTGATATTTACGACAGGGAGAAGGAGTGCCGTCTTGGAAACGACGACACGCTGTGTCCGGACAGCTAACGGAAAAGGGTCATGGATAGTCAGACAATAACAAAATACGATATATTGTTCGCGTGAGAACAGCAGCAGGTTTCCGGAGTAGACTTAGACAAAGACTTGATCGACAGCCGAGGAATTGCTCTTGTTCCAGGAAAAGGGTACGGAGGCCTTCGACGAGAACTTGAGGGGAGACAAGATACCCAACCAGAATCCAGCATCTACCCAGAGTACAGGTGGAGAGGACCGTCGTCATCATAGCAACGCGAACGACGAATGAGAAGTGGAGAACCATAGTCTTGCATAAAGGTAGGAGTTCACCTGACCTATCATGTTTGACCAGAGGCGTGTTTGCCAGGAGATTGCATTGTGGTAAACGATGCTTAATAAAAACTGTTTACAGAGCACGCGAGAAGGAAGTCTTCATAAATTTCTCAATCTTATTCTTTGAACAGTCTTCACGGAACTTAAATTTTTTCTAAGTCTTAATACAGTTCAGTTAACATACGTGCAGCAGTTGGACTTTGAAACTCTGTTACGCGGTATTTTAATCAGTTGACTTAAACATTTCGATATTGGCGAGTTATTCGGTAATAGTGTATCTACAGTGACTAAATCATGCAATATACGCCAGTGATTAATAACTCTCAAGTACTTTAATTCTTACTCAGCTACCGCTTATTAAGAATTAAACTAACCAATCGCAGTTTTGTCAATAACAGACTCGCAGAACTTGTGTTAATGCTTTATCGGACAACGAAATCGTAGCGTTGTACAGTGCGAAGCGATACACTACCAATTGGAACAATACACCACGTTATCAAAGACACGATACGTTAATGTACACAAGAAGTTCAATAATAGACAGTCAGATATATACACACTAGTTAACGATGAACTTACTCACACGACACATGATTTCATAGACTCTGACAGTGACGGTCGACATCAACAGAAAATACACACAGCGCGAGTGAATCTGATCCGCGTGTGTTGAGTGTTAGTGACATCACAGCTACGCAACTTCGTACATATGGACCACCAGCGGGAAGGGGTTACGCCGATGGAAATGTTGGATAAATCACTTTACAAGTAATCTTTATGTTATTTTTGTCATAAGAACTCTACTGTCCTGTCTCTTTTCAAGAAAACACCCTTGAGTATTTAAATTAAATATGATAAATTTAAATAACGCTATTCATCTGAGGCAAGAAATGAACGCATTAGTATAAGATTTATATGTTGACTATTTATGTTTTTATATGTTGATTGTGTTATATATGTATGTGTAGGTTTTCCAGCAAACAACGTACTGGATTCACATTGTAATTTGATATATATATATATATATACATGTGTTCTTTTATGAATGTATTTACAGGGAATCATCTATATTTATATATTGAAGTTTCTTTACTTGAATGATGTTAATAAATAAGTGTTTATTTTACTCAGAATATATGCGTTCATTATTGTCAAAGTTACCTCAGAACAAGACATTAACGTCACTTGAATGATTTATAGTAGATTTTATTAATTTATACATTAATTAGAGTTCAGTGCAGTAATTATGCTAACATCAAATAACTAACATATCACGTAGCTTCAATCAGTTTGGTATAAGTAGCCTAATTGAGTAATTACATGATCACATTCTACAAATTAGTATAATTACATAATTAATTATGCAAACATTATTTGCATAATTAAACGACACATTATAAATTGGAGCTCCAAGATCGTGGGACTTGGTAATTACAGATTAATTAATTAAATTATTGTTTGCATAATGAATTGCAATATTATAAATTGGCGCCCATCGCACGGCAAAGAGCAGGCAGTAGATAGGATAAGCATATATATTTCATGTAAGTTGTAAGAACAAATATTATTAGTGTGAAGCTAGTTGGACTGAATGTTAACGCGGAGTAAGGCTGCAAAGATGACGACTAGTAGTTCCGATTCGATGAACTTCGATATCAATAACCAGCAGGGTGTACCTGACAGCGAACGTGAAGAATCACCAGTGGAGTCACAAATGACCGAGGAGACGTCAGACGTCAGAGCGCGGGGACAGGAGTCCCAACAGCCACGACAGGAGGTGACGTTACAAGCATTAATGGACTTCATGAGTAACAAATTTGAAGAAACCAATGAAAAGTTCGAGAAGCAGAATGAAAATTTTATAGAAAAATTCGAGGAGCAGAATAAGAAGTTCGACAAACAAAATGAGAAACAAAATGATGAAAAATTCAACAAACTAGAAGAAAAGTTAGACAAGCATAAGGAGGAAGTCATGCAACAAGTGGCCGAGCAGATCACACAAATACGCGCGGAAATGCGTGAATACATAAATAATTGTGACAAGAAGATGGACGAGGTCCAGAAGCAGCAGAACGAGACCATAAGAGAGCTAAAGAACGACACCGTCAAGAAATTCGAAGAGGTACGAGAAACTAGAGAAATAGACCGACAGGAACTAAAGAGTATTACCCAAAATACTCAAACAAGCATCAAGAAGATTAACAACAGAGTAGAAACACACGTTAAAGAAAATCATAAGAAGCAGGAGGAATTGAGAGTCGAACTATTACAGACAGTAAGACAATTACAACAGGAACAGGGAGACGTAAACAGCACGATACAGCAGAAGATCAATGAGGTAGATGGGAGACAGAAGTCGGCGGAACTAAAACTGGATGAGAGCACCAGGGAGAAAACAACTCGTATCAACGAATTAAAGTCTCGAATAGAACGGCTGCAACGACAGCTAATTGAAGGTGAGTCTGGGATAATCAGTAGGATTAACGGACACACACATGCAGAATTAAAATACAACGGCACTGATAGGTTCCCGATGGAATTCCTGAAGAAATTGTCAGAGATTCAAGAGCAATATTACAACAACAATTACATTAAATGGATCGGGAGGAACTTGGAGATGGACGCTGGGATATGGTGGTGTGTCATACGGAACCAAATATCCACGTTCGAAGAGTTCAAAGAAGCCTTCACCTTGAAGTACTGGGGTCAAGAACGCCAGGACAATATACGCGACAACCTCGAGTACGGCAGATATGAGTGGAATGGGCCAATCACAGCCATCCAATACGTAGAGAGAATATTACTAGAAAGCAGGCAACTATCGCCAGCATTGACCGATAGGCAGCTAATCCGGAAGATATCCCGTCATTTTGGGAGGGATTTGCAGCTCGCCGTGATTACACGTGGTATCACAAATATACCGAATTTCGAGGCATTAATTACAGAATTTACAAGTATCCAGTCAAGTGGAGAAAACAGTCGCAAGCCGCATTATAGACCCTACAACGAAGGGAGAAGTAACCCAAGAGAGAGAGTGGGGCATTATAACAAAAGTGTAAGTGACCGACAGCCGAGGGGTCGTTTTGACAACACGCAGCAATACATCAACACTGTGCAGTTCACGCCAGGAGAAGCGGGCCCGAGTAGAACGGTCAATGACACCAGCCCGAGGGCGAGCGGTAACGGCGACAACAGCAAAAAAAAAAAAAATGTCAAACTAGAGAATAAGATCGAATTTTTAAACGACTTACTCCCGAGCGAGAATGTAAATATATTACTACCGGACTTACGAAATGACCTACTACAAGAGGACGACGAAATTATTAATAAACAAGTATTGAAATGTCCCGAGATTACTATCAAATTTAATAATGATATAATTGTACAAGCCTTGCTTGATACGGGCTGCCTTATCAACGGGTTATCGGAGACATGGTTTAATAACCATAAGAAGAGTATAGGACCATATGAGACACTACCTGTAACGAATACATTTATCATAAGTGCTGTAGGAAATAAATCCAAATTAGTTAAGAAACAAATATTATGTGACATTGAGATTGATGGTATCCGATATGAATGTGTGTTTTTGATAATACCAGAATTAGTTAAACCATGCATACTAGGAATTAGTTTTCTACAAGAAGTTGGGTGTCGCATCGACATCGGAAACAAAGTAATTAATTTAAAAAACAACACTGATGAAGAGGAGCACGTTATACCAATCATGAACATTGACGTGATAACCAGTGAAGAAGAAGAGCAAGTACTGCGATGCATCGACGAAAAGATTGGGAGCATAGACTGCGTGGATGAAGAAATACTACAACGCCTGAAGGAGATTTTAGTAAGGAACCGGAATGTTTTTAGGGAGTGCCCGGGAAGAATAGAGGGTTACACACATGAGTTTCACGTTACGGACAGGACACCCTATTTTCAACGAGGTTGGCCTGTGCCGCTTGCGTACAGAGACAAGGTGAACGAAGAGATTAACCGAATGTTACGATATGGAGTAATCGAACGTTGCGCCAGCCCGTACGTCAATCGAATTGTGACTGTAATCAAGAAGGATGGGAAGGTTCGCCTGTGCCTTGATGCAAGGAAAGTGAACAGCGTAACTGTACCCGATTACGAAGGAGTGTCCCCGGTAAACGAGATATTGGCTAGATGTGGAGATATGCAGTATTTATCGACGGTCGACTTATCCAGTAGCTTCTGGCAGGTCCCATTAAAACAAGAATGTAGGGATTTCACTGCGTTCATGCACGAACGGAGGTGCTACCGCTTCACAGTCACATCATTTGGACTTAGCACCAGCTCTGCAGCGTTGACACGTGGATTGGATGTGGCTCTCGAGGAGGAAGTCAAGAAGAACACGATTATCTACGTAGACGACTGCTTGTGCTACTCCAACAATATCCAAACACACTTAAACCATTTAGAAACACTGCTAAACAACCTTAATAAGGCAAATATCACTGTCAACCTCACCAAATCACAATTCTTTAGACGAGAAATCTCATTTCTTGGATATCGCGTTACAACAAAAGGGATACAAGCAACCGATGACAAGGTAAAAGCAATTATGGATTTCCCAGCACCAAAGAATACGAAACAACTCAAAGGTTTCCTTGGCCTCACCAATTTTTACAACCGATTCACGAGCAAATACGGGGAAAAAATGCAGCCTTTACACGAACTGCTGAAAGGAGGACGAAAGTTTTCGTGGACAAGAGAAGTGAACGTATGTTTCCAAAGAGTCAAGAATTTATTTATAAACACAGTAATTCTACGGTTCCCACGGCCGAACCAAAGGTACTACATACAGTGTGACGCTAGTAATTTTGCGTATGGTGGCCAGCTTTACCAAATCGATGAAGAAGGAGAAATTGGCGTGATCGCTTTTACAAGCAAAACATTTAAAGGCGCAGAACGTAATTATTTCACGACGGAGAAAGAACTCCTAAGTATCGTTAGATGTCTGGATAAGTTCCGAATGTACATACTTGGACAGCCCCTAACGATAATCACAGACAATAAAGCTAAAGCTTTATTTTTTTTTTTTACGAGCTTTAAGCTTAAGGGTGTGTGCGTAACATTCATGCACAAGTGCCACTTAAACAACTCGAGAATTACAAGATGGATTCTCGCCATACAATAATACAATTTCGACATTATCCATTGTAAAGGAAAGGATAATGTAGTTGCGGACATATTGAGTAGATACCCGGCTGACGCGGAACAACATGAGACAAACGAGGAAACGCACGAGTACTTAATTAATCATCTAGTTGTTAAAAATGAATCAACACATATGTAAGATAATTAGAGATATCGGTAAATACCAGACTGAAGATGACAAAACTCAGAACACTTATTGATAAGATTAGGAATAATGATGTAGACAATAAATTAAGCAAATTTTATAAAATTGTTAACAATAAGTTATACCGACGACAACGTGGCTAATGGAAACTATACATTCCTGACAGTGTGTCGAATAACTTAATTGCAGAGATACACCAAATGTACGGACACCTAGGCCCGAAAAGATGTGTAAAAATGTTACAAGAGCACTTCACGCTTGACGGCTTGTTCAAGAAAGTAAAAGCATATATTCAGACTTGTGACTCATGTCAAAGATACAAGGACACAAACAACAGGATGCTGTTTGGCGGAACAAAGGCGATGATACCATCAGCTAGAGGTGACATCGTGAGTGTCGATTACTATGGACCTCTACCAACTGGTACAGGAGGCATCAAATACTTACTTGTTATGGTGGACAATTTCACAAAGTTTGTCAAGTTATTCACATTACGAAGAGCGACAACCACCACGACATTACGAAGAATCAGAGACTACTGTGCGGAGTTTGGACGACCAAAGGTCATCTTAACTGATAACGGCACGCAGTTTACCGCGAAAAAATGGATTAAAGGTCTCGAGGAGCTGAATATACAACCGAGGTATACGGCGATAAGGAATCCTTGCGCAAACTTAGCCGAAAGGATTAACCGCCAACTTGGGAACCTATTCAGGATCTTTGTACACGACCAGCATAGTAAGTGGTCAAGGTACGTCAGATTGATTGAGACGTGTATCAATGAAGCGTACCATGAAACAATAGAAATAACCCCCCACGAGGCGCAATTAGGGAAGAAGCCGACCCGTGCATGGGAGAAGTGGCTGGACAAAGTAATCATCAACAGTAAATACAGTTCGAATATCAATGTATTTGTAAAAATCAAAGAACAAAGAGAGAAGTATGCTAAGCGCATCAATGATAACAAGAAAATTACTAAATTCACTATCGGCGATAAGGTGCTGATAAGAAGCTACCATCAATCAGACGCCGCAATGAAAAAGATGGACAAATTTGTCGAGTTGTATACAGGACCATACAAGGTTAATCGCATCTTTGGCGATGCAACATACGACCTCACTGAGTGCGATAGCAGTGGCAAGGTGAGAGGGAAATTTAATGTGCGTCAGTTGAAGAAGTATTATGAAACGAAAGTACAAGTTTCACAGGAAAGCGAAAGTTACGTCGACAGTTAGTGGGCTACAGGGGACGGGGCAAACGCATAGGGTGAATGTCTCGCGAAAACCGGTCCAACTAAGCTAAACAATATGATGTGTAACTTATTAACGTGTAATTTAAAGATTTTTTCTTACATGAATTTCTTAAGTCACGATGTGACAATCTAATGACATTAATTACATGTGAATAACCAATATTAATGAAAATTTCAATATAAAAGACGCTTATAGTGCGAAAAGTTTGATCGGGTGTGCAGCAGTAAATTGCTAAAGACATTATAAGGAGCCTTTTATAGACACATAATGATGTAAGATCAATTAATCAAATATGAGTAGTATAAAGCGAAATTATCTATAATCGTGATGATATCAAATGAACTGTTAATTGTTCATAAGTAGTGTATATAAATTTATAATCAATATAATCAGTATAAATGTTAGTAATGCGTATTGTGAGTGATACTCAATAATAATTAGGGATTGTATCTATATGTATTTACAGGTTCATAAATTGTTGTTTTTAAATGTTCAAGATAAACTAAGGACATTAACTATCGTAATGATATTTTTAAATGATACATGAATGATTACATTTCATGTTGAAAAACCATTATTTCATGTATTAGGTTATAAACGGATGACGTAGCCATCCACAGCTATTATGATTATTGTAAAATAATCCCATGTCTAATTATATATGCACTATATGTGAAAATGCGTTCATCCTTCCTCAGATGCACGGCAATAAATTCCCAGAGTTAGTTAACAACAAAACATAGGGAATATATATCCGTATACCCCAAGCAGAGGAAAGTGGGTCAATGGCCGTGACCTTCTCAAAGGGGACTCCCACAACAAACACAGAGCGCAGAAATCGGATTAGGATGTCTTCTGCTGATCCAACATCCAATCCGATTTGGGGACTATGTAACGACCAAGAATTTTAAATTTTTAAAATTATGATAAAAAATACGTTACAAGCAGCCAAGACACCCCAACACCAGCCAGAAGCGATAAATAAGGAAACAATTTAACGAAGTGACAACTGAACGTTTGCCAGGAACAATACGAGTACGCTTCACATAACTTTACAATGGGAAATAAGGTTGGCCTGTGACAGACTCGACTCAACCGAGATTTACAGCCCACAACAAGCAGGACAAAAGGAAACTAGGACAGTAGCACTTTACGGAGAAATTGTAACGTGCACACACTGCAAGGTTAATTTGAAGTGTGCCAGCAGTAAAAAAGGGTGTAGTTGCACAATGGTATTTACCCTGTATGAGAACTGACAACGATATCTAAAGAATAGAATCGAACGTGTGCACAGCGGGAGGACATCTTACTGGCGACAACTGATAATTACGACAGGGAGAAGGAGTGCCGTCTTGGAAACGACGACACGCTGTGTCCGGACAGCTAACGGAAAAGGGTCATGGATAGTCAGACAATAACAAAATACGATATATTGTTCGCGTGAGAACAGCAGCAGGTTTCCGGAGTAGACTTAGACAAACACTTGATCGACAGCCGAGGAATTGCTCTTGTTCCAGGAAAAGGGTACGGAGGCCTTCGACGCGAACTTGAGGGGAGACAAGATACCAAACCAGAATCCAGCATCTACCCAGAGTACAGTTGGAGAGGACCGTGGTCATCATAGCAACGTGAACGACGAATGAGAAGTGGAGAACCATAGTCTTGCATAAGGGTAGGAGTTCACCTGACCTATCATGTTTGACCAGAGGCGTGTTTGCCAGGAGATTGCATTGTGGTAAACGATGCTTAATAAAAACTGTTTACAGGGCACGCGAGAAGGCAGTCTTCATAAATTTCTCAATCTTATTCTTTGAACAGTCTTCACGGAACTTAAATTTTTTCTAAGTCTTAATACAGTTCAGTTAACATACGTGCAGCAGTTGGACTTTGAAACTCTGTTACGCGGTATTTTAATCAGTTGACTTAAACATTTCGATATTGGCGAGTTATTCGGTAATAGTGTATCTACAGTGACTAAATCATGCAATATACGCCAGTGATTAATAACTCTCAAGTACTTTAATTCTTACTCAGCTACCGCTTATTAAGAATTAAACTAACCAATCGCAGTTTTGTCAATAACAGACTCGCAGAACTTGTGTTAATGCTTTATCGGACAACGAAATCGTAGCGTTGTACAGTGCGAAGCGATACACTACCAATTGGAACAATACACCACGTTATCAAAGACACGATACATTAATGTACACAAGAAGTTCAATAATAGACAGTCAGATGTATACACACTAGTTAACGATGAACTTACTCACACGACACATGATTTCATAGACTCTGACAGTAACGGTCGACATCAACAGAAAATACACACAGCGCGAGTGAATCTGATCCGCGTGTGTTGAGTGTTAGTGACATCACAGCTACGCAACTTCGTACATATGGACCACCAGCGGGAAGGAGTTACGCCGATGGAAATGTTGGATAAATCACTTTACAAGTAATCTTTATATTATTTTTGTCATAAGAACTCTACTGTCCTGTCTCTTTTCAAGAAAACACCCTTGAGTATTTAAATTAAATATGATAAATTTAAATAACGCTATTCATCTGGGGCAAGAAATGAACGCATTAGTATAAGATTTATATGTTGACTATTTATGTTTTTATATGTTGATTGTGTTATATATGTATGTGTAGGTTTTCCAGCAAACAACGTACTGGATTCACATTGTAATTTGATATATATATATATATATATACATGTGTTCTTTTATGAATGTATTTACAGGGAATCATCTATATTTATATATTGAAGTTTCTTTACTTGAATGATGTTAATAAATAAGTGTTTATTTTACTCAGAATATATGCGTTCATTATTGTCAAAGTTACCTCAGAACAAGACATTAACGTCACTTGAATGATTTATAGTAGATTTTATTAATTTATACAATAATTAGAGTTCAGTGCAGTAATTATGCTAACATCAAATAACTAACATATCACGTAGCTTCAATCAGTTTGGTATAAGTAGCCTAATTGAGTAATTACATGATCACATTCTACAAATTAGTATAATTACATAATTAATTATGCAAACATTATTTGCATAATTAAACGACTCATTATAAATTGGAGCTCCAAGATCGTGGGACTTGGTAATCACAGATTAATTAATTAAATTATTGTTTGCATAATGAATTGCAATATTATAAATTGGCGCCCATCGCACGGCAAAAAGCAGGCAGTAGATAGGATAAGCATATATATTTCATGTTAGTTGTAAGAACAAATATTATTAGTGTGAAGCTAGTTGGACTGAATGTTAACGCGGAGTAAGGCTGCAAAAATGACGACTAGTAGTTCCGATTCGATGAACTTCGATATCAATAACCAGCAGGGTGTACCTGACAGCGAACGTGAAGAATCACCAGTGGAGTCACAAATGACCGAGGAGACGTCAGACGTCAGAGCGCGGGGACAGGAGTCCCAACAGCCACGACAGGAGGTGACGTTACAAGCATTAATGGACTTCATGAGTAACAAATTTGAAGAAACCAATGAAAAGTTCGAGAAGCAGAATGAAAATTTTATAGAAAAATTCGAGGAGCAGAATAAGAAGTTCGACAAACAAAATGAGAAGTTTGATGAAAAATTCAACAAACTAGAAGAAAAGTTAGACAAGCATAAGGAGGAAGTCATGCAACAAGTGGCCGAGCAGATCACACAAATACGCGCGGAAATGCGTGAATACATAAATAATTGTGACAAGAAGATGGACGAGGTCCAGAAGCAGCAGAACGAGACCATAAGAGAGCTAAAGAACGACACCGTCAAGAAATTCGAAGAGGTACGAGAAACTAGAGAAATAGACCGACAGGAACTAAAGAGTATTACCCAAAATACTCAAACAAGCATCAAGAAGATTAACAACAGAGTAGAAACACACGTTAAAGAAAATCATAAGAAGCAGGAGGAATTGAGAGTCGAACTATTACAGACAGTAAGACAATTACAACAGGAACAGGGAGACGTAAACAGCACGATACAGCAGAAGATCAATGAGGTAGATGGGAGACAGAAGTCGGCGGAACTAAAACTGGATGAGAGCACCAGGGAGAAAACAACTCGTATCAACGAATTAAAGTCTCAAATAGAACGGCTGCAACGACAGCTAATTGAAGGTGAGTCTGGGATAATCAGTAGGATTAACGGACACACACATGCAGAATTAAAATACAACGGCACTGATAGGTTCCCGATGGAATTCCTGAAGGAATTGTCAGAGATTCAAGAGCAATATTACAACAACAATGACATTAAATGGATCGGGAGGCACTTGGAGATGGACGCTGGGATATGGTGGTGTGTCATACGGAACCAAATATCCACGTTCGAAGAGTTCAAAGAAGCCTTCACCTTGAAGTACTGGGGTCAAGAACGCCAGGACAATATACGCGACAACCTCGAGTACGGCAGATATGAGTGGAATGGGCCAATCACAGCCATCCAATACGTAGAGAGAATATTACTAGAAAGCAGGCAACTATCGCCAGCATTGACCGATAGGCAGCTAATCCGGAAGATATCCCGTCATTTTGGGAGGGATTTGCAGCTCGCCGTGATTACACGTGGTATCACAAATATACCGAATTTCGAGGCATTAATTACAGAATTTACAAGTATCCAGTCAAGTGGAGAAAACAGTCGCAAGCCGCATTATAGACCCTACAACGAAGGGAGAAGTAACCCAAGAGAGAGAGTGGGGCATTATAACAAAAGTGTAAGTGACCGACAGCCGAGGGGTCGTTTTGACAACACGCAGCAATACATCAACACTGTGCAGTTCACGCCAGGAGAAGCGGGCCCGAGTAGAACGGTCAATGACACCAGCCCGAGGGCGAGCGGTAACGGCGACAACAGCAAAAAAAAAAAAAAAAATATGTCAAACTAGAGAATAAGATCGAATTTTTAAACGACTTACTCCCGAGCGAGAATGTAAATATATTACTACCGGACTTAAGAAATGACCTACTACAAGAGGACGACGAAATTATTAATAAACAAGTATTGAAATGTCCCGAGATTACTATCAAATTTAATAATGATATAATTGTACAAGCCTTGCTTGATACGGGCTGCCTTATCAACGGGTTATCGGAGACATGGTTTAATAACCATAAGAAGAGTATAGGACCATATGAGACACTACCTGTAACGAATACATTTATCATAAGTGCTGTAGGAAATAAATCCAAATTAGTTAAGAAACAAATATTATGTGACATTGAGATTGATGGTATCCGATATGAATGTGTGTTTTTGATAATACCAGAATTAGTTAAACCATGCATACTAGGAATTAGTTTTCTACAAGAAGTTGGGTGTCGCATCGACATCGGAAACAAAGTAATTAATTTAAAAAACAACACTGATGAAGAGGAGCACGTTATACCAATCATGAACATTGACGTGATAACCAGTGAAGAAGAAGAGGAAGTACTGCGATGCATCGACGAAAAGATTGGGAGCATAGACTGCGTGGATGAAGAAATACTACAACGCCTGAAGGAGATTTTAGTAAGGAACCGGAATGTTTTTAGGGAGTGCCCGGGAAGAATAGAGGGTTACACACATGAGTTTCACGTTACGGACAGGACACCCTATTTTCAACGAGGTTGGCCTGTGCCGCTTGCTTACAGAGACAAGGTGAACGAAGAGATTAACCGAATGTTACGATATGGAGTAATCGAACGTTGCGCCAGCCCGTACGTCAATCCAATTGTGACTGTAATCAAGAAGGATGGGAAGGTTCGCCTGTGCCTTGATGCAAGGAAAGTGAACAGCGTAACTGTACCCGATTACGAAGGAGTGTCCCCGGTAAACGAGATATTGGCTAGATGTGGAGATATGCAGTATTTATCGACGGTCGACTTATCCAGTAGCTTCTGGCAGGTCCCATTAAAACAAGAATGTAGGGATTTCACTGCGTTCATGCACGAACGGAGGTGCTACCGCTTCACAGTCACACCATTTGGACTTAGCACCAGCTCTGCAGCGTTGACACGTGGATTGGATGTGGCTCTCGAGGAGGAAGTCAAGAAGGACACGATTATCTACGTAGACGACTGCTTGTGCTACTTCAACAATATCCAAACACACTTAAACCATTTAGAAACACTGCTAAACAACCTTAATAAGGCAAATATCACTGTCAACCTCACCAAATCACAATTCTTTAGACGAGAAATCTCATTTCTTGGATATCGCCTTACAACAAAAGGGATACAAGCAACCGATGACAAGGTAAAAGCAATTATGGATTTCCCAGCACCAAAGAATACGAAACAACTCAAAGGTTTCCTTGGCCTCACCAATTTTTACAACCGATTCACGAGCAAATACGCGGAAACAACGCAGCCTTTACACGAACTGCTGAAAGGAGGACGAAAGTTTTCGTGGACAAGAGAAGTGAACGAATGTTTCCAAAGAGTCAAGAATTTATTTATAAACACAGTAATTCTACGGTTCCCACGGCCGAACCAAAGGTACTACATTCAGTGTGACGCTAGTAATTTTGCGTATGGTGGCCAGCTTTACCAAATCGATGAAGAAGGGGAAATTGGCGTGATCGCTTTTACAAGCAAAACATTTAAAGGCGCAGAACGTAATTATTTCACGACGGAGAAAGAACTCCTAAGTATCGTTAGATGTCTGGATAAGTTCCGAATGTACATACTTGGCCAGCCCCTAACGATAATCACAGACAATAAAGCTCTAACATTCATGCACAAGTGCCACTTAAACAACTCGAGAATTACAAGATGGATTCTCGCCATACAATAATACAATTTCGACATTATCCACTGTAAAGGAAAGGATAATGTAGTTGCGGACATATTGAGTAGATACCCGGCTGACGCGGAACAACATGAGACAAACGAGGAAACGCACGAGTACTTAATTAATCATCTAGTTGTTAAAAATGAATCAACACATATGTAAGATAATTAGAGATATCGGTAAATACCAGACTGAAGATGACAAAACTCAGAACACTTATTGATAAGATTAGGAATAATGATGTAGACAATAAATTAAGCAAATTTTATAAAATTGTTAACAATAAGTTATACCGACGACAACGTGGCTAATGGAAACTATACATTCCTGACAGTGTGTCGAATAACTTAATTGCAGAGATACACCAAATGTACGGACACCTAGGCCCGAAAAGATGTGTAAAAATGTTACAAGAGCACTTCACGCTTGACGGCTTGTTCAAGAAAGTAAAAGCATATATTCAGACTTGTGACTCATGTCAAAGATACAAGGACACAAACAACAGGATGCTGTTTGGCGGAACAAAGGCGATGATACCATCAGCTAGAGGTGACATCGTGAGTGTCGATTACTATGGACCTCTACCAACTGGTACAGGAGGCATCAAATACTTACTTGTTATGGTGGACAATTTCACAAAGTTTGTCAAGTTATTCACATTACGAAGAGCGACAACCACCACGACATTACGAAGAATCAGAGACTACTGTGCGGAGTTTAGACGACCAAAGGTCATCTTAACTGATAACGGCACGCAGTTTACCGCGAAAAAATGGATTAAAGGTCTCGAGGAGCTGAATATACAACCGAGGTATACGGCGATAAGGAATCCTTGCGCAAACTTAGCCGAAAGGATTAACCGCCAACTTGGGAACCTATTCAGGATCTTTGTACACGACCAGCATAGTAAGTGGTCAAGGTACGTCAGATTGATTGAGACGTGTATCAATGAAGCGTACCATGAAACAATAGAAATAACCCCCCACGAGGCGCAATTAGGGAAGAAGCCGACCCGCGCATGGGAGAAGTGGCTGGACAAAGTAATCATCAACAGTAAATACAGTTCGAATATCAATGTATTTGTAAAAATCAAAGAACAAAGAGAGAAGTATGCTAAGCGCATCAATGATAACAAGAAAATTACTAAATTCACTATCGGCGATAAGGTGCTGATAAGAAGCTACCATCAATCAGACGCCGCAATGAAAAAGATGGACAAATTTGTCGAGTTGTATACATGACCATACAAGGTTAATCGCATCTTTGGCGATGCAACATACGAACTCACTGAGTGCGATAGCAGTGGCAAGGTGAGAGGGAAATTTAATGTGCGTCAGTTGAAGAAGTATTATGAAACGAAAGTACAAGTTTCACAGGAAAGCGAAAGTTACGTCGACAGTTAGTGGGCTACAGGGGACGGGGCAAACGCATAGGGTGAATGTCTCGCGAAAACCGGTCCAACTAAGCTAAACAATATGATGTGTAACTTATTAACGTGTAATTTAAAGATTTTTTCTTACATGAATTTCTTAAGTCACGATGTGACAATCTAATGACATTAATTACATGTGAATAACCAATATTAATGAAAATTTCAATATAAAAGACGCTTATAGTGCGAAAAGTTTGATCGGGTGTGCAGCAGTAAATTGCTAAAGACATTATAAGGAGCCTTTTATAGACACATAATGATGTAAGATCAATTAATCAAATATGAGTAGTATAAAGCGAAATTATCTATAATCGTGATGATATCAAATGAACTGTTAATTGTTCATAAGTAGTGTATATAAATTTATAATCAATATAATCAGTATAAATGTTAGTAATGCGTATTGTGAGTGATACTCAATAATAATTAGTGATTGTATCTATATGTATTTACAGGTTCATAAATTGTTGTTTTTAAATGTTCAAGATAAACTAAGGACATTAACTATCGTAATGATATTTTTAAATGATACATGAATGATTACATTTCATGTTGAAAAACCATTATTTCATGTATTAGGTTATAAACGGATGACGTAGCCATCCACAGCTATTATGATTATTGTAAAATAATCCCATGTCTAATAATATATGCACTATATGTGAAAATGCGTTCATCCTTCCTCAGATGCACGGCAATAAATTCCCAGAGTTAGTTAACAACAAAACATAGGGAATATATATCCGTATACCCCAAGCAGAGGAAAGTGGGTCAATGGCCGTGACCTTCTCAAAGGGGACTCCCACAACAAACACAGAGCGCAGAAATCGGATTAGAATGTCTTCTGCTGATCCAACATCCAATCCGATTTGGGGACTATGTAACGACCAAGAATTTTAAATTTTTAAAATTATGATCAAAAATACGTTACAAGCAGCCAAGACACCCCAACACCAGCCAGAAGCGATAAATAAGGAAACAATTTAACGAAGTGACAACTGAACGTTTGCCAGGAACAATACGAGTACGCTTCACATAACTTTACAATGGGAAATAAGGTTGGCCTGTGACAGACTCGACTCAACCGAGATTTACAGCCCACAACAAGCAGGACAAAAGGAAACTAGGACAGTAGCACTTTACGGAGAAATTGTAACGTGCACACACTGCAAGGTTAATTTGAAGTGTGCCAGCAGTAAAAAAGGGTGTAGTTGCACAATGGTATTTACCCTGTATGAGAACTGACAACGATATCTAAAGAATAGAATCGAACGTGTGCACAGCGGGAGGACATCTTACTGGCGACAACTGATAATTACGACAGGGAGAAGGAGTGCCGTCTTGGAAACGACGACACGCTGTGTCCGGACAGCTAACGGAAAAGGGTCATGGATAGTGAGACAATAACAAAATACGATATATTGTTCGCGTGAGAACAGCAGCAGGTTTCCGGAGTAGACTTAGACAAACACTTGATCGACAGCCGAGGAATTGCTCTTGTTCCAGGAAAAGGGTACGGAGGCCTTCGACGCGAACTTGAGGGGAGACAAGATACCAAACCAGAATCCAGCATCTACCCAGAGTACAGTTGGAGAGGACCGTCGTCATCATAGCAACGTGAACGACGAATGAGAAGTGGAGAACCATAGTCTTGCATAAGGGTAGGAGTTCACCTGACCTATCATGTTTGACCAGAGGCGTGTTTGCCAGGAGATTGCATTGTGGTAAACGATGCTTAATAAAAACTGTTTACAGGGCACGCGAGAAGGCAGTCTTCATAAATTTCTCAATCTTATTCTTTGAACAGTCTTCACGGAACTTAAATTTTTTCTAAGTCTTAATACAGTTCAGTTAACATACGTGCAGCAGTTGGACTTTGAAACTCTGTTACGCGGTATTTTAATCAGTTGACTTAAACATTTCGATATTGGCGAGTTATTCGGTAATAGTGTATCTACAGTGACTAAATCATGCAATATACGCCAGTGATTAATAACTCTCAAGTACTTTAATTCTTACTCAGCTACCGCTTATTAAGAATTAAACTAACCAATCGCAGTTTTGTCAATAACAGACTCGCAGAACTTGTGTTAATGCTTTATCGGACAACGAAATCGTAGCGTTGTACAGTGCGAAGCGATACACTACCAATTGGAACAATACACCACGTTATCAAAGACACGATACATTAATGTACACAAGAAGTTCAATAATAGACAGTCAGATGTATACACACTAGTTAACGATGAACTTACTCACACGACACATGATTTCATAGACTCTGACAGTAACGGTCGACATCAACAGAAAATACACACAGCGCGAGTGAATCTGATCCGCGTGTGTTGAGTGTTAGTGACATCACAGCTACGCAACTTCGTACATATGGACCACCAGCGGGAAGGAGTTACGCCGATGGAAATGTTGGATAAATCACTTTACAAGTAATCTTTATGTTATTTTTGTCATAAGAACTCTACTGTCCTGTCTCTTTTCAAGAAAACACCCTTGAGTATTTAAATTAAATATGATAAATTTAAATAACGCTATTCATCTGGGGCAAGAAATGAACGCATTAGTATAAGATTTATATGTTGACTATTTATGTTTTTATATGTTGATTGTGTTATATATGTATGTGTAGGTTTTCCAGCAAACAACGTACTGGATTCACATTGTAATTTGATATATATATATATATATATATACATGTGTTCTTTTATGAATGTATTTACAGGGAATCATCTATATTTATATATTGAAGTTTCTTTACTTGAATGATGTTAATAAATAAGTGTTTATTTTACTCAGAATATATGCGTTCATTATTGTCAAAGTTACCTCAGAACAAGACATTAACGTCACTTGAATGATTTATAGTAGATTTTATTAATTTATACAATAATTAGAGTTCAGTGCAGTAATTATGCTAACATCAAATAACTAACATATCACGTAGCTTCAATCAGTTTGGTATAAGTAGCCTAATTGAGTAATTACATGATCACATTCTACAAATTAGTATAATTACATAATTAATTATGCAAACATTATTTGCATAATTAAACGACTCATTATAAATTGGAGCTCCAAGATCGTGGGACTTGGTAATCACAGATTAATTAATTAAATTATTGTTTGCATAATGAATTGCAATATTATAAATTGGCGCCCATCGCACGGCAAAAAGCAGGCAGTAGATAGGATAAGCATATATATTTCATGTTAGTTGTAAGAACAAATATTATTAGTGTGAAACTAGTTGGACTGAATGTTAACGCGGAGTAAGGCTGCAAAAATGACGACTAGTAGTTCCGATTCGATGAACTTCGATATCAATAACCAGCAGGGTGTACCTGACAGCGAACGTGAAGAATCACCAGTGGAGTCACAAATGACCGAGGAGACGTCAGACGTCAGAGCGCGGGGACAGGAGTCCCAACAGCCACGACAGGAGGTGACGTTACAAGCATTAATGGACTTCATGAGTAACAAATTTGAAGAAACCAATGAAAAGTTCGAGAAGCAGAATGAAAATTTTATAGAAAAATTCGAGGAGCAGAATAAGAAGTTCGACAAACAAAATGAGAAGTTTGATGAAAAATTCAACAAACTAGAAGAAAAGTTAGACAAGCATAAGGAGGAAGTCATGCAACAAGTGGCCGAGCAGATCACACAAATACGCGCGGAAATGCGTGAATACATAAATAATTGTGACAAGAAGATGGACGAGGTCCAGATGCAGCAGAACGAGACCATAAGAGAGCTAAAGAACGACACCGTCAAGAAATTCGAAGAGGTACGAGAAACTAGAGAAATAGACCGACAGGAACTAAAGAGTATTACCCAAAATACTCAAACAAGCATCAAGAAGATTAACAACAGAGTAGAAACACACGTTAAAGAAAATCATAAGAAGCAGGAGGAATTGAGAGTCGAACTATTACAGACAGTAAGACAATTACAACAGGAACAGGGAGACGTAAACAGCACGATACAGCAGAAGATCAATGAGGTAGATGGGAGACAGAAGTCGGCGGAACTAAAACTGGATGAGAGCACCAGGGAGAAAACAACTCGTATCAACGAATTAAAGTCTCAAATAGAACGGCTGCAACGACAGCTAATTGAAGGTGAGTCTGGGATAATCAGTAGGATTAACGGACACACACATGCAGAATTAAAATACAACGGCACTGATAGGTTCCCGATGGAATTCCTGAAGGAATTGTCAGAGATTCAAGAGCAATATTACAACAACAATGACATTAAATGGATCGGGAGGCACTTGGAGATGGACGCTGGGATATGGTGGTGTGTCATACGGAACCAAATATCCACGTTCGAAGAGTTCAAAGAAGCCTTCACCTTGAAGTACTGGGGTCAAGAACGCCAGGACAATATACGCGACAACCTCGAGTACGGCAGATATGAGTGGAATGGGCCAATCACAGCCATCCAATACGTAGAGAGAATATTACTAGAAAGCAGGCAACTATCGCCAGCATTGACCGATAGGCAGCTAATCCGGAAGATATCCCGTCATTTTGGGAGGGATTTGCAGCTCGCCGTGATTACACGTGGTATCACAAATATACCGAATTTCGAGGCATTAATTACAGAATTTACAAGTATCCAGTCAAGTGGAGAAAACAGTCGCAAGCCGCATTATAGACCCTACAACGAAGGGAGAAGTAACCCAAGAGAGAGAGTGGGGCATTATAACAAAAGTGTAAGTGACCGACAGCCGAGGGGTCGTTTTGACAACACGCAGCAATACATCAACACTGTGCAGTTCACGCCAGGAGAAGCGGGCCCGAGTAGAACGGTCAATGACACCAGCCCGAGGGCGAGCGGTAACGGCGACAACAGCAAAAAAAAAAAAAAAAATATGTCAAACTAGAGAATAAGATCGAATTTTTAAACGACTTACTCCCGAGCGAGAATGTAAATATATTACTACCGGACTTAAGAAATGACCTACTACAAGAGGACGACGAAATTATTAATAAACAAGTATTGAAATGTCCCGAGATTACTATCAAATTTAATAATGATATAATTGTACAAGCCTTGCTTGATACGGGCTGCCTTATCAACGGGTTATCGGAGACATGGTTTAATAACCATAAGAAGAGTATAGGACCATATGAGACACTACCTGTAACGAATACATTTATCATAAGTGCTGTAGGAAATAAATCCAAATTAGTTAAGAAACAAATATTATGTGACATTGAGATTGATGGTATCCGATATGAATGTGTGTTTTTGATAATACCAGAATTAGTTAAACCATGCATACTAGGAATTAGTTTTCTACAAGAAGTTGGGTGTCGCATCGACATCGGAAACAAAGTAATTAATTTAAAAAACAACACTGATGAAGAGGAGCACGTTATACCAATCATGAACATTGACGTGATAACCAGTGAAGAAGAAGAGGAAGTACTGCGATGCATCGACGAAAAGATTGGGAGCATAGACTGCGTGAATGAAGAAATACTACAACGCCTGAAGGAGATTTTAGTAAGGAACCGGAATGTTTTTAGGGAGTGCCCGGGAAGAATAGAGGGTTACACACATGAGTTTCACGTTACGGACAGGACACCCTATTTTCAACGAGGTTGGCCTGTGCCGCTTGCTTACAGAGACAAGGTGAACGAAGAGATTAACCGAATGTTACGATATGGAGTAATCGAACGTTGCGCCAGCCCGTACGTCAATCCAATTGTGACTGTAATCAAGAAGGATGGGAAGGTTCGCCTGTGCCTTGATGCAAGGAAAGTGAACAGCGTAACTGTACCCGATTACGAAGGAGTGTCCCCGGTAAACGAGATATTGGCTAGATGTGGAGATATGCAGTATTTATCGACGGTCGACTTATCCAGTAGCTTCTGGCAGGTCCCATTAAAACAAGAATGTAGGGATTTCACTGCGTTCATGCACGAACGGAGGTGCTACCGCTTCACAGTCACACCATTTGGACTTAGCACCAGCTCTGCAGCGTTGACACGTGGATTGGATGTGGCTCTCGAGGAGGAAGTCAAGAAGGACACGATTATCTACGTAGACGACTGCTTGTGCTACTTCAACAATATCCAAACACACTTAAACCATTTAGAAACACTGCTAAACAACCTTAATAAGGCAAATATCACTGTCAACCTCACCAAATCACAATTCTTTAGACGAGAAATCTCATTTCTTGGATATCGCCTTACAACAAAAGGGATACAAGCAACCGATGACAAGGTAAAAGCAATTATGGATTTCCCAGCACCAAAGAATACGAAACAACTCAAAGGTTTCCTTGGCCTCACCAATTTTTACAACCGATTCACGAGCAAATACGCGGAAACAACGCAGCCTTTACACGAACTGCTGAAAGGAGGACGAAAGTTTTCGTGGACAAGAGAAGTGAACGAATGTTTCCAAAGAGTCAAGAATTTATTTATAAACACAGTAATTCTACGGTTCCCACGGCCGAACCAAAGGTACTACATTCAGTGTGACGCTAGTAATTTTGCGTATGGTGGCCAGCTTTACCAAATCGATGAAGAAGGGGAAATTGGCGTGATCGCTTTTACAAGCAAAACATTTAAAGGCGCAGAACGTAATTATTTCACGACGGAGAAAGAACTCCTAAGTATCGTTAGATGTCTGGATAAGTTCCGAATGTACATACTTGGCCAGCCCCTAACGATAATCACAGACAATAAAGCTTTAACATTCATGCACAAGTGCCACTTAAACAACTCGAGAATTACAAGATGGATTCTCGCCATACAATAATACAATTTCGACATTATCCACTGTAAAGGAAAGGATAATGTAGTTGCGGACATATTGAGTAGATACCCGGCTGACGCGGAACAACATGAGACAAACGAGGAAACGCACGAGTACTTAATTAATCATCTAGTTGTTAAAAATGAATCAACACATATGTAAGATAATTAGAGATATCGGTAAATACCAGACTGAAGATGACAAAACTCAGAACACTTATTGATAAGATTAGGAATAATGATGTAGACAATAAATTAAGCAAATTTTATAAAATTGTTAACAATAAGTTATACCGACGACAACGTGGCTAATGGAAACTATACATTCCTGACAGTGTGTCGAATAACTTAATTGCAGAGATACACCAAATGTACGGACACCTAGGCCCGAAAAGATGTGTAAAAATGTTACAAGAGCACTTCACGCTTGACGGCTTGTTCAAGAAAGTAAAAGCATATATTCAGACTTGTGACTCATGTCAAAGATACAAGGACACAAACAACAGGATGCTGTTTGGCGGAACAAAGGCGATGATACCATCAGCTAGAGGTGACATCGTGAGTGTCGATTACTATGGACCTCTACCAACTGGTACAGGAGGCATCAAATACTTACTTGTTATGGTGGACAATTTCACAAAGTTTGTCAAGTTATTCACATTACGAAGAGCGACAACCACCACGACATTACGAAGAATCAGAGACTACTGTGCGGAGTTTAGACGACCAAAGGTCATCTTAACTGATAACGGCACGCAGTTTACCGCGAAAAAATGGATTAAAGGTCTCGAGGAGCTGAATATACAACCGAGGTATACGGCGATAAGGAATCCTTGCGCAAACTTAGCCGAAAGGATTAACCGCCAACTTGGGAACCTATTCAGGATCTTTGTACACGACCAGCATAGTAAGTGGTCAAGGTACGTCAGATTGATTGAGACGTGTATCAATGAAGCGTACCATGAAACAATAGAAATAACCCCCCACGAGGCGCAATTAGGGAAGAAGCCGACCCGCGCATGGGAGAAGTGGCTGGACAAAGTAATCATCAACAGTAAATACAGTTCGAATATCAATGTATTTGTAAAAATCAAAGAACAAAGAGAGAAGTATGCTAAGCGCATCAATGATAACAAGAAAATTACTAAATTCACTATCGGCGATAAGGTGCTGATAAGAAGCTACCATCAATCAGACGCCGCAATGAAAAAGATGGACAAATTTGTCGAGTTGTATACATGACCATACAAGGTTAATCGCATCTTTGGCGATGCAACATACGAACTCACTGAGTGCGATAGCAGTGGCAAGGTGAGAGGGAAATTTAATGTGCGTCAGTTGAAGAAGTATTATGAAACGAAAGTACAAGTTTCACAGGAAAGCGAAAGTTACGTCGACAGTTAGTGGGCTACAGGGGACGGGGCAAACGCATAGGGTGAATGTCTCGCGAAAACCGGTCCAACTAAGCTAAACAATATGATGTGTAACTTATTAACGTGTAATTTAAAGATTTTTTCTTACATGAATTTCTTAAGTCACGATGTGACAATCTAATGACATTAATTACATGTGAATAACCAATATTAATGAAAATTTCAATATAAAAGACGCTTATAGTGCGAAAAGTTTGATCGGGTGTGCAGCAGTAAATTGCTAAAGACATTATAAGGAGCCTTTTATAGACACATAATGATGTAAGATCAATTAATCAAATATGAGTAGTATAAAGCGAAATTATCTATAATCGTGATGATATCAAATGAACTGTTAATTGTTCATAAGTAGTGTATATAAATTTATAATCAATATAATCAGTATAAATGTTAGTAATGCGTATTGTGAGTGATACTCAATAATAATTAGTGATTGTATCTATATGTATTTACAGGTTCATAAATTGTTGTTTTTAAATGTTCAAGATAAACTAAGGACATTAACTATCGTAATGATATTTTTAAATGATACATGAATGATTACATTTCATGTTGAAAAACCATTATTTCATGTATTCGGTTATAAACGGATGACGTAGCCATCCACAGCTATTATGATTATTGTAAAATAATCCCATGTCTAATAATATATGCACTATATGTGAAAATGCGTTCATCCTTCCTCAGATGCACGGCAATAAATTCCCAGAGTTAGTTAACAACAAAACATAGGGAATATATATCCGTATACCCCAAGCAGAGGAAAGTGGGTCAATGGCCGTGACCTTCTCAAAGGGGACTCCCACAACAAACACAGAGCGCAGAAATCGGATTAGAATGTCTTCTGCTGATCCAACATCCAATCCGATTTGGGGACTATGTAACGACCAAGAATTTTAAATTTTTAAAATTATGATCAAAAATACGTTACAAGCAGCCAAGACACCCCAACACCAGCCAGAAGCGATAAATAAGGAAACAATTTAACGAAGTGACAACTGAACGTTTGCCAGGAACAATACGAGTACGCTTCACATAACTTTACAATGGGAAATAAGGTTGGCCTGTGACAGACTCGACTCAACCGAGATTTACAGCCCACAACAAGCAGGACAAAAGGAAACTAGGACAGTAGCACTTTACGGAGAAATTGTAACGTGCACACACTGCAAGGTTAATTTGAAGTGTGCCAGCAGTAAAAAAGGGTGTAGTTGCACAATGGTATTTACCCTGTATGAGAACTGACAACGATATCTAAAGAATAGAATCGAACGTGTGCACAGCGGGAGGACATCTTACTGGCGACAACTGATAATTACGACAGGGAGAAGGAGTGCCGTCTTGGAAACGACGACACGCTGTGTCCGGACAGCTAACGGAAAAGGGTCATGGATAGTGAGACAATAACAAAATACGATATATTGTTCGCGTGAGAACAGCAGCAGGTTTCCGGAGTAGACTTAGACAAACACTTGATCGACAGCCGAGGAATTGCTCTTGTTCCAGGAAAAGGGTACGGAGGCCTTCGACGCGAACTTGAGGGGAGACAAGATACCAAACCAGAATCCAGCATCTACCCAGAGTACAGTTGGAGAGGACCGTCGTCATCATAGCAACGTGAACGACGAATGAGAAGTGGAGAACCATAGTCTTGCATAAGGGTAGGAGTTCACCTGACCTATCATGTTTGACCAGAGGCGTGTTTGCCAGGAGATTGCATTGTGGTAAACGATGCTTAATAAAAACTGTTTACAGGGCACGCGAGAAGGCAGTCTTCATAAATTTCTCAATCTTATTCTTTGAACAGTCTTCACGGAACTTAAATTTTTTCTAAGTCTTAATACAGTTCAGTTAACATACGTGCAGCAGTTGGACTTTGAAACTCTGTTACGCGGTATTTTAATCAGTTGACTTAAACATTTCGATATTGGCGAGTTATTCGGTAATAGTGTATCTACAGTGACTAAATCATGCAATATACGCCAGTGATTAATAACTCTCAAGTACTTTAATTCTTACTCAGCTACCGCTTATTAAGAATTAAACTAACCAATCGCAGTTTTGTCAATAACAGACTCGCAGAACTTGTGTTAATGCTTTATCGGACAACGAAATCGTAGCGTTGTACAGTGCGAAGCGATACACTACCAATTGGAACAATACACCACGTTATCAAAGACACGATACATTAATGTACACAAGAAGTTCAATAATAGACAGTCAGATGTATACACACTAGTTAACGATGAACTTACTCACACGACACATGATTTCATAGACTCTGACAGTAACGGTCGACATCAACAGAAAATACACACAGCGCGAGTGAATCTGATCCGCGTGTGTTGAGTGTTAGTGACATCACAGCTACGCAACTTCGTACATATGGACCACCAGCGGGAAGGAGTTACGCCGATGGAAATGTTGGATAAATCACTTTACAAGTAATCTTTATGTTATTTTTGTCATAAGAACTCTACTGTCCTGTCTCTTTTCAAGAAAACACCCTTGAGTATTTAAATTAAATATGATAAATTTAAATAACGCTATTCATCTGGGGCAAGAAATGAACGCATTAGTATAAGATTTATATGTTGACTATTTATGTTTTTATATGTTGATTGTGTTATATATGTATGTGTAGGTTTTCCAGCAAACAACGTACTGGATTCACATTGTAATTTGATATATATATATATATATATATATATATATATATATATATACATGTGTTCTTTTATGAATGTATTTACAGGGAATCATCTATATTTATATATTGAAGTTTCTTTACTTGAATGATGTTAATAAATAAGTGTTTATTTTACTCAGAATATATGCGTTCATTATTGTCAAAGTTACCTCAGAACAAGACATTAACGTCACTTGAATGATTTATAGTAGATTTTATTAATTTATACAATAATTAGAGTTCAGTGCAGTAATTATGCTAACATCAAATAACTAACATATCACGTAGCTTCAATCAGTTTGGTATAAGTAGCCTAATTGAGTAATTACATGATCACATTCTACAAATTAGTATAATTACATAATTAATTATGCAAACATTATTTGCATAATTAAACGACTCATTATAAATTGGAGCTCCAAGATCGTGGGACTTGGTAATCACAGATTAATTAATTAAATTATTGTTTGCATAATGAATTGCAATATTATAAATTGGCGCCCATCGCACGGCAAAAAGCAGGCAGTAGATAGGATAAGCATATATATTTCATGTTAGTTGTAAGAACAAATATTATTAGTGTGAAACTAGTTGGACTGAATGTTAACGCGGAGTAAGGCTGCAAAAATGACGACTAGTAGTTCCGATTCGATGAACTTCGATATCAATAACCAGCAGGGTGTACCTGACAGCGAACGTGAAGAATCACCAGTGGAGTCACAAATGACCGAGGAGACGTCAGACGTCAGAGCGCGGGGACAGGAGTCCCAACAGCCACGACAGGAGGTGACGTTACAAGCATTAATGGACTTCATGAGTAACAAATTTGAAGAAACCAATGAAAAGTTCGAGAAGCAGAATGAAAATTTTATAGAAAAATTCGAGGAGCAGAATAAGAAGTTCGACAAACAAAATGAGAAGTTTGATGAAAAATTCAACAAACTAGAAGAAAAGTTAGACAAGCATAAGGAGGAAGTCATGCAACAAGTGGCCGAGCAGATCACACAAATACGCGCGGAAATGCGTGAATACATAAATAATTGTGACAAGAAGATGGACGAGGTCCAGATGCAGCAGAACGAGACCATAAGAGAGCTAAAGAACGACACCGTCAAGAAATTCGAAGAGGTACGAGAAACTAGAGAAATAGACCGACAGGAACTAAAGAGTATTACCCAAAATACTCAAACAAGCATCAAGAAGATTAACAACAGAGTAGAAACACACGTTAAAGAAAATCATAAGAAGCAGGAGGAATTGAGAGTCGAACTATTACAGACAGTAAGACAATTACAACAGGAACAGGGAGACGTAAACAGCACGATACAGCAGAAGATCAATGAGGTAGATGGGAGACAGAAGTCGGCGGAACTAAAACTGGATGAGAGCACCAGGGAGAAAACAACTCGTATCAACGAATTAAAGTCTCAAATAGAACGGCTGCAACGACAGCTAATTGAAGGTGAGTCTGGGATAATCAGTAGGATTAACGGACACACACATGCAGAATTAAAATACAACGGCACTGATAGGTTCCCGATGGAATTCCTGAAGGAATTGTCAGAGATTCAAGAGCAATATTACAACAACAATGACATTAAATGGATCGGGAGGCACTTGGAGATGGACGCTGGGATATGGTGGTGTGTCATACGGAACCAAATATCCACGTTCGAAGAGTTCAAAGAAGCCTTCACCTTGAAGTACTGGGGTCAAGAACGCCAGGACAATATACGCGACAACCTCGAGTACGGCAGATATGAGTGGAATGGGCCAATCACAGCCATCCAATACGTAGAGAGAATATTACTAGAAAGCAGGCAACTATCGCCAGCATTGACCGATAGGCAGCTAATCCGGAAGATATCCCGTCATTTTGGGAGGGATTTGCAGCTCGCCGTGATTACACGTGGTATCACAAATATACCGAATTTCGAGGCATTAATTACAGAATTTACAAGTATCCAGTCAAGTGGAGAAAACAGTCGCAAGCCGCATTATAGACCCTACAACGAAGGGAGAAGTAACCCAAGAGAGAGAGTGGGGCATTATAACAAAAGTGTAAGTGACCGACAGCCGAGGGGTCGTTTTGACAACACGCAGCAATACATCAACACTGTGCAGTTCACGCCAGGAGAAGCGGGCCCGAGTAGAACGGTCAATGACACCAGCCCGAGGGCGAGCGGTAACGGCGACAACAGCAAAAAAAAAAAAAAAAAAATATGTCAAACTAGAGAATAAGATCGAATTTTTAAACGACTTACTCCCGAGCGAGAATGTAAATATATTACTACCGGACTTACGAAATGACCTACTACAAGAGGACGACGAAATTATTAATAAACAAGTATTGAAATGTCCCGAGATTACTATCAAATTTAATAATGATATAATTGTACAAGCCTTGCTTGATACGGGCTGCCTTATCAACGGGTTATCGGAGACATGGTTTAATAACCATAAGAAGAGTATAGGACCATATGAGACACTACCTGTAACGAATACATTTATCATAAGTGCTGTAGGAAATAAATCCAAATTAGTTAAGAAACAAATATTATGTGACATTGAGATTGATGGTATCCGATATGAATGTGTGTTTTTGATAATACCAGAATTAGTTAAACCATGCATACTAGGAATTAGTTTTCTACAAGAAGTTGGGTGTCGCATCGACATCGGAAACAAAGTAATTAATTTAAAAAACAACACTGATGAAGAGGAGCACGTTATACCAATCATGAACATTGACGTGATAACCAGTGAAGAAGAAGAGGAAGTACTGCGATGCATCGACGAAAAGATTGGGAGCATAGACTGCGTGAATGAAGAAATACTACAACGCCTGAAGGAGATTTTAGTAAGGAACCGGAATGTTTTTAGGGAGTGCCCGGGAAGAATAGAGGGTTACACACATGAGTTTCACGTTACGGACAGGACACCCTATTTTCAACGAGGTTGGCCTGTGCCGCTTGCTTACAGAGACAAGGTGAACGAAGAGATTAACCGAATGTTACGATATGGAGTAATCGAACGTTGCGCCAGCCCGTACGTCAATCCAATTGTGACTGTAATCAAGAAGGATGGGAAGGTTCGCCTGTGCCTTGATGCAAGGAAAGTGAACAGCGTAACTGTACCCGATTACGAAGGAGTGTCCCCGGTAAACGAGATATTGGCTAGATGTGGAGATATGCAGTATTTATCGACGGTCGACTTATCCAGTAGCTTCTGGCAGGTCCCATTAAAACAAGAATGTAGGGATTTCACTGCGTTCATGCACGAACGGAGGTGCTACCGCTTCACAGTCACACCATTTGGACTTAGCACCAGCTCTGCAGCGTTGACACGTGGATTGGATGTGGCTCTCGAGGAGGAAGTCAAGAAGGACACGATTATCTACGTAGACGACTGCTTGTGCTACTTCAACAATATCCAAACACACTTAAACCATTTAGAAACACTGCTAAACAACCTTAATAAGGCAAATATCACTGTCAACCTCACCAAATCACAATTCTTTAGACGAGAAATCTCATTTCTTGGATATCGCCTTACAACAAAAGGGATACAAGCAACCGATGACAAGGTAAAAGCAATTATGGATTTCCCAGCACCAAAGAATACGAAACAACTCAAAGGTTTCCTTGGCCTCACCAATTTTTACAACCGATTCACGAGCAAATACGCGGAAACAACGCAGCCTTTACACGAACTGCTGAAAGGAGGACGAAAGTTTTCGTGGACAAGAGAAGTGAACGAATGTTTCCAAAGAGTCAAGAATTTATTTATAAACACAGTAATTCTACGGTTCCCACGGCCGAACCAAAGGTACTACATTCAGTGTGACGCTAGTAATTTTGCGTATGGTGGCCAGCTTTACCAAATCGATGAAGAAGGAGAAATTGGCGTGATCGCTTTTACAAGCAAAACATTTAAAGGCGCAGAACGTAATTATTTCACGACGGAGAAAGAACTCCTAAGTATCGTTAGATGTCTGGATAAGTTCCGAATGTACATACTTGGCCAGCCCCTAACGATAATCACAGACAATAAAGCTTTAACATTCATGCACAAGTGCCACTTAAACAACTCGAGAATTACAAGATGGATTCTCGCCATACAATAATACAATTTCGACATTATCCACTGTAAAGGAAAGGATAATGTAGTTGCGGACATATTGAGTAGATACCCGGCTGACGCGGAACAACATGAGACAAACGAGGAAACGCACGAGTACTTAATTAATCATCTAGTTGTTAAAAATGAATCAACACATATGTAAGATAATTAGAGATATCGGTAAATACCAGACTGAAGATGACAAACTCAGAACACTTATTGATAAGATTAGGAATAATGATGTAGACAATAAATTAAGCAAATTTTATAAAATTGTTAACAATAAGTTATACCGACGACAACGTGGCTAATGGAAACTATACATTCCTGACAGTGTGTCGAATAACTTAATTGCAGAGATACACCAAATGTACGGACACCTAGGCCCGAAAAGATGTGTAAAAATGTTACAAGAGCACTTCACGCTTGACGGCTTGTTCAAGAAAGTAAAAGCATATATTCAGACTTGTGACTCATGTCAAAGATACAAGGACACAAACAACAGGATGCTGTTTGGCGGAACAAAGGCGATGATACCATCAGCTAGAGGTGACATCGTGAGTGTCGATTACTATGGACCTCTACCAACTGGTACAGGAGGCATCAAATACTTACTTGTTATGGTGGACAATTTCACAAAGTTTGTCAAGTTATTCACATTACGAAGAGCGACAACCACCACGACATTACGAAGAATCAGAGACTACTGTGCGGAGTTTGGACGACCAAAGGTCATCTTAACTGATAACGGCACGCAGTTTACCGCGAAAAAATGGATTAAAGGTCTCGAGGAGCTGAATATACAACCGAGGTATACGGCGATAAGGAATCCTTGCGCAAACTTAGCCGAAAGGATTAACCGCCAACTTGGGAACCTATTCAGGATCTTTGTACACGACCAGCATAGTAAGTGGTCAAGGTACGTCAGATTGATTGAGACGTGTATCAATGAAGCGTACCATGAAACAATAGAAATAACCCCCCACGAGGCGCAATTAGGGAAGAAGCCGACCCGCGCATGGAAGAAGTGGCTGGACAAAGTAATCATCAACAGTAAATACAGTTCGAATATCAATGTATTTGTAAAAATCAAAGAAAAAAGAGAGAAGTTTGCTAAGCGCATCAATGATAACAAGAAAATTACTAAATTCACTATCGGCGATAAGGTGCTGATAAGAAGCTGCCATCAATCAGACGCCGCAATGAAAAAGATGGACAAATTTGTCGAGTTGTATACAGGACCATACAAGGTTAATCGCATCTTTGGCGATGCAACATACGAACTCACTGAGTGCGATAGCAGTGGCAAGGTGAGAGGGAAATTTAATGTGCGTCAGTTGAAGAAGTATTATGAAACGAAAGTACAAGTTTCACAGGAAAGCGAAAGTTACGTCGACAGTTAGTGGGCTACAGGGGACGGGGCAAACGCATAGGGTGAATGTCTCGCGAAAACCGGTCCAACTAAGCTAAACAATATGATGTGTAACTTATTAACGTGTAATTTAAAGATTTTTTCTTACATGAATTTCTTAAGTCACGATGTGACAATCTAATGACATTAATTACATGTGAATAACCAATATTAATGAAAATTTCAATATAAAAGACGCTTATAGTGCGAAAAGTTTGATTGGGTGTGCAGCAGTAAATTGCTAAAGACATTATAAGGAGCCTTTTATAGACACATAATGATGTAAGATCAATTAATCAAATATGAGTAGTATAAAGCGAAATTATCTATAATCGTGATGATATCAAATGAACTGTTAATTGTTCATAAGTAGTGTATATAAATTTATAATCAATATAATCAGTATAAATGTTAGTAATGCGTATTGTGAGTGATACTCAATAATAATTAGTGATTGTATCTATATGTATTTACAGGTTCATAAATTGTTGTTTTTAAATGTTCAAGATAAACTAAGGACATTAACTATCGTAATGATATTTTTAAATGATACATGAATGATTACATTTCATGTTGAAAAACCATTATTTCATGTATTAGGTTATAAACGGATGACGTAGCCATCCACAGCTATTATGATTATTGTAAAATAATCCCATGTCTAATAATATATGCACTATATGTGAAAATGCGTTCATCCTTCCTCAGATGCACGGCAATAAATTCCCAGAGTTAGTTAACAACAAAACATAGGGAATATATATCCGTATACCCCAAGCAGAGGAAAGTGGGTCAATGGCCGTGACCTTCTCAAAGGGGACTCCCACAACAAACACAGAGCGCAGAAATCGGATTAGAATGTCTTCTGCTGATCCAACATCCAATCCGATTTGGGGACTATGTAACGACCAAGAATTTTAAATTTTTAAAATTATGATCAAAAATACGTTACAAGCAGCCAAGACACCCCAACACCAGCCAGAAGCGATAAATAAGGAAACAATTTAACGAAGTGACAACTGAACGTTTGCCAGGAACAATACGAGTACGCTTCACATAACTTTACAATGGGAAATAAGGTTGGCCTGTGACAGACTCGACTCAACCGAGATTTACAGCCCACAACAAGCAGGACAAAAGGAAACTAGGACAGTAGCACTTTACGGAGAAATTGTAACGTGCACACACTGCAAGGTTAATTTGAAGTGTGCCAGCAGTAAAAAAGGGTGTAGTTGCACAATGGTATTTACCCTGTATGAGAACTGACAACGATATCTAAAGAATAGAATCGAACGTGTGCACAGCGGGAGGACATCTTACTGGCGACAACTGATATTTACGACAGGGAGAAGGAGTGCCGTCTTGGAAACGACGACACGCTGTGTCCGGACAGCTAACGGAAAAGGGTCATGGATAGTCAGACAATAACAAAATACGATATATTGTTCGCGTGAGAACAGCAGCAGGTTTCCGGAGTAGACTTAGACAAAGACTTGATCGACAGCCGAGGAATTGCTCTTGTTCCAGGAAAAGGGTACGGAGGCCTTCGACGCGAACTTGAGGGGAGACAAGATACCCAACCAGAATCCAGCATCTACCCAGAGTACAGGTGGAGAGGACCGTCGTCATCATAGCAACGCGAACGACGAATGAGAAGTGGAGAACCATAGTCTTGCATAAGGGTAGGAGTTCACCTGACCTATCATGTTTGACCAGAGGCGTGTTTGCCAGGAGATTGCATTGTGGTAAACGATGCTTAATAAAAACTGTTTACAGAGCACGCGAGAAGGCAGTCTTCATAAATTTCTCAATCTTATTCTTTGAACAGTCTTCACGGAACTTAAATTTTTTCTAAGTCTTAATACAGTTCAGTTAACATACGTGCAGCAGTTGGACTTTGAAACTCTGTTACGCGGTATTTTAATCAGTTGACTTAAACATTTCGATATTGGCGAGTTATTCGGTAATAGTGTATCTACAGTGACTAAATCATGCAATATACGCCAGTGATTAATAACTCTCAAGTACTTTAATTCTTACTCAGCTACCGCTTATTAAGAATTAAACTAACCAATCGCAGTTTTGTCAATAACAGACTCGCAGAACTTGTGTTAATGCTTTATCGGACAACGAAATCGTAGCGTTGTACAGTGCGAAGCGATACACTACCAATTGGAACAATACACCACGTTATCAAAGACACGATACATTAATGTACACAAGAAGTTCAATAATAGACAGTCAGATATATACACACTAGTTAACGATGAACTTACTCACACGACACATGATTTCATAGACTCTGACAGTAACGGTCGACATCAACAGAAAATACACACAGCGCGAGTGAATCTGATCCGCGTGTGTTGAGTGTTAGTGACATCACAGCTACGCAACTTCGTACATATGGACCACCAGCGGGAAGGAGTTACGCCAATGGAAATGTTGGATAAATCACTTTACAAGTAATCTTTATGTTATTCTTGTCATAAGAACTCTACTGTCCTGTCTCTTTTCAAGAAAACACCCTTGAGTATTTAAATTAAATATGATAAATTTAAATAACGCTATTCATCTGAGGCAAGAAATGAACGCATTAGTATAAGATTTATATGTTGACTATTTATGTTTTTATATGTTGATTGTGTTATATATGTATGTGTAGGTTTTCCAGCAAACAACGTACTGGATTCACATTGTAATTTGATATATATATATATATATATATACATGTGTTCTTTTATGAATGTATTTACAGGGAATCATCTATATTTATATATTGAAGTTTCTTTACTTGAATGATGTTAATAAATAAGTGTTTATTTTACTCAGAATATATGCGTTCATTATTGTCAAAGTTACCTCAGAACAAGACATTAACGTCACTTGAATGATTTATAGTAGATTTTATTAATTTATACAATAATTAGAGTTCAGTGCAGTAATTATGCTAACATCAAATAACTAACATATCACGTAGCTTCAATCAGTTTGGTATAAGTAGCCTAATTGAGTAATTACATGATCACATTCTACAAATTAGTATAATTACATAATTAATTATGCAAACATTATTTGCATAATTAAACGACTCATTATAAATTGGAGCTCCAAGATCGTGGGACTTGGTAATCACAGATTAATTAATTAAATTATTGTTTGCATAATGAATTGCAATATTATAAATTGGCGCCCATCGCACGGCAAAAAGCAGGCAGTAGATAGGATAAGCATATATATTTCATGTTAGTTGTAAGAACAAATATTATTAGTGTGAAGCTAGTTGGACTGAATGTTAACGCGGAGTAAGGCTGCAAAAATGACGACTAGTAGTTCCGATTCGATGAACTTCGATATCAATAACCAGCAGGGTGTACCTGACAGCGAACGTGAAGAATCACCAGTGGAGTCACAAATGACCGAGGAGACGTCAGACGTCAGAGCGCGGGGACAGGAGTCCCAACAGCCACGACAGGAGGTGACGTTACAAGCATTAATGGACTTCATGAGTAACAAATTTGAAGAAACCAATGAAAAGTTCGAGAAGCAGAATGAAAATTTTATAGAAAAATTCGAGGAGCAGAATAAGAAGTTCGACAAACAAAATGAGAAGTTTGATGAAAAATTCAACAAACTAGAAGAAAAGTTAGACAAGCATAAGGAGGAAGTCATGCAACAAGTGGCCGAGCAGATCACACAAATACGCGCGGAAATGCGTGAATACATAAATAATTGTGACAAGAAGATGGACGAGGTCCAGAAGCAGCAGAACGAGACCATAAGAGAGCTAAAGAACGACACCGTCAAGAAATTCGAAGAGGTACGAGAAACTAGAGAAATAGACCGACAGGAACTAAAGAGTATTACCCAAAATACTCAAACAAGCATCAAGAAGATTAACAACAGAGTAGAAACACACGTTAAAGAAAATCATAAGAAGCAGGAGGAATTGAGAGTCGAACTATTACAGACAGTAAGACAATTACAACAGGAACAGGGAGACGTAAACAGCACGATACAGCAGAAGATCAATGAGGTAGATGGGAGACAGAAGTCGGCGGAACTAAAACTGGATGAGAGCACCAGGGAGAAAACAACTCGTATCAACGAATTAAAGTCTCAAATAGAACGGCTGCAACGACAGCTAATTGAAGGTGAGTCTGGGATAATCAGTAGGATTAACGGACACACACATGCAGAATTAAAATACAACGGCACTGATAGGTTCCCGATGGAATTCCTGAAGGAATTGTCAGAGGTTCAAGAGCAATATTACAACAACAATGACATTAAATGGATCGGGAGGCACTTGGAGATGGACGCTGGGATATGGTGGTGTGTCATACGGAACCAAATATCCACGTTCGAAGAGTTCAAAGAAGCCTTCACCTTGAAGTACTGGGGTCAAGAACGCCAGGACAATATACGCGACAACCTCGAGTACGGCAGATATGAGTGGAATGGGCCAATCACAGCCATCCAATACGTAGAGAGAATATTACTAGAAAGCAGGCAACTATCGCCAGCATTGACCGATAGGCAGCTAATCCGGAAGATATCCCGTCATTTTGGGAGGGATTTGCAGCTCGCCGTGATTACACGTGGTATCACAAATATACCGAATTTCGAGGCATTAATTACAGAATTTACAAGTATCCAGTCAAGTGGAGAAAACAGTCGCAAGCCGCATTATAGACCCTACAACGAAGGGAGAAGTAACCCAAGAGAGAGAGTGGGGCATTATAACAAAAGTGTAAGTGACCGACAGCCGAGGGGTCGTTTTGACAACACGCAGCAATACATCAACACTGTGCAGTTCACGCCAGGAGAAGCGGGCCCGAGTAGAACGGTCAATGACACCAGCCCGAGGGCGAGCGGTAACGGCGACAACAGCAAAAAAAAAAAAAAATATGTCAAACTAGAGAATAAGATCGAATTTTTAAACGACTTACTCCCGAGCGAGAATGTAAATATATTACTACCGGACTTACGAAATGACCTACTACAAGAGGACGACGAAATTATTAATAAACAAGTATTGAAATGTCCCGAGATTACTATCAAATTTAATAATGATATAATTGTACAAGCCTTGCTTGATACGGGCTGCCTTATCAACGGGTTATCGGAGACATGGTTTAATAACCATAAGAAGAGTATAGGACCATATGAGACACTACCTGTAACGAATACATTTATCATAAGTGCTGTAGGAAATAAATCCAAATTAGTTAAGAAACAAATATTATGTGACATTGAGATTGATGGTATCCGATATGAATGTGTGTTTTTGATAATACCAGAATTAGTTAAACCATGCATACTAGGAATTAGTTTTCTACAAGAAGTTGGGTGTCGCATCGACATCGGAAACAAAGTAATTAATTTAAAAAACAACACTGATGAAGAGGAGCACGTTATACCAATCATGAACATTGACGTGATAACCAGTGAAGAAGAAGAGGAAGTACTGCGATGCATCGACGAAAAGATTGGGAGCATAGACTGCGTGGATGAAGAAATACTACAACGCCTGAAGGAGATTTTAGTAAGGAACCGGAATGTTTTTAGGGAGTGCCCGGGAAGAATAGAGGGTTACACACATGAGTTTCACGTTACGGACAGGACACCCTATTTTCAACGAGGTTGGCCTGTGCCGCTTGCTTACAGAGACAAGGTGAACGAAGAGATTAACCGAATGTTACGATATAGAGTAATCGAACGTTGCGCCAGCCCGTACGTCAATCCAATTGTGACTGTAATCAAGAAGGATGGGAAGGTTCGCCTGTGCCTTGATGCAAGGAAAGTGAACAGCGTAACTGTACCCGATTACGAAGGAGTGTCCCCGGTAAACGAGATATTGGATAGATGTGGAGATATGCAGTATTTATCGACGGTCGACTTATCCAGTAGCTTCTGGCAGGTCCCATTAAAACAAGAATGTAGGGATTTCACTGCGTTCATGCACGAACGGAGGTGCTACCGCTTCACAGTCACACCATTTGGACTTAGCACCTGCTCTGCAGCGTTGACAGGTGGATTGGATGTGGCTCTCGAGGAGGAAGTCAAGAAGAACACGATTATCTACGTAGACGACTGCTTGTGCTACTCCAACAATATCCAAACACACTTAAACCATTTAGAAACACTGCTAAACAACCTTAATAAGGCAAATATCACTGTCAACCTCACCAAATCACAATTCTTTAGAGGAGAAATCTCATTTCTTGGATATCGCCTTATAACAAATGGGATACAAGCAACCGATGACAAGGTAAAAGCAATTATGGATTTCCCAGCACCAAAGAATACGAAACAACTCAAAGGTTTCCTTGGCCTCACCAATTTTTACAACCGATTCACGAGCAAATACGCGGAAACAACGCAGCCTTTACACGAACTGCTGAAAGGAGGACGAAAGTTTTCGTGGACAAGAGAAGTGAACGAAATAAATAAAGCTTTAACATTCATGCACAAGTGCCACTTAAACAACTCGAGAATTACAAGATGGATTCTCGCCATACAATAATACAATTTCGACATTATCCACTGTAAAGGAAAGGATAATGTAGTTGCGGACATATTGAGTAGATACCCGGCTGACGCGGAATAACATGAGACAAACGAGGAAACGCACGAGTACTTAATTAATCATCTAGTTGTTAAAAATGAATCAACACATAGGTAAGATAATTAGAGATATCGGTAAATACCAGAGTGAAGATGACAAACTCAGAACACTTATTGATAAGATTAGGAATAATGATGTAGACAATAAATTAAGCAAATTTTATAAAAATGTTAACAATAAGTTATACCGACGACAACGTGGCGAATGGAAACTATACATTCCTGACAGTGTGTCGAATAACTTAATTGCAGAGATACACCAAATGTACGGACACCTAGGCCCGAAAAGATGTGTAAAAATGTTACAAGAGCACTTCACGCTTGACGGCTTGTTCAAGAAAGTAAAAGCATATATTCAGACTTGTGACTCATGTCAAAGATACAAGGACACAAACAACAGGATGCTGTTTGGCGGAACAAAGGCGATGATACCATCAGCTAGAGGTGACATCGTGAGTGTCGATTACTATGGACCTCTACCAACTGGTACAGGAGGCATCAAATACTTACTTGTTATGGTGGACAATTTCACAAAGTTTGTCAAGTTATTCACATTACGAAGAGCGACAACCACCACGACATTACGAAGAATCAGAGACTACTGTGCGGAGTTTGGACGACCAAAGGTCATCTTAACTGATAACGGCACGCAGTTTACCGCGAAAAAATGGATTAAAGGTCTCGAGGAGCTGAATATACAACCGAGGTATACGGCGATAAGGAATCCTTGCGCAAACTTAGCCGAAAGGATTAACCGCCAACTTGGGAACCTATTCAGGATCTTTGTACACGACCAGCATAGTAAGTGGTCAAGGTACGTCAGATTGATTGAGACGTGTATCAATGAAGCGTACCATGAAACAATAGAAATAACCCCCCACGAGGCGCAATTAGGGAAGAAGCCGACCCGCGCATGGAAGAAGTGGCTGGACAAAGTAATCATCAACAGTAAATACAGTTCGAATATCAATGTATTTGTAAAAATCAAAGAAAAAAGAGAGAAGTTTGCTAAGCGCATCAATGATAACAAGAAAATTACTAAATTCACTATCGGCGATAAGGTGCTGATAAGAAGCTGCCATCAATCAGACGCCGCAATGAAAAAGATGGACAAATTTGTCGAGTTGTATACAGGACCATACAAGGTTAATCGCATCTTTGGCGATGCAATTACGGAAGAAGCCTCGGAAGAAGCGCATGGGAGAAGTGGCTGGACAAAGTAATCATCAACAGTAAATACAGTTCGAATATCAATGTATTTGTAAAAATCAAAGTCATGTATGGTTCCCGATACCGATATTTTTCTATGGCAAACGATAACAGCCGCAAATTCAAACAGAATCAACTACTCTTTTGCATACCTATTTGAATTATACAGAACCCAAGCTCTGTTGATTTTGTTGAAGATCGGTTACGGGAAAGGGGTAGTTTACCAGCAACGTTTTATATTTGAACATGGGTATTTTCTATGGCAAACGATAAGAGCCGCAAATTCAAACAGAATCAAATAATATCTTGCATACGTCCCTGAATTGTAGAGTTCTCAAAACCTGTTGGTTTAGGTGAAGATCGGTTAAGGGAAAGGGGTAGTTTACCAGCCACGTTTTTTGTGTTATCAAAAGTATTTTGTATGGCAAACGATAACAGCCGCAAATTCAAACAGAATCAAATACGTTTTTGCATACAGCCCCTGTTTTGTTGAGTACTAAAGACCTATTGTTTTTTGTGAAGATCGGTTAAGGGAAAGGGGTAGTTTACCAGAAACGTTTTATGTTTTAACAAGGGTATTTTTTCTGTGACGAACGATAACTGCCATAAATTCAAACAGAATCAACTAATGTTTTACATACAGCCCTGAATTGTAGAGTTCTCAAGACCTATTGTTATTGGTGAAGATCGGTTAATGGAATAGAGTTGTTTACCAGCAACGTTTTATGTTTTAAAAGGGTATTTTCTATGGCAAACGATAAGAGCCGTAAATTCAAACAGAATCAAATAATTGTTTGCATACAGCTTTGTATTGTAGAGTTCTCAATACCTATTGGTGTTGGTGAAGATCGGTTAAGGGAAAGGGTTAGTTTACCAGCAACAGTTTATGTTTTAACAAGCGTAATTTTTTATATGACGAACGATAACTGCCGTAATTTCAAACAGAATCAACTAGGTTTTTGCATACCTTTTTGAACTAAAGAGAACTCAAGGTCTGTTGATTTTGTAGTAGATCGGATAAGGGAAGGGGTAGTTTATCAGCAACGTTTTATGTTTCAAAAAGGGTAATTTTTTTTACAACGAACGATAACTGCCGAAAATTCAATGAGAATCAAATAATTTTTTGCACTCTTTCCTGAGTTGCAGAGAGCTCAAGGTCTTTTGATTTTGGTGAAGATCAGTTAAGGGAAAGGGGTAGTTTACCTGCAACATTTTATGTTGTAACAAGAGAAATGTTTCCATGACGAACGATAACTGCCGCACATTCAAACAGAATCAAATATTTTTTTGCATGCTTCCCTGAATTGTAGAGGACGGAAGGTCTGTTGATTTTGGAGAAGATCGGTTAAGAGAAAGGGGTAGTTTACCTGAAACATTTTATGATTTAGTAAGAGTATAGTACTTAATTTTTATAAATAAAGTATCCTGATAAGAAGCTCATAGTAATCCACTGTAGAAACGTAGATCAAATATATCTATAAATGAAGAGGTTTGGTGAACGGGGTGGGGGTAATTTTCTATTAATAAAAATTATAGTTGAAGGTGGAGGGGAGAATTTTTTATATGTGTACTACGTTATCGGCAACAAAGAAGTAGTTTTTTGTTAAAATTGCTTCCCGGGCTCTTTAGCCGTAGTCCAACGTTTTCTGCAAAACGAGACTTTTCGGCAGTGCCATCGACTGCCATCATCGGTGAAAATCGAGTGCGAAAACGTGAGGTGGTATACGTTAGTGACCACAGTACTGTGGTTAATGCTGAAGCAATAAGTAGAAAGACGTAGTTTCTATGGAAATATTTCATTTCGAATATGATTTTAAATATAAATCTTAGAACATGGAAGTCATGTATAGTTCCCGATACCGATATTTTTCTATGGCAAACGATAACAGCCGCAAATTCAAACAGAATCAACTACTCTTTTGCATACCTATTTGAATTATACAGAACCCAAGCTCTGTTGATTTTGTCGAAGATCGGTTACGGGAAAGGGGTAGTTTACCAGCAACGTTTTATATTTGAACATGGGAATTTCTATGGCAAACGATAAGAGCCGCAAATTCAAACAAAATCATATAATATTTTGCATACAGCCCTGAATTGCACAGTTCTCAAGACCTATCGTTTTTAGTGAAGATCGATTACGGGAAAGGGGTAGTTTACCGGCAACGGTTTATGTTTTAACAAGGGTATTTTTTTTTGTGACGAACGATAACTGCCGTAAATTCATAGAGAATCAACTAATGTTTTGCATACAGTTCTGTATTGTAGAGTTCTCAATACCTATTGTTGTTGGTGCATATCGGTTAAGGGAAAGGAGTAGTTTACCTGCAACGTTTTATATTTTAAAAGGGTATTTTCTATGGCAAACGATAAGAGCCGCAAATTCAAACAGAATCAAATACGTTTTTGCATACAGCCCTGCTTTGTTGAGAACTAAAGACCTATTGTTTTTGGTGAAGATCGGTTACGGAAAAGGGGTAGTTTACCGGCAACGGTTTATGTTTTAACAAGGGTATTTTTTCTGTGACGAACGATAACTGCCGTAAATTCAAAGAGAATCAACTAATGTTTTGCATACAGCCCTGAATTGTTCTCAGGACCTATTGTTGTTGGTGAAGATCGGTTAATGGAATAGGGTAGTTTACCAGCAACGTTTTATGTTTTAAAAGGGTATTTTCTATGGCAAACGATAAGAGCCGTAAATTCAAACAGAATCAAATAATTGTTTGCATACAGGCCTGAATTGTAGAGTACCCAAGGCCTGTCGTTTCTGGTGAAGATCGGTTAAGGGGAAGGGGTAGTTTACCTGCAACGTTTTTTTTTCAAGGGTAATTTTTTTCTATAGTAAACGATAACAGCCGCAAATTCAAACTGAATTAAATCATTTTTTGCATACAGCCCTGATATGTAGAGTACTCACGACCTATTGTTTTTGGTGAAGATCGGTTGAGGGAAAGGGGTAGTTTACCAGAAACGGTTTTTTTTAATCAAGTGTAATTGTTTTCTATGGCAAACGATAAGAGCCGTAAATTCAAACAGAATCAAATAATTGTTTGCATACAGGCCTGAATTGTAGAGTACCCAAGGCGTGTCGTTTCTGGTGAAGATCAGTTAAGGGAAAGGGGTAGTTTACCAGCAACGGTTTTTTCAAGGGTAATTTTTTTCTATAGTAAACGATAACAGCCGCAAATTCGAACAGAATCAAATGATGTTTTGCATACAGCCCTGAATTGTAGAGTTCTCAGGACGTATTGTTTTTGGCGAAGATCGGTTAAGGGAAAGGGGTAGTTTACCGGCAACATTTTATGTTTTAACAAGGGTATTTTATATGGCAAAACAATATCAGCCGCTAATTCAAACAGAATCAAATGATTATTTGCATATAGCCGTAAATTATAGAGTACTCAAGACCTATTGATTTTAGTGAAGATCAGTTAAGGGAAAGGGGTAGTTTACCAGCTACGTTTTATGTTTTAAAAGGGTATCTTCTATGTCAAACGATAAGAGCCGCAAATTCAAACAGATACAAATGATGTTTTGCATACAGCCCTGCATTGTAGAGTTCTCAATACCTATTGGTGTTGGTGAAGATCGGTTAAGGGAAAGGGGTATTTTACCTGCAACGTTTTATGTTTTAAAAGGGTATTTTCTATGGCAAACGAAAAGAGCCGCAAATTCAAACAGAATCAAATACGTTTTTGCATACAGCCCTGTTTTTTTTTAGTACTAAAGAACTATTGTTTTTGGTGACGATCGGTTAAGGGAAGGAGTAGTTTATCAGCAACGTTTTATGTTGTAAAAAGGGTAATTTTTTTTACAACGATTTCCGAAAATTCAATGAGAATCAAATAATTGTTTGCACTCTTTCCTGAGTTGCAGAGAGCTCAAGGTCTATTGATTTTGGTGAAGATCAGTTAAGGGAAAGGAGTAGTTTACCTGCAACATTTTATGTTGTAACAAGAGAAATGTTTCCATGACGAACGATAACTGCCGCACATTCAAACAGAATCAAATATTTTTTTGCATGCATCCCTGAATTGTAGAGGACGGAAGGTCTGTTGATTTTGGAGAAAATCGGTTAAGAGAAAGGGGTAGTTTACCAGCTACGTTTTATGTTATAAAAGGGTATTTCCTATGGCAAACGATAAGAGCCGCAAATTCAAACAGAATCAAATGATGTTTTGCATACAGCCCTGTTTTGTAGAGTTCTCAATACCTATTGGTGTTGGTGAAGTTCGGTTAAGGGAAAGGGGTAGTTTACCGGCAACGTTTTATGTTTTAACAATGGTATTTTTTCTGTGACGAACGATAACTGCCGTAAATTCAAAGAGAATCAACTAATGTTTTGCATACAGCCCTGAATTGTAGAGTTCTCAAGACCTATTGTTACTGGTGAAGATCGGTTAATGGAATAGGGTAGTTTACCAGCAACGTTTTATGTTTTATCAAGGGTGTTTTCTATGGCAAACGATAACAGCCGCAAATTCAAACAGAATCAAATAATTGTTTGCATACAGGCCTGAATTGTAGAGTACCCAAGACCTGTCGTTTTTTGTGAAGATCGGTTAAGGGAAAGGGGTAGTTTACCTGCAACGGTTTTTTATCAAGGGTAATTTTTACTTCCATATTCCTTAAGGAATGGAAGTATGGTGATGGCAAAAAAAATCGTGTTCGAGATTATTGCAGATTCTGATTCTACTACACTCAAAACATGAAAAAAAGTCGTTTTCCGAAAAGTGTCTGTGTGTGTGTCTGTCTGTCTGTCTGTGTGTCTGTAGATTTTTTTCTATGGCAAACGATAACAGCCGCAAATTCAAACAGAATCAAATAATTTTTTGCATGCAGCCCTGATTTGCAGAGTACTCGCGACCTATTGTTTTTGGTGAAGATCGGTTGAGGGAAAGGGGTAGTTTACCGGCAAAGGTTTTTTTTTTATCAAGGGTAATTGTTTTCTATGGCAAACGATAACAGCCGCAAATTCAAACAGAATCAACTACTCTTATGCACACAGCCCTGAATTGTAGAGTTCTCAAGACGTTTTGTTTTTGGCGAAGATCGGTTAAGGGAAAGGGGTAGTTTACCTGCAACGTTTTATGTTTTAAAAGGGTATTTTCTATGGCAAACGATAAGAGACGCAAATTCAAACAGAATCAAATACGTTTTTGCATACAGCCCTGTTTTGTTGAGTACTAAAGACCTATTTTTTTTGGTGAAGATCGGTTAAGGGAAAGGGGTAGTTTACCAGCAACGGTTTTTTTCAAGGGTAATTTTTTTCTATAGTAAACGATAACAACCGCAAATTCAAACAAAATCATATAATATTTTGCATACAGTTCTGTATTGTAGAGTTCTCAATACCTGTTGGTGTTGGTGCATATCGGTTAAGGGAAAGGAGTAGTTTACCTGCAACGTTTTATATTTTAAAAGGGTATTTTCTATAGCAAACGATAAGAGCCGCAAATTCAAACAGAATCAAATACGTTTTTGCATACAGCCCTGCTTTGTTGAGAAGTAAAGACCTATTGTTTTTGGTGAAGATTGTTACGGGAAAGGGGTAGTTTACCGGCAACGGTTTATGTTTTAACAAGGGTATTTTTTCTGTGACGAACGATAACTGCCGTAAATTCAAAGAGAATCAACTAATGTTTTGCATACAGTCCTGAATTGTAGAGTTCTCAGGACCTATTGTTATTGGTGAAGATCGGTTAATGGAATAGGGTAGTTTACCAGCAACGTTTTAAGTAGAGGGAAAGTGAGCGTATGAGAACACTTCCGGGTTCCAGTTGAAAACACTACCGGGTTCCAGTTCATGACGTCATAGAGGCACTGGCAGCTGGTGTCCGAGCTGTCCATGTGACGTCACTGTTTTGTGTGTGTGTGTGTATGTGTGTGTATGTGTGACTGAAACACTTCCGTGTTCCAGTTCATGACATCACACAGAGGCTCAAGTCGCTGGCGTCCGGATGGCTAAAACCTGTTTCAAGACGTCACGGAGGCCGCGGTTTCTGCATGTCCAAAATTTGGTAGCCGAAAACAATGTGTAGCGGATGGGGTACCCGGAATTCGGCGGTTGCCCGGAGAGGCGATGTCATCGGGTACCGTTACTCGAAATTTTGGGGGCATCGGGTACCGTTACCCGAAATGTTTAAATCAACGGATGGGGGTACCCGAAATTTGCATGACAGAGGCCCTGGCAGCTGGTGTCCGAATGTTAAAACACTTCCGCGTTCTGGTTTATTTTGATGTAACAAAATAATCGTTCTCTCTCGAAATTTTTTTTTAATGTCAGAATTTTGGTACCCTAAATGATTAAAACAACGGATGGGGGTACCCGAAATTTGTGGGTACGCCCACATGACGACGACGTAGAGGGCGTGATGTCTGAAATGTTTAAATCAACGGATGGGGGTACCCGAAATTTTCGGTGTCTGAAATTTAGTACCCGAAATGTTTAAATGAACGGATGGGGGTACCCGACATGACGCATGTGTTCGACTGCGAGGCGAAACAGTTGGTTTCCGCAAAAAATAAATTATGGCCCCTCCGGGATTTGAACCCGGGACCTCCGGTACTCCAAACCGGCATGCATCCACTACACCAAGGGGCCGTTGTCGTTTAACTGTAATTATTTTTGTACTTATACTTCTCGTCTCTTACTTGCAACTATGAGGTGGACGAGTGATATCTACTGTTGTCCTATGTGTAAAACCATAAAAGCACAATATAAGTTTATTTATTATTAAAAATAAATAAACATTTTTTATACTTTTATTTTTTACCTCTCATCCTCTTCCTAGCGGCCAGAGGCGAATGAGAGACCGCTACGCTTTTTTTAACGTGGTTTCCCCAACTTTACAGATTCGTAAAGCAGGCCTACTCCACGTTATCTATCGCTGTACTATTAACTAATACAGTGGTAGATAATGATAAGATACACTATGCAATGCTAAGTCAATGTATAAAAGCAGTACATATATTTTTTATTTATTTACTTTATTTTTATTTTTTTATTTTTTTATCGGGTGTATATGTTGTTCATACATGATGCGTATTCACATTTGCTGTACCGTAATGAGTAATTTTCACACCCATGCTGGTCCTTGACGAGTTTACAGGTATATCTAAAGTGCCAGTGACCCGTCTCGAACTACCAGGACTACGTTTATGAGTATGTCTACCGCGACAGTGACGTAGTCAAGGTTAACACTCACGCACACACTACGGTACCTAATTCTACGTTTATGGACATTTCTGTCACGTAGCATTCACACTAACACCATGATGAAAACATGTTCACAACCGACTATATTTTATTTCGTTGCCGCAACCATTCTGCATAAAACAAAGCTTTGCGCAATGCACAGTGTAAGGGGGGAGTGGTAACGGGTTGACGATGAGGAACAGGACATTGTATGATGGGTACAAAGGATCTAGGAACTACAGGTGCTTGAATATCGTTTAAGTCAATCACCTCACCATGGTGATACAACTGTCGTAAGAAATTTGCCTTCTCAAACCCTTTTGTATAGACAACAGAACTGTCTGAAAAAAAGTCTGCAACGATGCGTACCATATTGTTGTACGGCACATTACCATCGTTCCACCGAATTCTGTGATAATGTGTTTCCAACCAGTCATTGATTTTTTGAAATTTCAGGTGCAGTCGTGCACGTTCGTACGGTGGAGCGAACAACACGATAACAAAACGTCCGGTTGTTATATCAACTGCAACGAACTCTTTGATTACATATTCATTTTTGTCACCACGAAACGCTTCAAACTCGGCAATAACCGTCCTATTCAAGTTCATTTTTCCGAGTGACACTTGTTCGCATCGAATACGTTAATTTTTTCAAATTCCCCCTCTACTTTTCCTTCCAATACCAGTTCATCGTAAAGACGATCAAATGTTAGCTGTTGGTCATGACGACTGCTTTCCAATCGAAAAAACGAGGGGAAAAAGAAGGATGGTGGTACATAACACCCCTTGGCTACTACCTGATTAATGTACGACTTGAAGTGATCTTGATCATAAAACAAGCGAACAAGATATTTCTTTAGTACTGTTAATAAACAACCAAAACGGATCCACTCGGGTTCTGTGAAAACAAATTTTTCGGTCTTACTACCTTTAATCCGAACAAACGTTTTCCCAAAGTTACGACTGATCATCACACTCTTCTTCCTTTCACGGTTTTCACCTTCTTCGTGCAATAACATACTGGATAGTAGCTGTTCACGAAAGATCAACAAGTAATTCCACTCAGAAAAGTCAAGTAATATACGTTTCTTTTTTCCGTTTGTAAACAAAACACCCGGTTCATAGTTGAGTTCGTTAAACAGTCCGACGGTAACGAACTTAGTGTAAGAGTTAATAGGATATGCAAGAGATAAGTAAACGTTACACTCACAATGCCTGCTGCTGCTGCTGCCGCCGCTACCACAGTCACCTTCCATCGTTGAGACGGACTGATCTTGTTACAAGCTAGAGATCGCTAATACCTATCTTTATAAACTGGTAGAGGGGAGAACAAGTTTTTTATGACAAACGATGAACAGTATTCGACAACGCTGTGTACTGTACTATCCTATCGTGAATAATCAAAGCGTAAGCGGTGGTTTTATCTGGAAAATTGTTACTGGATTCAAATTCTAAACGCACATCAACGGCAGACGACTTGATTGGTTCTTCTTGTCTGGAACAATCGATGACAAACAACGGTGCTTTCGTTATAAATTCATTAGGTGTCAAAAGAGGCGTTCTGTTGCGACGGTCGTAGTATGATGTTTGAAAACGTGTATACATGTCGTAGAACAGTGCGTAACGTTTTTTTTCGATATCCTGGTTCAGGTTATCGTACGGATAGTATTTATCGTTCAGAAATAGCTTGACATTCGTTAAATTGCAGTGATCAAATTCCGACGCGTTTTTCGCTATATTGTTCTTTCTGTCCGTCTGAAATATCAGTATCACATACCGTGGTTTTTCCAACTGTGACGATGTCTTCAAGGTCCACGAATGTCGATTTGTCGTCGGTAGAACGGGATACTCGTGCAATTCCCAACTGCGGAACGGCATCACCAGTTCATGATCCTCCTCGATATGCTCCAATAGCGGTATTCGGTACTTGTTTGACACGCGCACATAGGGCATCTTCCAGTGTACTTTGTTTATTACGAGATTACCGTTTGCAGTTGCACCTGATTCTTTTAGCACCATTGCGTTCTGATCGGTAGAGGTACGCAACAGAATCAATTCTTGCTTAACGTTCAGCATGATGCGTGTATAGTCTTCGTTGAAACCGAGTAGCATTTTTAACGGAAGACAAAACGTAAAATCACCGGTACTCTCGTGTACTGTCAACGACTCATCGGTTGTCGTCACCCATCCTGCATTGATTAGATGCTTTCTTTCATGCTCATTGCTCGATAGTAACAATTTCACAGTGCTCGTAATTCCAACGTTTTTCGTACGATCTACTTCCACACCGCACACTTCGTAACGGATCTCCTCAAACAAGAAAGCCATTGCATTGTTGATTAATTTCACGTTCAACGCTGTGTCGGTAGCGTTAACCTTGGTCAATGTTCCTTCGATGTACAGAAAACTCTCCGCCGGTAAAGTGAAAACATCCTGTTGTTGGATGGGTATACGTATTTCATCGTTGTTACCGTATCGGGTGGAAGCATACGGTGTGTGCGTACGATATTCGAACTCAACGATTCTGTTATCGAAAGCCGCTCCTCGTTCGATAGCTAGAATTTCACCCGACATTATTTTAATCGTATAATTTGAATCCAAGTGAAAGTAAGAAACGCTTGTTCCTTGATGTCAATCGCTTCAACGTTGAACACCGACTACCATGTTTCTTTCGTACACACTCCCTTTTTACAGGTGACGTTTGTCCGAAATACAATCCCATATTTTCAGATGCAGTCGTATCGTGATAACTTCACCGCGAAAATCGACTAAATCCCCGTCCTGATCAACGAGAGACAAAATTATGTTGTCAACGCGTTGTACGTTTACCGGTAAGTATATTACGTTTGTCGGTGTTTCAACTATTTTGAAACCTGGTGCCACGGTCGGATAAAACGAATGCAACGTGTGCTGGTCCTGGCCGTCCTTGTACGCACCCTGTACGATATTACTCCGTACGTGAACGGTGTTAACTTTGATTATGTCGACGGGTACGTTCGACTCGTGTGTTATATACGCTTCCAGCTGCTGATTCTCCTTGAATCCTAACATACTTGCAATGGTATTCGGTGTATGCGAAAAGTCGATGACATGCTTACAGTAAATTTCACACTTTAATGTGTTGTTGTTTGGACGTAAACTGATTGTTCTCTCGCCTAACTGTTTCTGCAGATACGTTTCGATATCACTGATTTCGTAGGTGCCGGTAGGAAACTTGATGATGGACCACTGATCCTTGGAAATTTTTACTGGAAATGCATTATTTTTTCCTTCAGTAACGTTTGGTATTGAATTATACGATGTAAAATCCAATAGTCCAACGTACCATTCACCGTATAACTCGAGAGGTGGGAAAAAGTTACACACGAGATTCGCAGCGTCGGTACCCGTCACGGTAACCGTTAACGACGACATGCTGAAGTTTACTGATCAGAAGACGATAAAAAGTCTAAACATAAATGACCGCAGATGACCGTGTTAGGAGGTTGCTTCCGTTCATAGTTGTAACGAACGTCGGTTGTATCACCAAAATATTGCATCAGCTCGAGAGGTGGACGTAAATTACCGAACCCGTCAAAATAGTGTACTCGATTTCCACGCTTCTTGTAACATACCCAGTGGGTTCCCGGTCCGCTCTCGTCGTCCAAATTTACGATGACGCTTTCGTTCTTCCACGGCGCTGTATCCGGTAATGCGTTACGCATGTAAACACCTCTAAAATACGGTATGTTTAGCTTTTTTGCGTATACACGTAATTCATCTTCGGACAACGGGCGGAGCGGTATGTGAATTAGTTTTTTCGGTACGGACGTAGATACAATCCGGACGCAGTTCTCTTCTTTTTCCTAGCGGTTCGGACAGTTCTCTTCCTCCTCTTCTTCATCCCACCACCAGCACCACGACCACGACTACTCACATTCTTTTTATTTTTACGACGTCGACCGCTTCCTATTGCTGATTTTGCTTTCATAGTCGCTGCAACTGCTGTCGCATAAGCTCGTTCGCTAATACCCGAATCCAACGCCTTTACCCGTTCCCACGCTTTTTCCGCGAGTTTACGATCTGCAATACGTCTACTTTCGTTGTCTTTGTATTGAGCGTAAGCGATGTCGTGTTCGCGACAGGCTTCGTCTAATTGGTTGATTCCGCGATCACCACGCGCTAATCTTTCTTCAAGTTTCGTGCCCGGTCCACAGAATCTGTAACCCGGCAGATGTAATTCGACAGGTAGTGCGTCCACCGCTCGATTGATAACTGACGAAACAACGGACGGTACAACGTTTTTAAGCACGTTTCCGACGCCCCACCCCTTTTTCCTCTTAACGTTGTTGTTCATCGTAAACCGATCTCCAGCCTTTCTCTTCTGTGTTTTTATCGTATTCATCTATTAACCTTTTTATTTCCTTCGTGTCGAGTGTCCACTCGTCTTCTGAACTACGTGGCTTAGACAATTTCAATAAGTAGTAATCCAGTTGATACTGAAATGTTTTAACGACCTTATACATCTCGCTCTTTACGTATCGTCTCACGTCATTTAATTGTTGTAAGTTAACAGCATCGCTCTCTGCAAAACCATCCGCTACGTCTGATATTCTCTTTTCCGCTGCTTTGAAAACACCATCTTCGCCCAAGCTAACGGTGTTCTGCAACATGTATTTTACGTTAACCGCGTCATCTGCAAAAATCGGTGAACTCACTCCTGACAACCAGCTCTGCCCAAACAAATAGCTGTTCGATACTTTTTTAATGACGTTCGAGTCTACGTAGTTTTTGTTGACCGCATCGGTCGCTAGTTCCGGACTTCGAACGTTGATTACCCATCGATCTCGTGCATCGATGACCTCACCTCTCTCTTGACTCGAGTGTTGTATACAGTTGTCATCAACGTAATATTTGTTGACTACGTCTTTAACGTCTACAGGAGTATCAACATTTTTCAATCTACACCCTTTAACGTCCACGCTTTTACGTTCATCATCGAGTAGCAGACAATGTGTTTGCATATAAGTCAGGGATACAGCATCCTTTCCTGCATCCGGTTCGTTCAGATTGCGGATCTTTTTGTTTTCAACATCTATATGCCCATCATTCGTAATCTTAAATCCTACAGTATCGCGTAATTGTCTTTTTGTTTCACGTCGCACGCTCACGGCGCTTTGATGTCTACCGAACTTGTCCACAACCATTGTACGACTGCACGCTACAAATGATGTGCTAACCGTTTTAAGTAACGACACTGTGGTGACCATCGCGTGTGTAACACAATCGGATCGTCACCCTCTTTCCAACGAAAGATTTCTATACCGCAAAATGAACATCGAACCCTGTCAATTTCATTTGTGTAATGAAAGCCTGCGGCAACCATAGCGGTCGGACTGATGAAATACACAGGCCATGATGTAAAGGTTTTCAGTCTCTCGTTTTCGACTTCAAAGTCAGGTGTCAAATCTAATCCGCACATGTCGACAGTGTTGACAACAATGAGTTGTTACACCGACGTTCATAAAATTTATACGATAATGTTGGCTTCACGTAATTCCTCTACTACTGAGATGATTTCGTTGTCGTGTCCGGTGTGACCGGTGCGTTTTGAACTTACCAGCAGTCTCAACCGTTCAACCAGTTCGTTGGGATCGTTCCAATGTACGTAATCGATACCACGTCCGCTGCGTGGTGGGAACAATCGAGCGATTATCTCTCTGTACTTTAAACCTTTGTTTGTATTTACTTTAGCACCGGGTAAATAATAACGTTTATAAGCGTTAGTGTCCGACAATATAGACCTGTACGCTGCTAAATCGTTTTCATCGTAGACGCTCTTGTCGGGTTCTTTCATAAACATAAGTTCGTAGAGGCCCGGTGTGCCTCTGTATCGTTTTCCAGCTATGTAGAAGCTATCGTCTTGATTGATCTCTAACACCGAATTGCCTACCATCCATTTATCTTCAACGTTACGAACACCGTATGTATGATCCATCTTCTTATCTCGATCATCAGACAACGCGAGCAGTAAGTATTTCCTCGCGAGCGGACCTTCGACAGACTGTTCAACGTATTCTTGTGCTTCGTGTCGACCTTCGGGTGTTGATAAAAACTCTTCAAGAGTTACGTTCGGTGTTTCGACATCAGGCGTTTGTGCCAACACTTCCGTTCTGAGGAAACGAGGTTGTGATGGTGTTTTCGTCTCAACAGCTGCCTTCGTATCTTCATCTTCAACTTTTATTTTTTTTTTAATTTTATCACTGGAGTCATTCAACTTTTCCGAAATCTGGGTTAACGGTTCCAAAAGAGGTTTGTACTTTCTCGTTAACGCTTCATCGCTCTCTCTGATGTCATGTTTCAACGCGCGATACTTTTGTCTTATGTTATCGCTAATTGCATCGATTTCATGTGTCAGTTGCTTGTCATCCATCTTGACACTGATGACTTTCTTGCACAAACTATTCTATTTATGTATAAAACGATCGAAACCCACTCTGTATCTACCTGCGTTTATCGGTGAGTCCTTGTTGATGACTATGAATCCGTAACGATCCTTCCACGCTTCGGCGCACATCGCTTTGAACTCTTCGTATTTCATATCTGTGTTAACGTGATCGTTATAAACGTGACGTAAATTGAGATCATCTTGTCTGAACAAAACCAAGAAATTGGCATTATCACGCACCAGTTGCTTTGGCACCAGACTATACGTTTGGCAAAGGTACAAAGTGTCCACACCGCTATGCCGTCCCATAGCGAAATATTTTCGTATGTTATTCTGCCGTTCACATACCACATCATCGAACAACATGATTGAATTAGGTACAATTTCGTGCGGAGGTGGTACTTTATCGTTTTCACTGTATGTGAAGTACGTCATTCCTTCGTCAGCGAGAGTATTAAAAATGTCTTCCAACATACGATATTTTGGTTGAAATAACGATTTGGAGAACACGTACAGGTTCTGAAATCGCAGTCCGTTTGAATCGAATAACATGTTAAAGGCAACGTTTGACTTCCCGCTACATGATCCGCCGCACACGATACATCGAACTGTGTTTGGAAACAGTGGACTGTGTTTATTATATGCAACTTCACCGTTGTACTTAGCAGAGTCTACGTTCTTAACATTTAACTTTAACGATTGTTGTTCAATCTTCATCTTAACTCATTTACGTTCGGTTAAATACTGTGGTAATGTTATTATATCAGATCATTTTTATGTATCCACGAATCGTGTTTACCATCAAAGCCGAGCCAGCGCACTCGCACGCGATCACCTTTACGTTGTAATATTTTCTCAACGAGATACACATCACCAACGCTGGTTTTACTCAATTCTTGTTCATAAAACCCACCTTTTACAACGTCACCCGTGTGATCTTTCAACAAGTACGTAACCGGTACGGTTGGCTGAACTCTGTGCACTGTATATATCTCGTTCGTCCAGTTTGGTGTATAACCTTTAGCGAATGTGATTTTGTATTTACTGATACGCACTCGATCGCCTATTTTAAACTTATGTTTCTTGCTCACTTTCCGCGGTACGGTATTTTTTCTTATTCGTTCCAACACAATTTGCTCGTTGCTCTTGTCGACTTGTCGCGGCTTCATCTCTATAGTTCTATGCACTCTGTCGTTGTAGTCCATCACCAATTTAGGCAAAAGCGACAACCACCGATAATGGCCTTGCTCGCTGAACGCGCGGTACATGTTCGTTTTCAACGTACGATTAAATCGCTCTACGATGGACGCTTTCTTCTCGCTATACGTTGAATAGTGTTTGACGTTGTATCTCTTTAGTAAAGCTTGTACGGTAGTGTTAAAGTACTCTTTCCCCTTATCCGTTTGCAGGTATTTCATTTTATTTTTTACAATTATTGGTTCGAGAGCATGTGCTACTTCAACACCCGATTTAGTTTTTAAGGGAATCGCATATGCATACTTGCTAAATGCGTTTATTACCGTCATTAGATATTTGTACCCCTTGTTCAACTTGGCATGCGGTATCATTTCCACCAAATCCGCTTGGTAGAGATCGTGTAACCCCTTCACCTCCACCGCACGTCTGGGAAAGTTCCTTCTCACCGGTCTGTGCAATTCTTTTGCAATAGTTTTGCGTACGTTTTCCATATCGCCACCCGAAACGCGAATCGCAAAATTTTGGTACGAGATATACCGTTACGTTTTCACTGAACCTCACCGACTTCATCGTCGTTACTGACAGTGTGTTGCTCCTGCAAGCGAGTCTTATATCAACGTATATCGAACGCATAATTTATAACGGATTTTCTCGCTTGCTGAATTATCTCGCGTCTGGGTTGACAGAGTTTATAATGACCGTACGCCAGTGTTGTTTCACCGTCATCCAAGACATATCGTTTGTCATCGTATGGTGACAGCGATAATTTTGTAAGCTTTCTTGTGTATATGTTATGTTTTTCGCTTTGGATAGTCTGCGCCGTAGTATAAGTTTGAGAAGTGGTCTTTACACATTGCTTATAAAGTTGATGTTTCAACTGTGTAGCTATCGCGGAACGTGGCACACCTTTCGCTACCTTTTTCTCTTTATCGTTTGCCGTAACGAATGAATAACATTTTGCGCGCAACCCGACAAATTCAAGTATCGGTATTCCATTTGTTTCGTCTTTAAAAGTACCCAACTTTTTCTTGTTTGTTTCACTATAGCACGGATGTGCCTTAGGGTACTCCGACGTGTCAAAGAGTTCGAGATGCTCCTCCATGTCTTTGTACACATCGTCGGTGCGAATGTCGTACAACAGAGAGTCAGTGTCCGTCATACATAGACGTGCACGTGACCCGTACGTATTCATCGTGAATCCGTAATGGAACCGATACATAATCAGCTTACTAATATCCAATACACTGAACCCAACGTACAAAGGTCGGTTCAGTGTAATGGATATTTTTTTCATCGTGAGACCTACCAGGTCCTCGTTATAGATGAAAAAATGTTGTAGCCTGGGGTTAGCGGTTAGTTTGTGAAGTTTCTTCTCGTTTGGAACTAACTTGAAATCGATTCGCTTCCGTACGTTTTCCAACGATTTTCCGTACGGTGCGTTATTCATTAACTTAAAAAAGTCTTTTTCAAAGGTGTTTCTGGCTTCCTTTCGTCGCTCCGTATTAAAATCGATGAAAGGTTTCAACCATAGGCACTGTGTGAATGCTAACACACGATGAATCGCTTTCAACTCCATTCCTAGTTCGAGGTAGAGTTTCAATGTTCTGTAATGAACAATGTATTTTGTCTTGTCCTCGAGGGACGTTATCAGTTTCTCTACCTTACCGTTACTACACACAAAGTCTTTTAACAGCTTCATGCGATAGCAGTACGGTGAAAGCATACTGTCCGTAATAGTACACTTTTCGGGTGCTAAAGGGTAGTCACTGTGTAAGTCGTGTAGGTAATGTGGATACCCCAGATCGACTTCCAGGATATAACCGGTGTCATCATCGTCACGTAACGCGTGCACGTTCAACGTATCGATCTCTGTACGTTCCAACCATCGAAAACCTGACAGTGGTAAAGGCTGTGTCATAGCCGTTCCGTACAGGTTGGTACAATCGAGGTAGAGTAAATAGTTATGCGGCTTGCTTGCGTCATAATCGGGAATGTACGGGTTGTTGGCCTTGGCGTACCTATTAGAAATTGCTGCTAAGCCGCCACGGATACCTCTTTCGATGTACAGGTGTACGTCTATATCGCGGAGTAACTCTAACCTAACTCCTGTCATTTTCAGCATCGCGTTCCACGCTAAACCGGCGGTGGTAAAAACGTTACACGGATCGAGTTCGTAGTACTGCAGGCTCATGTTTCGAAAGTTTTCAAATACATCAGCAAGCAGTAGTACATCCGTTTTTAAATAAAGGTCATGGTAATCACCGAACGTTTGCATGTCGAAAGCCGACCAAACCGCTCGAGCGTGCGCGTAATCTTCTTCGTCTATATCCGACTCTGTCAACCCGTTGTAAAAATGTTCGCGGTCCGGTAACTGCCTCTCGTCAAATTTTGAATCGTCCGTAACGTATTCGTAAGGGTACACGCCTTTACGTAACAGTAAATTAACATTACGCGTGTAAAATTGATTAAGGATTTTAAATTTATCCGCGGATAAGTTGGAGACGAGTTTTTCAAGTGACGCGTTCATGAACCGCAGAGAATCGAGAAACCGGAGCTGACCGAGTGTAACGGAGATGTAACGTTCGCTTGTAGTAGCGATACACGTTATTTCATCTTCCTTGTACTTTCCGAAACCTTGCATCAAATGATGCGAGTCATAGCCACTTAAATTATGGAAAAAAACCGGAACGTGTGTTGGTATTTTGTAATTTATATTACACGCATTGTGAGCAGCGCCTAAATAGTTTCCCGTTATGTGACAATGGTTTCGAACCGTGTCATCCGTTAACGCCTTCTTGCACAGATGACAGTGCGTAGCGTTTCGGAATGACCGTTCATCGGCCGCTGTCATTTGGATCGGTTTATTAAACTTTCTATCGAGTCGTTGAACGTCGACTAAAAGCACACGAAGGAACGTGTCCACCACGTCTTTACCGCGGTATATTACAGGTTCCTTGACGGCGTTTCCCATCCAGTCAACTATCACATAGCAGAAACTGGCTGGTATATGATGTGCCACGTTTTTACCGGTGGTCGGAACAATAAACGATTCGAAGTCAGCGTATACCGTATAAGGTACGCGGTGACAAAGTGAAAAGTTTTTAAAATACATCCACTTTTCGTTCTCGTCAGGAAGTTTTACTTTCTGTACTCCGTGCTGAGAACAGTTGCGTTCGTGTTCTTCAACTCGTTTTCGCGCCGCGTTAGTATCTTTATTGTCCGAAAATCGGTGTAGACAGTAGTTGCAGTAAAACGAAGCGCCGTTTCGTTTTGACAACGACGAAAGCATACGCGAAAGGTTCCGTATGAGGCAGTAGTGAGTAGTGTTCGCGTCGGACAGTAGCAGTAGGTTTACGTGGTACTTTCGACCGCGGTGTTCAGTAATACGTAAAGGATATACCTCGCCTTCGTAGCCAAAAACGTTAACGGATATGTTTTCGTTTAATTTTTCAAAACGTTTTATCTTATTGACTGCGACGGGATAAGGTATGTCCTTCATGTTTATTTCTTCTTCGTACGGAAGGTAATGGCTAACGCGATGTGGGTTACACGCGATCGGGTGTATACAGGCGAGCACAGACCACAAGAAACACTTTTCATCTTCTAAATTTTTCACATTAATAATTCCTTTCCTACTGTGCGACAATTTCGATGGTGTAGGTAGAAAGCTCGACCCCACAAGAGGATTGTATTTTGTAATATTTATTTCCACCGACTCGACACCATTTTCGACCCACCCGCTTCCGTCACGCGTGAATTTGTCAACGGATTCCATTATTTTCTCGCTAGCTATCGAATACTGTTCATCGATATCATCATACTGTGACTTAAGTTCTGTACGCGATCTGAATACCGCATTACAATAAATATTTTCGGTGTTTATTAATTTTTTAAAAGATACACGAACTGCTAAATACCATTTTATATAATTATTTAATGCTACGGCTTCGCTACAAATCTTATCAACAATCGTGTGTTTGTAATCTAATAATACTGTTTGTGTGTTTAGTGTATTGTCAAGTATCATAAATTTTATAGTAATTACATTACCATTGATAGCACGGTGTTCGCTGCTGCTGCCGCTGCCGCTGCTGCTGCTGTTGTCGGTCATTGTGAAAGGAGTGAGGCCGGCTTCGCGTCGTCGGTTCCCTATATAGACAGTCCGGTAACCGGTGACGCTGTCGCCGCGCGCCCTTGACCGATCGGCCTCGCGAGGAGCAGCGGTGCGGGGTAGGTAGTCGTCCGGTCGTGACCGACGACGCGCGTTGCGGTGGGTGGGGTGGGGTGGGGAGTGCGGTGTAGGAAGCCGACGTCCGTGACCGATGCGGTGCGGGTTAAAGGTGTGGGATGGCGGTGCGGGGTAGGGAGCTAGGTTGCAGCCGGTGTCCGTGACCGAGAGGTAGGCGAGGTGCGGAGTACAGGATGCCGGCGACCTTGGCCGAAGCGCGCTCGTTGAGTCGCCTCGCGCGGGATGTAGGGTGCGGGGTACGGGGGGCTGGGTTGTACGACCGGTCGTGACCGAAAGCAGATGGTGGCCCGAGACGACGCAGGGTGGGGTGCGGGGTGACCGTGACCGACGGACTCGAGTGGGGTGGGGGGTGGGGGTGGGGGGGTAAACCCGGTCGTTGCGGAGCGACAGACAAAGTAATTGAACAAAATATGTAGGCGAGGTGCGGGGTGGTGGCGAGGCTCTGGGTGCGGTGTGGGGGTGCGGGGTATAATGTCATCGTCCGGTCGTGACCGAAAGCAGATGGTGGCCCGTGACGACGAGGGTGGGGTAGGAAGCAAAATTATAGCCGTTACCGTTGCGGTGGAGGTGCGGGGTAGGGTGTCGTGACCGAAGGAGATGACGCTTTAGAAGGAAGGAACGTGGTCGGGGGAAACAGAATAAATACGCCAGTGTTTCCCTGTGCAGTCATCAGTACTCGCCATGGAAGGAATCGTTGCGAACGCGAAGACAGTTGAAAATTTTTTACCAAAAAGAGACTTGTCAAGTCTTTCTTTAGGAGTAAAGTATCATATAATTCACATGAAATTTGTGAAAACGAAATTCGGGGAGTCAGTTGTGTTAGATTTGGAAGATACCGGAGCTTGTCCTCAGCCGGAGGATAAACTTTTCTATGTATACCTACCTAAAAGATGGTGTGACGTATTTACAGAGGAGCAATTGAAAGCTGTGAAGCCTTGTGTCCTATCACTATGCGTAACCTCACACACTCCGCTGGCGAACGAGAAAGTGAGCGTGCAGTTGGATATTGATTATGTGAGTATGATATTTCAGTACCACTAATAATTACTTATACAGAAGTGGTTATGTATTAATTTTTTCTCTTTTTTTCCAGACCAAATAAACGAGAACAGGATTGATTTATTATAATAATAATAGTAATAATAACATTAATAGTAAAATGTTTTTAAATGATGAAGTAGACTTCTCTATTTTTTTTGTCGTTTTTTAATGTTAACTATTCATTTTCAGAGAAAGAACAAGGTGTTGCTTGGATCTAATATTGTAGAAAAACTTTTAAACAGAGAAATAAATGGTAATAATAGATTATATTGTCAATGCAACATGATTAAATTCGATTATAATTTTAGAAATAATCGTAAGACACTGAGTAGATGGATATCAATACGAAACGAAAAGAATATTTACAAAATGAAAGTATTTATTCGTAATGAGTTTTTCAAACTCTTCAAAACATCAATTAGTTATTGTAACAACCATAATATTGAATATCTTCAAATAAAAGATTTGCTAATTGCTAAAACAAAGCTGGTTAATCAGATATACTATATGATGTATAATTTTACTGGTACAGCGTATACCTCGCTAGTAAAAAAATATGAGTGGTCAAGGCATGACTCTAGCGGATGTCCGCTTCGTAACCGTTGTCGCGTCTGTTGTTATCTAAGATATCAAAATGACTTTAATTCAGAATACATGTTTTTTTAATACCACACTAACTATCATTTGATGTGTCTACATTCTTTTGTATTTGATCAAGTATTATTAATTGTAGGAAATTATATTCTGTTTTTAATTATTAAAAAACGTATGTGGTTTATAACATAAAAAGTTGAGATAAACAATCATTAAAGTGTTAATTAAATTTTTATGTGTAATTAAATTTTTTAAAAGATTTCTCTCATAGTTACAGAAACCTTGTTTCGATGTTATGTGTTTGTGCGAATGCGAGGGAGATGTATGTCGTTCACCACCATATGGTGACCACTGTAACATTCTGAGTGCTTGTGAGTGGAGAGAATTTACACTCTGAAGAACAATTGTTTTAAAAAATTATTTTGACGAAAAAATGTAATTGGTTAAGGCATAATTCCACTGGATGTGCGCTTTATAAGCGTTGTTACCACTGTTATTATCTAAAATACTAAAAAGAGTTGAATTCAAGGTTTAGGTGTACCATTTTACACATGTAGTTAACACCATATTAATTATCATTTGATGTGTGTCTACATTCAGTATGTTATTATTAATATATTACACATCAACATTGTAATATTGTATGTTATTAATTATTATTATTATTGTTAGACATATAAGGCTTGTTTTGGTTGTAGTAAATGTAATTATTATTTTGTTAATTATATGTGTGTGTGTGTGTATGTGTGTATATATATATATATATATATATATATATATATATAGAGAGAGAGAGAGAGAGAGAGAGAGAGAGAACCTTCAAGGCTGCAAAAGAGAGAGAAAGCGAGAGAGAAAAAAGATTATTTTGTATAATTATGTAAATATATATATATATATATATATATATATATAGATAAAGTGTCTATTTTGTTTAGTTATGTATATAGAGAGAGCGCGTATAATTTGCTCAATTATAATTGTCTTGTGAATAGAGAACGTGTGTGTGTAGAGACAGAAAAAAATTATAGCTTATGATTTGATTGTAAAAGCTTTCGATATTATTAAAACTTATATATATAAACCATAACCTACGTTATTTTTATTATTATACCACTTATACAAAACAATTATTCCTATCATTCTTAAATAAGCGCAAAAGCAGTTGAGATGTAGCAGCATGGAATGTAGCAGAAACCGGTTTTTATAGCGCTACATCTTACAACAACTTGCCTGAGACAGCTCAACGTCTGACAATAAACCACACACACACACACACACACACACACACACACACACACACACACACACACACACACACACACACACACACACACACACACACACACACACACACACACACACAGAGAGAGAGAGCTTTATAAAACACGGACGCCAGCTATCAGTTCCTCTTTGAATACATTAACGGAACGTGGTAGTGTTTCACACACACACCGCTTGTACCAGCTTAGATGCTGTTTGACTGGTTTACAGGAGAATCGTCACAGGAGTAAATATATTTATTCAGTTAACAATTTTAGTAACGCATGATAAGAATATATGTTTTCTAAACAGTATTCAAATCGATGCATCTGTTTTATATTAACACAATATAAACATTATAATAATACAATATCCGGTTTTGAGTACCGGAGGAACCGCGTCGGGATGTCATTAATCACCAAATTTCGGAACCCGTCAGGTACCTATTGTCCCAAATTTTAACCGATCAATTTCGCGTAACGGTTTCTCCTCCCCGTCCAGAGTTTAGACATACAGGACTTGTTTTAGGGTGTACCCCCCCCCTCCGTTGATTTAAACATTTCGGGTGTCAAAATTCGGACACCAAAAATTTCGGGTAACCCCATCCGTTGATTTAAACATTTCGGGTACTAAATTTCAGACACCGAAAATTTCGGGTACCCCCATCCGTTGATTTAAACATTTCAGACATCACGCCCTCTACGTCGTCGTCATGTGGGCGTACCCACAAATTTCGGGTACCCCCATCCGTTGTTTTAATCATTTAGGGTACCAAAATTCTGACATTAAAAAAAAATTTCGAGAGAGAACGATTATTTTGTTACATCAAAATAAACCAGAACGCGGAAGTGTTTTAACATTCGGACACCAGCTGCCAGGGCCTCTGTCATGCAAATTTCGGGTACCCCCATCCGTTGATTTAAACATTTCGGGTAACGGTACCCGATGCCCCCAAAATTTCGAGTAACGGTACCCGATGACATCGCCTCTCCGGGCAACCGCCGAATTCCGGGTACCCCCATCCGCTACACATTGTTTTCGGCTACCAAATTTTGGACATGCAGAAACCGCGGCCTCCGTGACGTCTTGAAACAGGTTTTAGCCATCCGGACGCCAGCGACTTGAGCCTCTGTGTGATGTCATGAACTGGAACACGGAAGTGTTTCAGTCACACATACACACACATACACACACACACACACAAAACAGTGACGTCACATGGACAGCTCGGACACCAGCTGCCAGTGCCTCTATGACGTCATGAACTGGAACCCGGTAGTGTTTTCAACTGGAACCCGGAAGTGTTCTCATACGCTCACTTTCCCTCTACTGTTTTATGTTTTAAAAGGGTACCCAAGACCTGTCGTTTTTGGTGAAGATCGGTTAAGGGAAAAGGGTAGTTTACCAGCAACGGTTTTTATCAAGGGTAATTTTTTACTTATTCTATGATAAACGATAACAGCCACAAATTCAAACAGAATCAAATGATGTTTTGCATACAGTTCTGTATTGTAGAGTTCTCAATACCTATTGGTGTTGGTGCATATCGGTTAAGGGAAAGGAGTAGTTTACCTGCAACGTTTTATATTTTAAAAGGGTATTTTCTATGGCAAACGATAAGAGCCGCAAATTCAAACAGAATCAAATACGTTTTTGCATACAGCACTGCTTTGTTGAGAACTAAAGACCTATTGTTATTGGTGAAGATCGGTTACGGAAAAGGGGTAGTTTACCGGCAACGGTTTATGTTTTAACAAGGGTATTTTTTCTGTGACGAACGATAACTGCCGTAAATTCAAAGAGAATCAACTAATGTTTGACATACAGCCCTGAATTGTAGAGTTCTCAGGACCTATTGTTTTTGGTGAAGATCGGTTAATGGAATAGGGTAGTTTACTAGCAACGTTTCATGTTTTAAAAGGGTATTTTCTATGGCAAACGATAAGAGCCGTAAATTCAAACAGAATCAAATAATTGTTTGCATACAGGCCTGAATTGTAGAGTACTCAAGGCCTGTCGTTTCTGGTGAAGATCAGTTAACGGAAAGGGGTAGTTTACCAGCAACGGGTTTTTTCAAGGGTAATTTTTAGTTCCATATTCCTTAAGGAATGGAAGTATGGTGATGGCAAAAAAAATCGTGTTCGAGATTATTGCAGATTCTGATTCTACTACACTCAAAACATGAAAAAAAGTCGTTTTCCGAAAAGTGTCTGTGTGTGTGTCTGTCTGTCTGTCTGTCTGTGTGTCTACTGTCTGTCTGTGTGTCTGTAGATTTTTTTTCTATGGCAAACGATAACTGCCGCAAATTCAAACAGAATCAAATAATTTTTTGCATGCAGCCCTGACTTGCAGAGTACTCGCTACCCATTGTTTTTGGTGAAGATCGGTTGAGGGAAAGGGGTAGTTTACCTGCAACGGTTTTTTTTTAGCAAGGGTAATTTTGTTTGTTTGGCAAACGATAACAGCCGCAAATTCAAACAGAATCAAATAATGTTTCGCATACAGCCCAGAATTGTAGAGCTCTCAAGATCTGTTGATTTTGGTGAAGATCGGTTAAGGGAAAGGGGTAGTTTACCTGTAACGTTTTATGTTTTAACAAGGGTATTTCCTATGGCAAACGATAACAGCCGCAAATTCAAACAGAATCAAAAGATTATTTGCATACAGCCCTATATTGCAGAGTTCTCAAGACCTGTTGTTTTTGGTGAAGTTCGGTTGAGGGAAAGGGGTAGTTTACCTGCAACGTTTTTTTAACAAGGGTATTTTCTATGGCAAACGATAACAGCCGCAAATTCAAACAGAATCAAATAATGTTTTGCATACAGCCCTGATTTGTAGAGTACTCAAGACCTATTGTTTTTGGTGAAGATCGGTTAAGGGAAAGGGGTAGTTTACCTGTAACGTTTTATGTTTTAACAAGGGTATTTCCTATGGCAAACGATAACAGCCGGAAATTCAAACAGAATCAAAAGATTATTTGCATACAGCCCTAAATTTTAGAGTTCTCACGACCTATTGTTTTTGGTGAAGATCGGTTGAGGGAAAGGGGTAGTTTACAGGCAACGTTTTTTTAACAAGCGTATTTTCTATGGCAAACGATAACAGCCGCAAATTCAAACAGAATCAAATACTGTTTTGCATACAGCCCTGATTTGTAGAGTACTCAAGACCTATTGTTTTTGGTGAAGATCGGTTAAGGGGAAGGGGTAGTTTACCTGCAACGTTTTTTATCAAGCGTATTTTCTATGGCAAACGATAACAGCCGCAAATTCAAACAGAATCAAATAATTTTTTGCATACGTCCCTCAATGGTAGAGGTCTCAATGACTTTCGATTTTGGTGGAGATCGGTTAAGGGGAAGGGGTAGGTTACCAGCAACCTTTTACGTTTTAACAAGAGTAAAGTACTTGAAAATTTATTTAAACTTTTTGAAACAATGGTAATTGTTAAAAATAAAATAATTTTGTTGCCAGGCAATAAAATTATAATTTTTTCATTTTAATGTAATATAATATTTTTCATTTAATACAGCAATAGAAAGGCAAGTAAGACACAGCCTGGCTGTTTGGCTGAAAATTAATTTAAATATAAATCTTAGAATATGGAAGTCATGTATGGTTCTCCATACCGATATTTTACTTCCATATTCCTTAAGGAATGGAAGTATGGTGATGGCAAAAAAAATCGTGTTCGAGATTATTGCAGATTCTGATTCTACTACACTCAAAACATGAAAAAAAGTCGTTTTCCGAAAAGTGTCTGTGTGTGTGTGTCTGTCTGTGTGTCTGTAGATTTTTTTTTTATGGCAAACGATAACAGCCGCAAATTCAAACAGAATCAAATAATTTTTTTTGCATGCAGGCCTGATTTGCAGAGTACTCGCGACCTATTGTTTTTGGTGAAGATCGGTTAAGGGAAAGGGGTAGTTTACCTGCAACGGTTTTTTTTTATCAAGGGTAATTTTGTTTGTTTGGCAAACGATAACAGCCGCAAATTCAAACAGAATCAAATAATGTTTCGCATACAGCCCTGAATTGTAGAGTTTTCAAGACCTATTGTTTTTGGTGAAGATCGGTTAAGGGAAAGGGGTAGTTTTCCTGTAACGTTTTATGTCTTAACAAGGGTATTTCCTATGGCAAACGATAACAGCCGCAAATTCAAACAGAATCAAACGATTATTTGCATACAGCAGTAAATTGTAGAGGTCTCAAGACCTATTATTTTTAGTAAAGATCGGTTGAGGGAAGGGGGTAGTTTACCTGCAACGTTTTTTTAACAAGGGTATTTTCTATGGCAAACGATAACAGCCGCAAATTCAAACAGAATCAAATAATGTTCTGCATATAGCCCTGATTTGTAGAGTACTCAAAACTTTTTGTTTTTGGTGAAGATCGGTTAAGGGGAAGGGGTAGTTTACCGGCAACGTGTTTTTAACAAGGTATTTTCTATGGCAAACGATAACAGCCGCAAATTCAAACAGAATCAAATAATGTTTTGTATACAGCCCTGATTTGTAGAGTACTCAAGACCTTTCGTTTTTGGTGAAGATCGGTTAAGGGGAAGGGGTAGTTTACCGGCAACGTTTTTTTAACAAGGGTATTTTCTATGGCAAACGATAACAGCCGCAAATTCAAACAGAATCAAATAATGTTTTGCATACAGCCCTGATTTGTAGAGTATTCAAGACCTATTGTTTTTGGTGAAGATCGGTTAAGGGGAAGGGGTAGTTTACCAGCAACATTTTTTTATCAAGCGTATTTTCTATGGCAAACGATAACTGCCGCAAATTCAAACAGAATCAAATAATATTTTGCATACATCCCTGAATTGTATAGGTCTCAAGGACTTTCGATTTTGGTGAAGATCGGTTAAGGGGAAGGGGTAGTTTACCTGCAACCTTTTACGTTTTAACAAGAGTAAAGTACTTGAAAATTTATTTAAACTTTTTCAAACAATGGTAATTGTTAAAAATAAAATAATTTTGTTGCCAGGCAATAAAATTAAAAGTTTTTCATTTTAATGTAAATCATGTATAAGAGAAAATATATCGCGCTTGGCAGGCGATATTAAGATTTAAATATAAATCTTAGAATATGAAAGTCATGTATGGTTCTCCATACCGATATTTTCTATAGTAAACGATAACAGCCGCAAATTCAAACTGAATCAAATCATTTTTTGCATACAGCCCTGATATGTAGAGTACTCACGACCTATTGTTTTTGGTGAAGATCGGTTGAGGGAAAGGGGTAGTTTACCAGAAACGGTTTTTTTTAATCAAGTATAATTTGTTTTCTATGGCAAACGATAAGAGCCGTAAATTCAAACAGAATCAAATAATTGTTTGCATACAGGCCTGAATTGTAGAGTACCCAAGGCCTGTCGTTTCTGGTGAAGATCAGTTAAGGGAAAGGGGTAGTTTACCAGCAACGGTTTTTTTCAAGGGTAATTTTTTTTCTATAGTAAACGATAACAGCCGCAAATTCAAACAGAATCAAATGATGTTTTGCATACAGCTTTGTATTGTAGTGTTCTCAATACCCATTGGTTTTGGTGGAGATCGGTTAAGGGAAAGGGGTAGTTTACCAGCAACATTTTATGTTAAACAAGGGTAATTTTTTATATGACGAACGATAACTGCCGTAAATTCAAACAGAATCAACTAGGTTTTTGCATACCTTTTTGAACTGAAGAGAACTCAAGGTCTGTTGATTTTGTTGAAGATCGGTTAAGGGAAGGAGTAGTTTATCAGCAACGTTTTATGTTTTAAAAAGGGTAATTTTTTTTACAACGAACGATAACTGCCGAAAATTCAATGAGAATCAAATAATTTTTTGCACTCTTTCCTGAGTTGCAGAGAGCTCAAGGTCTATTGATTTTGGTGAAGATCAGTTAAGGGAAAGGAGTAGTTTACCGGCAACATTTTATGTTGTAACAAGAGAAATGTTTCCATGACGAACGATAACTGCCGCACATTCAAACAGAATCAAATATTTTTTTGCATGCATCCCTGAATTGTAGAGGACGGAAGGTCTGTTGATTTTAGAGAAAATCGGTTAAGAGAAAGGGGTAGTTTACCAGCTACGTTTTATGTTTTAAAAGGGTATTTCCTATGGCAAACGATAAGAGCCGCAAATTCAAACAGAATCAAATGATGTTTTGCATACAGCTCTGTTTTGTAGAGTTCTCAATACCTATTGGTGTTGGTGAAGTTCGGTTAAGGGAAAGGGGTAGTTTACCGGCAACGTTTTATGTTTTAAAAGGGTATTTTCTATGGCAAACGATAAGAGCCGCAAATTCAAACAGAACCAAATACGTTTTTGTATACAGCCCTGTTTTGTTGAGTAATAAAGACCTATTGTTTTTGGTAAAGATCGGTTAAGTGAAAGGGGTAGTTTACCTGCAACGTTTTATGTTTTAACAATGGTATTTTTTCTGTGACGAACGATAACTGCCGTAAATTCAAAGAGAATCACCTAATGTTTTGCATACAGCCCTGAATTGTAGAGTTCTCAAGACCTATTGTTATTGGTGAAGATCGGTTAATGGAATAGGGTAGTTTACCAGCAACGTTTTATGTTTTATCAAGGGTGTTTTCTATGGCAAACGATAAGAGCCGCAAATTCAAACAGAATCAAATAATTGTTTGCATACAGGCCTGAATTGTAGAGTACCCAAGACCTGTCGTTTTTGGTGAAGATCGGTTACGGGAAAGGGGTAGTTTACCAGCTACGGTTTTTTTCAAGGGTAATTTTTTTCTATAGTAAACGATAACAGCCGCAAATTCAAACAGAATCAAATGATGTTTTGCATACAGCTTTGTATTGTAGAGTTCTCAATACCTATTGGTGTTGGTGAAGATCGGTTAAGGGAAAGAGGTAGTTTACCAGCAACATTTTATGTTTTAACAAGGGTAATTTTTTATATGACGAACGATAACTCCCGTAAATTCAAACAGAATCAACTAGGTTTTTGCATACCTTTTTGAACTAAAGAGAACTCAAGGTCTGTTTATTTTGGTGAAGATCACTTAAGGGAAAGGGGTAGTTTACCTGCAACATTTTATGTTGTAACAAGAGAAATGTTTCCATGACGAACGATAACTGCCGCACATTCAAACAGAATCAATTATTTTTTTGCATTCATCCCTGAATTGTAGAGGACGGAAGGTCTATTGATTTTGGAGAAGATCGGTTAAAGAAAGGGGTAGTTTACCAGAAACATTTTATGATTTAACAAGAGTAAAGCACTTAATTTTTATAAATAAAGTATCCTGATAAGAAGCTCATAGTAATCCACTGTAGAAACGTAGATGAAATATCTATAAATGAAGAGGTTAGGTGAACGGGGTGGGGGTAATTTTCTATTATTAAAAATTATAGTTGAAGATGGAGGGGAGAATTGTTTATATGTGTACTACGTTATCGGCAACAAAGAAGTAGTTTTTTGTTAAAATTGCTTCCCGGGCTCTTTAGCCGTAGTCCAATGTTTTCTGCAAAACCAGACTTTTCGGCAGTGCCATCGACTGCCATCATCGGTGAAAATCGAGTGCGAAAACGTGAGGTGGTATACGTTAGTGACCACAGTACTGTGGTTAATGCTGAAGCAATAAGTAGAAATACGTAGTTTCTATGGAAATATTTCATTTCGAATATGATTTAAAATATAAATCTTAGAACATGGAAGTCATGTATGGTTCTCCATACCGATATTTTTCTATGGCAAACGATAACAGCCGCAAATTCAAACAGAATCAACTACTCTTTTGCATACCTATTTGAATTATACAGAATCCAAGCTCTGTTGATTTTGTTGAAGATCGGTTACGGGAAAGGGGTAGTTTACCAGCAACGTTTTATATTTGAAAATGGGTATTTTCTATGGCAAACGATAAGAGCCGCAAATTCAAACAGAATCAAATAATGTTTTGCATACGTCCCTGAATTGTAGAGTTCTCAAAACCTGTTGGTTTTGGTGAAGATCGGTTAAGGGAAAGGGGTAGTTTACCAGCAACGTTTTTTTATCAAGGATAATTTTACTTCCATGTTCCTTATGGAAATGGAAGTATGGCGATGGCAAAAAAAAATCGTGTTCCAGATTATTGCAGATTCTGATTGTACTACACTCAGAACATGAAAAAATATCGGTATGGAGAACCATACATGACTTCCATATTCTAAGATTTATATTTAAAATCATTTTCAGCCAAACAGCCAGGCTGTGTTTTACCTGCCTTTTTATTGCTGTATTAAATGAAAAATATTATATTACATTAAAATGAAAAAATTATAATTTTATTGCCTGGCAACAAAATTATTTTATTTTTAACAATTACCATTGTTTCAAAAAGTTTAAATAAATTTTCAAGTACTTTACTCTTGTTAAAACGTAAAAGGTTGCAGGTAAACTACCCCTTCCCCTCAACCGATCCTCACCAAAAACAATAGGTCTTGAGTACTCTACAAATCAGGGCTGTATGCGAAACATTATTTGATTCTGTTTGAATTTGCGGCTGTTATCGTTTGCCAAAAAAAAAAAATTTCCCTTGATAAAAAAAACCGTTGCAGGTAAACTACCCCTTCCCCTCAACCGATCTTCACCAAAAACAATAGGTCGCGAGTACTCTACAAATCAGGGCTGTATGCAAAAAATTATTTGATTCTGTTTGAATTTGCGGCAGTAGTCGTTTGCCATAGAAAATACGCTTGATAAAAAACGTTGCAGGTAAACTACCCCTTCCCCTCAACCGATCTTCACCAAACACAATAGGTCTTGAGTACTCTACAAATCAGGGCTGTATGCAGAATATTATTTGATTCTGTTTGAATTTACGGCTGTTATCGTTTGCCATAGAAAATACCCTTGTTAAAAAAACGTTGTAGGTAAACTACCCCTTTCCCTTAACCGATCTTCACCAAAAACAACAGGTCCTGAGAACTCTACAATTTAGGGCTGTATGCAAATAATCTTTTGATTCTGTTTGAATTTGCGGCTGTTATCGTTTGCCATAGGAAATACCCTTGTTAAAACATAAAACGTTACAGGTAAACTACCCCTTTCCCTTAACCGATCTTCACCTAAAACAATAGGTCTTCAGAACTCTACAATTCAGGGCTGTATGCGAAACATTATTTGATTCTGTTTGAATTTGCGGATGTTATCGTTTGCCAAAAAAAAAAAAATTCCCTTGATAAAAAAAAACCGTTGCAGGTAAACTACCCCTTTCCCTCAACCGATCTTCACCAAAAACAATAGGTCGCGAGTCCTCTACAAATCAGAGCTGTATGCAAAAAATTATTTGATTTTGTTTGAATTTTCGGCAGTTATCGTTTGCCATAGAAAAAAAATCTACAGACAGACACACAGACAGACAGACACACACACAGACACTTTTCGGAAAACGACTTTTTTTCATGTTTTGAGTGTAGTACAATCAGAATCTGCAATAATCTCGAACACGATTTTTTTTGCCATCACCATACTTCCATTCCTTAAGGAATATGGAAGTAAAAAATCATTTTTCGAAAAGTGTTGGTGTGTCTGTCTATCTATCTGTACTTTTTTTTTTCTATGGCAAACGATTACAGCCGCAAATTCAAACTGAATCAAATCATTTTTTGCATACAGGCATTGTTTGTAGAGTACTCACGACCTATTGTTTTTGGTGAAGATCGGTTGAGGGAAAGGGGTAGTTTACTGCAACGGCTTTTTTAATCAAGGGTAATTGTTTTCTATGGCAAACGATAACAGCCGCAAATTCAAACAGAATCAACTACTCTTTTCCATACAGCCCTGAATTGTAGAGTTCTCAAGGCGTATTGTTTTTGGCGAAGATCGGTTAAGGGAAAGGGGTAGTTTACCGGCAACATTTTATGTTTTGACAAGCGTATTTTATATGGCAAACGATAACAGCCGCTAATTAAAACAGAATCAAATGATTATTTGCATATAGCCGTAAATTGTAGAGTACTCAAGACCTATTGATTTTAGTGAAGATCGGTTAAGGGAAAGGGGTAGTTTACCAGCTCCGTTTTATGTTTTAAAAGGGTATTTTCTATGGCAAACGATAAGAGCCGCAAATTCAAACAGAATCAAATGATGTTTTGCATACAGCCCTGTATTGTAGAGTTCTCAATACCTATTGGTGTTGGTGAAGATCGGTTAAGGGAAAGGGGTAGTTTACCTGCAACGTTTTATGTTTTAAAAGGGTATTTTCTATGGCAAACGATAAGAGCCGCAAATTCAAACAGAATCAAATACATTTTTGCATACAGCACTGCTTTGTTGAGAACTAAAGACCTATTGTTTTTGGTGAAGATCGGTTACGGAAAAGGGGTAGTTTACCGGCAACGGTTTATGTTTTAACAAGGGTATTTTTTCTGTGACGAACGATAACTGCCGTAAATTCAAAGAGAATGTTCCTTATGGAAATGGAAGTACTGTATGGTGATGGCAAAAATATCGTGTTCCAGATTATTGCAGATTCTGATTGTACTACACTCAAAACATAAAAAAAAATCATTTTTCGAAAAGTGTTTGTGTGTCTGTCTATCTATCTGTACATTTTTTTTCTATAGCAAACGATTACAGCCGCAAATTCAAACTGAATCAAATCATTTTTTGCATACAGCCCTGACTTGTAGAGTACTCACGACCTATTGTTTTTGGTGAAGATCGGTTGAGGGAAAGGGGTAGTTTACCGGCAAAGGTTTTTTTTTTATCAAGGGTAATTGTTTTCTATGGCAAACGATAACAGCCGCAAATTCAAACAGAATCAACTACTCTTATGCACACAGCCCTGAATTGTAGAGTTCTCAAGACGTTTTGTTTTTGGCGAAGATCGGTTAAGGGAAAGGGGTAGTTTACCCCTGCAACGTTTTATGTTTTAAAAGGGTATTTTCTATGGCAAACGATAAGAGCCGCAAATTCAAACAGAATCAAATACGTTTTTGCATACAGCCCTGTTTTGTTGAGTACTAAAGACCTATTTTTTTTTGGTGAAGATCGGTTAAGGGAAAGGGGTAGTTTACCAGCAACGGTTTTTTTCAAGGGTAATTTTTTTCTATAGTAAACGATAACAACCGCAAATTCAAACAAAATCATATAATATTTTGCATACAGTTCTGTATTGTAGAGTTCTCAATACCTGTTGGTGTTGGTGCATATCGGTTAAGGGAAAGGAGTAGTTTACCTGCAACGTTTTATATTTTAAAAGGGTATTTTCTATAGCAAACGATAAGAGCCGCAAATTCAAACAGAATCAAATACGTTTTTGCATACAGCCCTGCTTTGTTGAGAAGTAAAGACCTATTGTTTTTGGTGAAGATTGTTACGGGAAAGGGGTAGTTTACCGGCAACGGTTTATGTTTTAACAAGGGTATTTTTTCTGTGACGAACGATAACTGCCGTAAATTCAAAGAGAATCAACTAATGTTTTGCATACAGTCCTGAATTGTAGAGTTCTCAGGACCTATTGTTATTGGTGAAGATCGGTTAATGGAATAGGGTAGTTTACCAGCAACGTTTTATGTTTTAAAAGGGTACCCAAGACCTGTCGTTTTTGGTGAAGATCGGTTAAGGGAAAAGGGTAGTTTACCAGCAACGGTTTTTATCAAGGGTAATTTTTTACTTATTCTATGATAAACGATAACAGCCACAAATTCAAACAGAATCAAATGATGTTTTGCATACAGTTCTGTATTGTAGAGTTCTCAATACCTATTGGTGTTGGTGCATATCGGTTAAGGGAAAGGAGTAGTTTACCTGCAACGTTTTATATTTTAAAAGGGTATTTTCTATGGCAAACGATAAGAGCCGCAAATTCAAACAGAATCAAATACGTTTTTGCATACAGCACTGCTTTGTTGAGAACTAAAGACCTATTGTTATTGGTGAAGATCGGTTACGGAAAAGGGGTAGTTTACCGGCAACGGTTTATGTTTTAACAAGGGTATTTTTTCTGTGACGAACGATAACTGCCGTAAATTCAAAGAGAATCAACTAATGTTTTACATACAGCCCTGAATTGTAGAGTTCTCAGGACCTATTGTTTTTGGTGAAGATCGGTTAATGGAATAGGGTAGTTTACTAGCAACGTTTTATGTTTTAAAAGGGTATTTTCTATGGCAAACGATAAGAGCCGTAAATTCAAACAGAATCAAATAATTGTTTGCATACAGGCCTGAATTGTAGAGTACTCAAGGCCTGTCGTTTCTGGTGAAGATCAGTTAACGGAAAGGGGTAGTTTACCAGCAACGGGTTTTTTCAAGGGTAATTTTTAGTTCCATATTCCTTAAGGAATGGAAGTATGGTGATGGCAAAAAAAATCGTGTTCGAGATTATTGCAGATTCTGATTCTACTACACTCAAAACATGAAAAAAAGTCGTTTTCCGAAAAGTGTCTGTGTGTGTGTCTGTCTGTCTGTCTGTCTGTGTGTCTGTCTGTCTGTGTGTCTGCTGTCTGTCTGTGTGTCTGTAGATTTTTTTTCTATGGCAAACGATAACTGCCGCAAATTCAAACAGAATCAAATAATTTTTTGCATGCAGCCCTGACTTGCAGAGTACTCGCTACCCATTGTTTTTGGTGAAGATCGGTTGAGGGAAAGGGGTAGTTTACCTGCAACGGTTTTTTTTTAGCAAGGGTAATTTTGTTTGTTTGGCAAACGATAACAGCCGCAAATTCAAACAGAATCAAATAATGTTTCGCATACAGCCCAGAATTGTAGAGCTCTCAAGATCTGTTGATTTTGGTGAAGATCGGTTAAGGGAAAGGGGTAGTTTACCTGTAACGTTTTATGTTTTAACAAGGGTATTTCCTATGGCAAACGATAACAGCCGCAAATTCAAACAGAATCAAAAGATTATTTGCATACAGCCCTATATTGTAGAGTTCTCAAGACCTGTTGTTTTTGGTGAAGTTCGGTTGAGGGAAAGGGGTAGTTTACCTGCAACGTTTTTTTAACAAGGGTATTTTCTATGGCAAACGATAACAGCCGCAAATTCAAACAGAATCAAATAATGTTTTGCATACAGCCCTGATTTGTAGAGTACTCAAGACCTATTGTTTTTGGTGAAGATCGGTTAAGGGAAAGGGGTAGTTTACCTGTAACGTTTTATGTTTTAACAAGGGTATTTCCTATGGCAAACGATAACAGCCGGAAATTCAAACAGAATCAAAAGATTATTTGCATACAGCCCTAAATTTTAGAGTTCTCACGACCTATTGTTTTTGGTGAAGATCGGTTGAGGGAAAGGGGTAGTTTACAGGCAACGTTTTTTTAACAAGCGTATTTTCTATGGCAAACGATAACAGCCGCAAATTCAAACAGAATCAAATACTGTTTTGCATACAGCCCTGATTTGTAGAGTACTCAAGACCTATTGTTTTTGGTGAAGATCGGTTAAGGGGAAGGGGTAGTTTACCTGCAACGTTTTTTATCAAGCGTATTTTCTATGGCAATTGATAACAGCCGCAAATTCAAACAGAATCAAATAATTTTTTGCATACGTCCCTCAATGGTAGAGGTCTCAATGACTTTCGATTTTGGTGGAGATCGGTTAAGGGGAAGGAGTAGGTTACCAGCAACCTTTTACGTTTTAACAAGAGTAAAGTACTTGAAAATTTATTTAAACTTTTTGAAACAATGGTAATTGTTAAAAATAAAATAATTTTGTTGTCAGGCAATAAAATTATAATTTTTTCATTTTAATGTAATATAATATTTTTCATTTAATACAGCAATAGAAAGGCAAGTAAGACACAGCCTGGCTGTTTGGCTGAAAATTAATTTAAATATAAATCTTAGAATATGGAAGTCATGTATGGTTCTCCATACCGATATTTTACTTCCATATTCCTTAAGGAATGGAAGTATGGTGATGGCAAAAAAAATCGTGTTCGAGATTATTGCAGATTCTGATTCTACTACACTCAAAACATGAAAAAAAGTCGTTTTCCGAAAAGTGTCTGTGTGTGTGTCTGTCTGTCTATCTGTGTGTCTGTAGATTTTTTTCTATGGCAAACGATAACAGCCGCAAATTCAAACAGAATCAAATAATTTTTTGCATGCGGCCCTGATTTGCAGAGTACTCGCGACCTATTGTTTTTGGTGAAGATCGGTTAAGGGAAAGGGGTAGTTTACCTGCAACGGTTTTTTTTTATCAAGGGTAATTTTGTTTGTTTGGCAAACGATAACAGCCGCAAATTCAAACAGAATCAAATAATGTTTCGCATACAGCCCTGAATTGTAGAGTTTTCAAGACCTATTGTTTTTGGTGAAGATCGGTTAAGGGAAAGGGGTAGTTTTCCTGTAACGTTTTATGTCTTAACAAGGGTATTTCCTATGGCAAACGATAACAGCCGCAAATTCAAACAGAATCAAACGATTATTTGCATACAGCAGTAAATTGTAGAGGTCTCAAGACCTATTATTTTTAGTAAAGATCGGTTGAGGGAAGGGGGTAGTTTACCTGCAACGTTTTTTTAACAAGGGTATTTTCTATGGCAAACGATAACAGCCGCAAATTCAAACAGAATCAAATAATGTTCTGCATATAGCCCTGATTTGTAGAGTACTCAAGACTTTTTGTTTTTGGTGAAGATCGGTTAAGGGGAAGGGGTAGTTTACCGGCAACGTGTTTTTAACAAGGTATTTTCTATGGCAAACGATAACAGCCGCAAATTCAAACAGAATCAAATAATGTTTTGCATACAGCCCTGATTTGTAGAGTATTCAAGACCTATTGTTTTTGGTGAAGATCGGTTAAGGGGAAGGGGTAGTTTACCAGCAACATTTTTTTATCAAGCGTATTTTCTATGGCAAACGATAACTGCCGCAAATTCAAACAGAATCAAATAATATTTTGCATACATCCCTGAATTGTATAGGTCTCAAGGACTTTCGATTTTGGTGAAGATCGGTTAAGGGGAAGGGGTAGTTTACCTGCAACCTTTTACGTTTTAACAAGAGTACAGTACTTGAAAATTTATTTAAACTTTTTCAAACAATGGTAATTGTTAAAAATAAAATAATTTTGTTGCCAGGCAATAAAATTAAAAGTTTTTCATTTTAATGTAAATCATGTATAAGAGAAAATATATCGCGCTTGGCAGGCGATATTAAGATTTAAATATAAATCTTAGAATATGAAAGTCATGTATGGTTCTCCATACCGATATTTTCTATAGTAAACGATAACAGCCGCAAATTCAAACTGAATCAAATCATTTTTTGCATACAGCCCTGATATGTAGAGTACTCACGACCTATTGCTTTTGGTGAAGATCGGTTGAGGGAAAGGGGTAGTTTACCAGAAACGGTTTTTTTTAATCAAGTATAATTTGTTTTCTATGGCAAACGATAAGAGCCGTAAATTCAAACAGAATCAAATAATTGTTTGCATACAGGCCTGAATTGTAGAGTACCCAAGGCCTGTCGTTTCTGGTGAAGATCAGTTAAGGGAAAGGGGTAGTTTACCAGCAACGGTTTTTTTCAAGGGTAATTTTTTTTCTATAGTAAACGATAACAGCCGCAAATTCAAACAGAATCAAATGATGTTTTGCATACAGCTTTGTATTGTAGAGTTCTCAATACCTATTGGTTTTGGTGGAGATCGGTTAAGGGAAAGGGGTAGTTTACCAGCAACATTTTATATTTTAACAAGGGTAATTTTTTATATGACGAACGATAACTGCCGTAAATTCAAACAGAATCAACTAGGTTTTTGCATACCTTTTTGAACTAAAGAGAACTCAAGGTCTGTTGATTTTGTTGAAGATCGGTTAAGGGAAGGAGTAGTTTATCAGCAACGTTTTATGTTTTAAAAAGGGTAATTTTTTTTACAACGAACGATAACTGCCGAAAATTCAATGAGAATCAAATAATTTTTTGCACTCTTTCCTGAGTTGCAGAGAGCTCAAGGTCTATTGATTTTGGTGAAGATCAGTTAAGGGAAAGGAGTAGTTTACCGGCAACATTTTATGTTGTAACAAGAGAAATGTTTCCATGACGAACGATAACTGCCGCACATTCAAACAGAATCAAATATTTTTTTGCATGCATCCCTGAATTGTAGAGGACGGAAGGTCTGTTGATTTTAGAGAAAATCGGTTAAGAGAAAGGGGTAGTTTACCAGCTACGTTTTATGTTTTAAAAGGGTATTTCCTATGGCAAACGATAAGAGCCGCAAATTCAAACAGAATCAAATGATGTTTTGCATACAGCTCTGTTTTGTAGAGTTCTCAATACCTATTGGTGTTGGTGAAGTTCGGTTAAGGGAAAGGGGTAGTTTACCGGCAACGTTTTATGTTTTAAAAGGGTATTTTCTATGGCAAACGATAAGAGCCGCAAATTCAAACAGAACCAAATACGTTTTTGTATACAGCCCTGTTTTGTTGAGTAATAAAGACCTATTGTTTTTGGTAAAGATCGGTTAAGTGAAAGGGGTAGTTTACCTGCAACGTTTTATGTTTTAACAATGGTATTTTTTCTGTGACGAACGATAACTGCCGTAAATTCAAAGAGAATCACCTAATGTTTTGCATACAGCCCTGAATTGTAGAGTTCTCAAGACCTATTGTTATTGGTGAAGATCGGTTAATGGAATAGGGTAGTTTACCAGCAACGTTTTATGTTTTATCAAGGGTGTTTTCTATGGCAAACGATAAGAGCCGTAAATTCAAACAGAATCAAATAATTGTTTGCATACAGGCCTGAATTGTAGAGTACCCAAGACCTGTCGTTTTTGGTGAAGATCGGTTACGGGAAAGGGGTAGTTTACCAGCTACGGTTTTTTTCAAGGGTAATTTTTTTCTATAGTAAACGATAACAGCCGCAAATTCAAACAGAATCAAATGATGTTTTGCATACAGCTTTGTATTGTAGAGTTCTCAATACCTATTGGTGTTGGTGAAGATCGGTTAAGGGAAAGAGGTAGTTTACCAGCAACATTTTATGTTTTAACAAGGGTAATTTTTTATATGACGAACGATAACTCCCGTAAATTCAAACAGAATCAACTAGGTTTTTGCATACCTTTTTGAACTAAAGAGAACTCAAGGTCTGTTTATTTTGGTGAAGATCACTTAAGGGAAAGGGGTAGTTTACCTGCAACATTTTATGTTGTAACAAGAGAAATGTTTCCATGACGAACGATAACTGCCGCACATTCAAACAGAATCAATTATTTTTTTGCATTCATCCCTGAATTGTAGAGGACGGAAGGTCTATTGATTTTGGAGAAGATCGGTTAAAGAAAGGGGTAGTTTACCAGAAACATTTTATGATTTAACAAGAGTAAAGCACTTAATTTTTATAAATAAAGTATCCTGATAAGAAGCTCATAGTAATCCACTGTAGAAACGTAGATGAAATATCTATAAATGAAGAGGTTAGGTGAACGGGGTGGGGGTAATTTTCTATTATTAAAAATTATAGTTGAAGATGGAGGGGAGAATTGTTTATATGTGTACTACGTTATCGGCAACAAAGAAGTAGTTTTTTGTTAAAATTGCTTCCCGGGCTCTTTAGCCGTAGTCCAATGTTTTCTGCAAAACCAGACTTTTCGGCAGTGCCATCGACTGCCATCATCGGTGAAAATCGAGTGCGAAAACGTGAGGTGGTATACGTTAGTGACCACAGTACTGTGGTTAATGCTGAAGCAATAAGTAGAAATACGTAGTTTCTATGGAAATATTTCATTTCGAATATGATTTAAAATATAAATCTTAGAACATGGAAGTCATGTATGGTTCTCCATACCGATATTTTTCTATGGCAAACGATAACAGCCGCAAATTCAAACAGAATCAACTACTCTTTTGCATACCTATTTGAATTATACAGAATCCAAGCTCTGTTGATTTTGTTGAAGATCGGTTACGGGAAAGGGGTAGTTTACCAGCAACGTTTTATATTTGAAAATGGGTATTTTCTATGGCAAACGATAAGAGCCGCAAATTCAAACAGAATCAAATAATGTTTTGCATACGTCCCTGAATTGTAGAGTTCTCAAAACCTGTTGGTTTTGGTGAAGATCGGTTAAGGGAAAGGGGTAGTTTACCAGCAACGTTTTTTTATCAAGGATAATTTTACTTCCATGTTCCTTATGGAAATGGAAGTATGGCGATGCCAAAAAAAAATCGTGTTCCAGATTATTGCAGATTCTGATTGTACTACACTCAAAACATGAAAAAAAAATCATTTTTCGAAAAATGTTTGTGTGTCTGTCTATCTATCTGTAGATTTTTTTTCTATGGCAAACGATTACAGCCGCAAATTCAAACTGAATCAAATCATTTTTTGCATACAGGCCTTGTTGTAGAGTACTCACGACCTATTGTTTTTGGTGAAGATCGGTTGAGGGAAAGGGGTAGTTTACCTGCAACGGCTTTTTTTAAATCAAGGGTAATTGTTTTCTATGGCAAACGATAACAGCCGCAAATTCAAACAGAATCAACTACTCTTTTGCATACAGCCCTGAAGTGTAGAGTTCTCACGACCTATTGTTTTTGGTGAAGATCGGTTGAGGGAAAGGGGTAGTTTATCGGCAAAGGTTTGTTTTTAATCAGGGTACTTGTTTTCTATGGCAAACGATAACAGCCGCTAATTAAAACAGAATCAAATGATTATTTGCATATAGCCGTAAATTGTAGAGTACTCAAGACCTATTGATTTTAGTGAAGATCGGTTAAGGGAAAGGGGTAGTTTACCAGCTCCGTTTTATGTTTTAAAAGGGTATTTTTATGGCAAACGATAAAAGCCGCAAATTCAAACAGAATCAAATGATGTTTTGCATACAGCCCTGTATTGTAGAGTTCTCAATACCTGTTGGTGTTGGTGAAGATCGGTTAAGGGGAAGGGGTAGTTTACCAGCAACATTTTTTTATCAAGCGTATTTTCTATGGCAAACGATAACTGCCGCAAATTCAAACAGAATCGAATAATATTTTGCATACATCCCTGAATTGTATAGGTCTCAAGGATTTTCGATTTTGGTGAAGATCGGTTAAGGGGAAGGGGTAGTTTACCTGCAACCTTTTACGTTTTAACAAGAGTAAAGTACTTGAAAATTTATTTAAACTTTTTCAAACAATGGTAATTGTTAAAAATAAAATAATTTTGTTGCCAGGCAATAAAATTAAAAGTTTTTCATTTAATGTAAATCATGTATAAGAGAAAATATATCGCGCTTGGCAGGCGATATTAAGATTTAAATATAAATCTTAGAATATGAAAGTCATGTATGGTTCTCCATACCGATATTTTCTATAGTAAACGATAACAGCCGCAAATTCAAACTGAATCAAATCATTTTTTGCATACAGCCCTGATATGTAGAGTACTCACGACCTATTGTTTTTGGTGAAGATCGGTTGAGGGAAAGGGGTAGTTTACCAGAAACGGTTTTTTTTAATCAAGTATAATTTGTTTTCTATGGCAAACGATAAGAGCCGTAAATTCAAACAGAATCAAATAATTGTTTGCATACAGGCCTGAATTGTAGAGTACCCAAGGCCTGTCGTTTCTGGTGAAGATCAGTTAAGGGAAAGGGGTAGTTTACCAGCAACGGTTTTTTTCAAGGGTAATTTTTTTTCTATAGTAAACGATAACAGCCGCAAATTCAAACAGAATCAAATGATGTTTTGCATACAGCTTTGTATTGTAGAGTTCTCAATACCTATTGGTTTTGGTGGAGATCGGTTAAGGGAAAGGGGTAGTTTACCAGCAACATTTTATGTTTTAACAAGGGTAATTTTTTATATGACGAACGATAACTGCCGTAAATTCAAACAGAATGAACTAGGTTTTTGCATACCTTTTTGTACTAAAGAGAACTCAAGGTCTGTTGATTTTGTTGAAGATCGGTTAAGGGAAGGAGTAGTTTATCAGCAACGTTTTATGTTTTAAAAAGGGTAATTTTTTTTACAACGAACGATAACTGCCGAAAATTCAATGAGAATCAAATAATTTTTTGCACTCTTTCCTGAGTTGCAGAGAGCTCAAGGTCTATTGATTTTGGTGAAGATCAGTTAAGGGAAAGGAGTAGTTTACCGGCAACATTTTATGTTGTAACAAGAGAAATGTTTCCATGACGAACGATAACTGCCGCACATTCAAACAGAATCAAATATTTTTTTGCATGCATCCCTGAATTGTAGAGGACGGAAGGTCTGTTGATTTTAGAGAAAATCGGTTAAGAGAAAGGGGTAGTTTACCAGCTACGTTTTATGTTTTAAAAGGGTATTTCCTATGGCAAACGATAAGAGCCGCAAATTCAAACAGAATCAAATGATGTTTTGCATACAGCTCTGTTTTGTAGAGTTCTCAATACCTATTGGTGTTGGTGAAGTTCGGTTAAGGGAAAGGGGTAGTTTACCGGCAACGTTTTATGTTTTAAAAGGGTATTTTCTATGGCAAACGATAAGAGCCGCAAATTCAAACAGAACCAAATACGTTTTTGTATACAGCCCTGTTTTGTTGAGTAATAAAGACCTATTGTTTTTGGTAAAGATCGGTTAAGTGAAAGGGGTAGTTTACCTGCAACGTTTTATGTTTTAACAATGGTATTTTTTCTGTGACGAACGATAACTGCCGTAAATTCAAAGAGAATCAACTAATGTTTTGCATACAGCCCTGAATTGTAGAGTTCTCAAGACCTATTGTTATTGGTGAAGATCGGTTAATGGAATAGGGTAGTTTACCAGCAACGTTTTATGTTTTATCAAGGGTGTTTTCTATGGCAAACGATAAGAGCCGTAAATTCAAACAGAATCAAATAATTGTTTGCATACAGGCCTGAATTGTAGAGTACCCAAGACCTGTCGTTTTTGGTGAAGATCGGTTAAGGGAAAGGGGTAGTTTACCAGCTACGGTTTTTTTCAAGGGTAATTTTTTTCTATAGTAAACGATAACAGCCGCAAATTCAAACAGAATCAAATGATGTTTTGCATACAGCTTTGTATTGTAGAGTTCTCAATACCTATTGGTGTTGGTGAAGATCGGTTAAGGGAAAGGGGTAGTTTACCAGCAACATTTTATGTTTTAACAAGGGTAATTTTTTATATGACGAACGATAACTCCCGTAAATTCAAACAGAATCAACTAGGTTTTTGCATACCTTTTTGAACTAAAGAGAACTCAAGGTCTGTTTATTTTGGTGAAGATCACTTAAGGGAAAGGGGTAGTTTACCTGCAACATTTTATGTTGTAACAAGAGAAATGTTTCCATGACGAACGATAACTGCCGCACATTCAAACAGAATCAATTATTTTTTTGCATTCATCCCTGAATTGTAGAGGACGGAAGGTCTATTGATTTTGGAGAAGATCGGTTAAAGAAAGGGGTAGTTTACCAGAAACATTTTATGATTTAACAAGAGTAAAGCACTTAATTTTTATAAATAAAGTATCCTGATAAGAAGCTCACAGTAATCCACTGTAGAAACGTAGATGAAATATCTATAAATGAAGAGGTTAGGTGAACGGGGTGGGGGTAATTTTCTATTATTAAAAATTATAGTTGAAGATGGAGGGGAGAATTGTTTATATGTGTACTACGTTATCGGCAACAAAGAAGTAGTTTTTTGTTAAAATTGCTTCCCGGGCTCTTTAGCCGTAGTCCAATGTTTTCTGCAAAACCAGACTTTTCGGCAGTGCCATCGACTGCCATCATCGGTGAAAATCGAGTGCGAAAACGTGAGGTGGTATACGTTAGTGACCACAGTACTGTGGTTAATGCTGAAGCAATAAGTAGAAATACGTAGTTTCTATGGAAATATTTCATTTCGAATATGATTTAAAATATAAATCTTAGAACATGGAAGTCATGTATGGTTCTCCATACCGATATTTTTCTATGGCAAACGATAACAGCCGCAAATTCAAACAGAATCAACTACTCTTTTGCATACCTATTTGAATTATACAGAATCCAAGCTCTGTTGATTTTGTTGAAGATCGGTTACGGGAAAGGGGTAGTTTACCAGCAACGTTTTATATTTGAAAATGGGTATTTTCTATGGCAAACGATAAGAGCCGCAAATTCAAACAGAATCAAATAATGTTTTGCATACGTCCCTGAATTGTAGAGTTCTCAAAACCTGTTGGTTTTGGTGAAGATCGGTTAAGGGAAAGGGGTAGTTTACCAGCAACGTTTTTTTATCAAGGATAATTTTACTTCCATGTTCCTTATGGAAATGGAAGTATGGCGATGCCAAAAAAAAATCGTGTTCCAGATTATTGCAGATTCTGATTGTACTACACTCAAAACATGAAAAAAAATCATTTTTCGAAAAATGTTTGTGTGTCTGTCTATCTATCTGTAGATTTTTTTTCTATGGCAAACGATTACAGCCGCAAATTCAAACTGAATCAAATCATTTTTTGCATACAGGCCTTGTTGTAGAGTACTCACGACCTATTGTTTTTGGTGAAGATCGGTTGAGGGAAAGGGGTAGTTTACCTGCAACGGCTTTTTTTAAATCAAGGGTAATTGTTTTCTATGGCAAACGATAACAGCCGCAAATTCAAACAGAATCAACTACTCTTTTGCATACAGCCCTGAAGTGTAGAGTTCTCACGACCTATTGTTTTTGGTGAAGATCGGTTGAGGGAAAGGGGTAGTTTATCGGCAAAGGTTTGTTTTTAATCAGGGTACTTGTTTTCTATGGCAAACGATAACAGCCGCTAATTAAAACAGAATCAAATGATTATTTGCATATAGCCGTAAATTGTAGAGTACTCAAGACCTATTGATTTTAGTGAAGATCGGTTAAGGGAAAGGGGTAGTTTACCAGCTCCGTTTTATGTTTTAAAAGGGTATTTTTTATGGCAAACGATAAGAGCCGCAAATTCAAACAGAATCAAATGATGTTTTGCATACAGCCCTGTATTGTAGAGTTCTCAATACCTATTGGTGTTGGTGAAGATCGGTTAAGGGGAAGGGGTAGTTTACCAGCAACATTTTTTTATCAAGCGTATTTTCTATGGCAAACGATAACTGCCGCAAATTCAAACAGAATCGAATAATATTTTGCATACATCCCTGAATTGTATAGGTCTCAAGGACTTACGATTTTGGTGAAGATCGGTTAAGGGGAAGGGGTAGTTTACCTGCAACCTTTTACGTTTTAACAAGAGTAAAGTACTTGAAAATTTATTTAAACTTTTTCAAACAATGGTAATTGTTAAAAATAAAATAATTTTGTTGCCAGGCAATAAAATTAAAAGTTTTTCATTTTAATGTAAATCATGTATAAGAGAAAATATATCGCGCTTGGCAGGCGATATTAAGATTTAAATATAAATCTTAGAATATGAAAGTCATGTATGGTTCTCCATACCGATATTTTCTATAGTAAACGATAACAGCCGCAAATTCAAACTGAATCAAATCATTTTTTGCATACAGCCCTGATATGTAGAGTACTCACGACCTATTGTTTTTGGTGAAGATCGGTTGAGGGAAAGGGGTAGTTTACCAGAAACGGTTTTTTTTAATCAAGTATAATTTGTTTTCTATGGCAAACGATAAGAGCCGTAAATTCAAACAGAATCAAATAATTGTTTGCATACAGGCCTGAATTGTAGAGTACCCAAGGCCTGTCGTTTCTGGTGAAGATCAGTTAAGGGAAAGGGGTAGTTTACCAGCAACGGTTTTTTTCAAGGGTAATTTTTTTTCTATAGTAAACGATAACAGCCGCAAATTCAAACAGAATCAAATGATGTTTTGCATACAGCTTTGTATTGTAGAGTTCTCAATACCTATTGGTTTTGGTGGAGATCGGTTAAGGGAAAGGGGTAGTTTACCAGCAACATTTTATGTTTTAACAAGGGTAATTTTTTATATGACGAACGATAACTGCCGTAAATTCAAACAGAATGAACTAGGTTTTTGCATACCTTTTTGTACTAAAGAGAACTCAAGGTCTGTTGATTTTGTTGAAGATCGGTTAAGGGAAGGAGTAGTTTATCAGCAACGTTTTATGTTTTAAAAAGGGTAATTTTTTTACAACGAACGATAACTGCCGAAAATTCAATGAGAATCAAATAATTTTTTGCACTCTTTCCTGAGTTGCAGAGAGCTCAAGGTCTATTGATTTTGGTGAAGATCAGTTAAGGGAAAGGAGTAGTTTACCGGCAACATTTTATGTTGTAACAAGAGAAATGTTTCCATGACGAACGATAACTGCCGCACATTCAAACAGAATCAAATATTTTTTTGCATGCATCCCTGAATTGTAGAGGACGGAAGGTCTGTTGATTTTAGAGAAAATCGGTTAAGAGAAAGGGGTAGTTTACCAGCTACGTTTTATGTTTTAAAAGGGTATTTCCTATGGCAAACGATAAGAGCCGCAAATTCCAACAGAATCAAATGATGTTTTGCATACAGCTCTGTTTTGTAGAGTTCTCAATACCTATTGGTGTTGGTGAAGTTCGGTTAAGGGAAAGGGGTAGTTTACCGGCAACGTTTTATGTTTTAAAAGGGTATTTTCTATGGCAAACGATAAGAGCCGCAAATTCAAACAGAACCAAATACGTTTTTGTATACAGCCCTGTTTTGTTGAGTAATAAAGACCTATTGTTTTTGGTAAAGATCGGTTAAGTGAAAGGGGTAGTTTACCTGCAACGTTTTATGTTTTAACAATGGTATTTTTTCTGTGACGAACGATAACTGCCGTAAATTCAAAGAGAATCAACTAATGTTTTGCATACAGCCCTGAATTGTAGAGTTCTCAAGACCTATTGTTATTGGTGAAGATCGGTTAATGGAATAGGGTAGTTTACCAGCAACGTTTTATGTTTTATCAAGGGTGTTTTCTATGGCAAACGATAAGAGCCGTAAATTCAAACAGAATCAAATAATTGTTTGCATACAGGCCTGAATTGTAGAGTACCCAAGACCTGTCGTTTTTGGTGAAGATCGGTTAAGGGAAAGGGGTAGTTTACCAGCTACGGTTTTTTTCAAGGGTAATTTTTTTCTATAGTAAACGATAACAGCCGCAAATTCAAACAGAATCAAATGATGTTTTGCATACAGCTTTGTATTGTAGAGTTCTCAATACCTATTGGTGTTGGTGAAGATCGGTTAAGGGAAAGGGGTAGTTTACCAGCAACATTTTATGTTTTAACAAGGGTAATTTTTTATATGACGAACGATAAGTCCCGTAAATTCAAACAGAATCAACTAGGTTTTTGCATACCTTTTTGAACTAAAGAGAACTCAAGGTCTGTTTATTTTGGTGAAGATCACTTAAGGGAAAGGGGTAGTTTACCTGCAACATTTTATGTTGTAACAAGAGAAATGTTTCCATGACGAACGATAACTGCCGCACATTCAAACAGAATCAATTATTTTTTTGCATTCATCCCTGAATTGTAGAGGACGGAAGGTCTATTGATTTTGGAGAAGATCGGTTAAAGAAAGGGGTAGTTTACCAGAAACATTTTATGATTTAACAAGAGTAAAGCACTTAATTTTTATAAATAAAGTATCCTGATAAGAAGCTCATAGTAATCCACTGTAGAAACGTAGATGAAATATCTATAAATGAAGAGGTTAGGTGAACGGGGTGGGGGTAATTTTCTATTATTAAAAATTATAGTTGAAGATGGAGGGGAGAATTGTTTATATGTGTACTACGTTATCGGCAACAAAGAAGTAGTTTTTTGTTAAAATTGCTTCCCGGGCTCTTTAGCCGTAGTCCAATGTTTTCTGCAAAACCAGACTTTTCGGCAGTGCCATCGACTGCCATCATCGGTGAAAATCGAGTGCGAAAACGTGAGGTGGTATACGTTAGTGACCACAGTACTGTGGTTAATGCTGAAGCAATAAGTAGAAATACGTAGTTTCTATGGAAATATTTCATTTCGAATATGATTTAAAATATAAATCTTAGAACATGGAAGTCATGTATGGTTCTCCATACCGATATTTTTCTATGGCAAACGATAACAGCCGCAAATTCAAACAGAATCAACTACTCTTTTGCATACCTATTTGAATTATACAGAATCCAAGCTCTGTTGATTTTGTTGAAGATCGGTTACGGGAAAGGGGTAGTTTACCAGCAACGTTTTATATTTGAAAATGGGTATTTTCTATGGCAAACGATAAGAGCCGCAAATTCAAACAGAATCAAATAATGTTTTGCATACGTCCCTGAATTGTAGAGTTCTCAAAACCTGTTGGTTTTGGTGAAGATCGGTTAAGGGAAAGGGGTAGTTTACCAGCAACGTTTTTTTATCAAGGATAATTTTACTTCCATGTTCCTTATGGAAATGGAAGTATGGCGATGCCAAAAAAAAATCGTGTTCCAGATTATTGCAGATTCTGATTGTACTACACTCAAAACATGAAAAAAAAATCATTTTTCGAAAAATGTTTGTGTGTCTGTCTATCTATCTGTAGATTTTTTTTCTATGGCAAACGATTACAGCCGCAAATTCAAACTGAATCAAATCATTTTTTGCATACAGGCCTTGTTGTAGAGTACTCACGACCTATTGTTTTTGGTGAAGATCGGTTGAGGGAAAGGGGTAGTTTACCTGCAACGGCTTTTTTTAAATCAAAGGTAATTGTTTTCTATGGCAAACGATAACAGCCGCAAATTCAAACAGAATCAACTACTCTTTTGCATACAGCCCTGAAGTGTAGAGTTCTCACGACCTATTGTTTTTGGTGAAGATCGGTTGAGGGAAAGGGGTAGTTTATCGGCAAAGGTTTGTTTTTAATCAGGGTACTTGTTTTCTATGGCAAACGATAACAGCCGCTAATTAAAACAGAATCAAATGATTATTTGCATATAGCCGTAAATTGTAGAGTACTCAAGACCTATTGATTTTAGTGAAGATCGGTTAAGGGAAAGGGGTAGTTTACCAGCTCCGTTTTATGTTTTAAAAGGGTATTTTTTATGGCAAACGATAAGAGCCGCAAATTCAAACAGAATCAAATGATGTTTTGCATACAGCCCTGTATTGTAGAGTTCTCAATACCTATTGGTGTTGGTGAAGATCGGTTAAGGGGAAGGGGTAGTTTACCAGCAACATTTTTTTATCAAGCGTATTTTCTATGGCAAACGATAACTGCCGCAAATTCAAACAGAATCGAATAATATTTTGCATACATCCCTGAATTGTATAGGTCTCAAGGACTTTCGATTTTGGTGAAGATCGGTTAAGGGGAAGGGGTAGTTTACCTGCAACCTTTTACGTTTTAACAAGAGTAAAGTACTTGAAAATTTATTTAAACTTTTTCAAACAATGGTAATTGTTAAAAATAAAATAATTTTGTTGCCAGGCAATAAAATTAAAAGTTTTTCATTTTAATGTAAATCATGTATAAGAGAAAATATATCGCGCTTGGCAGGCGATATTAAGATTTAAATATAAATCTTAGAATATGAAAGTCATGTATGGTTCTCCATACCGATATTTTCTATAGTAAACGATAACAGCCGCAAATTCAAACTGAATCAAATCATTTTTTGCATACAGCCCTGATATGTAGAGTACTCACGACCTATTGTTTTTGGTGAAGATCGGTTGAGGGAAAGGGGTAGTTTACCAGAAACGGTTTTTTTTAATCAAGTATAATTTGTTTTCTATGGCAAACGATAAGAGCCGTAAATTCAAACAGAATCAAATAATTGTTTGCATACAGGCCTGAATTGTAGAGTACCCAAGGCCTGTCGTTTCTGGTGAAGATCAGTTAAGGGAAAGGGGTAGTTTACCAGCAACGGTTTTTTTCAAGGGTAATTTTTTTTCTATAGTAAACGATAACAGCCGCAAATTCAAACAGAATCAAATGATGTTTTGCATACAGCTTTGTATTGTAGAGTTCTCAATACCTATTGGTTTTGGTGGAGATCGGTTAAGGGAAAGGGGTAGTTTACCAGCAACATTTTATGTTTTAACAAGGGTAATTTTTTATATGACGAACGATAACTGCCGTAAATTCAAACAGAATGAACTAGGTTTTTGCATACCTTTTTGTACTAAAGAGAACTCAAGGTCTGTTGATTTTGTTGAAGATCGGTTAAGGGAAGGAGTAGTTTATCAGCAACGTTTTATGTTTTAAAAAGGGTAATTTTTTTTACAACGAACGATAACTGCCGAAAATTCAATGAGAATCAAATAATTTTTTGCACTCTTTCCTGAGTTGCAGAGAGCTCAAGGTCTATTGATTTTGGTGAAGATCAGTTAAGGGAAAGGAGTAGTTTACCGGCAACATTTTATGTTGTAACAAGAGAAATGTTTCCATGACGAACGATAACTGCCGCACATTCAAACAGAATCAAATATTTTTTTGCATGCATCCCTGAATTGTAGAGGACGGAAGGTCTGTTGATTTTAGAGAAAATCGGTTAAGAGAAAGGGGTAGTTTACCAGCTACGTTTTATGTTTTAAAAGGGTATTTCCTATGGCAAACGATAAGAGCCGCAAATTCAAACAGAATCAAATGATGTTTTGCATACAGCTCTGTTTTGTAGAGTTCTCAATACCTATTGGTGTTGGTGAAGTTCGGTTAAGGGAAAGGGGTAGTTTACCGGCAACGTTTTATGTTTTAAAAGGGTATTTTCTATGGCAAACGATAAGAGCCGCAAATTCAAACAGAACCAAATACGTTTTTGTATACAGCCCTGTTTTGTTGAGTAATAAAGGCCTATTGTTTTTGGTAAAGATCGGTTAAGTGAAAGGGGTAGTTTACCTGCAACGTTTTATGTTTTAACAATGGTATTTTTTCTGTGACGAACGATAACTGCCGTAAATTCAAAGAGAATCAACTAATGTTTTGCATACAGCCCTGAATTGTAGAGTTCTCAAGACCTATTGTTATTGGTGAAGATCGGTTAATGGAATAGGGTAGTTTACCAGCAACGTTTTATGTTTTATCAAGGGTGTTTTCTATGGCAAACGATAAGAGCCGTAAATTCAAACAGAATCAAATAATTGTTTGCATACAGGCCTGAATTGTAGAGTACCCAAGACCTGTCGTTTTTGGTGAAGATCGGTTAAGGGAAAGGGGTAGTTTACCAGCTACGGTTTTTTTCAAGGGTAATTTTTTTCTATAGTAAACGATAACAGCCGCAAATTCAAACAGAATCAAATGATGTTTTGCATACAGCTTTGTATTGTAGAGTTCTCAATACCTATTGGTGTTGGTGAAGATCGGTTAAGGGAAAGGGGTAGTTTACCAGCAACATTTTATGTTTTAACAAGGGTAATTTTTTATATGACGAACGATAAGTCCCGTAAATTCAAACAGAATCAACTAGGTTTTTGCATACCTTTTTGAACTAAAGAGAACTCAAGGTCTGTTTATTTTGGTGAAGATCACTTAAGGGAAAGGGGTAGTTTACCTGCAACATTTTATGTTGTAACAAGAGAAATGTTTCCATGACGAACGATAACTGCCGCACATTCAAACAGAATCAATTATTTTTTTGCATTCATCCCTGAATTGTAGAGGACGGAAGGTCTATTGATTTTGGAGAAGATCGGTTAAAGAAAGGGGTAGTTTACCAGAAACATTTTATGATTTAACAAGAGTAAAGCACTTAATTTTTATAAATAAAGTATCCTGATAAGAAGCTCATAGTAATCCACTGTAGAAACGTAGATGAAATATCTATAAATGAAGAGGTTAGGTGAACGGGGTGGGGGTAATTTTCTATTATTAAAAATTATAGTTGAAGATGGAGGGGAGAATTGTTTATATGTGTACTACGTTATCGGCAACAAAGAAGTAGTTTTTTGTTAAAATTGCTTCCCGGGCTCTTTAGCCGTAGTCCAATGTTTTCTGCAAAACCAGACTTTTCGGCAGTGCCATCGACTGCCATCATCGGTGAAAATCGAGTGCGAAAACGTGAGGTGGTATACGTTAGTGACCACAGTACTGTGGTTAATGCTGAAGCAATAAGTAGAAATACGTAGTTTCTATGGAAATATTTCATTTCGAATATGATTTAAAATATAAATCTTAGAACATGGAAGTCATGTATGGTTCTCCATACCGATATTTTTCTATGGCAAACGATAACAGCCGCAAATTCAAACAGAATCAACTACTCTTTTGCATACCTATTTGAATTATACAGAATCCAAGCTCTGTTGATTTTGTTGAAGATCGGTTACGGGAAAGGGGTAGTTTACCAGCAACGTTTTATATTTGAAAATGGGTATTTTCTATGGCAAACGATAAGAGCCGCAAATTCAAACAGAATCAAATAATGTTTTGCATACGTCCCTGAATTGTAGAGTTCTCAAAACCTGTTGGTTTTGGTGAAGATCGGTTAAGGGAAAGGGGTAGTTTACCAGCAACGTTTTTTTATCAAGGATAATTTTACTTCCATGTTCCTTATGGAAATGGAAGTATGGCGATGCCAAAAAAAAATCGTGTTCCAGATTATTGCAGATTCTGATTGTACTACACTCAAAACATGAAAAAAAAATCATTTTTCGAAAAATGTTTGTGTGTCTGTCTATCTATCTGTAGATTTTTTTTCTATGGCAAACGATTACAGCCGCAAATTCAAACTGAATCAAATCATTTTTTGCATACAGGCCTTGTTGTAGAGTACTCACGACCTATTGTTTTTGGTGAAGATCGGTTGAGGGAAAGGGGTAGTTTACCTGCAACGGCTTTTTTTAAATCAAAGGTAATTGTTTTCTATGGCAAACGATAACAGCCGCAAATTCAAACAGAATCAACTACTCTTTTGCATACAGCCCTGAAGTGTAGAGTTCTCACGACCTATTGTTTTTGGTGAAGATCGGTTGAGGGAAAGGGGTAGTTTATCGGCAAAGGTTTGTTTTTAATCAGGGTACTTGTTTTCTATGGCAAACGATAACAGCCGCTAATTAAAACAGAATCAAATGATTATTTGCATATAGCCGTAAATTGTAGAGTACTCAAGACCTATTGATTTTAGTGAAGATCGGTTAAGGGAAAGGGGTAGTTTACCAGCTCCGTTTTATGTTTTAAAAGGGTATTTTTTATGGCAAACGATAAGAGCCGCAAATTCAAACAGAATCAAATGATGTTTTGCATACAGCCCTGTATTGTAGAGTTCTCAATACCTATTGGTGTTGGTGAAGATCGGTTAAGGGGAAGGGGTAGTTTACCAGCAACATTTTTTTATCAAGCGTATTTTCTATGGCAAACGATAACTGCCGCAAATTCAAACAGAATCGAATAATATTTTGCATACATCCCTGAATTGTATAGGTCTCAAGGACTTTCGATTTTGGTGAAGATCGGTTAAGGGGAAGGGGTAGTTTACCTGCAACCTTTTACGTTTTAACAAGAGTAAAGTACTTGAAAATTTATTTAAACTTTTTCAAACAATGGTAATTGTTAAAAATAAAATAATTTTGTTGCCAGGCAATAAAATTAAAAGTTTTTCATTTTAATGTAAATCATGTATAAGAGAAAATATATCGCGCTTGGCAGGCGATATTAAGATTTAAATATAAATCTTAGAATATGAAAGTCATGTATGGTTCTCCATACCGATATTTTCTATAGTAAACGATAACAGCCGCAAATTCAAACTGAATCAAATCATTTTTTGCATACAGCCCTGATATGTAGAGTACTCACGACCTATTGTTTTTGGTGAAGATCGGTTGAGGGAAAGGGGTAGTTTACCAGAAACGGTTTTTTTTAATCAAGTATAATTTGTTTTCTATGGCAAACGATAAGAGCCGTAAATTCAAACAGAATCAAATAATTGTTTGCATACAGGCCTGAATTGTAGAGTACCCAAGGCCTGTCGTTTCTGGTGAAGATCAGTTAAGGGAAAGGGGTAGTTTACCAGCAACGGTTTTTTTCAAGGGTAATTTTTTTTCTATAGTAAACGATAACAGCCGCAAATTCAAACAGAATCAAATGATGTTTTGCATACAGCTTTGTATTGTAGAGTTCTCAATACCTATTGGTTTTGGTGGAGATCGGTTAAGGGAAAGGGGTAGTTTACCAGCAACATTTTATGTTTTAACAAGGGTAATTTTTTATATGACGAACGATAACTGCCGTAAATTCAAACAGAATGAACTAGGTTTTTGCATACCTTTTTGTACTAAAGAGAACTCAAGGTCTGTTGATTTTGTTGAAGATCGGTTAAGGGAAGGAGTAGTTTATCAGCAACGTTTTATGTTTTAAAAAGGGTAATTTTTTTTACAACGAACGATAACTGCCGAAAATTCAATGAGAATCAAATAATTTTTTGCACTCTTTCCTGAGTTGCAGAGAGCTCAAGGTCTATTGATTTTGGTGAAGATCAGTTAAGGGAAAGGAGTCGTTTACCGGCAACATTTTATGTTGTAACAAGAGAAATGTTTCCATGACGAACGATAACTGCCGCACATTCAAACAGAATCAAATATTTTTTTGCATGCATCCCTGAATTGTAGAGGACGGAAGGTCTGTTGATTTTAGAGAAAATCGGTTAAGAGAAAGGGGTAGTTTACCAGCTACGTTTTATGTTTTAAAAGGGTATTTCCTATGGCAAACGATAAGAGCCGCAAATTCAAACAGAATCAAATGATGTTTTGCATACAGCTCTGTTTTGTAGAGTTCTCAATACCTATTGGTGTTGGTGAAGTTCGGTTAAGGGAAAGGGGTAGTTTACCGGCAACGTTTTATGTTTTAAAAGGGTATTTTCTATGGCAAACGATAAGAGCCGCAAATTCAAACAGAACCAAATACGTTTTTGTATACAGCCCTGTTTTGTTGAGTAATAAAGGCCTATTGTTTTTGGTAAAGATCGGTTAAGTGAAAGGGGTAGTTTACCTGCAACGTTTTATGTTTTAACAATGGTATTTTTTCTGTGACGAACGATAACTGCCGTAAATTCAAAGAGAATCAACTAATGTTTTGCATACAGCCCTGAATTGTAGAGTTCTCAAGACCTATTGTTATTGGTGAAGATCGGTTAATGGAATAGGGTAGTTTACCAGCAACGTTTTATGTTTTATCAAGGGTGTTTTCTATGGCAAACGATAAGAGCCGTAAATTCAAACAGAATCAAATAATTGTTTGCATACAGGCCTGAATTGTAGAGTACCCAAGACCTGTCGTTTTTGGTGAAGATCGGTTAAGGGAAAGGGGTAGTTTACCAGCTACGGTTTTTTTCAAGGGTAATTTTTTTCTATAGTAAACGATAACAGCCGCAAATTCAAACAGAATCAAATGATGTTTTGCATACAGCTTTGTATTGTAGAATTCTCAATACCTATTGGTGTTGGTGAAGATCGGTTAAGGGAAAGGGATAGTTTACCAGCAACATTTTATGTTTTAACAAGGGTAATTTTTTATATGACGAACGATAACTCCCGTAAATTCAAACAGAATCAACTAGGTTTTTGCATACCTTTTTGAACTAAAGAGAACTCAAGGTCTGTTTATTTTGGTGAAGATCACTTAAGGGAAAGGGGTAGTTTACCTGCAACATTTTATGTTGTAACAAGAGAAATGTTTCCATGACGAACGATAACTGCCGCACATTCAAACAGAATCAATTATTTTTTTGCATTCATCCCTGAATTGTAGAGGACGGAAGGTCTATTGATTTTGGAGAAGATCGGTTAAAGAAAGGGGTAGTTTACCAGAAACATTTTATGATTTAACAAGAGTAAAGCACTTAATTTTTATAAATAAAGTATCCTGATAAGAAGCTCATAGTAATCCACTGTAGAAACGTAGATGAAATATCTATAAATGAAGAGGTTAGGTGAACGGGGTGGGGGTAATTTTCTATTATTAAAAATTATAGTTGAAGATGGAGGGGAGAATTGTTTATATGTGTACTACGTTATCGGCAACAAAGAAGTAGTTTTTTGTTAAAATTGCTTCCCGGGCTCTTTAGCCGTAGTCCAATGTTTTCTGCAAAACCAGACTTTTCGGCAGTGCCATCGACTGCCATCATCGGTGAAAATCGAGTGCGAAAACGTGAGGTGGTATACGTTAGTGACCACAGTACTGTGGTTAATGCTGAAGCAATAAGTAGAAATACGTAGTTTCTATGGAAATATTTCATTTCGAATATGATTTAAAATATAAATCTTAGAACATGGAAGTCATGTATGGTTCTCCATACCGATATTTTTCTATGGCAAACGATAACAGCCGCAAATTCAAACAGAATCAACTACTCTTTTGCATACCTATTTGAATTATACAGAATCCAAGCTCTGTTGATTTTGTTGAAGATCGGTTACGGGAAAGGGGTAGTTTACCAGCAACGTTTTATATTTGAAAATGGGTATTTTCTATGGCAAACGATAAGAGCCGCAAATTCAAACAGAATCAAATAATGTTTTGCATACGTCCCTGAATTGTAGAGTTCTCAAAACCTGTTGGTTTTGGTGAAGATCGGTTAAGGGAAAGGGGTAGTTTACCAGCAACGTTTTTTTATCAAGGATAATTTTACTTCCATGTTCCTTATGGAAATGGAAGTATGGCGATGCCAAAAAAAAATCGTGTTCCAGATTATTGCAGATTCTGATTGTACTACACTCAAAACATGAAAAAAAAATCATTTTTCGAAAAATGTTTGTGTGTCTGTCTATCTATCTGTAGATTTTTTTTCTATGGCAAACGATTACAGCCGCAAATTCAAACTGAATCAAATCATTTTTTGCATACAGGCCTTGTTGTAGAGTACTCACGACCTATTTTTTTTGGTGAAGATCGGTTGAGGGAAAGGGGTAGTTTACCTGCAACGGCTTTTTTTAAATCAAGGGTAATTGTTTTCTATGGCAAACGATAACAGCCGCAAATTCAAACAGAATCAACTACTCTTTTGCATACAGCCCTGAAGTGTAGAGTTCTCACGACCTATTGTTTTTGGTGAAGATCGGTTGAGGGAAAGGGGTAGTTTATCGGCAAAGGTTTTTTTTTAATCAGGGTAATTGTTTTCTATGGCAAACGATAACAGCCGCTAATTAAAACAGAATCAAATGATTATTTGCATATAGCCGTAAATTGTAGAGTACTCAAGACCTATTGATTTTAGTGAAGATCGGTTAAGGGAAAGGGGTAGTTTACCAGCTCCGTTTTATGTTTTAAAAGGGTATTTTTTATGGCAAACGATGAGAGCCGCAAATTCAAACAGAATCAAATGATGTTTTGCATACAGCCCTGTATTGTAGAGTTCTCAATACCTATTGGTGTTGGTGAAGATCGGTTAAGGGAAAGGGGTAGTTTACCTGCAACGTTTTATGTTTTAAAAGGGTATTTTCTATGGCAAACGATAAGAGCCGCAAATTCAAACAGAATCAAATACATTTTTGCATACCGCACTGTCTTGTTGAGTACTAAATACCTACTGTTTTTGGTGAAGATCGGTTAAGGGAAAGGGGTAGTTTACCTGCAACGTTTTATGTTTTAACAATTGTATTTTTTCTGTGACGAACGATAACTGCCGTAAATTCAAAGAGAATCAACTAATGTTTTGCATACAGCCGTGAATTGTAGAGTTCTCAAGACCTATTGTTATTGGTGAAGATCGGTTAATGGAATAGGGCAGTTTACCAGTAACGTTTTATGTTTTATGAAGGGTGTTTTCTATGGCAAACGATAAGAGCCGTAAATTCAAACAGAATCAAATAATTGTTTGCATACAGGCCTGAATTGTAGAGTGCCCAAGACCTGTCGTTTTTTGTGAAGATCGGTTAACGGAAAGGGGTAGTTTACCAGCAACGGTTTTTTCAAGGGTAATTTTTTTCTATAGTAAACGATAACAGCCGCAAATTCAAGCAGAATCAAATGATGTTTTGCATACAACTTTGTATTGTAGAGTTCTCAATACCTATTGGTGTTGGTGAAGATCGGTTAAGGGAAAAAGGGAGTTTACCAGCAACATTTTATGTTATAACAAGGGTAATTTTTTATATGACGAACGATAACTGCCGTAAATTCAAACAGAATCAAATAATTGTTTGCATACAGGCCTGAATTGTAGAGTACCCAAGACCTGTCGGTTTTGGTGAAGATCGGTTAACGGAAAGGGGTAGTTTACCAGCAACGGTTTTTTTCAAGGGTAATTTTTTTTCTATAGTAAACGATAACAGCCGCAAATTCAAACAGAATCAAATGATGTTTTGCATACAACTTTGTATTGTAGATTTCTCAATACCTATTGGTGTTGGTGAAGATCGGTTAAGGGAAGGGGTAGTTTATCAGCAACGTTTTATGTTTTAAAAAGGGTAATTTTTTTTACAACGAACGATAACTGCCGAAAATTCAATGAGAATCAAATAATTTTTTGCACTCTTTCCTGAGTTGCAGAGTGCTCAAGGTCTATTGATTTTGGTGAAGATCAGTTAAGGGAAAGGGGTAGTTTACCTGCAACATTTTATGTTGTAACAAGAGAAATGTTTCCATGACGAACGATAACTGCCGCACATTCAAACAGAATCAAATATTTTTTTGCATGCTTCCCTGAATTGTAGAGGACGGAACGTCTGTTGATTTTGGAGAAGATCAGTTAAGAGAAAGGGGTAGTTCACCTGAAACATTTTATGATTTAGCAAGAGTAAAGTACTTAATTTTTGTAAATAAAGTATCCTGATAAGAAGCTCATAGTAATCCACTGTAGAAACGTAGATGAAATATCTATAAATGAAGAGGTTAGGTGAACAGGGTGGGGGTAATTTTCTATTATTAAAAATTATAGTTGAAGGTGGAGAGGAGAATTTTTTATATGTGTACTACGTTATCGGCAACAAAGAAGTAGTTTTTTGTTAAAATTGCTTCCCGGGCTCTTTAGCCGTAGTCCAATGTTTTCTGCAAAACCAGACTTTTCGGCAGTGCCATCGACTGCCATCATCGGTGAAAATCGAGTGCGAAAACGTGAGGTGGTATACGTTAGTGACCACAGTACTGTGGTTAATGCTGAAGCAATAAGTAGAAAGACGTAGTTTCTATGGAAATATTTCATTTCGACTATGATTTTAAATATAAATCTTAGAATATGGAAGTCATGTATGGTTCTCCATACCGATATTTTTCTATGGCAAACGATAACAGCCGCAAATTCAAACAGAATCAACTACTCTTTTGCATACCTATTTGAATTATACAGAACCCAAGCTCTGATGATTTTGTTGAAGATCGGTTTCGGGAAAGGGGTAGTTTACCAGCAACGTTTTATATTTGAACATGGGTATTTTCTATGGCAAACGATAAGAGCCGCAAATTCAAACAGAATCAAATAATGTTTTGCATACGTCCCTGAATTGTAGAGTTCTCAAAACCTGTTGTTTTTGGTGAATATCTGTTAAGGGAAAGGGTTAGTATACCAGCAACGTTTTTTATCAAGGATAAATTTACTTCCATGTTCCTTATGGAAATGGAAGTACTGTATGGTGATGGCAAAAATATCGTGTTCCAGATTATTGCAGATTCTGATTGTACTACAGTCAAAACATGAAAAAAAATCATTTTTCGAAAAGTGTTTGTGTGTCTGTCTATCTATCTGTACATTTTTTTTCTATGGCAAACGATTACAGCCGCAAATTCAAACTGAATCAAATCATCTTTGCATACAGCCCTGACTTGTAGAGTACTCACGACCTATTGTTTTTGGTGAAGATCGGTTGAGGGAAAGGGGTAGTTTACCGGCAAAGGTTTTTTTTTTATCAAGGGTAATTGTTTTCTATGGCAAACGATAACAGCCGCAAATTCAAACAGAATCAACTACTCTTTTGCACACAGCCCTGAATTGTAGAGTTCTCATGACGTTTTGTTTTTGGCGAAGATCGGTTAAGGGAAAGGGGTAGTTTACCTGCAACGTTTTATGTTTTAAAAGGGCATTTTCTATGGCAAACGATAAGAGCCGCAAATTCACACAGAATCAAATAATTGTTTGCATACAGGCCTGAATTGTAGAGAACCCAAGACCTGTCGTTTTTGGTGAAGATCGGTTAAGGGAAAAGGGTAGTTTACCAGCAACGGTTTTTTTCAAGGGTATTTTTTTCTATAGTAAACGATAACAGCCGCAAATTAAAACAGAATCAAATGATGTTTTGCATACAGCTTTGTATTGTAGAGTTCTCAATACCTATTGGTGTTGGTGAAGATCGGTTAAGGGAAGGGGTAGTTTACCAGCAACATTTTATGTTTTAACAAGGGTAATTTTTTATATGACGAACGATAACTGCCGTAAATTCAAACAGAATCAACTAGGTTTTTGCATACCTTTTTGAACTAAAGAGAACTCTAGGTCTGTTGATTTTGTTGAAGATCGGTTAAGGGAAGAGGTAGTTTATCAGCAACGTTTTATGTTTTAAAAGGGTAAGTTTTTTTATGACGAACGATAACTGCCGAAAATTCAATGAGAATCAAATAATTTTTTGCAATCTTTCCTGAGTTGCAGAGAGCTCAAGGTCTATTGATTTTGGTGAAGATCACTTAAGGGAAAGGGGTAGTTTACCTGCAACATTTTATGTTGTAACAAGAGAAATGTTTCCATGACGAACGATAACTGCCGCACATTCAAACAGAATCAAATATTTTTTTGCATGCATCCCTGAATTGTAGAGGACGGAAGGTCTATTGATTTTGGAGAAGATCGGTTAAGAGAAAGGGGTAGTTTACCAGAAATATTTTATGATTTAACAAGAGTAAAGCACTTAATTTTTATAAATAAAGTATCCTGATAAGAAGCTCATAGTAATCCACTGTAGAAACGTAGATGAAATATCTATAAATGAAGAGGTTAGGTGAACGGGGTGGGGGTAATTTTCTATTATTAAAAATTATAGTTGAAGATGGAGGGGAGAAGTGTTTATATGTGTACTACGTTATCGGCAACAAAGAAGTATTTTTTTGTTAAAATTGCTTCCCGGGCTCTTTAGCCGTAGTCCAATGTTTTCTGAAAAACCAGACTTTTCGGCAGTGCCATCGACTGCCATCATCGGTGAAAATCGAGTGCGAAAACGTGAGGTGGTATACGTTAGTGACCACAACACTGTGGTTAATGCTGAAGCAATAAGTAGAAATACGTAGTTTCTATGGAAATATTTCATTTCGAATATGATTTAAAATATAAATCTTAGAACATGGAAGTCATGTATGGTTCTCCATACCGATATTTTTCTATGGCAAACGATAAGGGCCGCAAATTCAAACAAAATCAAATAATGTTTCGCATACAGCCCTGAGTTGCAGAGTACTCAAGAACTACAGTTTTTGGTGAAGATCGGTTAAGGGAAAGGGGTAGTTTACCTGCAATGTTTTATGTTTTAACAAGGGTATTTCCTATGGCAAACGATAAGAGTCGAAAATTCAAACAGAATCAAATGATTATTTCCATACAGCCCTAAATTGTAGAGTTGTCTGGACCTATTGTTTTTGGTGAAGATCGGTTAATGGAATAGGGTAGTTTACCAGCAACGTTTTATGTTTTAAAAGGGTATTTTCTATGGCAAACGATAAGAGCCGTAAATTCAAACAGAATCAAATAATTGTTTGCATACAGGCCTGAATTGTAGAGTACCCAAGGCCTGTCGTTTCTGGTGAAGATCAGTTAAGGGAAAGGGGTAGTTTACCAGCAACGGTTTTTTTCAAGGATAATTTTTTTCTATAATAAACGATAACAGACGCAAATGCAAACTGAATCAAATCATTTTTTGCATACAGCCCTGATTTGTAGAGTACTCACGACCTATTGTTTTTGGTGAAGATTGGTTGAGGGAAAGGGGTAGTTTACCAGCAACGGTTTTTTTTAATCAAGGGTAATTGTTTTTTATGGCAAACGATAACAGCCGCAAATTCAAAAAGAATCAACTACTCTTTTGCATACAGCCCTGAATAATAGAGTTCTCAAGACGTTTTGTTTTTGGCGAAGATCGGTTAAGGGAAAGGGGTAGTTTACCAGCGACATTTTATGTTTTAACAAGGGTATTTTATATGGCAAACGATATCAGCCGCTAATTCAAACAGAATCAAATGATTATTTGCATATAGCCGTAAATTATAGAGTACTCAAGACCTATTGATTTTAGTAAAGATCGGTTAAGGGAAAGGGGTAGTTTACCAGCTACGTTTTACGTTTTAAAAGGGTATTTTCTATAGCAAACGATAAGAGCCGCAAATTCAAACAGAATCAAATGATGTTTTGCATACAGCCCTGCATTGTAGAGTTCTCAATACCTATTGGTGTTGGTGAAGATCGGTTAAGGGAAAGGGGTAGTTTACCAGCAACGTTTTAAGGTTTAAAAGGGTATTTTCTATGGCAAACGATAAGAACCGCAAATTCAAACAGAATCAAATACGTTTTTGCATACAGCCCTGTTTTGTTGAGTACTAAAGACCTATTGTTTTTGGTGAAGATCGGTTAAGGGAAAGGGGTAGTTTACCAGCAACGGTTTTTTTCAAGGGTAATTTTTTTCTATAGTAAATAATAACAGCCGCAAATTCAAACAGAATCAAATGATGTTTTGCATACAGCTTTGTAGTGTAGAGTTCTCAATACCTATTGGTGTTGGTGAAGATCGGTTAAGGGAAAGGGGTAGTTTACCAGCAACATTTTATGTTTTAACAAGGGTAATTTTTTATATGACGAACGATAACTGCCGTAAATTCAAACAGAATCAACTAGGTTTTTGCATACCTTTTTGAACTAAAGAGAACTCAATGTCTGTTGATTTTGTTGAAGATCGGTTAAGGGAAGGGGTAGTTTATCAGCAACGTTTTATGTTTTAAAAAGGGTAATTTTTTTTACAACGAACGATAACTGCCGAAAATTCAATGAGAATCAAATAATTTTTTGCACTCTTTCCTGAGTTGCAGAGAGCTCAAGGTCTATTGATTTTGGGGAAGATCAGTTAAGGGAAAGGGGTAGTTTACCTGCAACATTTTATGTTGTAACAAGAGAAATGTTTCCATGACGAACGATAACTGCCGCACATTCAAACAGAATCAAATATTTTTTTGCATGCATCCCTGAATTGTAGAGGACTGAAGGTCTGTTGATTTTGGTGAAGATCGGCTAAGAGAAACGGGTAGTTTACCTGCAACGTTTTATGTTTTAACAACAGTAAAGTACTTAATTTTGATAAATAAAGTAACTTGATAAGAAGCTCATAATAATCCACTGTAGAAACGTAGATGAAATATCTATAAATGAAGAGGTTATGTGAACGGGGTGGGGGTAATTTTCTATAAATGAAAATTATAGTTGAAGGGGGAGGGGAGAATTTTGTATGTGTACTATGTTATCGGCAACAAAGAAGTAGTTCTTTGTTAAAATTCCTTCCCGGGCTGTTTAGCTGTAGTCCAATGTTTTCTGCAAAACCAGACTTTTCAGCAGTGCCATCGACTTCCATCTCAGTGAAAATCGAGTGCGAAAACGTGAGGTGGTATATGTTAGTGACCACAGTACTGTGGTTTAAGGCTGAAGCAATAAGTAGAAAGAAGTAGTTTCTATGGAAATATTTCATTTCGAATATAATTTTAAATATAAATCTTAGACCATGGAAGTCCTGTATGCTTCTCCATACCGATATTTTACTTCCATGTTCCTTAAGGAAATGGAAGTATGGTGATGGCAAAAAAAAATCGAGTTCGAGATTATTGCAGATTCTGATTGTACTACACTCAAAACATGAAAAAAAGTCATTTTTCGAAAAGTGTCTGTGTGTGTGTGTGTGTCTGTCTGTCTATAGATTTTTTTCTATGGCAAACGATAACAGCCGCAAATTCAAACAGAATCAAATAATTTTTTGCATACAACCCTGATTTGTAGAGTACTCAAGACCTATTGTTTTTGGTGAAGATCGGTTAACGGAAAGGGGTAGTTTACCTGCAACATTTTTTTAAAATCAAGGTAATTATTTTCTATGGCAAACGACAACAGCCGCAAATTCAAACAAAATCAAATAATTTTTTGCATGCAGCCCTGATTTGTAGAGTACTCAAGACCTATTGTTTTTGGTGAAGATCGGTTAAGGGAATGGGGTAGTTTACCTGCAACATTTTATGTTGTAACAAGAGAAATGTTTCCATGACGAACGATAACTGCCGCACATTCAAACAGAATCAAATATTTTTTTGCATGCATCCCTGAATTGTAGAGGACGGAAGGTCTGTTGATTTTGGAGAAAATCGGTTAAGAGAAAGGTTACCAGAAACATTTTATGATTTAGCAAGAGTAAAATACTTAATTTTTATAAATAAAGTATCCTGATAAGAAGCTCATAGTAATCCACTGTAGAAACGTAGATGAAATATCTATAAATGAAGAGGTTAGGTGAACGGGGTGGGGGTAAGTTTCTATTATTAAAAATTATAGTTGAAGGTGGAGGGGAGAATTTTTTATATGTGTACTACGTTATCGGCAACAAAGGAGTAGTTTTTTGTTAAAATTGCTTCCCGGGCTCTTTAGCCGTAGTCCAATGTTTTCTGCAAAACCAGACTTTTCGGCAGTGCCATCGACTGCCATCATCGGTGAAAATCGAGTGCGAAAACGTGAGGTGGTATACGTTAGTGACCACAGTACTGTGGTTAATGCTGAAGCAATAAGTAGAAAGACGTAATTTCTATGGAAATATTTCATTTCGAATATGATTTTAAATATAAATCTTAAAACATGGAAGTCATGTATGGTTCTCCATACCGATATTTATCTATGGCAAACGATAACAGCCGCAAATTCAAACAGAACCAACTACACTTTTGCATACCTATTTGAATTATACAGAATCCAAGCTCTGATGATTTTGTTGAAGATCGGTTACGGGAAAGGGGTAGTTTACCAGCAACGTTTTATATTTGAACATGGGTATTTTCTATGGCAAACGATAAGAGCCGCAAATTCAAACAGAATCAAATAATGCTTTGCATACGTCCCTGAATTGTAGTGTTCTCAAAACCTGTTGTTTTTGGTGAAGATCGGTTAAGGGAAAGGGGTAGTTTACCAGCTACGTTTTATGTTTTAAAAGGGTATTTTCTATGGCAAACGATAAGACCCGCAAATTCAAAAAGAATCAAATGATGTTTTGCATACAGCCCTGTATTGTAGAGTTCTCAATCCCTATTGGTGTTGGTGAAGATCGGTTTAGGGAAAGGGGTAGTTTACCTGCAACGTTTTATGTTTTAAAAGGGTATTTTCTATGGCAAACGATAAGAGCCGCAAATTCAATCAGAATCAAATACGTTTTTGCATACCGCCCTGTTTTGTTGAGTACTAAAGACCTATTGTTTTTGGTGAAGATCGGTTGAGGGAAAGGGGTAGTTTACCTGCAACGTTTTATGTTTTAACAATGGTATTTTTTCTGTGACGAACGATAACTGCCGTAAATTCAAAGAGAATCAACTAATGTTTTGCATACAGCCCTGAATTGTAGAGTTCTCAAGACCTATTGTTATTGGTGAAGATCGGTTAGTGGAATAGGGTAGTTTACCAGCAACGTTTTATATTTTATCAAGGGTGTTTTCTATGGCAAACGATAAGAGCCGTAAATTCAAACAGAATCAAATAATTGTTTGCAGACAGGCCTGAATTGTAGAGTACCCAAGACCTCTCGTTTTTGGTGAAGATCGGTTAAGGGAAAGGGGTAGTTTACCAGCAATGGTTTTTTCATGGGTAATTTTTTTTCTATAGTAAATGATAGCCGCAAATTCAAACAGAATCAAATGATGTTTTGCATACAGCTTTGTATTGTAGAGTTCTCAATACCTATTGGTGTTGGTGAAGATCGGTTAAGGGAAAGGGGTAGTTTACCAGCAACATTTTATGTTTTAACAAGGGTAATTTTTTATATGACGAACGATAACTGCCGTAAATTCAAACAGAATCAACTAGGTTTTTGCATACCTTTTTGAACTAAAGAGAACTCAAGGTCTGTTGATTTTGTTGAAGATCGGTTAAGGGAAGGGGTAGTTTATCAGCAACGTTTTATGTTTTAAAAAGGGTAAGTTTTTTTATGACGAACGATAACTGCCGAAAATTCAATGAGAATCGAATAATTTTTGCACTCTTTCCTGAGTTGCAGAGAGCTCAAGGTCTATTGATTTTGGTGAAGATCACTTAAGGGAAAGGGGTAGTTTACCTGCAACATTTTATGTTGTAACAAGAGAAATGTTTCCATACCGATATTTTACTTCCATGTTCCTTAAGGAAATGGAAGTATGGTGATGGCAAAAACAAATCGTGTTCGAGATTATTGCAGATTCTGATTGTACTACACTCAAAACATGAAAAAAAGTCATTTTTCGAAAAGTGTGTGTGTGTGTGTGTGTGTGTGTCTGTCTGTAGATTTTTTTTCTATGGCAAACGATAACAGCCGCAAATTCAAACAGAATCAAATAATTTTTTGCATACAACCCTGATTTGTAGAGTACTCAAGACCTATTGTTTTTGGTGAAGGTCGGTTAAGGGAAAGGGGTAGTTTACCCGCAACATTTTTTTAAAATCAAGGTAATTATTTTCTATGGCAAACGATAACAGCTGCAAATTCAAACAGAATCAAATGATTATTTGCATATAGCCCTGAATTGTAGAGTACTCAAGACCTTTTGTTTTTGGTGAAGATCGGTTAAGGGAAAGGGGTAGTTTACCTGCAACGTTTATTTATCAAGGGTAATTTTGTCTATGGTAAATGATAACAGCCGCAAATTCAAACAGAATCAAATAATGTTTTGCATGCAGCCCAGAATTGTAGAGTTCTCAAGACCTGTTGGTTTTAGTGAAGATCGGTTAAGGGAAAGGGGTAGTTTACCTGCAACGTTTATTTATCAAGGGTAATTTTGTCTATGGTAAATGATAACAGCCGCAAATTCAAACAGAATCAAATAATGTTTTGCATGCAGCCCAGAATTGTAGAGTTCTCAAGACCTGTTGGTTTTAGTGAAGATCGGTTAAGGGAATAGGGTAGTTTACCTGCAACATTTTATGTTATAACAATATAATTTTTTTTATATAATAATGAAACTTTCTCTTGTGAACTTACTTGTCTTTTTCCATATTACGCGTTTCGGCATCGTGTTCGCCTTCGTCAGCTTAGAAACAGACTGCCAGTACTTTGTAACGGTTATGCTTGGAAGGTATAGTGGTGGTGGTGTGTAGAGGAAGGGGATTTGCGTGGGGATCCAAATTATTGTTTGTTTTTTGTATAATTGTGTCAAAAAGTGTATGTGATTTATACTGTAATTGGTCGTTAAGTATATTGTTTGGTTATGTTGTGGGGTGTTTGTATATTTCATATTGTTCAGCTGTGTTGAGTTTTCGACCTTTGGGTAAGTAGTGTAATATTTCAAGATTAGTATCTATGTTGGTGTAGCTATGGTTAAGTGTGTTACCTATGGTTAATTTTTTCTATGACGAACGATAACTGCCGTAAATTAAAACAAAATCAACTACTCTTATGCATACCTTTTTGAATTATACACAACTCAAGGTCTGCTGATTTTGCTGAAGATCGGTTAAGGGAATGGGGTAGTTTACCTGCAACGTTTTATGTTCTTAAAGGGTATTTTATATGGCAAACGATAAGAGCCGCAAATTCAAACAGAATCAAATAATTTTTTGCATACAGCCTGAACTGTAGAGTACTCAAGACCTATTGTTTTTGGTGAAGATCGGTTAAGGGAAAGGAGTAGTTTACCTGCAACGTTTTATGTTTTAACAAGAGTAAAGTACTTAATTTTGATAAATAAAGTAACTTGATAAGAAGCTCATAATAATCCACTGTAGAAACGTAGATGAAATATCTATAAATGAAGAGGTTATGTGAACGGGGTGGGGGTAATTTTCTATAAATGAAAATTATAGTTGAAGGGGGAGGGGAGAATTTTGTATGTGTACTATGTTATCGGCAACAAAGAAGTAGTTCTTTGTTAAAATTCCTTCCCGGGCTGTTTAGCTGTAGTCCAATGTTTTCTGCAAAACCAGACTTTTCAGCAGTGCCATCGACTTCCATCTCAGTGAAAATCGAGTGCGAAAACGTGAGGTGGTATATGTTAGTGACCACAGTACTGTGGTTTAAGGCTGAAGCAATAAGTAGAAAGAAGTAGTTTCTATGGAAATATTTCATTTCGAATATAATTTTAAATATAAATCTTAGACCATGGAAGTCCTGTATGCTTCTCCATACCGATATTTTACTTCCATGTTCCTTAAGGAAATGGAAGTATGGTGATGGCAAAAAAAAATCGAGTTCGAGATTATTGCAGATTCTGATTGTACTACACTCAAAACATGAAAAAAAGTCATTTTTCGAAAAGTGTCTGTGTGTGTGTGTGTGTCTGTCTGTCTATAGATTTTTTTCTATGGCAAACGATAACAGCCGCAAATTCAAACAGAATCAAATAATTTTTTGCATACAACCCTGATTTGTAGAGTACTCAAGACCTATTGTTTTTGGTGAAGATCGGTTAACGGAAAGGGGTAGTTTACCTGCAACGTTTTTTGTTTTAACAAGGGTATTTTCTGTGGCAAACGATAACAGCCGCAAATTCTAACAGAGTCAAATGATTATTTGCATGTAGCCCTGAATTATAGAGTACTCAATACCTATTGTTTTTGGTGAAGATCGGTTAAGGGAAAGGGGTAGTTTACCTGCAACGTTTATTTATCAAGGGTAATTTTGTCTATGGTAAATGATAACAGCCGCAAATTCAAACAGAATCAAATAATGTTTTGCATGCAGCCCAGAATTGTAGAGTTCTCAAGACCTGTTGGTTTTAGTGAAGATCGGTTAAGGGAATAGGGTAGTTTACCTGCAACATTTTATGTTATAACAAGGGTAATTTTTTTATATAATAATGAAACTTTCTCTTGTGAACTTACTTGTCTTTTTCCATATTACGCGTTTCGGCATCGTGTTCGCCTTCGTCAGCTTAGAAACAGACTGCCAGTACTTTGTAACGGTTATGCTTGGAAGGTATAGTGGTGGTGGTGTGTAGAGGAAGGGGATTTGCGTGGGGATCCAAATTATTGTTTGTTTTTTGTATAATTGTGTCAAAAAGTGTATGTGATTTATACTGTAATTGGTCGTTAAGTATATTGTTTGGTTGTGTTGTGGGGTGTTTGTATATTTCATATTGTTCAGCTGTGTTGAGTTTTCGACCTTTGGGTAAGTAGTGTAATATTTCAAGATTAGTATCTATGTTGGTGTAGCTATGGTTAAGTGTGTTACCTATGGTTAATTTTTTCTATGACGAACGATAACTGCCGTAAATTAAAACAAAATCAACTACTCTTATGCATACCTTTTTGAATTATACACAACTCAAGGTCTGCTGATTTTGCTGAAGATCGGTTAAGGGAATGGGGTAGTTTACCTGCAACGTTTTATGTTCTTAAAGGGTATTTTATATGGCAAACGATAAGAGCCGCAAATTCAAACAGAATCAAATAATTTTTTGCATACAGCCTGAACTGTAGAGTACTCAAGACCTATTGTTTTTGGTGAAGATCGGTTAAGGGAAAGGAGTAGTTTACCTGCAACGTTTTTTTATCAGCGGTAATTTTTTTCTATTTCAAACGATAACAGCCGCAAATTCAAACAGAATCAAATAATGTTTTGCATACAGCCCGGAATAGTAGAGTTCTCAAGACTTGTTGGTTTTGGTGAAGATCGTTTAAGGGAAACGGGTAGTTTCCCAGCAACGTTTTTTTATCAAGGGTAATTTGTTTCTATGGCAAACGATAACAGCCGCAACTTCAAACAGAATCAAATACATTTTTGCATACCTTTTTGAATTAAAGAGAACTCAAGGTCTGTTGATTTTGTTGAAGATCGGTTAAGGGAAAGGGGTAGTTTACCAGCAACATTTTATGTTTTAAGAAGGGTAATTTTTTTGACGAAAGATAACTGCCGTAAATTCAAAGAGAATCAAATAATTTTTTGCATACTTTCCTGAATTGTAGAGAACTCAAGGCCTACTGATTTTGGTGAAGGGAAAGGGGTAGTTCACCTGCAACATTTTATGTTGTAACAAGAGAAATGTTTCCATGACGAACGATAACAGCCGCACATTCAAACAGAATTAAATATTTTTTTGCATGCATCGCTGCATTGTAGAGGACTGAAGGTCCATTGATTTTGGTGAAGATCGGTTAACAGATAGGGGTACTTTACCTGCAACGCTTTATGTTTTAACAAGAGTAAAGTACTTAATTTTGATAAATAAAGTATCCTGATAAGTAGCTCATAATAATCCACTGTAGAAACGTAGATGAAATATCTATAAATGAAGAGGTTAGTTGAAGTAGGTGGGGGTAATTTTCTATCAATTAAAATTATAGTTGAAGGGGGAGGGGAGAATTTTTTATATGTGTACTACGTTGTCGGCAACAAAGAAGTAGTTCTTTCTTAAAATTCCTTCCCGGGCTGTTTAGCCGTAGTCTAATGTTTTCTGCAAAACCAGACTTTTCGGCAGTGCCATCGACTGCCATCATCAGTGAAAATCGAGTGCGAAAACGTGAGGTGGTATACGTTAGTGACCACAGTACTGTGGTTAATGCTGAAGCAATAAGTAGAAAGTAATTTCTATAGAAATATTTCATTGCAAAAATGATTTTAAATATAAATCTTAGAACATGGAAGTCATGTATGGTTCTCCATACCGATATTTATTTATTTCCTAACATATAGGTCTAGCTAGAATAACGGTTTGTTATGGTGTGTGTGTGTGTGTGTGTGTGTGTATGCACCAACAGTGGTTAGCAACAATGTCAAGCGCAGAACAAATCAGAAGTATCAATAAATTTACCAAATTTTGGTACTGATCATATTTTGATCAGCTAAGTAAATACTATAACTGGTGGTTTTTGCCAGATCTTCGGTGGTAGCGAAGCACACAAGCGAATAATTGAGCGGTAGAAAAACAATAGTAAATATGACTTAATACCTAATTATTTCGAAATTAATTTGACACATACTGTGATTTCGTATTCACTTTTATTTCATATCGTTATCTTTCTTCACCTTATCGAAACTAACCATGGTCAAGGAGCAAAGTTTGTTTTATTCCCATGGCTGTTTACTATACTGCACCTGGTTGGGAGCGGCTGCGGACATATCCCAATGTACGTATTAAATTATTGATCATGTAATATGAAAATAAACAAGTAGGCCTTCCATGCTGTGGAAAAGCAGGACTATGAAATCATAATAATTATTATACATAGTGTTCTATGCCAGTGCACTAAAAATCAAACTAAAATTATACAAGGTATAATTTATACTGTGAAAAACATTAATTAATGCATAACAATAGAATAAATTTAGAAATGATGTAGAATTAGCCATCTACTCATTTCATGGCGCTTTGGCCCAGAAGCCCGGCTTCCGCAACAACGTCTTTCCACTCTTCCCTGTCTTGCGCCGTCCTCTAACTTCTAACTCCTATTTGTCTGAGGTCGATCACCACCTGATCCAACCGTCTTATTCGTGGCCTTATTCCCAAGCGTCTCCCACCAGGTTGCTCAGCAAAAACCTTTTCGGGTCTCTCCCATCTACCATCCTTTAAACATAGCCAAGCCACAGCCACTTTATCCTTTTGCATATAGCCTAATATACTGCCCACCAAGTCTGAGTCATTACATAGATTCCTTAATTCTTTGTTGGTCCTAATCCTCCAGTTGTCCCCCTCCATTACTGATCCATAGATTCTTCATAAGATTTTATGTTCCCATCCATTAATTCTTGTTTCTTGATTGCTAGACATTACCTATCTGGGGCTATCTCTCCGAGCCATACACTTGACTTTCTCCAGTCGCTTCACATTGGATGTAGTTTATGTCTATCCGTACTACATGATGCCGCGCTGCTGTCAACAAAATGTTACAAAATAATTTAAGATATATTTTTCTGTGACCTTGCTTTTTTTTGTTTTAACAAGTCACACAGTCGTTTTTTGTTGAATTATGGTATGTACTTGGATTATTTGTGACTTGTATGATGTGACTGAGCGAAATGGTCAGACTCGGTTTTAAATTACTGTAGGTGGAAGCTGGAAATTATTAAAAAGTTAATTATACAATTATATAACTGGTCACAAATCGCTGTAACAAAGTACTGGAAAATGTTATCAAGAATGTATTTCATGTCATATGGAAACTTAAAGAAGACGAGGAAAAGCAGAAAATTTGACGGCTTGACAAAAACCGCAATTCGGAAAGAGTGCACAGTTTCTGCTTCAGATACCCTACGAGATTCCCACAATATGTATGAAAGTTGTAAAAGCAGTAAACGGTGACCGGCTTAACAGACTTCAAATTTACATTTTAAGGTTTATAGCAAATCTAAAGTTTATTACTTCCATGTTCCTTAAGGAAATGGAAGTATGGTGATGGCAAAAAAAATCGTGTTCGAGATTATTGCAGATTCTGATTGTACTACAATCAAAACATGAAAAAAGTCATTTTTCAAAAAGTGTCTGTATGTGTGTGTCTGTCTGTCTTAGACTTTTTTCTATAGCAAACGATAACAGTCGCAAATTCAAACAGAATCTAATAATTTTTTGCATACAGCCCTGATTTGTAGAGTATTCAAGACCTATAGTTTTTGGTGAAGATCGGTTAAGGGAAAGGGGTAGTTTACCTGCAACAGTTTTTTTTAAATTAAGGGTAATTATTGTCTATGGCAAACGATAACAGCCGCAAATTCAAACAGAATGAAATAATTATTTGCATACAGCCCTGAATTGTAGAGTATTCAAGACCTATTGTTTTTGGTGAAGATCGGTTAAGGGGAAGGGGTAGTTTACCTGCAACATTTTATGTTTTAACAAAGGTATTTCCTATGGCAAACGATAACAGCCACAAATTCAAACAGAATCAAATAATTTTTTGCATGCACCTCTGTATTGTTGAGTTCTCACGACCTATTGTTTTTGGTGAAGATCGGTTAAGGGAAAGGGGTAGTTTACCTGCAACGTTTTATGTTTTAAAAGGGGATTTTCTATGGCAAACTATAACAGCCGCAAATTCAAACAGAATCAAATAAGTATTTGCATACAGCCCTGATTTGTAGAGAACTCAAGACCTACTGTTTTTGGTGAAGATCGGTTGAGGGAAAGGGGTAGTTTACCGGCAACATTTTTTTTTTTATCAAGGGTAATTTTTGTCTATGGCAAACGATAACAGCCGCAAATTCAAACAGAATCAAATAATGTTTCGCATACAGCTCTGAATTATAGAGTTCTAAAGACCTGTTGTTTTTGGTGAAGATCGGTTAAGGGAAAGGGGTAGTTTACCTGCAACGTTTTATGTTTTAACAAGGGTATTTTCTATGGCAAACGATAACAGCCGCAAATTCTAACAGAATCAAATAATTATTTGCATACAGCCCTGATTTGTAGAGTACTCAAGACCTGTTGTGGTTGGTGAAGATCGGATAAGGGAAAGGGGTAATTTACCTGCAACATTTTTTTTTCAAGGGTAATTTTTTTTTCTATGGCAAACGATAACAGCCGCAAATTCAAATAGAATCATATAATGTTTTGCATACAGCACTGAATTGTAGAGTTCTCAAGACCTGTTGGTGTTGGTGAAGATCGGTTAGTGTAGTTTACCAGCAACATTTTATGTTTTAACAAGGGTCATTTTTTCTATGACCAACGATAACTGCCGTAAATTCAAAGAAAATCAAATAATGTTTTGCATACAGTCCTGAATTGTAGAGTACTCAAGACCTGTTGTGTTTGGTGAAGATCGGTTAAGGGAAAGGGGTAATTTACCTACAACATTTTTTTTATGAAGGGTAATTTTTTTTTCTATGGCAAATGATAACAGCCGCAAATTCTAACAGAATCAAATAATTATTTGCATACAGCCCTGATTTGTAGAGTACTCAAGACCTGTTGTGTTTGGTGAAGATCGGTTAAGGGAGAGGGGTAATTTACCTGCAACATTTTTTTTATCAAGGGTAATTTTTTTTTCTATGGCAAACGATAACAGCCGCAAATTCAAATAGAATCATATAATGTTTTGCATACAGCACTGAATTGTAGAGTTCTCAAGACCTGTTGGTGTTGGTGAAGATCGGTTAAGGGAAAGGGGTAGTTTACCTGCAACATTTTATGTTTTAACAAGGGTAATTCTTTCTATGACCAACGATAACTGCCGTAAATTCAAAGAGAATCAAATACTTTTTTGTATGCATTCCTGAATTGTAAAGAAATGAAGGCCTGTTGATTTTAGTGAAGATCGGTTAAGGGAAAGGGGTAGTTTACCTGCCACTTTTTACATATGTGCCTGTGTTGTAGTGGACTCAAGGCCTATTGATTTTGGTGAACATCGGTTAGGGGGAAAGGGTAGTTTACCTGAAACCTTTATTGTTGTAACAAGAGTAAAGTACTTAATTTTGATAAATAAAGTATCCTGATAAGATCTTAATAATGCACTGTAGAAACGTAGATGAATTATCTATAAATGAAGAGGCTAGTTGATCGGGGTGGGCGTAATTTTCTATAAATGAAAATTATAGTTGAAGGGGGAGGGGATAATTTTTTATATATGTACTACGTTATCGGCAACAAAGAAGTAGTTTGTTGTTAAAATTCCTTCCCGTCCTATTTGGCCGTAGACCAAAGTTTTCTGCAAAACCAGACGTTTTGGCAGTGCCATCGACTTCCATCATCAGTGAAAATCGAGTGCGATAACGTGAGGTGGTATACGTTAGTGACCACAGTACTGTGGTTAAGGCTGAAGCAGTAAGTAGAAAGAAGTAGTTTCTATGAAATATTTCATTTCAAAAATGATTTTAAATATAATTCTTAGAACATGGAAGTCATGTATGGTTCTCCATACCGATATCTACATATGTGCATGAGTTGTAGAGGACTCAAGGCCTACCTATTTTGGACTCAAGGCCTACCTCCATACCGATATTTATTTATTTCCTAACACATAGGTCTAGCTAGAATAATGGTTTGTTATAGTGTGTGTGTGTGTGTATGCACCAACAGTGGTTAGCAACAATGTCAAGCGCAGAACAAATCAGAAGTATCAATAAATTTACCAAATTTTGGTACTGATCATATTTTGATCAGGTAAGTAAATACTATAACTGGTGGTTTTTGCCAGATCTTCGGTACTAGCAAAGCACACAATCGAATAATTGAGCGGTAGAAAAACAATAGTAAATATGACTTAATACCTAATTATTTCGAAATTAATTTGACACATACTGTGATTTCGTATTCACTTTTATTTCATATCGTTATCTTTCTTCACCTTATCGAAACTAACCATGGTCAAGGAGCAAAGTTTGTTTTATTCCCATAGCTGTTTACTATACTGCACCTGGTTGGGAGCGGCTGCGGACATATCCCAATGTACGTATTAAATTATTGATCATGTAATATGAAAATAAACAAGTAGGCCTTCCATGCTGTGGAAAAGCAGGACTATGAAATCATAATAATTATTATACATAGTGTTCTATGCCAGTGCACTAAAAATCAAACTAAAATTATACACGGTATAATTTATACTGTGAAAAACATTAATTAATGCATAACAATAGAATAAATTTAGAAATGATGTAGAATTAGCCATCTACTCATTTCATGGCACTTTGGCCCAGAAGCCCGGCTTCCGCAACAACGTCTTTCCACTCTTCCCTGTCTTGCGCCGTCCTCTAACTTCTAACTCCTATTTGTCTGAGGTCGATCGCCACCTGATCCAACCGTCTTATTCGTGGCCTTATTCCCAAGCGTCTCCCACCAGGTTGCTCAGCAAAAACCTTTTCGGGTCTCTCCCATCTACCATCCTTTAAACATAGCCAAGCCACAGCCACTTTATCCTTTTGCATATAGCCTAATACTGCCCACCAACTCTGAGTCATTACATAGATTCCTTAATTCTTTGTTGATCCTAATCCTCCAGTTGTCCCCCTCCATTACTGATCCATAGATTCTTCATAAGATTTTATGTTCCCATCCATTAATTCTTGTTTCTTGATTGCTAGACATTACCTATCTGGGGCTATCTCTCCGAGCCATACACTTGACTTTCTCCAGTCGCTTCACATTGGATGTAGTTTATGTCTATCCGTACTACATGATGCCGCGCTGCTGTCAACAAAATGTTACAAAATAATTTAAGATATATTTTTCTGTGACCTTGCTTTTTTTTGTTTTAACAAGTCACACAGTCGTTTTTTGTTGAATTATGGTATGTACTTGGATTATTTGTGACTTGTATGATGTGACTGAGCGAAATGGTCAGACTCGGTTTTAAATAACTGTAGGTGGAAGCTGGAAATTATTAAAAAGTTAATTATACAATTATATAACTGGTCACAAATCGCTGTAACAAAGTACTGGAAAATGTTATCAAGAATGTATTTCATGTCATATGGAAACTTAAAGAAGACGAGGAAAAGCAGAAAATTTGACGGCTTGACAAAAACCGCAATTCGGAAAGAGTGCACAGTTTCTGCTTCAGATACCCTACGAGATTCCCACAATATGTATGAAAGTTGTAAAAGCAGTAAACGGTGACCGGCTTAACAGACTTCAAATTTACATTTTAAGGTTTATAGCAAATCTAAAGTTTATTACTTCCATGTTCCTTAAGCCCTCTATTACACTAGGCAACATGTGGCGGGCAACTTGTTGCCGAGGTCGTCTAGTAACATTGTTTATATGGGAGCCTATTATACTAAGCCACTTGTTGATATGGGTCGACAACTAGTGGATGACGGTGGACGAGAGCGGCAACTTCCCGACCACTCGGAAGTTGCTGACGCTGGACGTGGGGCATTGTTTCAGATGGGAGCTATTACACTGGGCAACATGTGGCGCACCACTCCCGCTTCCGCGCATGCGCACTTCGCCACAGACACCACCTTAACTGTGTCTGGGACGGCAGACGACAGGCCCAGTTGTCATTTCGCATTCAATAAGCAAGACATAACCTCTCTTCATTTTGGTATCAGTGACAGTTATGTCTGCTTTGATCAAGTCCAACAATTCATCAAATGATTGTTTTGACGTACGAAAATAGTTAAAAAAATTATTTTCGTCCACGCACAGATCATCGAACAGTGTGTAGTATAATCCTTTATCCATCCTTGTTGATGACATAGGGTGTATGTACATACGTCTTCTCCGAGCTCTGCGTCTTCTTTTCTTTAATAACAAAGCGAGCAGCAGAAGCTCTTCATTCCTTGACGCCATTTTCTCGACTTAAATCATCAACATGTGGCCGAGAGTTGCTCACCATTTTTAGCCCTCGTCAACTAGTTGTCCGAGGTCGGACAACTAGTTGCCCGCCACATGTTGCCTAGTGTAATAGAAGCCTTAGCCCTCTATTACACTAGGCAACATGTGGCGGGCAACTTGTTGCCGAGGTCGTCTATTAACATTGTTTATATGGGAGCCTATTATACTAAGCCACTTGTTGATATGGGTCGACAACTAGTGGATGACGGTGGACGAGATCTGCAACTTCCCGACCACTCGGAAGTTGCTGACGCTGGACGTGGGGCATTGTTTCAGATGGGAGCTATTACACTGGGCAACATGTGGCGCACCACTCCCGCTTCCGCGCATGCGCACTTCGCCACAGACACCACCTTAACTGTGTCTGGGACGGCAGACGACAGGCCACCAGGCCCAGTGTCATTTCGCATTCAATACGCAGTTATGTCTGCTTTGATCAAGTCCAACAATTCATCAAATGATTGTTTTGACATACGAAAATAGTTAAAAAAATTATTTTCGTCCGCGCACAGGTCATCGAACAGTGTGTAGTATAATCCTTTATCCATCCCTGTTGATAACATAGGGTGTATGTACATACGTCTTCTCTGAGCTCTGCGTCTTCTTTTCTTTAATAACAAAGTGAGCAGCAGAAGCTCTTCATTCCATGATGCCATTTTCTCGACTAAAATCATCAACATGTGGCCGAGAGTTGCTCACCATTTTTAGCCCTGGTCAACTAGTTGTCCGAGGTCGGACAACTAGTTGCCCGCCACTTGTTGCCTAGTGTAATAGAAGCCTAAGGAAATGGAAGTATGGTGATGGCAAAAAAAATCGTGTTCGAGATTATTGCAGATTCTGATTGTACTACAATCAAAACATGAAAAAAGTCATTTTTCAAAAAGTGTCTGTATGTGTGTGTCTGTCTGTCTTAGACTTTTTTCTATAGCAAACGATAACAGTCGCAAATTCAAACAGAATCAAATAATTTTTTGCATACAGCCCTGATTTGTAGAGTATTCAAGACCTATAGTTTTTGGTGAAGATCGGTTAAGGGAAAGGGGTAGTTTACCTGCAACGGTTTTTTTTAAATCAAGGGTAATTATTGTCTATGGCAAACGATAACAGCCGCAAATTCAAACAGAATGAAATAATTATTTGCATACAGCCCTGAATTGTAGAGTATTCAAGACCTATTGTTTTTGGTGAAGATCGGTTAAGGGGAAGGGGTAGTTTACCGGCAACATTTTATGTTTTAACAAAGGTATTTCCTATGGCAAACTATAACAGCCGCAAATTCAAACAGAATCAAATAAGTATTTGCATACAGCCCTGATTTGTAGAGAACTCAAGACCTACTGTTTTTGGTGAAGATCGGTTGAGGGAAAGGGGTAGTTTACCGGCAACGTTTTTTTTTTTATCAAGGGTAATTTTTGTCTATGGCAAACGATAACAGCCGCAAATTCAAACAGAATCAAATAATGTTTCGCATACAGCTCTGAATTATAGAGTTCTAAAGACCTGTTGTTTTTGGTGAAGATCGGTTAAGGGAAAGGGGTAGTTTACCTGCAACGTTTTATGTTTTAACAAGGGTATTTTCTATAGCAAACGATAACAGCCGCAAATTCAAACAGAATCAAATAATTATTTGCATACATCCCTGATTTGTAGAGTACTCAAGGACCTGTTGTGTTTGGTGAAGATCGGATAAGGGAAAGGGGTAATTTACCTGCAACATTTTTTTTTATCAAGGGTAATTTTTTTTTCTATGGCAAACGATAACAGCCGCAAATCCAAATAGAATCATATAATGTTTTGCATACAGCACTGAATTGTAGAGTTCTCAAGACCTGTTGGTGTTGGTGAAGATCGGTTAGTGTAGTTTACCAGCAACATTTTATGTTTTAACAAGGGTCATTTTTTCTATGACCAACGATAACTGCCGTAAATTCAAAGAAAATCAAATAATGTTTTGCATACATCCCTGATTTGTAGAGTACTCAAGACCTGTTGTGTTTGGTGAAGATCGGATAAGGGAAAGGGGTAATTTACCGGCAACATTTTTTTTATGAAGGGTAATTTTTTTTCTATGGCAAATGATAACAGCCGCAAATTCTAACAGAATCAAATAATTATTTGCATACAGCCCTGATTTGTAGAGTACTCAAGACCTGTTGTGTTTGGTGAAGATCGGTTAAGGGAGAGGGGTAATTTACCTGCAACATTTTTTTTAACAAGGGTAATTTTTTTTTCTATGGCAAACGATAACAGCCGCAAATTCAAATAGAATCATATAATGTTTTGCATACAGCACTGAATTGTAGAGTTCTCAAGACCTGTTGGTGTTGGTGAAGATCGGTTAAGGGAAAGGGGTAGTTTACCTGCAACATTTTATGTTTTAACAAGGGTAATTTTTTCTATGACCAACGATAACTGCCGTAAATTCAAAGAGAATCAAATACTTTTTTGTATGCATTCCTGAATTGTAAAGAAATGAAGGCCTGTTGATTTTAGTGAAGATCGGTTAAGGGAAAGGGGTAGTTTACCTGCCACTTTTTACATATGTGCCTGTGTTGTAGTGGACTCAAGGCCTATTGATTTTGGTGAACATCGGTTAGGGGGAAAGGGTAGTTTACCTGAAACCTTTATTGTTGTAACAAGAGTAAAGTACTTAATTTTGATAAATAAAGTATCCTGATAAGATCTTAATAATGCACTGTAGAAACGTAGATGAATTATCTATAAATGAAGAGGCTAGTTGATCGGGGTGGGCGTAATTTTCTATAAATGAAAATTATAGTTGAAGGGGGAGGGGATAATTTTTTATATATGTACTACGTTATCGGCAACAAAAAAGTAGTTTGTTGTTAAAATTCCTTCCCGTCCTGTTTGGCCGTAGACCAAAGTTTTCTGCAAAACCAGACGTTTTGGCAGTGCCATCGACTTCCATCATCAGTGAAAATCGAGTGCGATAACGTGAGGTGGTATACGTTAGTGACCACAGTACTGTGGTTAAGGCTGAAGCAGTAAGTAGAAAGAAGTAGTTTCTATGAAATATTTCATTTCAAAAATGATTTTAAATATAAGTCTTAGATCATGGAAGTCATGTATGGTTCTCCATACCGATATTTACATATGTGCATGAGTTGTAGAGGACTCAAGGCCTACCTATTTTGGACTCAAGGCCTACCTCCATACCGATATTTATTTATTTCCTAACACATAGGTCTAGCTAGAATAATGGTTTGTTATGGTGTGTGTGTGTATGCACCAACAGTGGTTAGCAACAATGTCAAGCGCAGAACAAATCAGAAGTATCAATAAATTTACCAAATTTTGGTACTGATCATATTTTGATCAGGTAAGTAAATACTATAACTGGTGGTTTTTGCCAGATCTTCGGTACTAGCAAAGCACACAATCGAATAATTGAGCGGTAGAAAAACAATAGTAAATATGACTTAATACCTAATTATTTCGAAATTAATTTGACACATACTGTGATTTCGTATTCACTTTTATTTCATATCGTTATCTTTCTTCACCTTATCGAAACTAACCATGGTGAAGGAGCAAAGTTTGTTTTATTACCATAGCTGTTTACTATACTGCACCTGGTTGGGAGCGGCTGCGGACATATCCCAATGTACGTATTAAATTATTGATCATGTAATATGAAAATAAACAAGTAGGCCTTCCATGCTGTGGAAAAGCAGGACTATGAAATCATAATAATTATTATACATAGTGTTCTATGCCAGTGCACTAAAAATCAAACTAAAATTATACACGGTATAATTTATACTGTGAAAAACATTAATTAATGCATAACAATAGAATAAATTTAGAAATGATGTAGAATTAGCCATCTACTCATTTCATGGCGCTTTGGCCCAGAAGCCCGGCTTCCGCAACAACGTCTTTCCACTCTTCCCTGTCTTGCGCCGTCCTCTAACTTCTAACTCCTATTTGTCTGAGGTCGATCGCCACCTGATCCAACCGTCTTATTCGTGGCCTTATTCCCAAGCGTCTCCCACCAGGTTGCTCAGCAAAAACCTTTTCGGGTCTCTCCCATCTACCATCCTTTAAACATAGCCAAGCCACAGCCACTTTATCCTTTTGCATATAGCCTAATACTGCCCACCAACTCTGAGTCATTACATAGATTCCTTAATTCTTTGTTGATCCTAATCCTCCAGTTGTCCCCCTCCATTACTGATCCATAGATTCTTCATAAGATTTTATGTTCCCATCCATTAATTCTTGTTTCTTGATTGCTAGACATTACCTATCTGGGGCTATCTCTCCGAGCCATACACTTGACTTTCTCCAGTCGCTTCACATTGGATGTAGTTTATGTCTATCCGTACTACATGATGCCGCGCTGCTGTCAACAAAATGTTACAAAATAATTTAAGATATATTTTTCTGTGACCTTGCTTTTTTTTGTTTTAACAAGTCACACAGTCGTTTTTTGTTGAATTATGGTATGTACTTGGATTATTTGTGACTTGTATGATGTGACTGAGCGAAATGGTCAGACTCGGTTTTAAATTACTGTAGGTGGAAGCTGGAAATTATTAAAAAGTTAATTATACAATTATATAACTGGTCACAAATCGCTGTAACAAAGTACTGGAAAATGTTATCAAGAATGTATTTCATGTCATATGGAAACTTAAAGAAGACGAGGAAAAGCAGAAAATTTGACGGCTTGACAAAAACCGCAATTCGGAAAGAGTGCACAGTTTCTGCTTCAGATACCCTACGAGATTCCCACAATATGTATGAAAGTTGTAAAAGCAGTAAACGGTGACCGGCTTAACAGACTTCAAATTTACATTTTAAGGTTTATAGCAAATCTAAAGTTTATTACTTCCATGTTCCTTAAGCCCTCTATTACACTAGGCAACATGTGGCGGGCAACTTGTTGCCGAGGTCGTCTAGTAACATTGTTTATATGGGAGCCTATTATACTAAGCCACTTGTTGATATGGGTCGACAACTAGTGGATGACGGTGGACGAGAGCGGCAACTTCCCGACCACTCGGAAGTTGCTGACGCTGGACGTGGGGCATTGTTTCAGATGGGAGCTATTACACTGGGCAACATGTGGCGCACCACTCCCGCTTCCGCGCATGCGCACTTCGCCACAGACACCACCTTAACTGTGTCTGGGACGGCAGACGACAGGCCCAGTTGTCATTTCGCATTCAATACGCAAGACATAACCTCTCTTCATTTTGGTATCAGTGACAGTTATGTCTGCTTTGATCAAGTCCAACAATTCATCAAATGATTGTTTTGACGTACGAAAATAGTTAAAAAAATTATTTTCGTCCACGCACAGATCATCGAACAGTGTGTAGTATAATCCTTTATCCATCCTTGTTGATGACATAGGGTGTATGTACATACGTCTTCTCCGAGCTCTGCGTCTTCTTTTCTTTAATAACAAAGCGAGCAGCAGAAGCTCTTCATTCCTTGACGCCATTTTCTCGACTTAAATCATCAACATGTGGCCGAGAGTTGCTCACCATTTTTAGCCCTCGTCAACTAGTTGTCCGAGGTCGGACAACTAGTTGCCCGCCACATGTTGCCTAGTGTAATAGAAGCCTTAGCCCTCTATTACACTAGGCAACATGTGGCGGGCAACTTGTTGCCGAGGTCGTCTAGTAACATTGTTTATATGGGAGCCTATTATACTAAGCCACTTGTTGATATGGGTCGACAACTAGTGGATGACGGTGGACGAGATCTGCAACTTCCCGACCACTCGGAAGTTGCTGACGCTGGACGTGGGGCATTGTTTCAGATGGGAGCTATTACACTGGGCAACATGTGGCGCACCACTCCCGCTTCCGCGCATGCGCACTTCGCCACAGACACCACCTTAACTGTGTCTGGGACGGCAGACGACAGGCCACCAGGCCCAGTGTCATTTCGCATTCAATACGCAGTTATGTCTGCTTTGATCAAGTCCAACAATTCATCAAATGATTGTTTTGACATACGAAAATAGTTAAAAAAATTATTTTCGTCCGCGCACAGGTCATCGAACAGTGTGTAGTATAATCCTTTATCCATCCCTGTTGATAACATAGGGTGTATGTACATACGTCTTCTCTGAGCTCTGCGTCTTCTTTTCTTTAATAACAAAGTGAGCAGCAGAAGCTCTTCATTCCTTGATGCCATTTTCTCGACTAAAATCATCAACATGTGGCCGAGAGTTGCTCACCATTTTTAGCCCTGGTCAACTAGTTGTCCGAGGTCGGACAACTAGTTGCCCGCCACATGTTGCCTAGTGTAATAGAAGCCTAAGGAAATGGAAGTATGGTGATGGCAAAAAAAATCGTGTTCGAGATTATTGCAGATTCTGATTGTACTACAATCAAAACATGAAAAAAGTCATTTTTCAAAAAGTGTCTGTATGTGTGTGTCTGTCTGTCTTAGACTTTTTTCTATAGCAAACGATAACAGTCGCAAATTCAAACAGAATCAAATAATTTTTTGCATACAGCCGTGATTTGTAGAGTATTCAAGACCTATAGTTTTTGGTGAAGATCGGTTAAGGGAAAGGGGTAGTTTACCAGCAACGGTTTTTTTTAAATCAAGGGTAATTATTGTCTATGGCAAACGATAACAGCCGCAAATTCAAACAGAATGAAATAATTATTTGCATACAGCCCTGAATTGTAGAGTATTCAAGACCTATTGTTTTTGGTGAAGATCGGTTAAGGGGAAGGGGTAGTTTACTGGCAACATTTTATGTTTTAACAAAGGTATTTCCTATGGCAAACTATAACAGCCGCAAATTCAAACAGAATCAAATAAGTATTTGCATACAGCCCTGATTTGTAGAGAACTCAAGACCTACTGTTTTTGGTGAAGATCGGTTGAGGGAAAGGGGTAGTTTACCGGCAACATTTTTTTTTTTATCAAGGGTAATTTTTGTCTATGGCAAACGATAACAGCCGCAAATTCAAACAGAATCAAATAATGTTTCGCATACAGCTCTGAATTATAGAGTTCTAAAGACCTGTTGTTTTTGGTGAAGATCGGTTAAGGGAAAGGGGTAGTTTACCTGCAACGTTTTATGTTTTAACAAGGGTATTTTCTATAGCAAACGATAACAGCCGCAAATTCAAACAGAATCAAATAATTATTTGCATACATCCCTGATTTGTAGAGTACTCAAGGACCTGTTGTGTTTGGTGAAGATCGGATAAGGGAAAGGGGTAATTTACCTGCAACATTTTTTTTTATCAAGGGTAATTTTTTTTTCTATGGCAAACGATAACAGCCGCAAATCCAAATAGAATCATATAATGTTTTGCATACAGCACTGAATTGTAGAGTTCTCAAGACCTGTTGGTGTTGGTGAAGATCGGTTAGTGTAGTTTACCAGCAACATTTTATGTTTTAACAAGGGTCATTTTTTCTATGACCAACGATAACTGCCGTAAATTCAAAGAAAATCAAATAATGTTTTGCATACATCCCTGATTTGTAGAGTACTCAAGACCTGTTGTGTTTGGTGAAGATCGGATAAGGGAAAGGGGTAATTTACCGGCAACATTTTTTTTATGAAGGGTAATTTTTTTTCTATGGCAAATGATAACAGCCGCAAATTCTAACAGAATCAAATAATTATTTGCATACAGCCCTGATTTGTAGAGTACTCAAGACCTGTTGTGTTTGGTGAAGATCGGTTAAGGGAGAGGGGTAATTTACCTGCAACATTTTTTTTATCAAGGGTAATTTTTTTTTCTATGGCAAACGATAACAGCCGCAAATTCAAATAGAATCATATAATGTTTTGCATACAGCACTGAATTGTAGAGTTCTCAAGACCTGTTGGTGTTGGTGAAGATCGGTTAAGGGAAAGGGGTAGTTTACCTGCAACATTTTATGTTTTAACAAGGGTAATTTTTTCTATGACCAACGATAACTGCCGTAAATTCAAAGAGAATCAAATACTTTTTTGTATGCATTCCTGAATTGTAAAGAAATGAAGGCCTGTTGATTTTAGTGAAGATCGGTTAAGGGAAAGGGGTAGTTTACCTGCCACTTTTTACATATGTGCCTGTGTTGTAGTGGACTCAAGGCCTATTGATTTTGGTGAACATCGGTTAGGGGGAAAGGGTAGTTTACCTGAAACCTTTATTGTTGTAACAAGAGTAAAGTACTTAATTTTGATAAATAAAGTATCCTGATAAGATCTTAATAATGCACTGTAGAAACGTAGATGAATTATCTATAAATGAAGAGGCTAGTTGATCGGGGTGGGCGTAATTTTCTATAAATGAAAATTATAGTTGAAGGGGGAGGGGATAATTTTTTATATATGTACTACGTTATCGGCAACAAAAAAGTAGTTTGTTGTTAAAATTCCTTCCCGTCCTGTTTGGCCGTAGACCAAAGTTTTCTGCAAAACCAGACGTTTTGGCAGTGCCATCGACTTCCATCATCAGTGAAAATCGAGTGCGATAACGTGAGGTGGTATACGTTAGTGACCACAGTACTGTGGTTAAGGCTGAAGCAGTAAGTAGAAAGAAGTAGTTTCTATGAAATATTTCATTTCAAAAATGATTTTAAATATAATTCTTAGATCATGGAAGTCATGTATGGTTCTCCATACCGATATTTACATATGTGCATGAGTTGTAGAGGACTCAAGGCCTACCTATTTTGGACTCAAGGCCTACCTCCATACCGATATTTATTTATTTCCTAACACATAGGTCTAGCTAGAATAATGGTTTGTTATGGTGTGTGTGTGTATGCACCAACAGTGGTTAGCAACAATGTCAAGCGCAGAACAAATCAGAAGTATCAATAAATTTACCAAATTTTGGTACTGATCATATTTTGATCAGGTAAGTAAATACTATAACTGGTGGTTTTTGCCAGATCTTCGGTACTAGCAAAGCACACAATCGAATAATTGAGCGGTAGAAAAACAATAGTAAATATGACTTAATACCTAATTATTTCGAAATTAATTTGACACATACTGTGATTTCGTATTCACTTTTATTTCATATCGTTATCTTTCTTCACCTTATCGAAACTAACCATGGTCAAGGAGCAAAGTTTGTTTTATTCCCATAGCTGTTTACTATACTGCACCTGGTTGGGAGCGGCTGCGGACATATCCCAATGTACGTATTAAATTATTGATCATGTAATATGAAAATAAACAAGTAGGCCTTCCATGCTGTGGAAAAGCAGGACTATGAAATCATAATAATTATTATACATAGTGTTCTATGCCAGTGCACTAAAAATCAAACTAAAATTATACACGGTATAATTTATACTGTGAAAAACATTAATTAATGCATAACAATAGAATAAATTTAGAAATGATGTAGAATTAGCCATCTACTCATTTCATGGCGCTTTGGCCCAGAAGCCCGGCTTCCGCAACAACGTCTTTCCACTCTTCCCTGTCTTGCGCCGTCCTCTAACTTCTAACTCCTATTTGTCTGAGGTCGATCGCCACCTGATCCAACCGTCTTATTCGTGGCCTTATTCCCAAGCGTCTCCCACCAGGTTGCTCAGCAAAAACCTTTTCGGGTCTCTCCCATCTACCATCCTTTAAACATAGCCAAGCCACAGCCACTTTATCCTTTTGCATATAGCCTAATACTGCCCACCAACTCTGAGTCATTACATAGATTCCTTAATTCTTTGTTGATCCTAATCCTCCAGTTGTCCCCCTCCATTACTGATCCATAGATTCTTCATAAGATTTTATGTTCCCATCCATTAATTCTTGTTTCTTTATGCTAGACATTACCTATCTGGGGCTATCTCTCCGAGCCATACACTTGACTTTCTCCAGTCGCTTCACATTGGATGTAGTTTATGTCTATCCGTACTACATGATGCCGCGCTGCTGTCAACAAAATGTTACAAAATAATTTAAGATATATTTTTCTGTGACCTTGCTTTTTTTTGTTTTAACAAGTCACACAGTCGTTTTTTGTTGAATTATGGTATGTACTTGGATTATTTGTGACTTGTATGATGTGACTGAGCGAAATGGTCAGACTCGGTTTTAAATTACTGTAGGTGGAAGCTGGAAATTATTAAAGTTAATTATACAATTATATAACTGGTCACAAATTGCTGTAACAAAGTACTGGAAAATGTTATCAAGAATAGGAGCTTCTGTATTTCATGTCATATGGAAACTTAAAGAAGACGAGGAAAAGCAGAAAATTTGACGGCTTGACAAAAACCGCAATTCGGAAAGAGTGCACAGTTTCTGCTTCAGATACCCTACGAGATTCCCGCAATATGTATGAAAGTTGTAAAAGCAGTAAACGGTGACCGGCTTAACAGACTTCAAATTTACATTTTAAGGTTTATAGCAAATCTAAAGTTTATTACTTCCATGTTCCTTAAGGAAATGGAAGTATGGTGATGGCAAAAAAAATCGTGTTCGAGATTATTGCAGATTCTGATTGTACTACACTCAAAACATGAAAAAAGTCATTTTTCAAAAAGTGTCTGTATGTGTGTGTCTGTCCGTCTTAGACTTTTTTCTATAGCAAACGATAACAGTCGCAAATTCAAACAGAATCAAATAATTTTTTGCATAAAGCCCTGATTTGTAGAGTATTCAAGACCTATTGTTTTTGTGAAGATCGGTTAAGGGAAAGGGGTAGTTTACCTGCAACAGTTTTTTTAAAATCAAGGGTAATTTTTGTCTATGGCAAACGATAACAGCTGCAAATTCAAACAGAATGAAATAATTATTTGCATACAGCCCTGAATTGTAGAGTATTCAAGACCTATTGTTTTTGGTGAAGATCGGTTAAGGGGAAGGGGTAGTTTACCTGCAACATTTTATGTTTTAACAAAGGTATTTCCTATGGCAAATGATAACAGCCGCAAATTCAAACAGAATCAAATTATGTTTCGCATACCGCTCTGAATTATAGAGTTCTAAAGACCTGTTGTTTTTGGTGAAGATCGGTTAAGGGAAAGGGGTAGTTTACCTGCAACGTTTTATGTTTTAAAAGGGGATTTTCTATGGCAAACTATAACAGCCGCAAATTCAAACAGAATCAAATAAGTATTTGCATACAGCCCTGATTTGTAGAGAACTCAAGACCTACTGTTTTTGGTGAAGATCGGTTGAGGGAAAGGGGTAGTTTACCGGCAACGTTTTTTTATCAAGGGTAATTTTTGTCTATGGCAAACGATAACAGCCGCAAATTCAAACAGAATCAAATAATGTTTCACATACAGCTCTGAATTATAGAGTTTTAAAGACCTGTTGGTGTTGGTGAAGATCGGTTAAGGGAAAGGGGTAGTTTACCAGCAACATTTTATGTTTTAACAAGTGTCATTTTTTCTATGACCAACGATAACTGCCGTAAATTCAAAGAGAATCAAATAATGTTTTGCATACAGCCTTGAATTGTAGTGCACTCAAGACCTGTTGTGTTTGGTGATGATCGGTTAAGGGAAATGGGTAATTTACCTGCAACATTTTTTTTATCAAGGGTAATTTTTTTTTCTATGGCAAACGATAACAGCCGCAAATTCAAATAGAAACATATAATGTTTTGCATACAGCACTGAATTGTAGAGTTCTCAAGACCTGTTGGTGTTGGTGAAGATCGGTTAAGGGAAAGGGGTAGTTTACCTGCAACATTTTATGTTTTAACAAGGGTAATTTTTTCTATGACCAACGATAACTGCCGTAAATTCAAAGAGAATCAAATACTTTTTTGTATGCGTTCCTGAATTGTAAAGAAATGAAGGCCTGTTGATTTTAGTGAAGATCGGTTAAGGGAAAGGGGTAGTTTACCTGCAACTTTTTACATATGTGCCTGTGTTGTAGTGGACTCGAGGCCTATTGATTTTGGTGAACATCGGTTAGGAGGAAAGGGTAGTTTACCTGAAACCTTTATTGTTGTAACAAGAGTAAAGTACTTAATTTTGATAAATAAAGTATCCTTATAAGATCTTAATAATGCACTGTAGAAACGTAGATGAAATATCTATAAATGAAGAGGCTAGTTGATCGGGGTGGGAGTAATTTTCTTTAAATGAAAATTATAGTTGAAGGGGGAGGGGATAATTTTTTATATATGTACTACGTTATCGGCAACAAAGAAGTAGTTTGTTGTTAAAATTCCTTCCCGTCCTGTTTGGCCGTAGACCAAAGTTTTCTGCAAAACCAGACGTTTCGGCAGTGCCATCGACTTCCATCATCAGTGAAAATCGAGTGCGATAACGTGAGGTGGTATACGTTAGTGACCACAGTACTGTGGTTAAGGCTGAAGCAGTAAGTAGAAAGAAGTAGTTTCTATGAAATATTTCATTTCAAAAATGATTTTAAATATAATTCTTAGATCATGGAAGTCATGTATGGTTCTCCATACCGATATTTACATATGTGCCTGAGTTGTAGAGGACTCAAGGCCTACCTATTTTGGTGAAGATCGGTTAAGGGAAAGTGATAGTTTACCTGCCACTATTAATGTTTTAACAAGAGTAATTGTTTCTATAACGAACGATAACTGCCGCACATTCAAACATAATCAAATAAGTTTTTACATGCATCCCTGAATTGTAGAGCTCTCAAGACCTTTTGTTTTTGGTGAAGATCGGTTAAGGGAAAGGGGTAGTTTACCTCCAACATTTTATGTGATAACAAGAGAAATTTTTTCATGATGAACGATAACTGCCGTAAATTCAAACAGAATCAAATAATTTTGTACGTATGAGCCTGAGTTGTAGAGGACTCGAGGCCTACCTATTTTGGTGAAGATCGGTTAAGGGAAAGTGGTAGTTTACCTGCCACTATTAATGTTTTAACAAGAGTAATTGTTTCTATAACGAACGATAACTGCCGCACATTCAAACATAATCAAATAAGTTTTTACATGCATCCCTGAATTGTAGAGCTCTCAAGACCTTTTGTTTTTGGTGAAGATCGGTTAAGGGAAAGGGGTAGTTTACCTCCAACATTTTATGTGATAACAAGAGAAATTTTTTCATGATGAACGATAACTGCCGCACATTCAAACAGAATCAAATAATGTTTTGCATGCATCCCGCAATTGTAGAGTTCTCAAGACCTATAAATGAAGAGGCTAGTTGAACAGGGTGGGGGTAATTTTCTATAAATGAAAATTATAGTTGAAGTGGGAGGGAATAATTTTTATATGTGTACTACATTATCGGCAACAAAGTAATAGTTTTTTGTTAAAATTCCTTCCCGGGCTGTTTGGCTGTAGTCCAATGTTTTTTGCAAAACCAAACATTTCAGCAGTGCCGTCAACAGCCGTCATCAGTGAAAATCGAGTGCGATAACGTGTGGTGGTATACGTTAGTGACCACAGTACTGTGGTTAAGGCTGAAGCAATAAGTGGAAAGAAGTAGTTTCTATGGAAACATTTCATTTCGTAAATGATTTTAAATATAAATCTTAGAACATGGCAGTCATGTATGGGTCTCCATTCTGATATTTTTCTATGGCAAACGATAACAGCCGCAAATTCAAACAGAATCAAATAATTTTTTGCATACAGCCCTGATTTGTAGAGTACTCAAGACCTATTGTTTTTGGTGAAGATCGGTCAAGGGAAGGGGGTAGTTTACCTGCATCTTTTTTTTTAAATCCTGAGCTATAGAGAAGCTGGTCTGTTGATTTTGGTGAAGATCGGTTAAGGGAAAGGGGTAGTTTACATGCAACATTTTATATTGTAACAAGAGAACGTTTTTCATGAAGAACGATAACTGCCATAAATTCAAACAGAATCAAATAATTTTTTATATATGTGCCTGAGTTGTAGAGGACTCAAGGCGTATTTATTTTGGTGAAGATCGGTTAAGGGAAAGGGGTAGTTTACCTGCAACTTTTTTTTTTACATCAAGGGTAATTTTTTTCTATGGCAAATGATAACAGCCGCAAATTCAAACAGAATCAAATAATGTTTTGCATACAGCCCTGAATTGTAGAGTTCTCAAGACCTATTGTTTTTGGTGAAAATCGGTTAAGGGAAAGGGGTAGTTTACCTGCAACGTTTTATGTTTTAACAAGGGTATTTTCTATGGCAAATGATAACAGCTGCAAATTCAAACAGAAACGAATAATATTTTGCATACAGCCCTGAATTGTAGAGGACTCAAGACCTATTGATTTTGGTGAAGATAAGTTGAGAGAAAGGGGTAGTTTACCTGCAACGTTTTATGTGATAACAAGGTTAATTTTGTCTATGACGAACGATAACTGCCGTAGATTCAAACATAATCAAATACGTTTTTGCATACGTCCCTAAATTGTAGAGAACTCAAGGCCTGTTGATTTTGGTGAAGATCGGTTAGGGGAAAGGGGTAGTTTACCTGCAACATTTTATGTTGTAACAAGAGAAATTTTTTCATGACGAACAATAACTGCCGTAAATTCAAACAGAATTAAATAATTTTTTACATATGTGCCTGAGTTGTAGAAGACTCAAGGCATTTTGGTGAAGATCAGTTACAGGGAAAGCTGAAACATGTTTTGTTGTAATAAGAGTAAAGTACTTAATTTTGATAAATAAAGTATCCTGATAAGAAGATCTTAATAATCCACTGTAGAAACGTTGATGAAATATCTATAAATGAAGAGGCTAGATGAACGGGGGGGGGGGTAATATTCTGTAAATGAAAATTACAGTTGATGGGGGAGTGGATAATTTTTATATGTGTACTACGTTATCGGCAACAAAGTAGTAGTTTGTTGTTAAAATTTCTTCCCGCGCTGTTTGGCTGTAGTCCAATGTTTTCTGCGAAACCAAACGTTTCAGCAGTGCCGTCAACTGCCATCATCAGTGAAAATCAAGTGCGATAACGTGTGGTGGTATACGTTAGTGACCACAGTACTGTGGTTAAGGCTGAAGCAATAAGTGGAAAGAAGTAGTTTGTATAGAAACATTTCATTTCAAAAATGATTTTAAATATAAATCTTAGAACATAGAAGTCATGTATGGTTCTCCATACTGATATTTTTTAAAGTAAAATACAAACTATTTTAGAACAGTATTCAAAATAATACAATTTCACTTAACCATGCTATACAATTGTTATTTTCATTTCAAAACCATTACGTTTCTTTATTGTCGTGTTCTGCTTGTTATAAACATAAATTAGCATCTTCAAGTCTGATCAGCTGTAATACAGTGTATTTGGTTTCCTACGTGACAATCTGACATCTTGCGTAAGTAATTGCACGTTGCGTGTCAATGTGGACACTTGTTTGAAGGGATACTATACCATTGTCAATGTAATTACTCAAATAATGTGTAATTATTGCCAAAGTAAAATCAAAATATATACTATTCGGATGATGCTTAGGTAAATGCAAACGTATAAAAGTAAACTTGGGTTACTAGCCAGAACAGAAAAAAATTAGGTTGACTAAATAATACGTACAATCTAGGAGCACATGGGTTTAGGGAAGAGAGTGGTGCACATGGATTGCGTGCACATTAGAAGTTATCATGAACAAATTTGAATTTAAATTTGTTGTGCCCCACGTTCTTTGGGAGCCAATTTATATAATGTATGAATTTACTACAATCTCTTTGGGAGCCAATTCATACAACGTGCAATTATGCTAATTTATGGAATTTAATTATGTAATTATCCAATTAGGTTAATTTATGTCAAATTAATTTAAATTACGTAATATATTAATTACTTTGATGTGATTGACTGTGTTCATTAACGATTCGCATAATTACTGCACTGAGACTCTTAAAGTTGTATAAAAACAATATAGGAAAATTTACTACAAATAATTCAATTGACGTTAGTGTTTGTTACAAGGTAAAATGACAATAATGAACGCATAAATACTTAGCAAATAAATACTTATTTATTTAACATTATTCAAATAAAGAAAACTTCCGATATATGGATATAAATTATGCCCTGTAAGTACATTCATAAAAGAAAACATATATATAAGAATACAAATTACAGTATGAATTCATTACGTCGTTCGCTGAAAAACACACATATATATTATAACGATTCATATTAGCGTCCTAACTGAGCGTTATATGAAAGTGTCTGACGGAGGCAGTATAGCAGCGTAAGCAAGAGAGAGAGCGTACAATCGCAGCCATCTCACTCTAACCATGTCACAGCGACATCAGATACTGGTACAAACATGAAATTTTACTCAATACAAATTTATCAGTTCAACCTGTGATAACTTAAAAAACTAATAAATATACGGCAATTCTGAAACCAGCATTGTATTCAGCAAGTGAAGCTTTATAAGTAGCCGCAATCTCAGTTAATATAATTAACAATTGAAGAAGTTATACGGAAGATGTACGTCAAAAGGAATAATGAGAGAATTATGCTACGTAGGAATTAGGTGTTTTCACACACACACACACAGATAAAGACCTAAGCAACAATATTCTGTGGTCAGATCTTTGAAAACACGTTTGCAAATACCTGTAATCAATCGATTTGCAAACACAGGAAGTACGATTTTAACTAGAAATTCTCTGCAGTTTCAAACCTGTCAAGGGGTGTTTTGTCGACCTGTTCGAGATTGTCGAAACTGGAAAACGCATGATTTATTTGAACAACCAATCAGCATCCAGTATTTAAGAATAAAAGCGTAATTAAGATCAAATTCGAGAAGTAGTCCGCAGTGAAGATGAACTAATATCGTTCAACAACTCTCGCTGCGTAAAACAACGTTAATTAATTAAATTATTAATTAATTAATCATCAGCCGTGAAGGACCTATGTGACAGAAGGCTACAGCATCTGTAATTGCCAGGGCATCTTCTACAGCATTGATCAACATCAATTCTTCTGTGCAAAACCATCAAAAGGAGGACCTCTACAGTTTCCTATCGTCGGTCAACGCATCAAACAGTAAGAAATAGATTCATTGATCAATGAAATAAGCACTAAATAAATACAAATTTTAAAAGACACTAAGCATTTCACACTTTCTATTTTAATTATAAGATTAGCTCTAACATAGTATAGGAGTGTTGAATGGAAAGTGGGGTGTAGTATTGGACGTGCAAATTATTGCAGACCTGTTCTTTAGCACCGGTTTGGGAGATAGCAATCTCTTAATCAAACCAGATAAGAGCCATAGGTCGTTTGAATGTCTTAATCGTTACTTTTCACACTCACTCAGTAATTATAAGTGTTAGGGTAGAAATAAGTCCTACCATTAGCATTTACAAGTTTAAAAATAATTGATTAAAACGTTAATTAAAATAATCAAGCAAATATTAAAGTATTATTTGTAACGATTCACCTTGAAAACCACAATCACTGAACAAATCCTGAGAAAGAGTGTCTCCATGCGCTGAGCTAAGCTGAAACCGTGTCATTTGTATCTGGGATTTGTTCTGGCGCCCAGGTAAAGTAATATCACGGGTAAGTAACATTTATCTAACATTACAAATATTAGATAATTGTGTTAGATGAAAGGGAACGTCGTATAGATTTGGCGCCGCAACTAAGGGGCACGATTAAAGCACCATAGATAGAAATAAGTTATATATAAATTTGGCGCAGCCAATTAAGAAGCTCGATTAAACACAAAAGAAAGTTATATAATTTGGCGTTGCTTTTACCCAAGTGATTAGTTAAATTGTAATATTAATAAATTGAAAAGAAGTGGAATTCAAGGTTACAAATAACTGTTAAATAATTGTTAAATTAATTTGTTAAAAATAAATTTAAAAATGGCTAAATCATCATCAGTAGATAAGGCAGCAATTGAGCAAATGTTTAAGCAGTTGACCACTAAAATGGATGAAACAAAGGGTCAATTGTCTAATGAAATAAAAGATACTAATAGTAAAATTGAAAAAATAGAAAGTAAAATTGAAAGTACAAATAGTCAATTAAATAGTGAATTATCAAAGAAAATTGATGAAAATAATAAAAGTTTAGAAGAAAGTAATCAAAAATTAATAACAGATGTTAATAATAAAGTAGAGCAAACAAATAAATATTTATTAGTGAAATGAAACAAATAAACGAAAATTTGTCTAGCCAAATAGAACAAAGTAGTAAAGAGGCTACATTTAAAATAGATGAAGAAATAACAAATTTAGCTACTAATTTAGCTGGTAAAATAGATGAGAGTAATAATAGGTTTGATAAACATATCGAAGAGGTTAAAACTACATTAGAGGAATTTAGAAAACAAGTAAACACTAGTTTTCGCTGTCAAGACGAAAAACTAAATAAGTTTAGAAACAAATTTCATGAAAGGTTAGAACAAAAAGTAACCCTCATTAATCAACAATTCAGTGAAGTAACAGCTGAATTAAAAACACAATCGCTTCTAAATAAAGAAGAAATCCAGAATACTATGGAATAGTGTACCCAACTGGGAGAGAAAAATTAAAGAAGTTAAGAAACAGGTAGAGAGTAAGGCTAACAGTGACGAAGTACATCAAAAGATGGAACAGCAGTTGAAGGTAATGCGGGAAGATCTGGCTAAAGCAATGAAGTCACAGCAAACCAAAATAGTGAGGTGTGGCGGCTATAAGGAAGAACCGGAAAACCTTGCATTTTCAGGAAACCCACATGAGAATCCTGTGGAATTTCTAAAGCTGTTTGAAGCGTATGTAACTCGTGTAAATCCACTGATGGACGACGAGGACAAGAAGGACATGTTAGGTCGATTTCTCAAGAATTGGGCAGGTACGTGGTGGAAAGTCATCTCGGACAGAGTCCAAACCTACTCAGACTTCAGAGAAAAATTCCTTGCTCAGTACTGGAATGTTCAGATACAAAGAAGGGTACGCGATCATCTAGAATTTGGTAAGTATCATCCGTCAATGAATATGACAACCACCAATTATGTACTTAACGTAATGGCGCAAGTCAAGCATCTAACACCACCAATAGAAGAGAGACACCTAGTATATAAGCTAGCGTGTCATTTCTCAGAACGCACTAGAGTAGCAACCACTACTAGAGGAGTGGATACTCTAGAAAAGTTCATAACGGTTGTAGATGAGTGTCAAGATTTAGAGAGGGACCTAAAGCGTGTTAGTAATCAGCTGAGTAACTACTCTAGAGGCGATCATCAAGAACCAACTTTCTACTCAACTAAGAGGAGAGACAATGAACACCCGAAAGAAAAAAGGTTTACCCCATATCCGGGTAATAAACCACAAAATATACCGGAATTGGAGGAGAAGGGTAGAAGTAGGAGTATAGAAAACAAACCAAATAAAGGGTATAAAGTATGTAAAACAACTATAACCTCTACCGAGCAGCAACCGTCGACTAGTAAAATGAATACGGGAAACGGGAAACCACTGCAGGTAGAAAAGAAACAAAACTAAACCTACCATTACCTGCAGTGAAACAACCAAAGAAAACAGGTAAAAAGAACGTAGCTAATAATATAAAACAAGTGAGTGATAGGGAGTTCTTATTAAAAGAGGAGCAAGAAGTGGGTAGAAACCATTATCCTGAATGTCCGGAAATAATTTGTAAGATCAGTAATCTACTAGTAAGAGCGCTTATAGACACTGGCAGTGAAGTTACCTGTGTTAGCTCAAAATTTGTAGATAATTGTCAGTTGCGAAATTGTCCCAGACTACCCGTAAAACATTGTAATGTACAGGGAGCCACTGGAGCCAAAATGCACAAGATAACTGAACAAATATATTTACCTGTCAATTTAAATGGTAACCAAACCCAAATTGTAGCTCTTATAGTCCCGAAACTCATTCATGATTGTATTATTGGGGTAGATACGTTACTTGAATAGAAAGCAAAAATAAATTTTAAAAGAAATACCATTACGATGGAAATTAATACAAATAAAATAAAGGTAAACATTAAAGAATTTAAGCTTTGGAAGTCGGTAAGTGTAATAAAGAACTGTAAGCAGCTAAAGTCATTTCTAGGTTTAGCTAACTACTATCAGAAGTTTACAAGTAAATACGCGGAAAGTACTGTTCCATTGTTAAAGTTGTTAAACAAAGGGATTAAATGGAAGTGGACAAAGGACCACGATGAAGCGCTGCAACAAGTGAAAAGTCTTTTTATAAATACTGTTGTATTAAATCATCCAAGGATAGGAGAAAGATTTTACTTGCAAACAGATGCCAGCAATATTGCTATTGGAGCACACTTGTATCAGATTGATGAGAAGGGCCAAAAAGCGGTATTAGGATTTGTAAGTCGCACACTTAAAGGGGCAGAATTAAACTATTTTACGACAGAAAAAGAGCTATTAGCGATAGTGCATAGCCTGTCAAAGTTTAGAAGTTATATTCTGGGTGCTAAACTTACTATAATCACCGACAATAAGGCGTTAGTATTTTTATTAAAGTGTAAATTGCTAGGTGCACATCTGACTCGTTGGATCTTGGCGATACAAGAGTATCAATTTGAAATACATATAACGATAAAATGTCTAAATAAAATTTTTTTTGTAAGTGGACGGTGTAACGAGGGTTGCTGACAGATATACGATGGCTCGGTAACATGTTGTTCAAGACAAGGGAATGCAAGGGTTTAGGCGAACAATGCCTAAAGTCGCAGCAGTTGTATGGTGAAGCGAATTGCGGGTGACGCGCAACGACCCAAGATAGACAAAGGCGAAATATGTCACTAAAAAGAAACAATACAAAGGAAAAGCCTGACTTGAGTAGACAATACGCGTGCACTATGAACGAACGACGGGACGTCCAGCTTTACCAGAAGGGTACGCGATGAAGAAAGGCTTGGAGAGCAAGATATAGCAGCTGTCTGGAATACTCAGAATTGACCACACTCATCGTGGGAACGACTAGGAGAAACTAGTTGACAATACGAGCAATTGGTCACGGGTAAGAAGCAGGGCACATGCTGAACAAAAAGAGCAGATGAAAAGGGCCACACAACAATTAAAAGCACTGTATCTATCAAGGACAAGTACGCCAAAATACGAGGGTGATAGACAGCCGTGAAATTGGTCATCCGACTCAAACGATGGGGTGGAGCCAACCATGAACGGGTATGGGCGGAGTAACTTGTGGGAGTACAAGGAGGGACTTTCTCAAGGAATACAGAGAAAGAACCAATGGAAACAAAGCTGAAGTACGAAAATGGACTTAAGTGGGGAAAAGTAAGAAAATAGGGGGAAAAGTAGAGGAAATGATAAATACACAGGACGAGGGTGAGATTAGGGAGTCTTTACAAAATTTTCGAGAGTCTTTACTAAAAACGTCGGGAGTCGATAACTAAAGTTACGGAGAGTCGATGAAGTCCGTTATAATGATTCGGAGTAGTGACTAAAACACTTAAAAGTTTTTACTAAAAACCTTCGTAAGTCGATAACTAACGTTACGAAGAGTCGGTGAAGTCCGGTATAATGATTCGGAGTAGTGACTAAACACTTAGAGAGTCGAGCTAAAGTTTATGGAAATTCGAAGTAACGGTTCGGATAGTTTACTTAGAATCAAGTGATGTCATCGATAAAACGATCTGTGAAGTGAAAATAAATGTATAATAGTGAAAGTGTATATGTGTAAATTACTTCATGTAGGAGTTACATTCCTTATGCACGCAATGAGACAGTCTTCAACGCAATTGAAGGAGCGTCTACATCTCCATACGCTGAATTAAGTAGTAGAGAGAGAGAGAGTCCAGAATGACGACGCGCTGTAGTTTATGGAATACGTCCTCAAAGTAAATTTTTTATGTATTAATTTTATTTCTAAATCACCTGTCTGTCTCTCTAAAAGAATCCACATAGAGAATTTCATAATATAGGATATACTCATTTAAAACTTACTTATAAATGATAAAATCACAGTGTTTTAAAATTATAGAGAATTATAGACAGCACATTACAATGAATCCATTTAAAATTATACTTTATAATGAAATGAGCAATTAGTTTGTAAGAAGTAATTCATGTTTTAATGATACTATGATACTCAAAAGTAATATTAGGATAAAAGGAATACTGAAGTGTGAAGAGATATTTTAGTTTCTTTTATAATTGTTTTTTTATTGGTAGAAATAATGTATTAAAATAATTCTTAATAACAAATTGTTAATCAAATTTGTACTATGATACCAATAACAATAATCGTTAACATAATAAATGTAGTAGTATACAGACAAACCCGTCTTATATATTTATTGAAGAAAACCATATTAAATTAATCATTAGCATTAGCTGTCAATTCCTTCCAAGTAATATTAAATAATAGAGTAATACAACCTGTGATTACATAACTACTAATGACTAAATTATTATCACAATTAAAAACCCCGAGATAGTAAACGTTGACAATTAATATTAGCATTGCATTTGACGCCCACACTAGGGCATAAATAATATCAGAGTTATATTTGGCGCTCCAACAACGCGGGGCTATATAGAGTAAAGATTTACATAATTAAGATAATCAATTAATTTATGCAAGTAAATTTGCATAAATAATATTTAGTTATATTTGGCGCCCACACGCACGGCTTGACAAATAAAAGTATAATTGTTAAGCGGGCAGAGAACAGACAGGGTGCATGTTAATTTATAAGGTATTTAGAAATAAGTTACAGTAGAATAATATCAGACCCTAAGTATATCTGAATGATTGCGCGTCTACGGGCAAAAATGGCTACAAATGAGAATTCGAAAAGCCAAGAATTTGATCGTAACAACCAGTTGGGGGTCGAAGGATTAGAAGATAACACCATGGACAGTAATGAAGGTAACAACACCGCCGAGGAACATAGCCAAAATCGGGCGAGGGGACCATCTGACGGCGACAGTAGCGAGATGAACTTCGCTATGTTGATGGAGTTCATCAAGAATCAAAGTGAAGAAACGAGAAGACAGATCGAAGAAACGCGGAAACAGAACGAACAACAGAAACAGGAAATAATGCGACATAACGAAGAACAAGCTGGGAAATTAGAAGAAAGGATTAATAAAAAATTAGAAGAAAATATTACTAGAATAAATGAAAATTTACAAGGCCAGATCAATCAGGTAAATATTGAATTGCAAGAACAAACCAAGAAGTGGGAAGGAAAACTTGGCGAGTTGCAGAAGAAGAGTAAAAGTGGGATGAAAGAAATCAATAAAGAATTAAAGAAACAGAATAAAGAAAATAAAGAGTTACGCGGAAAGGACCGCCGAGAATGGGAAGAAGCAATCAATAAGACCCAAGATCTGAACAAAAAACAAATTGAAGGTGTCGAACTTCAGGTAAGGAGTCTGACGGACGCTCACCACAGCACCGAGGAGAAATTAAACCGAGTTTCAGTAGAGAAGGGCAGAAGGCTGGATGAGATGGCTAGTAACCTGTCAACAATACGGGAAAATCAGCAGAGAGTTCAGCGGAGGCTGGAAGAAATAGAACAATGACCGGCCGTCGCCATAAATGGGAATCATGGAAATAAAGAAATCACATTTGATGGTGAAGATAGTTTCCCTATGGAATTCCTAAAAGAACTCAAGGAGCTACAAGAAGCGTATTACCCAACAGAAAACACGAAGTGGATCGGCAGACATTTAACTGGAGAAGCAGCCATATGGTGGCGCATCGTAAGGGAGTGACTCAACAGGAACGGATTTGTGACCAGCTTGAATACGGCCGATACAACTCTCACGGAACTCTCAGCACGATACAATACATGGAAAGGTTTGTGTTACAGTGTCGGCAATTGATACCAATCATGTCAGATCAACATCTGATTAAGAAATTAGCGCGGCACTACAATAGAGAAATACAGGTAGCCGTCGTAACAAGAGGAATAACCACGATTAATAATTTTGAAATTCTGTTACAAGAATACATGAATGTATCAAGTCGTGCACATAATGACACGCAAAAGACAGAAGAATGTGGACCCAGAAAGGCCAACGAACACAACTTTCCCAAGCAACACAAGCAATGGGGCGATGAACAAAGGCGAGGGTGGCAAAAAGATTATGTAACGAAGCCGAAGGCTGAGAGCGGGCAGCCAGTCATAAATTCGTTAGTTGTTGACAACCAGGCATCAGGTAGCAGCAAAAGTAATGGGGGAGGAAACACGAAAATGCACAATAATTGACAACTAAGTGGGTCAATGCTCCCCTCTGTTTACCAACAAACCGAGTGGTGTAACGGAATCGACACCAAAGTAAATATTTTGTTTCCAGACTTACGTCACGAACTCTTGGAAGAACCGGAACAGAACATTAACATATCGTTTGTAAAAACTCGCGAGTTAAGTATTCGCATTAATAAAATAAATTTAATCGCCTTGATTGATACGGGCAGTGCCATTAATGCCTTATCGGAAGAATGGTACAACAATAATAAAGATAAAATCGGCCAACACGAAGTACTTAGCGTGAATAACACAACGATAATTAGCGCCATGGGCAAACGATCTAAGCACGTTAGAAAACAAATATTTTGTGAAATTCACGTCAATAATAATGTTCATTATGATTGTGTGTTTTTAATCGTCCCAGGACTTGCACGAGAGTGTATCCTCGGAATGCAATTCTTGAAACAAACGCAAAGTAAAATAGATATCGAAAGAAATAACATACAAATGAAGACCGATGTAAATACTTTCACTATTGAAGAATCTTACGAATTACCGTTGATGGAAATCAAGGAAGAGGTTGACAACATTGACGGGAAAATTAATAAAAAAATCAAGGAAATGGAGGACACAGACGCCACAATGGGACGGCAGCTGGAACAATTGTTATACAGGTACCAAGATGTATTTGATGAGAGGCCAGGACGCATCCGTGGATATGAACACCACTTCACAGTATCCGATAAAACACCGTATCTGCCCATGCCAATAAAATATAACCAAGCCGTTCAAACAGAGATTAAAAGAATGATAAATAACGGGATTATTGAACGTACACAAAGCGCTTATATTAACCCCCTAGTGACTGTCATTAAGCGAGATGGAAGGGTTCGGTTATGTTTGGATGCGCGGAAGATAAACAGCGTGACTACGCCTGACTACGAGGGACCACCCCCAATCAACGAGATCTTGGCCAGGTGTAGCAACATCCGCGTAATGTCGACCATCGACCTGACCAGCAGCTTTTGGCAGATACCATTGGCAGAGTCATGTCGAGACTACACCGGATTCCTGCATGAAGGCAAGTGTTATAGGTTTTGTGTGACACCGTTTGGACTCAGCACAAGTCTCGCCAGTTTAGCACGTGGGTTAGATCACGTCCTATGGGAAGATAAATATCATTGTTTACGTGGATGATATTTTATGCTTCTCCGAAAATGAACATGGCCACATTAAACACTTAACAGATCTGTTAGAGAACTTGAAACAGGCAAATATGACAATAAACCTAGAGAAATCACAGTTCTTTAGGAAACAAATCCAATACCTGGGATATTGCCTCACCACTAGTGGAATAAAAACGACACCGGAGAAGGTTGCAGCTATACAAAACTTTCCGTCGCCCAAAAATACGAAACAACTTAAAGGTTTTTTAGGCCTCACAAACTTTTATAATAAATTTACCTCCAAGTATGCAGTGTACACCCAACCGCTGTTGAAACTATTTCAAAAGGGTCAAAAATTCAAATGGGACTCAATTATGGAAGAGCACTTTAAAAGGGTGAAAACCTTATTTATAGATACCGTTATGTTGAAGTTTCCCATAACAGGAAGACGTTTTTACTTGCAGTGTGATGCCAGCAACTATGCGTATGGTGGTCAGTTATACCAGATCGACAACAACGGAGAGGTTGCTGTAGTAGCATTCACAAGTAAGACATTCAAAAATGCAGAAAGGAATTATTTTGCCACTGAACGGGAACTCCTCGCAATAGTCCAGTGTTTACAAAAATTCAGGATTTACATTCTAGGGCAGCCGTTAACCATCATAACAGACAACAAAGCTTTAACATTCTTACAGAAGTGCCACCTAAACAATACACGAATCACAAGATGGATCTTGAGTATCCAAGAATATAACTTCGAAATACGACATTGTAAGGGCAAGGAGAACGTGGTTGCTGATACCCTCAGTAGATACCCAGAGGACCATAAAGGGGATGATGCACTGGAGGAAAGGTATGAATATTATATTAACAGTATTGAAGTTAAATTAACTAAAGTTGTTGCAGAAAAATTATGTAACATAGGGCGAATCCAAAGTATGAATGAAAAGGTGGCGACATTAATAAATAAGCTCCATGAAGGAACCGATGACCACACAAATAAGTACTACAAACTCATTAATAAGAAACTGTACCGTAAAGTTAAGGAAAATTGGAAACTGTATATTCCCAAGGAAGTCCGAACAGAATTAATTAAAGAAATCCATCAAATTTATGGACACACGGGCACAAAGAAAATGATGCAACTACTGAAGGAGTGTTTTACTATGAACGCGATGTGTAAAACAGTTCGTCAGATAATAAAATCCTGTGACGTCTTGTGATGGTACAATTCTGGTACACTCTTACATTTATAAAAATATGGTCCAAAAAACCATAATTATTGTATTTATTTCCTAACAATTATTTGGTAATAAATTTTGTAATATTTCATAATCCCTATAAAGTTTTGGTGAGTGGACTATATAATATTTTATACAATGCAGATTGGAATTGACAGGATTCCGATCGCTTTCATTGTAAAACGGCAAACATAGCAAAAAACCGTGTGTCACAGATAGAGATAACGAGACTAGCCCTGATGACGTCAGCTGAAGGAATGCATATTTCTGTAAACAACTCGAGGCTTGGCTATACGAACAAAAGACTGGTGACGTAGTTTTTGCCCCACCTACGCAATGTTTAACAAAGACTCTGCGGCATTTTCGCCTAGACAGTGAACGGAGCTGGCCGGCAGAGATTCACTGAGAGTGAATTTTTAACTTTTACACCACCAAAAGTGGTTAAATAACTATTTTCAAAGTACCAGAGATGTTGGGGCGGTAACCATTTGAACAGGTGTCATCGGCCAGTGGATCGTCAAACTACGTGCGGCTAAAATCTGCCCAAAGTGTTTTCGAGGGTGGACACGATGGTGTGGGCCCGAAGATGAAGTAAAAATGAACAGATTGTGCACGATGGGCTGATCCGAGCAGTGCGGTGAGACCTGTCCAATATTTGGGTGAGACCGGTCCAATATTTATATCATTCAAGTTCATAACGAAATTCAAATGACCAATTCAAAATTCATTCATTCAATAATTTAAATGAGCTCATAAAATAACAAATTTGTACCAGAGAATGAGAGGGAGAGAGAGAGAGAGAGAGAGAGAGAGAGAGAGAGAGAGAGAGAGAGAGAGAGAATGAACTAAATAATTCAAGTGCTGGGTTGTGCAAATATTTATTGTTTAGTATACCATAGTATACCATATTTTATTATTTTATTACAAATGTTTATTTTGGAGGGTCAAAAACCTGTAATTCTTATTAATGTTTATGTTTAGATAAATGGGACTACGCCCCGAGGTGTAAAAACGTGCATGTTTGGCACGATTTTTTTGTGAATATATGGGAATATGTCTTTTGTGAGTAGTGTTTGAATAAAGGGTAATGTCATTGGTAAAAGTTACAAGCACGAGTGAGTTATTTCAGGTAACACATTTCGCTATTACTGGTTCGTTAACCCAAATTCTGGACCGAAAGGTAAGCCTAATCTCATATGTTGTTGCACAGACTTGCATCATGGCGCCCGTAATTATTCAATGTTGTATTTGCTAAGTAAATTTTATGTGACAGTAATTGGTAGAATCACATTTGGCACTGGCCGAACAGTGACTCGACATAAAACTTAATTTTATGTGGAGTAACACCTACCAGGAAAGCGGAATAATTACCTGAAATAATTTCGTAAGTACATAAACACGGGCGTAAAATAGGGTTAAGTTACGAGGTTATAAACATATATGTTTTAGAGATATAATAACAAACATGAGTACCAATGACAATAAAACTATAGAAATCAGTACAACTGATGTAGATTTCACTAGTGAGATGGATGTTCCATTAACACAAACTAGTCAGATTGACGAGTCGAATATGCTTGCATCTGTAGAGACAGAGAAAGTCGCTACATCCATCTCAGCTAGGTCAGAAAATAAACCAGATGAGATTAATGCAATGATGCAATTATTGTTAAAGTTAGACGAGAAGTTTGATGAACAAAATGAAAATTTTAATAATTTCAAAACTGAAATAAAAAATGAAATTACAACACAAAACTTTCAAATTAAAAGTGATTTCAATGAGAAGTTTGATGCAATTATTGTTAAAGTTAGACGAGAAGTTTGATGAACAAAATGAAAATTTTAATAATTTCAAAACTGAAATAAAAAATGAAATTACAACACAAAACTTTCAAATTAAAAGTGATTTCAATGAGAAGTTTGATGCAATTATTGTTAAAGTTAGACGAGAAGTTTGATGAACAAAATGAAAATTTTAATAATTTCAAAACTGAAATAAAAAATGAAATTACAACACAAAACTTTCAAATTAAAAGTGATTTCAATGAGAAGTTTGACGAAATAAAGAGAGAAATTAAAAGCCAAAATTATCACTTTGATGAGAGAATTAACACAATAGAAACATGTTGTGATAATATCCAGAAAACCACATTACAAATTGTTAATGAGAAATTCAATAATAAAATAAGTAATTTATATACTAAAATTGATCTAATTTATGAGACAGTTAATGACACAGTTAAAAGCCAGATAGATTCACAAAATACAGAAATAGAACAGAAATGTTTAACTTATGTAGAGTGTCAAATAGAGATTAAAACAAATGTTGAAGTGAGTAACCAAGTAGAACTGAAAACAAATGTTTTGCAAAGTCATTTAGAGAAAATTGAATCAAATGTAGTAGATATTACAAAGAATATCGAAACTATAGATAATACAATATCAGAACATGAAAGAAATACCAAGAGTAGATTAAGTCTGTTACAAAGTAAGATCAAAGAAATTGATGATTTAGCTATACAAAATAATATGGATGTGCATGATAAATACGATTTAATTGCTAATAGTTTAACCAGTGTAAAAAATGAGTTACGGGGGGAAATTCACAAAAATATTTCAAGTATTAATGATAGAGTGATAGTGACTAGGGATTTCTATAATGAAATAGAACTAGAAAATTTTAGCCATGAAAACAGAGTGATACATCCTATGCGTTTTTTAAATCAGACACGGGATTATAATTATTTTAGTAGTAGTAGTTGGGAAGTGAAATTAACTAAAATAGTCAAGTGTTTTAAGGGCAATTCAGTAATATGGGCTGAGGCTCATAGGTTAGAATGGGATTGTTATGACACTTTTGAAAAAGCGTTTAAGGGCAAACATTGGACGGAAGAAGAGCAGGAGACTTTAAGAAGCCGCATTATGGGAGCGGGTAATTTCATGGGACGTAACCCTAATAACAATAACATTACAATATACGTAACCAAACTTTATAACGAGGCAAAATATTTAGAGCCATCCATACCATTTAAGTCATTCGTTAGATATGTGAGTAAGCACTTACCAAGAGAGGTGCAGGTTACTCTAATGACCAAAGAAATAGAAAATTTAAATGAGCTTGAAAAAGTATTAGATATACTACAAAGCATCAATGACCGCGAAATGGGTAGACGACCCATACAACAGAATATGAATAGTCATAGCATCGAGTTTAATCGGCCAAGGCCTTATTATAATAATAATGGTAATAAATTTAATTTTCGTACTGATTCACAGCAACCAGGCGATTGGAGCTGTTCTAGTTGTAGGAAGGGGAACCGAGCCCACACGCAACACTGTTACCAATGCAAAACGCCAAGAAATGAACCAAGGAGTAACAACCCAAACCAGTTTGTACCTACAACCAGAGGAGCACCGAGTACCCGAGGAACACCACATCATAACCAGGGACCAACAAGGGGACACCAGGTACCCACCACCAGTAACAACAGGCCACAGCCGGAAAACTGAAGTCGACAGTGATAAATAGGACCCGACCACTGTTCAGGGAAGCTCATGAGGTCCGACCATTAGAAGATGTACAATCTAACGTAATAACAACCGATATCGTTGCTGACTTGTTGGAGGAGGAGAGCAACACAACATTGGAGGTGAGAGCTGGACTCACGGAAATCCAGGTAACAATAGAAAATAGGAAATTTAAAACACTTGTTGATACAGGAAGTGAAATTTCAGTAATAGCTGAGAACATTTTAAGTGAGTTAAAAGAATTTAAAAAGAATATTCCAGTTCTACCCGTAGCAGGGGTGACAGTAATAGGAGTCACGGGGGTACGTAGTAAAAGGGTGACAAAACAGATACATTTAAGTTTCTCAATTGGAGATATGAATTTTGATAATACATTTTTGGTAGTCAAGGGGTTAAGTTTGGACATCATTTTGGGAAATGATTTTTTACAAAGAAATAAAGCTGTAACAAATTTTAAAGAGAAGGTGTTAGAGTTAGATGGAGGTGATCGGTCTGTTAAAATTAATTTTGAAAATGTGATAAATAAAGTTAGAACAACGGGTATGAAATTGTTACAGAAACGAGTAGTTGAGAATAACATAGATACTAAAATAAATTTTTGTAGAGAGGGTGAGTATTTTGAAGATGTTGATAATGAAATGAGCAATATTAATAATGCAGTATGGGAGCTAAGGGCGGATGAATTCTGTAGTGGGGGTGAGGTGATAAGGAGTGGCCAACGTATAGCGTTATGGCAGGTAATAGAGCAGTTTAAGAGAGTGTTTGCCGATATTCCAGGAAGGGCAAAAAATTATGAATGTATGTTACAGATTAAGGAACACACACCATTCATGCAGCGGAGCTATCCAGTGCCTTACTCTAAACGACGAGCGGTGCAAGAGGAGCTGGATAATATGATGGAAGGTGGAATCATCGAGAGGTCAGTATCTCACTAGCCAACTTTGAGTTGGCTACTCAAATCCATTAGTGGTGGTAATTAAAAAGGACGGAGGAGTAAGGTTGTGTTTAGATGCAAGGAAGATAAATCAGATCATCATACCAGACCGAGAATCACCGGAATCCATTAATGAAATATTTCAAAAGTTTAGTGGAGTGAGGTTCATGACATCATTGGATCTGACGGCCGGATATTGGCAAGTACCCTTAGCAGAGGTAAGTAGGCCATACACAGCATTTTTATTTAATGGAAAAAATTATCAGTTTAAACGACTACCATTTGGGCTAAATACCAGCGTAGCTAGTTTCATTAAATGTTTGGATAGAATTTTGAGACCAAAAGATTTAGATTTTCTCACAGTATATGTGGACGACATTTTGATAGCGTCACGGACATTTGAAGACCATTTAGAACATTTAAAGTATGTGTTAGAAAAATTAGAAGCGGGAGGCTTATCCGTAAATTGGGACAAGTCCAAATTTTTACAAACAAAGATTAATTTTCTAGGATTCATTATTACATCGCAAGGAATTTCCGCCAACAAGGTCGAATCTATTATGCGCTTCCCTGAACCACGAAACATCAAACAACTTCAGAGTTTTCTTGGGCTGTGCAACTTTTATAGGAAATTTCAAAGGAACTACGCACATATCACCGCAAAGTTGAGTGCTGTATTGCAGAAGAACAGGCAATAGAAGTGGGGAGACGTGGAGCGTGGAGCCTTTGAAGAAATAAAACGAAAATTTAGTAATATGATTATGATGAACCATCCAGATTTTGATAAAATGTTTTATTTGCAGACGGACGCCAGCAATGTAGCCGTAGGCGCGGAGCTGTATCAGGAGGATGACGAGAGGGAACATCTAACCATTGCGTTCGCCAGCCGATCATTGTTGCCTGCAGAAAAGAATTATACCACAACGGAGAAAGAATTGCTCAGTATTGTGTTCGCAGTCAGCAAATTCAGGACTTACATCTTAGGCAACAAAACAATTATTCGAACAGATCATAAAGCTTTGTCATTCCTCAACACTTGTAAATTTGCTCACAGTCGATTAACCAGGTGGGTACTTGTTTTGCAGGAGTACAACTTCGAGTGGGAGTATATTAAAGGAACCGAGAATAAGGTACCCGACACTCTTTCCAGAGTAGATTGTGAAAATAATAAAACAGGTAGGGATTTAAAAGAAATTGAAATTTTTCAGATTAGCAGAGAAGACAGAATCTTTGGAGAAGAGTTGAAGGATATCAAAACCATGCAGAGAGCAGATGGTAAGTCTGGGAAAATAATACACAGTTTAGAGACGGAGTTGGATGAATCAGAGTACAATCAATATTTTCAAATATACAAAGGGTTGTTGTTTAAGAAGGTAGTAGGGGGTGAGCGTGACTGGAGATTAGTGGTGCCAGCAGTGTTTGGAAGAGAAGATTATTTGGGATTGTCATATAAGATATGGTCATTTTGGGGCTAAAAAGTGTGTGAATGTTTTAAAAGAATCATGTATTTTCAGGAATATGGAGAGGCGAGTGAGACAGCTGCTGAGGAGTTGTGACTTGTGTTAAAAGTCGAAGGTGGTAAACTACAGAGTAGAAGGTAAGTTAAATTATATTAAGGTAGAAAGACCTTTTGATTTAGTTGCTGTGGATTTGTTTGGACCATTGCCGAAGGGTAGAGGCGGAGTAGTATATATATTTGTATTGCTTGACACTTTCTCAAAATATGTAAAATTGTATAGCGTGAAAATAGCTACCAGTAAGGTATTGAGTGAAAAGGTGACGAAAGATTATATGATTAACGTGGGTAAGCCAAAGGTAATTTTATCAGACCATGGGCCGCAGTTCATCAGTGGAAGATGGCGCCAGCCCTTAGGATGGGAAGGCATCCTCACGAAGCATACGGCTGTGTATCATCCCCAGTCCAACCAGGCTGAGCGTGTAATGAGAGAAATAGGCAGGATCTTCAGAGCCTATTGTCACGCTAAACACAGCGAATGGCCATTGTATGTAAGAAAGGTAGAAACTTGGCTAAACAGTACAACCCACGAGTCCACCGGCTATACACCCCATGAGTTGGTAAGAGGAACACGCCCCCCAAGAATTTTGGAACAACTGTTCGACTATCCACCTGAGAGCAGGACACCTGATGTGAACATTAAAACCGGTTGGCTAACGAAAACTTAATCAGCAAAGGTGAACAAAGAAAACGTAGACACAACGCAAGAGGTAAGTGGGTTAAGTATAATATAGGACAAATGGTATTAGTAAAAAGGCATGACTTATCAAGTGTGCAAGACAAAGAAATTAAGAAGTTCTTTCTACTATATGAAGGACCGTATGAGGTAGTAGAGATTAAAATGCAAAATTCTTATGTGTTGCAGAACAACGTAACTGGAGAGATAGTAGGAACACACAATGCCACAAATTTAAAATTGTACTGGTCATCTTAGGTATATCTTATAAATATTGTTGTTTTGTTTAGCGAGTGTATGAGTATTAATTTGGTATATTATTTTTTCCAGAAGGGACTCACCCCCATTTTCGGGCGATCACAGACTCACCACCTCTGATCGTGGATTTTGGAATTCTGGAGGCGGACCATGGTTGGCGGAACTGTCATATGGGGTGAAAGCAACGATGGTCTTACTCCACAAAACTGGTTGCAAGTAGAAATTTAATCTTATTGTTGAACAGGGAGGGGGACCCCTAATTCGTGGGATATAAAAAAAAAAAAAAAACTAGGTTTGGCATTTTTCCACAAACATTGATTTATTCTAGAAATTATAGAATAGAACTTAGAAAATTTTGTAACTTAAAATTTTAACTCATTACGGAGTTATATTATTTTTTTTGTATAACCTAGGTATATAAGATGATCCATTGTTATCCTGTAGTGAGAAGGTCTTAGTTTTGAAAAGTGAAAGTTGGGACTTGGAAAGTGTCTACAAATTTAATTATGTAAACTAAAGAAAGAATTAAAATTTTTTTTAGATGATATTTGAATTTTGAAATCATGTTTAAATTTTATATTGAAGTAACAACCTTACGGGGTTAAAAGGACATAGTGATACTATGGTGATATATTGAGACTGCTTTATGAACAGTGATAATATGATTATTATGTTTGTAATATGTGTTAGTCTTGTAATGGATTTATGTGTATAACCTGTTAGTTGTAGGGTAGTTCCATACTACATAAGACACAATGTGTCATACTATTGCGATTCCCCATATTTCGGGAGATTACTGTCTTACCAACACTAATCGTGGTTCTGGACGACAACCAGCTGTGGCCAGCTATTGTAACCCTGACCATGGTTGGTTGCCTATAAAACTGGTTAAAATTTGGAAATTTATTGGGAGGTTCAGGGGAATCTAAGATTCTTTGTTTGCATAGGCTACTTCACCTCGGTTGGGGTGGTAGACCTTAGGGGCATATTATTAGGAATGAAAGTAGGGGTACATACCCTGAAGGTTTTATAAAGCAGAAGCAAGGATGGGAGAGAGAGAAAAGAAAAAAGTGCTCACTCGTTCTGCCTCAGTCCTTGTGGAGACAACTGAACGCAACAGTTCAGGGGGGGGGAATAGTGTGTGTGGAGAAGACAGAGGGGTAAATATTATTGACAGCGCCAGTTATTAACTGTTAATAATAATAATAATAATATTAATATTAATTTCAATAAGATTTTATTAATTATTTTTTTTTCTATAAAATGTTTTTCTCCATGTTTGAGTAATATTTGGGAGATTTAAGTAATATTGGGGATTTATATGTGGATTTCCATATGTTTTATTTAAATATTTGTTTCTTTTATATTATGAAACAGAAAGAGTCAATTATTATCGATGGGAATCGAAACAATTTTTACAATTAAAGGGTAGTCCATGAAGAGAATGGGAATTCTATATAATTCTTGTATTTTATATTTTTGGTATTTATATTTCTTGTATTTCAAGCAAACCCAGTGCTTATTAACGCAAACCAGCACATAGCTAAGGGGAAACAGATCAGTTAAGGATAGAGTAATATACCAAGCCACTATTTTGATATTTTTAATTTATTGTTTCAGTGTTTGGTGATGTTATGACGGCGGTCCTGAGCTGGCCAGCGCGTCAGAGCAGGAACGTTACGCGCCTGATTGGCCTTATGGTGTTGGGATCTCGAAGGAGAAGTCCAGTAAGGTCATGCAGGTTCTGTCATCGTCATCAGACCACGGGTGAGTTATTGAGTTTCTTTTTATATAAATTGTAAGGGGGTTGTGGTGACATATCCTGGCTGATCCCTTTAGGAAGTACGAATGGGTCAATGAAAGTTTTTATGCTTCGGCACAAAATCTTTCATTGAGGGGGTTCTGTGATGGTACAATTCTGGTACAATCTTACATTTATAAAAATATGGTCCAAAAAACCATAATTATTGTATTTATTTCCTAACAATTATTTGGTAATAAATTTTGTAATATTTCATAATCCCTATAAAGTTTTGGTGAGTGGACTATATAATATTTTATACAACGCAGATTGGAATTGACAGGATTCCGATCGCTTTCATTGTAAAACGGCAAACATAGCAAAAAACCGTGTGTCACAGATAGAGATAACGAGACTAGCCCTGATGATGTCAGCTGAAGGAATGCATATTTCTGTAAACAACTCGAGGCTTGGCTATACGAACAAAAGACTGGTGACATAGTTTTTGCCCCACCTACGCAATGTTTAACAAAGACTCTGCGGCATTTTCGCCTAGACAGTGAACGGAGCCGGCCGGCAGAGATTCACTGAGAGTGAATTTTTAACTTTTACACCACCAAAAGTGGTTAAATAACTATTTTCAAAGTACCAGAGATGTTGGGGCGGTAACCATTTGAACAGGTGTTATCGGCCAGTGGATCGTCAAACTACGTGCGGCTAAAATCTGCCCAAAGTGTTTTCGAGGGTGGACACGATGGTGTGGGCCCGAAGATGAAGTAAAAATGAACAGATTGTGCACGATGGGCTGATCCGAGCAGTGCGGTGAGACCTGTCCAATATTTGGGTGAGACCGGTCCAATATTTATATCATTCAAGTTCATAACGAAATTCAAATGACCAATTCAAAATTCATTCATTCAATAATTTAAATGAGCTCATAAAATAACAAATTTGTACCAGAGAATGAGAGGGAGAGAGAGAGAGAGAGAGAGAGAGAGAGAGAGAGAGAGAGAGAGAGAGAGAGAGAGAGAGAGAGAGAGAGAGAGAGAGAGAGAGAGAGAGAGAGTGAACTAAATAATTCAAGTGCTGGGTTGTGCAAATATTTATTGTTTAGTTTACCATAGTATACCATATTTTATTATTTTATTACAAATGTTTATTTTGGAGGGTCAAAAACCTGTAATTCTTATTAATGTTTATGTTTAGATAAATGGGACTATGCCCCGAGGTGTAAAAACGTGCATGTTTGGCACGATTTTTTTTTAATATATGGGAATATGTCTTTTGTGAGTAGTGTTTGAATAAAGGGCAATGTCATTGGTAAAAGTTACAAGCACGAGTGAGTTATTTCAGGTAACACATTTCGCTATTACTGGTTCGTTAACCCGAATTCTGGACCAAAAGGTAAGCCTAATCTCATATGTTGTTGCACAGACTTGCATCATGGCGCCCGTAATTATTCAATGTTGTATTTACTAAGTAAATTTTATGTGACAGTAATTGGTAGAATCACAGTCTGTCAAAAATGTAAAGACGGCGGAAATAGGACCATAGCAGGGGAGACGCGACCAATTGTACCAAAACACAGGGGAGAGTTGGTCAGCCTTGATTATTACGGGCCACTCCCTACATCCAGTGGTGGTGTTAAATACCTGCTAGTCATAGTTGACAACTTTACTAAATTTGTGGAGTTGTACGCACTACGGCGAGCCACGACAAATGTCACCTTAAAGAGGATCCAACAATATATTAAGGATCACGGCAGGCCAATCAACATTCTGACGGATAATGGAACCCAGTTCACTTAAAAAAAATGGACATGTGGTTTAGAAGAATTGGGAATAAGGCCAAGATTCACTGCGATTCGAAACCCGTGTACGAATATTGCGGAGCAGTGGAACCGGCTGGGGAATCTGTTCAGAGTGTTTGTACGAGAGAAACACACTAAGTGGGCACCTTGTATTAAAATCATAAAAGCCTGCCTGAATGAGACATACCAGGAAACAATAAGGATGACACCATATGAAGCCCGGTTCGGAAAGAAGCCGACCAGAGATTGGGAGAAATATGTGGATGCATCCGTGCTTCCGAACGAAAAGGTAGATCTCAGCAGGATCCAACTACGTATTAAAATGAAAGGAAGTAAGCAGGCTGACAGGATTAATAAATCCAAAGGTATAACGAAGTTCAAGGTCGGAGATCAAGTGCTGATACGCACATATAAACCCTCCGACGTGACACAGAATATAATTGGAAAATTCTGTGCTCTCTACGAAGGACCATATAGGATCGTGAAAGAAATTGGAGGTGCCACATACGTGTTGCAAGAGGACGGAAAGAAGGTAGCCCGAGGAGTATTTAATACAAGACAATTGAAACTTTATCATTCAGATTGCTTAGGGGAATGATCAATTGCCTTGTATACAAAAGGAAATGTTATAAGAAGATTTATGTAAATGTCTATAGTCATCTACTAAATTATGAACTATCAGTATAATTGAATCTATGTTATGTCATAATAAATTAGTAAGATAGTAGTTGGTAGTAATAAGGAAATTCTGTGTGCTATTATAAAGTAATTAGCAATACATTTCTAACTTATGGTATAGTGATATGATAGTATAACAACTTGAATGATTATTATTATTAATTTTGTAATTGTGTCTATTTTATTGCTCAATATTAACAAAAGTATATGTACATTAAGCAAATTTAACTCAAAGATATAATATGAAAACAGAACTAATTTAAGTAGAAAATTGTTGTGAAGCAAATTCGATATTCATGTATAGCTTTAAGAATGTATAAAGACTTTGTAAATTGGACAAGTAAGTAAAATATGTATATAGTAAATAACACTGAGTTAAGAGTCATAATATCACTTGTGTTATTATCTATGGACAAATAGCCAGAGACACATAAAGTTAATCGTGATTCTAATTTGTAAGTATTGTTATATTTGTAATGAGCATATAATTTAGTTTTTTTTCGTATTTGTGTGAAATATTGGATAAATTTAAATAATATGTAGCGGCAATAAATTCATAGATAAGATAGCAATTAAATGTAAATTAATTAAGCTCATAAATGTTCAATTAGGTAAAGATTTATGTAAAAATGGATTCATAAAAGGGTGATGTCAGCAATAAATTCAATATAGGGACCAAAAACCCACCAACAGTAAGGTACCACCAGACAGTAGGTCAACCCAGAAGATGACACTTCTGATACACTATATTCATGGAAAGATGAGCACAGAAGAATACCAGAGAGATAGGGCGTGAATTTGGCTCCATTTGATCCGGAAGATTGATCAATCGACCCAAATTGGGGACAATTATAACGATAAAATGTCTAAATAAATTTTTTTTTGTAAGTGGACAGTGTAACAAGGGTTGCTGACAGATATACGATGGCTCGGTAACAAGTTGTTCAAGACAAGGGAAGGCAAGGGTTTAGGCAAACAATGCCTAAAGTCGCAGCAGTTGTACGGTGAAGCAAATTGCGGGTGACGTGCAACGGCCCAAGATAGACAAAGGCGAAATATATCACTAAGAAGAAACAATAGAAAGGGAAAAGCCTGACTTGAGTAGACAATACGCGTGCACTATGAACGAACGACGGGACGTCCAGCTTTACCAGAAGGGTACGCGACGAAGAAAGGCTTGGAGAGCAAGATATAGCAGCTGTCTGGAATACTCAGAATTGACCACACTCGTCATGGGAACGACTAGGAGAAACTAGTTGACAATACGAGCAATTGGTCACGGGTAAGAAGCAGGACACATGGTGAACAAAAAGAGCAGATGAAAAGGGCCACACAACAATTAAAAGCACTGTATCTATCAAGGACAAGTACGCCAAAATACGAGGGTGATAGACAGCCGTGAAATTGGTCATCCGACTCAAACGATGGGGTGGAGCCAACCATGAACGGGTATGGGCGGAGTAACTTGTGGGAGTACAAGGAGGGACTTTCTCAAGGAATACAGAGAAAGAACCAATGGAAACGAAGCTGAAGTACGAAAAAGGACTTAAGTGGGGAAAAGTAAGAAAATAGGGGGAAAAGTAGAGGAAATGATAAATACACAGGACGAGGGTGAGATTAGGGAGTCTTTACAAAATTTTTGAGAGTCTTTACTAAAAACGTCGGGAGTCTATAACTAAAGTTACGGAGAGTCGATGAAGTCCGTTATAATGATTCGGAGTAGTGACTAAAACACTTAGAGAGTCGAGCTAAAGTTTACGGAAATTCGAAGTAACGGTTCGGATAGTTTACTTAGAATCAAGTGATGTCATCGATAAAACGATCTGTAAAGTGAAAGTAAATGTATAATAGTGAAAGTGTATACGTGTAAATTACTTCATGTAGGAGTTACATTCCTTATGCACGCAATGAGACAGTCTTCAACGCAATTAAAGGAGCGTCTACATCTCCATACGCTGAATTAAGTAGTAGAGAGAGAGAGAGTCCAGAATGACGACGCGCTGTAGTTTATGGAATACGTCCTCAAAGTAAATTTTGTATGTATTAATTTTATTTCTAAATCACCTGTCTGTCTCTCTAAAAGAATCCACATAGAGAATTTCATAATATAGGATATACTCATTTAAAACTTACTTATAAATGATAAAATCACAGTGTTTTAAAATTATAGAGAATTATAGACAGCACATTACAATGAATCCATTTAAAATTATACTTTATAATGAAATGAGCAATTAGTTTGTAAGAAGTAATTCATGTTTTAATGATACTATGATACTCAAAAGTAATATTAGGATAAAAGGAATACTGAAGTGTGAAGAGATATTTTAGTTTCTTTTATAATTGTTTTTTTATTGGTAGAAATAATGTATTAAAATAATTCTTAATAACAAATTGTTAATCAAATTTGTACTATGATACCAATAACAATAATCGTTAACGTAATAAATGTAGTAGTATACAGACAAACCCGTCTTATATATTTATTGAAGAAAACCATATTAAATTAATCATTAGCATTAGCTGTCAATTCCTTCCAAGTAATATTAAATAATAGAGTAATATAACCTGTGATTACATAACTACTAATGAATAAATTATTATCACAATTAAAAACCCCGAGATAGTAAACGTTGACAATTAATATTAGCATTGCATTTGACGCCCACACTAGGGCATAAATAATATCAGAGTTATATTTGGCGCTCCAACAACGCGGGGCTATATAGAGTAAAGATTTACATAATTAAGATAATCAATTAATTTATGCAAGTAAATTTGCATAAATAATATTTAGTTATATACAATATTGTAAAGCGAAAGACAACTTGGTAGCAGATGTACTCAGTAGAAATCCACCATCAGAAAACAACATGGAAACAGATAACATTAAATGTAGTAGCAATGATATTGGTATTTACACGGTAAAGCATATAACAAAACCTGAAGTAGTTAGATGACTTAAGGAAATAGGGACTCATCAACAACAAGAGCCTAGGATTAGTGTAGCTTGGAGGAGTACAGTTACCAACTCAAAACCAGGATTTTCCATATATGATGGTAAGCTATATAAGCTATGTTCCCATAAGTGGAAGTTACTATTACCTAGCTGTATGATAGATGAACTTATTTGGGAATGCCACTTGTCATTGGGCCATGCTGGATTTAGGAAATGCTATCTACCCTTAACAGAAAGTTTCATAGGAAAGGGGTTAGCAAAACGTATGAAAAGATTATTGTCTACTTGTGACCTGTGCCAGAAATGTAAACACCCGAACTTAGCTACAAGGGTAGAAATGCAAACGATCCAAGCAAAAGTGAAAGGAGAGTTACTCGCTGTGGATTATTACGGGCCTCTACCAAAAGCAAAAGGAGGGGTAAAGCACATTCTAGTGACAGTAGATTTCTTTTCTAAGTTTGTAAAATTATACCCAGTCCAAAGAGCCACGACAAAAGCGACCCTTAGAGCGAAGTTCTACATCCCACAGTATGGTAAACCAAGGAAAATATTGTCCGACCAAGGAAAACAGTTCACCCATAACCTATGGAGAGAAACCTTGGAAGAACTAAATATAAAACCTATTCTTACATCCATACGTCACCCTCAAGCCAATTTAGCTGAGAGAATAAATAGAGAATTAGGGAGGTATTTTAGAATATTGTGCAGTCAGAACCATTCTGCATGGGTAGACTACTTGACTTTATTTCAGATTGTATTAATAATACATGTAATGAAACAACGGGGTACACACCTTCAGAATTATTTATTAATAAAGAACCTGTACATGTATGGACCAAAACCATAAAAGGTCCACCCAACTACAATCTAACTATTCCATATGAGGTAAAAACCAGGATAGCAGAAGAAAGAATACAGAGAGAAGGTCAAAAGAGAGTAGAACGATATAATCGAACTCACAAGTTGGTAAGGTTTGTGGAAGGAGAGGAAGTGCTAGTGAAAGCGAATCCTGCATCCTCTGCCATAGATAATACCACGGCCAAGTTCTTTCCGATATTCATGGGACCATATAGAATAGAAAAACAGATTGCAAGGTACACATATATGTTAAAAGATGTGGAGAAAAATAAAATTATAGCAAAGTACCATGGGGATAGTTTAAGGAAATATAAACAAAATATTGACCCATAAAGAAATAATAGTTTGAGCCAAAAAGATATGCGAGTCAAACATGGTCAAATAAAATAAATATGTAATCGTTTTGAATCAAGGTCAATGATAATAATAATAAATTTTATTTAAATAAATGTTAGTATTGTTATTTAAATTATTGACATTAATTAAGCCAAAATGATGATTAAAATATTAAGGGTCGTATAAATTTCCAATATACCATATTAGGTTAAGTAACATTGTAATCTTTAGTTATAAGATAGATGTAAGGAAAGTGGTATTAGTGCAAGTTTTGTGTGGGAACAAAAAGCGAAAGAATATGTGCAAATTTTTCATCAGTGTAAAACTGTACATTAGAAAAAAAAAATTAATGATTTATAAAATAATCAATTTTTTTTATACCGAGTGGGGGTATATATAACGATTCATATTAGCGTCCTAACTGAGCGTTATATGAAAGTGTCTGACGGAGGGAGTATAGCAGCGTAAGCAAGAGAGAGAGCGTACAATCGCAGCCATCTCACTCTAACCACGTCATAGCGACATCAGATACTGGTACAAACATGAAATTTTACTCAATACAAATTATCAGTTCAACCTGTGATAACTTAAAAAACTAATAAATATACGGCAATTCTGAAACCAGCATTGTATTCAGCAAGTGAAGCTTTATAAGTAGCCACAATCTCAGTTAATATAACAACTGAAGAAGTTATACGGAAGACGTACGCCAAAAGGAATAACGAGAGAATTATGCTACGTAGGAATTAGGTGTTTTCACACACACACAGATAAAGACCTAAGCAACAATATTCTGTGGTCAGATCTTTGAAAACACGTTTGCAAATACCTGTAATCAATCGATTTGCAAACACAGGAAGTACGATTTTAACTAGAAATTCTCTGCAGTTTCAAACCTGTCAAGGGGTGTTTTGTCGACCTGTTTGAGATTGTCGAAACTGGAAAAACGCATGATTTATTTGAACAACCAATCAGCATCCAGTATTTAAGATCAAAAGCGTAATTAAGATCAAATTCGAGAAGTAGTCCGCAGTGAAGATGAACTAATATCGTTCAACAACTCTCGCTGCGTAAAACGTTAATTAATTAAATTATTAATTAATTAATCATCAGCCGTGAAGGACCTGTGTGACAGAAGGCTACAGCATCTGTAATTGCCAGGGCATCTTCTACAGCATTGATCAACATCAATTCTTCTGTGCAAAACCATCAAAAGGAGGACCTCTACAGATTCCTATCGTCGGTCAACGCATCAAACAGTAAGAAATAGATTCATTGATCAATGAAATAATTGATAATAAATAAATACAATTTTTAAAAGACACTAAGCATTTCACACTTCGTATTTTAATTATAAGATTAGCTCTAACATAGTATAGGAGTGTTGAATGGAAAGTGGGGTGTAGTATTGGACGTGCAAATTATTGCAGACCTGTTCTTTAGCACTGGTTTGGGAGATAGCAATCTCTTAATCAAACCAGATAAGAGCCATAGGTTGTTTGAACGTGTTAATCGTTACTTTTCACACTCACTCAGTAATTATAAGTGTTAGGGTAGAAATAAGTCCTACCATTAGCATTTACAAGTTTAAAAATAATTGATTAAAACGTTAATTAAAATAATCAAGCAAATATTAAAGTATTATTTGTAACGATTCCCCTTGAAAACCACAATCACTGAACGAATCCTGAGAAAGAGTGTCTCCATGCGCTGAGCTAAGCTGAAACCGTGTCATTTGTATCTGGGATTTGTTCTGGCACCCAGGTAAAGTAATATCACGGGTAAGTAACATTTATCTAACATTACAAATATTAGATAATTGTGTTAGATGAAAGGGAGCGTCGTAATATATAACCCAATGAATATACATAAACATAGACAATCAATATATTAATCTTACACTAATGCGTTCATTTTGCCTCAGATGAATAGTTTTATGTTTAATATTACCATAGTAATTAATCTAAATTCTCGAAGTGTGGTTTCTTTGAAAAGAGTCAGGACAGTAGAGTTATTATAACAGTAATAACATGAAGATTTACTTGTGATAGTGGATTATCCAAAAACTCCATCGGTGAAACTCCTTTCCACTGATGATCCAAATAAGTAAAGGTTGTGTAGATTTGATGCTTGTCATCACTTAGCACTCGCGGATAAGATTCACTCGCGGTGTGTGTGTGTCCTTCGTTGGTGTCGGCCATTAATATGAAAGTCTATAAAGTTTTGTGTTGCATAAGTGCATTCATTGTTAATGATCGTGTATAGATAACTGTCTACCGTCAAGCTTCTTCGTACGTCTATATACGTTAATGTATTGTGTTTAGTTTACATGCTGTACTCTCATTATAATATCGTGCTTGAATCTTGGCGGTATTTATAACACTTCACACTGCGCTACCGCGGTACACTTCCGTAACTCGGTAAAATATTGACGTACAGTTTTGTGAGTCTGTTATTAAATGACTGATTAACTTGTGAATAATTATCTTAGTTCTTAACAAGCGGTAGCTGAGTAACTGAAAGTTTTTAACAACTGAAGTATACTGCATGATTGAGTAACTGCTAATACACGATGACTGAATAACTTGTGAATAACTGCGTAACTGAGTTTTTAGAAAAGACTGAGAGTTATAGTAAGACTGACAAGTATAGTAAGACTGAGAAACAGAGTAAGACTGAGAAATATATTAAGACTGAGAGTTATCGTAAGACTGAGAAATAGAGTAAGACTGAGGCTCCACGTACCCTGTAAACAGTTTTTATTAAGCTTCATTTACCATAATGCAATGTCCTGGCAAATACGCCTTTGATAAATCACGATAGGTCAGATAATTCCTACCACTACGAAGAACTATGGTTCTCGACCCCTGATTCGCTGTTCTCGTTGCCCTCATGACGACAGTCCTCTCCACTTGCATCCTGGGAAGATGCTACACTCTGGTTGGTTATCGGACATCCCCTCAAGTACACTACGAAAGGGCTCCGTACCATTTCTTAGAATGTAGAGCAATTCCGCGCCTGTCCATCAAGCTTTTGTTCAAGTATGCTCCGAAGGTCTGCTGTTATTCTCATGCGAACAATACGTAGCATTTCGTTATTGTTTGACTTCCCACGACCCTTTTTTGTCAATTAGCAGCTCCTTGTGTGTCGTCATCCCCAAGATGCCACTCCGGTCTCCCGTCATAAATACTAGTTGTCATCCTTACGATGTTTTCATGCTGTGCCCACTTCTTGGCTGCATTTACTTGGTGTACACTGCTTTGTCTTCATACGGGGTAAGACTCTCCTAAACCCTTTGTGTGAGTATCCTTTTCTTATTGCTGGCACGCTCCAAATTAACCTTACAGCGTGTGTTCGCTACAATTTCTCCGTATCTGTGCCACCGTACTGTATCCTTTGTTTAGTTTGTTGTGGTGCTGTAAATCTTAGTTGAACCGAGTCTGTCACAGTCGATTCTACTTTCTATTGTAGTGTTGTGTCAGGCATTCTCTCATTGTTTCCTAGCAAGCGTCCAGTTGACATGTTGTTAAGTTGTCCCTTTATTTATTACTTCTGGCTTGGGTTGGGGTGACTCGACCTGTGTAACGCACTTCTTGATCATAATTTATAAAATTATAAATCTTGATCTATAATTTATAAAATTAAAATTTTTGGTCATTACAAAGTGAAACAGCCACTCGAAAATATCATAGTCGTAAAAAATTTAATGATTGAGATAATATATGAGCCTATATAAATATAAACTAATTAAGAAAATGGCCTACAAGGCACGTTAATTTTTGCAAAATAAACTTTATGAACAAATATTTCAATTCTTGGATTTCGTTGTCCGCGACGTGTCCGTTACGTAACTAAATATAATATAATTATTTCACTACGACTCGGAACACAAAACCTTTTTATGGGTAAAAACGTAAAAGTTTTTACCTTATAACCTGAACCGGTTTTCAATTTTAAAAAGCTTCTTCAGAAGCTTTAATAACCTCTGAAGAAGCTTTTTAAAAGTGAAAACCTGTTCAGGTTATAAGGTACAACTTTTACGTTTTTACCCATAAAAAGTTTTGTGTTCCGAGTCGTAGTGAAATAATTGTATTTAAATATTTCATGTTAAAAAAATAGTATAAAATAAATTATAGTTCATCCGAAACGTATAACCTATAAGTAGGGTAAAATGGTGAAAAATTATATATCGTTTGAATCGCATTAAATTCAAATAGCATAATGCCATTGTTTTGTCGATCATTTTTACACAATACTGGTACTAGACGGATTCTGTCTTTCAACTGTTGGTGATTATGTATGTTCTTAAGTAGTGCAAAGTTTTGTCAAAACTTTCAACTATAATGGCTCTAACATTTCACAACCCAACATGGCGCAGACCATTTGGATACGTTGCTTTTTGTTTAAAAAGTTATTTACATAATAATTAGTAGAGGAAAAGTTGCGAATATAGGCAAACATGATTACATGACTGTAAGGTGCTGCAGCCTACTGGGAGTATGTGAATAGTTCTCCCAAGCTCGCTGAAGCATTCTGTTTAGTTTGCGCGCAGTCTGCCACGTGGTTAGTGTGTTACCTCGTTGCTTTGTCTACCCATGCGCCAAAAGTTTTTACAGGTATGTTTGCTTCATGTTTTTTTCTTAGAAACGCATGCATATTTTCGTCTGTCCTACAGCAGATGTTTAGTCAAAGAAATAAGTGTTTAGATAGTTGATATTTTATTAGTACATATTAACAGCATTTTTAAACACAAGCTAAACTTTTCATATGATGTGTTGGTGGTAATATGGGCTACTGTAGCTGGTGTAAATATGGGCTGCTAGCTAGTAGCCCATATTTACACCTTCTGTTTACACCCTGTTACAAAAAAACTTATTATGCTGTTTTTTTTTTTTTTGTTTCAGGATGCCTAGGAACAAACCACGGCACACAAAATAAAAGAAGCAATGGAGTGAAGAAGATATGGCTAAGGCTATTGCTGCTGTAAGAGAAAATAAAATGGGTACATTGAAAGCATCAAAAGCGTTCAATGTTCCAATGTTCCTCGTAATACATTACAAACACTGAGTAAGGAAACATCCCTCACTCCTCAATTAGCAGCCTCTAAAAAGCTTGGGAGAAAGATTGTTTTAGGGGAAACTTTAGAAGACATGTTAGTACAGTATCTGCTGTATATGGAATCCTGCTTTTTTGGTTTCACCATAATGGATTTGAGACGTCTTGCTTAACAGTTAGCCGTAAAAAAAACTTTGCCTCATCCTTTCAAAACAGGTGAAGCAGGCAGATCTGTTTCTGCAACGGCATAAAGCTGTTTTGTCTGTTCGCAAACCAACAGGGACGTCTTATGTCAGGGCTTGCGGCTTCAATAAAGAAAATGTTGAGAAGTTCTTTGACATTTTGGAAGAAGCGTACACTGCATACTAATACTCTCCTGATCGGGTATACAATGTTGATGAGACAGGACTCAATGTTGTATAGAGCAAGATACCAAAAATCATTGGCAGGAAAGGAAAGAGGCAGATCAGAGCTCTGACATCAGCCGAAAGAGGTTCAACGATGACTGTTGTAGCTTGTATGAGTGCAAAAGGCTATTTCGACCCACCAATGTTTATCTTTCCAAGGAAGAATATGTCGGAACTACTTATGAAAGGTAAACCTGTTGGTTCCTTTGGTAAGGCTCATCCTTCAGGTTGGGTTCAATCAAACCTCTTTGCAGAATAGCTGCAACATTTCGTTAAGTACACTCATCCCACAGCAGAGTCACCTGTGTTGTTGATATTAGACGGACATTATAGTCACGTCAGAAACCTCGACGTCATTGACATAGCTCGAGCAAATCATATAAAGATAATTTCATTGCCACCGCACTGTACACACAAATTGCAGCCTCTTGACAAAACCTTCATGGGCCCTCTAAAACATTATTACAGCAGTGAAATCAGATCCGCCCTCCTGTATTCAAACGGTTGTCTCAGTCAGTATGACATCATGGAACCCTTCGGTAAAGCGTACCTAAAAGTTCAGAGAGCAGACATAACAGTACAAGGATTTTATGTAACGGGAATTATGCCGTTCGACAGGAACATTTTTACCGATGCAGACTTTATCGCAGCAGAAACTGAAGCACTAAAGACATGCAGTACTCCTAACTTTACTTCACAACCATCACCTTCAGCACAACATGGACTACGTCAAAATCTAGAACAGCAGACCAAGGCCAATAACCCAGGTACAGAAAGTCAGTCGCCAACAAGCAATTCTGGACTACTCTCTCAGGCAGGTTCGTCGGGAATCATCAGCCCATTCCATATTTCACCTCCTCCTTTCATAAAAAAAGACAAATAACAGAGATCGCAAGTCCACCAGTGCAGCTCTAATAACTGGGAACCCTTACAAAAATTTACTTACACATTCTTTGGAGAAATCAAGTCTAAAGAATGAAAAAAATATACTAGAGTTTCGAGGTGAGAAAAGGCAGACTAAAGGCAAATTGCAGAGTGGACTTAAGAAAAAATGGAAACCTACTATAGTTAACTGCATGGAAGTAGTACCGTCAAGGTCACACTGCTTACTTACAGCGTTGCCACTAAGCAACAGTTTCCCTTTCTTCCGAACAATGCTACACTAGTAAGTAGGCCTACTTAACGTAAAGAATATAACAAAGTGATTTTTAAATTAAATATTTACTTCGTTGCTGTCAATGAGGCTTACATTAAAATCACAATTAAAATAATTTTTTGTACTTTAAACTGTTGAAAATTCTAAAATCAATGACAATAAAAGACTGAAAAAACAACGACACATTTTTAATGTTCATAGATGCCTACACCGGACATTTTATAGATAAAATTTAATCTTATTCAGAGTAAAAAACATGTTAAAACCTTACAAGTATCACACAGTTAGTCTGATTTTGTAAGATAGTGTAATGTAAGATATTTTCGCTGGTTAACTTGCATTTTACTATATATTTTTTACGTAACACTTTACAGTGAGAAAGTTCCTAATACATACATTAGAATACATTGTTAATAATAATTACATCACAATTAATACATTGTTAATAATTAATTAACAATTAATTTCCATAACTTATACACAACATCCAATGCGACGCGTCAGCTATAGTTTGTTTAGAAGAATTTTCGTACGCATCCTGTGTGTTAAGCTTGCCCCGTTTAATTATTGAAGAAACACCGCACTATTCGTGACTCCGAAAAATATTCTATTTTTATTTCCTGTGCTGCTGTCATTAATAATTAAGTTAAAAAATCAGCACTATAGTATAAGACGTTACATGCACAAGTAGCATAAAAATAATAGTATGTATAAACGCGAAAACGAATTGAATTTCTTAAGAAAATTAGGATAACTTTATAAAAAACAATACGAATTCCTTATGAAATAAATTATAAATTCCTTATTCATATATTATAAATATGGGGTACTGTAACTGAAATGAGATTGGCTTTTGCCACAACAGCGACAATTTTGTTTACAGAAATTGTTCAGTCCTATTTATCTTTGTGCAACGGAAGAAATGTAGTAGCGCGGCCAGTAAACATACACAGTTTTGAGGGGAGTGTAAAAATGACAAAGGCATTCATAAAAGTGTCAGACAGCAATATTTACTGAGAAGACATGCCAACAGGGTATACGCAATTTGCATACCAAAAGTGTACCTATACCTAATAGAACTTCCGAACCATATGGCTTAGGAACGACCGTGCAGAGAACAAAAACAGGTTCATTTACAAAAGGAAAAAGACTGTGAGTATGAAAAAATTAAAGCGACAACAGCAGGCAAGGTCAGCATTCTCAGACAACTGTCAGTCTGTAGGATAACCGCTATGAAGAAAACAGTAAAACTTTAAATAAGTACGGAAACAGTGAACTGTTTTGCTAAAATGCTACTCAATGTATTATCTGTATACACTAAGTTGGCGTCTGGGATTACCCGGGCCAGCCCCAGGTAGTCGCCGGCCCAGACGCCAACTTAGTGTATACAGATAATAGTAGCCAGCAACAACGCTTGGCGAGGAGCGTGGAGCTGACAGGGAGCAGTGAAAGTGAGTGACCTTGACGGGACTACTTCTATGCAGGGTACTCTAGGAGATTAATTCTAGATTCAGAAGAATCAAACAATGAACCAGAACCAAACTTACCTGAAAGTGACAGTGACTTGGAGTTGCCTATTGGGATGAAAAAGCCTGAAGATGAAGATGCAACGTGCATTTTTTGTGAAAGTAAATTTTCAGACAACATAAAAGGTGAATTATGGGTGCAGTGCATCATGTGTTCAATGTGGGCACACAATGAATGTTCAGGAACTGAGAAAGACATTTATGTGTGTGACTTTTGTCAGTAGGTTAAGTAGTGAACAAAATCACAAATTTTTTGGTGTTTTAATTCTAAGTGTTGACTAGAAAATATTAAGAGATAAACTGAAATAATATTAAAAAATGTTTTACCTGTAACGCTTTTTCTACTAGTAATTTTATACAAACCACTATTTTGCCTTTGGTATTGACGAGCGCTTTCGGCAGTCAAACCATCTTCAGGTCATTTACCAACCACCTTGAACAACACATTTACCAAGAACACTTTTGGTTGGTAAATGACCTGAAGATGGCTTGACTGCCGAAAGCGCTCGTCAATACCAAAGGCAAAATAGTGGTTTGTATAAAATTACTAGTAGAAATATTTGAGACCACTAACACTCCAATACAACAATAAATGTAACGGTTTTATATAATAAATGTAATTCATAAATTTCATAGATCTATTTGTAAAATTTGCTAAAAAAAAATTGGTACTTTCAAGTAATTTTTTGTTAATAAACGTTATTTTTTCCACTTTTTTATAGTAGCCCGTATTTGCACCACCATTTTCAAATAATTGATTTTACACATTTACAGAAAGTATTTATTAACTGAAACTGGAATTAGTTTTTTTTTAAGTTCTATTGTGTATATTTTATCGGAAATATAAATGAGATTGTAATTATACAATGGCACTTCTCAACTTCCATTAAAACTCAAGATATTTAAAGAAAAAAAATGGTAGCCCATATTTGCACCATTTCCTCTAGGCCTGGTCATTTTTCATTGCAACACAAACACTTTAATATGCGAATACAAATGTTGAAAATATTAGAATATTATGAATGTTTTAATTTGTTTTGGATTTAAAATTTACACAACAAATCGTCTGGTAGAAAAGCGTGGCCGATTGCCCAAGAACACTTAAAGCTGGGAAAACGTAAAGAAGTCTGCACGTCGTTCAACCAAGAAAGACTCTTGTTTTATGAAATGCAGATAGGACTATAAGAAGAATCTTGCACAGACCTGAAGTCCTGTTCTACAAAATTATGGTTTAGGCATAAACCTACAAGAACCAAATGAACGTGTGTGAACCTCACGCAAAATATTTTTAAGAACACATTATCACACTATGTTGATACAGATAATGTTTGTCTTTTAAACTGATACTGTTGGTCTTTGAAGCTTACATGCTTACTTCGATTTCACAACACATAGAATGTCTCTTAATCCTTAATTGGTTTCAAACTCTTGATAATCAATGTGCGAGTGTTACCATATGTAATTTATACAACAAACAGCATACAGTACCGGTATTCTACAAAGCTATAGCGCATAGTTTTTAAGGAGGAACGGTATAGGCCTATCGATTAGTACACCTGTGTAGAGCAATACACAGCCTTATGGGTTTACACGGGGCATACGGCGAAATGTTTCTTACAAATTCAGTAAATGAAATCTTTATGGCATCCTCTATTTCACTGCGTAATTATGGTCCACGAATTTGGTCGTTCACTGACCTTTTGGCTTCTATTTGTTCCTTTGTGGTAACTGAAGGCACAAAGGATTCACCAGGATATAGTGAGACAAGCAACGAAGAACTAGAATGAAACTCAGAAACTCGAAGAAAAAGGTGCGTAAATTATTAATCCTATAACACTATTCATATTGCCGTCGCATCCGTCAAACGTGTTATAATGGATAAAACAGAATTACAATGTGTTCCTATTGTAGTTATCATGCTTATTGAAACCATGAAATTAAAGAGCAGATTTTTCAGCAGAATGTTCTGCATAGTAACATTTAGGTGAAATTTAGTAACTAGTAAGTCGAATCTTCGGCACCTGAGCTTTAATAGTTATGATTCATATTTTTTCGTTTCCGTGTATATTTCGTCACTGCTTTTATCTATTTTCAAGCTGTCTCTTAACATAAAGTGGTCTTCATCTTACTGTGGAAGAGTTCTTATGACATTCACCGGCTCAGTATGACATTTATTTCACTAACAGTTCTTGCCGTTATCAAATCCCCTTTCACCAACCACTACTAAAACCCGAAACAACTGGCATTAGTCTGGTAATTATGCGTATGAGTAGCATATCCATTTCTCAAGGCCATATCCACTGGTTATTTCATGTAACAACTCTGTTCTAAGTGGAGAGATTTTTAAAGCGCGTCTTGTATCATGCTATAAGTGGATTCTAATTGTTCATGGTAACATGCTCTTCAAACTGGCCGTCTCCATTAAGCAATTTTATTTTATTAGCAACTTCGTCTGGATTAACTATTTTAGAAGCTAGAGAATTATGCTCCAAGTTGTAATTACGGACAGATAGCAGATAATAGACATTGGTAGACAACTTGATAGTTAACCTAACTTTAGATTGCTTGCTTCCAACACAATTTTTAAATTTTAATTTTTTGTCCAGCGATAATTTAAATTATAAATCATTTTGTTTTCATTAATGTCCCCGTCCTTGTAATTTCTTTTTATGAGGCGTAAATTGTATTCAAGCAGGAGATACCGATCATAATTTATTTTCATTTCTTTTCCACTAACTGTTGAAAAAAGATTCGATTTCTTTGTTTAAATCGGACCAACCAATCACTGCTATAACAGACATTAAGCAAATATTTTCTGTTTTGCTATTAGAATGGAACAATTTGCTTTTCATTCCGTTTACTTCGAATCATTTAATTAGTGCATCGTTTAAATAATTTTCACAATTTAAACTTTTTAATTTACGGGTTATTTTCCTCAAACGTATTTTGAAGTTTATCATAGTTTTTCCAAATTGTCGACACAGTTGAAGACGATGGACTACGCTTTTCACAAATGCAGCATTTGACTTACCTTCTTCAGTTTTACGAATTATATAACTTTATTACCGAGAGAAAGACTATTCGACTGTTAACAATTAGTTGTAAAGTTCAGTGTGCTGCTGTAGTGTACGTTGGCTTAAGTAAGAAATGCATACCATAAGCAGTTACTATCCACATGTTATTTTCGTAGTTTTCTGTTGATCTCTTTGTAAGGTTCAATCTGCTCATTACAACAGAGTTTCACTGTAACCGAATTGTAAATAGAAAAATTTGCATTGTCAATATAAGAAACCAACTAACTTTGAAAAATGATTCGTTAAATCCGAGCTCGCTATTCTCGAGTTCAACTACAGTGAGCAAAATTCAATAATAAACGGGCATATTAAATTAAGTAAGATCAGGTAATACAGTCTTCAGAAAAGCTGTCTCAAGACCAACAACCCCTCTTGCTTTAAAAAAGAACAATTTTATCAGTGCGTTTCTTGTAATGATGGCCGGATTAAAACGCGGACGTGAACAAGTAAAATATAAAAGCTGCTGATATAAAAGCATAGAGAAGTAGGTTATGGGAAATGTATGAATAATAAGGCTGTAGAACTAACCTATAATGCAGAGATTACATTATATTACTTGCAGAACTAACCAAATAAAATGTAGGTGGATACAGCTTTTGGCTATCCATGGTTTCAGACACGAATGTTTCAATTTGGAAGCCAAGACAACAATGCCCGTTTATAAGGTAACTTGGTCAATTACTGTGGACAAGTTTTGCTGTGGAGAGAAATCGCTGAAGAATGCCTAGAGAAAACCAACTCAGCAGTGGTAGCATTTATTTTAACTACCATATTTAAGATTAGGAAAGATTTATCAGTGTGTGTTTACTTTCAACTGTTAACGATATAACAGAATCGTTAGATTTAGAAGAAGAGTCTTGACAATTTTGTCTCTCTAAAACAAGAAAAGTTATGATATAATTGTTGTTCATTTGCACTTTAACATAAAAAACTGGTAGTCATTTCTAGTTTCTCTTATGTTCAAGTTCATCTAGTGTCACCAAACCTTATTTTAATTTTCTAAGTTAACGATGTTTAATATTCTATGGTTAATTTTACTATACGTTACTTTATATTAAATTGTTCACTTAATTTTTCAAATATATAAGCTTTTCACAGAAAACACATGCGAGTATCTACCAAAATTTATGTAAATAAATACCATATTTCAATTTTCTGAAAGAGAACATAACTAACATCAGACTAGCCCCTGGTGCAAATCTTCTTAATCTTCTGTTCATTATACTTCTTACTATTATTATTATTATTATTATGTGTTTGGTACCATTTTTTCATTTGTTTCACGAAGGAAATTTTCCAATTAGCTTACCATCATAAGCATAAGCTGAGGCCTAACTTTGGAGGGAGGAAGTTTCAAAATACTGAGATCATTATATTCTTATTTGTATTTCTTATTTTCTAAAAAATTAAAAACTTCAGTAATCATTATGTCAGAAAAGATGGGAGTTGATTTTTCTAAATATCAGAATGATAATTTCGAAGTATTTCATTCATACTTGTCAGAACATTCCCTTTACAAAATTCTTTGAAAGAATTAATATTTAACAAATCTACCCTGAAGAACTTTTGTCATAAACTAGTCAACATGATGATGAACAGAACAGCTTATACTGTATTTGCAACCTTGGAATCTGTCACCTGTTTGGTTGTTAGTTTCTATCAGAATTTTACAGCAACTTGGAATATTGTCGAAAGAGGGCAAGAGTCCCCTTAATATAATTTTCTAATGAGAAACGAACTATGTTATTATAGAAAAATCAAAACATCTCATAATTACCAAGCAAACACTATGGCCTCATACATTTTTGAATCAGAACTCATAAGGGGAGAGAAAATTCCATAAACAAAAAATTCTATTAGTAGTTGTCATTCATACTGCTCACCCGAAATTGGAAACTTTAAGCAACATTAATCTCACCTTTTTACCACCCAACAATAAACCAAAACTGCAACAATTAGATCACAGGATGGTATTTATGGAAATGCTCAAAAGCTTGGACGATAGACAGCAGTTCTATCCTTGTAACGAATTAATTTCTCTCTTCTTTAGAAAGCCTCTTGCTGTAATACACTGTTACTCATTCTTCACTGTTTTGCACCTGACACAAAACTGCTCCTAGCATAATGCAATTTTCAAAGTCCCAAATGGTTGATCACTGGAATGTTAAAAGTTTACTTTCTGTTGGTAACACCAGGTGCTAAGACCGAATGGCCTAAATATTGTACTTCCTTCTGAGTTAGAGAACACTTCTTTGGGTTCAGCTTCAGTTGGGCACTACAAATTCTGCTTAGAACCTTTTTAAGGTTTTTGAAATGATGTTTAAAAGTCTTTCTGATAACTATAACACATCATCTAAGTAAACAAGGCAAGTTTTCCATGTCAGGCCTCAGAGGACTAAATTCATTAGTTATTCCATTGACTCTGGTGCATTACAGAGTCAAAATGGCATGAGCTTAGACTGGAAGAGGCTACTTGGAGTAAAAAAAGATGTAATTCCTTTGACTTCTTGGTGAAGACCCACTTGCCAATATCTGCTCTTTGGGTTCAATGTAGAAATCACTAAGCCCCAGATAGTGTCAAGAATATTGTCAACACGAGGTAGTAGAGAGCAATCTTTCTGTGTCACTTCATTCAGCTTCCAGTAGTTACGCAGAAATGTAGCCCACTGTCCTTCTTCAGTACCAGCACTACTGGGGAAACCAAACACTTGATAATTCCCTCTGTCAACATGTCCTGTACTAGCAGAGACCACTTCCTTCTTCTTAGCTAATGCAGACCTAAGATTAACGGCTCATCTGGTAATTTTGAAATATCTGAAGCCCTGGGTCTTCATTGTGTCATTCCAGCTACCCAAGCCACAGGAAAAATTACCCAGGAGTCTATTGCTTAAGTGACAGCCTGGTCCACAACATTTTCTACTCTAACAGGAATGTTTCCAGATGCATCTGGTTTCACTGACTTCTAGCAATTAGTATGCCCAGTGTGCTACCTGGGATTTGAATATAGAACTCTGCCCCCCCCCCCCGTATCTCTATCTCAGTTTTAACCATGATTTTTTTGGACTTTGGTGGAATAGTTACAGCCACTTGATTTATTACGGCAATTGACTGCTGAGATGTTTTTGTTATACAGGTTATTACTTCTTGTTCCCCAGTTCTCACGATGTTGTTTTTCAATATCAACTACAAACCCATATGCATTCATAATGCCCACACCAAGAAATTCTTCATCCACAGTGTATGCAATGAGTACTTGACAATCATACTCAAGTCATCCCAAACGTAGTTGTACCTCGTACTACTTTTACAGGGCTTCCAGCAGCTGTCTGCGAGGTGCAAGAGTACCAACTTGACTTCAGGTTTCTTACCAGATCAGGGCACACAATGTAAACTGTGGCATCCATGTCAATTGTAATTGAGGTGGCCTTTCTTCTACAAATGTCTGTTAGCTGCCCTGTCTTTCAAAGTGTAGAAATTACAATGCTTTATTCCTCCAGTTAATCAGCACACACCCTGTTGTTCCGACTACTGCATGCTTCCCTCTTGTTTGCTTGAATTATCTGTTTGTAGATGTCCAGGTTTTTTGAATGTATAACACTTTGGTCTTCCATCCTTTCTTCCCTTGCACTGTGGTGCGAATTGTTGGCTCTCTGTTCCGTTCTTCTTCTTCGTTTAGTGCGCATACTTTATGACTGGCACAACCAGATGCTGACTTGGTGGCCTCAAACTATAGTGCATATACAAGGGCGGCCGCACTATGGTGGTGTCTTGCAATTCATAACCCTTGCTGTAGTTCATTATCTATGCATGAACTGTTCCTACTGCAGGCAAAGTTACTTTCTCTATTGTCTTATTTTCTGCATCTTTTTCTGTCTTTATTGTTGGTATTGTTTATTCAGCACTTGTTTAGAAAATCATGGGTTTACTTTCAGAAATTGTTTGACTTCTTTTCGAATATTTTTTCTAATGTTGACAATGGACTCTTCTATTGCAGATGTTTTTGTTGACATAATATCTTCACATTCAGATATTTTTTATTGACACAGTTTCTTCTACATCACATTTTGAATGTCATCAATTCTTGTACCTCAGACATCCTAGTAACTTGTTTATTCAGCTCACCTTGCTACAGACCCTGCTCTCCAGTAGTATGCTCTTGTATCTTTGGTTTCTGTATCAGTGCTTTTATGTTTCCTGTTTCTTATTTACATTTCTCTTCTTGTTATTCCAGAAACACTGTTGTCTGGTGTTCCTGTGTTTTCTACAAGAGTGCGTTTTGTAGAAGATTCCTCTGCTTCTTCTGGCTCCCATCAGTGGTTTTCATCTTGTAATTTTCTGCTTCCCATTGGCATCATTACTCTGGCTGCAGTAGCAGCACTTGGAAAAAGTTTCCATCATCTGACTGGTATCCATTATTGTAAATCAGTTAGCCTTCATACTACTCTTTTATGAAGTGTCCTCGTGCATGCACAGCCATTTTAGTGGCACACGCGTGGGTCTAATGTGAACTGAGCCTAAGGTTTCATCATTTATAGCACTGGTTTTCAAAAATTTGTTACCAACATCCTCTACAATATGTAAGTAAATTCATTTCTTTGTAAATCCTCAGTCACACCACACTGTAGCTTGAAACACAAAAAACCTAGTAATGAAATAAACCATTTCAACTTTTTTACCACCTCTGCATATTTTTGTTGTTGTTGATACACAAGTCAAATAGAAAATTTTAAAATTCAGGATGATATTCATGATGTTCATGCTGCTGTATGGTAACTATTTTCAATGTGCCTTGAGTTATGGTATGAAATGCCTTGAGTTGTACTATAAAAGTTACAATAAAAACTGATTTCTTCAGCATAATGTTTTGATTTATTTTGTAGTTATTACATGTTATGCACATTTCACAGAATGAGTGTGCATCATCAGAGACTATTTTCTTGCAGAAGATCCCCCCACAACATGCACAATCGTTTTCTTGGCCAGTGCTAAGGTGTAACGTGTCCATACAAACATTTTAAGTGCTGCATTGTATTGTAACACAATTCAGAAAATATAATAGCATACACTTCAAGGCAACAAGCGATAAGGAATAGATGTTTAAAAAAACCTGCTGGACTCTACTGTACTAATTTTCCTTTGAGCTTTGACTACTAACATACAGCAGCAAAGATACATAGGAAAAACTGTAAAGGACAAAGGCAGATAGAACAGCATTTCTATTAATAGAAAACATAACTATTTCAGTTGCAATGAGGACGTGGACAAGGCATGTCATCAAAAGTACTGTGTAGAGAAAATGCAAGATCTTAAAAATGTTTTTTTTTCTTTTTTTAAGTGTAATCTGAGGTATGGAGAGTGTTCACCGCTAGTCTCATTAAATTATACAGTTACTCCAGAAGATATAGAATTCTTAGGTATGCATCTCGATTGTCAATTTACCTGCCGTAAATCGTGTTGTCACTACTGGATGCTCACAAATGTCACTCAAGATGAAACTACTGGTGTACCAGACCATATTCAAGCCAGTACGGATATATGACATACAGCTGTGGAATGGCCAGAAAACTGAATGTGGAAGTACTGCAGAGGTATCAAAACTTGGTCCTAACAACTATCACAAATGGTCTATGGTACGTGCCAAAAACTAACACAGAAATCTGCAAATGAACCTCAACAGGCAAATACATCACTATATCACGCTGTATAGGGCCAAGATCAAAGGCTACCCAAACTTTTTGAATAAGAGCTCCTCAACCCGGTCCTGAGTCCAGTCACTTAGAAAGGCACAAACTGACAAGACATTTTGTCACTTAAAGAAATATTTAACTGTCATCGTCGCTTATGCTAAACCACAGCATACTGTGTGAGTGTGGTATCTTGATAAATATCCACTATCTTTTATCTTCATCATCATCACATATACCTAGTGTTCTCCTGCTATGTACAGATTGCACAAAAAAATGGTGGAATAATGTATATTAAGGGTAAAAAAGTGAAAAATGTATAGTGTAAATGTATGAAATATTATATATACAGTGGAAATCGTTTAACGCGAAAACGGTTACCACAAAATATCGGTTAACACGAAATACCACTCGGGTACCGATCGCCGTTTGTTATGTACAGTGTATTATTTGTACGGTTAACACGAAAGGTTTACCTGAAAAATATCGGTTAACACAAAAAATTTTTGTTAAAAATAATTTTTGTTTGGCTGGCTTTTAAGTAACTGCATACAAAATAAAGCCACACAAGTACGCCCAAAAGCTTGTTTTTGATGTAACGGAATCCATTCATCTCTAAAAGAGAAAGAGCAGGTACTATCATGCGTTAAGCTTTGCAACCCAAGAAGGAATGCGGTGACGTTTGCCATTTCACTGCACGTATCACGGTACTACTACACATTTAAAATACGTTTAACACTGTCTCTCGCACTGTATTTCTAATTGCATATAGCTTACTGAACAATGTTTACAGAACCAGTAATACCGCACCAACACAAGCACGCGTTATGATTAAGTACTAAGAAGTAGACCCCCCACTCTTCAGACGTCTCGGCAGCACAGCTTGTACGAACACAGTAGTGACCATAGTTTGTTTTGTCTACCTGTTTTGTTTTGTCTTCAGTACCAAGTTCTATTTACAGTACGTACTGTATACAGTGTACCGTTGTTTACAGAAACCATAGCCTCTCCTTCAGCACCAAATGTGTTGTTCATTGACCGCAAATAAACCGTTATCGCTTACATTAACTACCTACTCTATAGGGTGTGGTGAAATCAGTTCAGTTGTATTCTGTGCGTGTACAGCGGTGGTAAAGTTTGCGGTATGGTACCGATAACATTTTATTGTAAAAAATTTACTCAGTTGTGAGGATTAACTGTTTACTTTTTTACTGTACAAACTTCTTAGTCTTTTACAGCCAGTTAAGTGACGTTAAGTGTGTGACGTGTACGTGAAGTTACGCTTTCGTAAATTTCGTTTTTGCAGTCCGGATGTAAAATGGAGAAGAAAGTGCGTAAACAAAGTGCCCTCTCTTTAGAAAAAAAAGTTGAACTCCTCCAAGCTGTTAATGAGGGTATTCGAACTAAAACAGAAATCTGTAAAACATTCGGTATACCAAACTCGACGTTATCCACGATTATAAAAAATAGAGATAAAACTTTAGAACTGTATGAGTCGGGCAAGTTTGAACCAGGCAGAAAACGTTTCCGTAAGGCAAACCATGAAAACTTAGAGGCTGCTCTTCTTGTTTGGTTTAAGCAAGCAAGATCACAAGATGCTCCTATTTCTGGACCACTACTGATGGAGAAAGCAAACGTTTTTGCTGAACAGATGAACTTAAATTTCACTGCAAATCCTGGCTGGCTAGAAAGGTTTAAAAAACGAAATGGCATAACCTTTAAAAACATCTGTGGCGAATCAAGACAGGTGTCACAAGAAATGACATCATCGTGGTTGCAATCTACGCTGCCTGCAATTTTAAAAGACTATCCACGTAAGGATATTTTCAACGCCGATGAAACAGAACTATTTTTCCGTTGTATGCCTGATAAAACACTTTCATTCAAAGGGGAGCAGTGCTCTGGTGGTAAAAAGTCCAAAGAGAGAGTGACCGTGATGGTAGGTTGCAATGCTGATGGGTCAGAAAAACTTCCGTTACTTGTTATAGGAAAAAGTTTAAAGCCGCGCTGTTTTAAAAATGTTAAAAAGTTGCCAGTAGAATATAGAGCTAACAAACGAGCGTGGATGACGTCTAAAATTGTTACCGAATGGCTGGTTTCGTTAGAAAAACATTTCACTTCTCAGAAGAGGAAAATTGTGTTAATTATTGACAACTGTCCTGCCCACCCATGTGACCTAAAATTGATGGCAATTAAACTTGTTTTTCTACCACCGAACACGACTAGTGTCCTACAACCTTGTGATCAAGGTATTATTCAAAATTTAAAATTTCAGTACAGAAAGTTACTTCTGCGGAAATACTTGGCCACTATTGAGGGGAAAAAAGATTTCTGTGTAAATGTTCTGGATGCTTGTAACTTGTTAAGAACAGCGTGGAACCTCGTGACGCCTACAACAATTCAAAATTGTTTCGCTCATGCTCGATTCATTTTGAATTCAGAAACTGAACAACCCGAAGAAAATGAAATTGATCCTACACTATCTGAAATGTTTAATCGTGTGTCATCTGTATTAAATGTTTCAATTTCTCTAAATGAGTATGTGACTGTCGACGAGAACGTAACTACGGCTCCCGTATTAACAGATACCGATATCGTGGAAACAGTACAAGTTGACAACTGTGAAGGTGATGATAGTGACGACGAACTTGACACGGAAAATGATAGTGAAAATGTTCCTACCGCTACCGATATGCTTTCGTTGCTGAGCCGTGTTTATCGATATTTTGAAGCCAACTCGGAAGGTGAAATGTTTGAACACGTTGATAAATTATAACAATTTGTTGAAAATAAAATAGTGCAAAATTGTGTGTAAAAGAAAATAACGGATTATTTTAAATAAAGATAAACACGAAAACTACGGTAAAGTTGAAAGACATACAGTAGTCTATAAGAAAACCTAAATCATAGGACTAAATTTAGAACAGCTAATAATAATTTTAAGAAAAATTAACAATAATAAACCATGAGGATAAATAAAAGGTTGTATTTGTTGCATTTTACTAGACAGTACAATAAATAATCTACAGTATACTTTGTTCATTTCCTCACTTTGTTTCACTTTTTGTTCGCTTAACACGAAATTCGGTTTACACGAAAAAATAACTGGTCCCCGTCATTTCGTGTTAACCGATTTCCACTGTATTATGTACAAAAGATTTTGAAATAAAAACACAATAATGTGAACTTATAATTCCTATTTAGTTTGTTCTATTTGGATGAACAAAGAGAACAGAATGTAGAGAATCAGACAAATAAAGATTGTCATGATGTCATATAAGCTACCTCAACATCTGTAATTGTGATATTAAAAAAAAAACTGAACAAAGATTGTACTATATAAATTTATTTATGCATTACACATTTGTATAAATATTTTGCAAATTAACAATACATAAAGACGATATGGTACTTTTTGTAACATTAGGTTGGTTGAACTATATACACATTTTTTACACTCCAATATATGTCAATACATTATATGGTTCATAACCACAAGCTATTTGTTTGTTTTAACCAGTTATGTTCACCATCTTCGTTATAATGGCCAATTTAATACTTACTCTTTATAAATATTTTTCCATTTATTTTATTCCATATTATTTAAGTTTCATCTTTTTTCACTGTATCTGTTATCCATGTGATTTCCTTTATTTTACCTCCTTTCTGACTTTCTTTGAAATCTTTGTGTATTTGTTCCTACTTTACTCCAATAACTTATTGTTTTTTCTTTTATGGTTTCTTTTAAATGTTTTCCTTAAGTTTATATGTTTATAATTATGAGTCTTCTATTTGTATAGAAGAAACAAACAAATTATGGTTCAGTGAGAAAGTGCTGTGTTTAGATTACATAAGACATAATAAGTACTAATTTGTATTTGTATTAAAGACTATATTGCATCTAGATTACAAAGACGTAATTTATTTTGTCTGTGGTTCATATGACCTCTTTTTTCTTCTTTTAATTTCTTAACAAAATTACTGATGTCAATCCTTATTGTTTAGCTTTACTCTTAAATCACCAAATTGTAAATATTACGGTCTGACTTTATTAACTGGGCGAGTTTCTACAGTTTCCATGCTCTAAATCCTTAGTTATCCAAGTATAGTAATGTTTAAAACTCTTGTAGTTTTTATGGCATTTCCATTATCATATCTGTCTGAATCCCACAATGACTTATTATTCAGTCTTCTCTGTGCCAGTCAGCCAGTCAACAATATTATTTCTATCTTTCATTATTACCCAGCCTGTATCTCTTTAAATTTTCAGAACATACCTCTTTTCAACTCGTTTAAAGTAATCTTCTTCTCTTGGTTTTTTTTTTTAAATAAAAGCAAGTTGTTTAAGAATCTGCAAGTTTCTAAAAGTACTATTTCTTGCATGTATAGTTAATTGGAATTTAAATAATATTCCCACCAGCCACTAATGTACAGATTACTTTATTATTCTGAAAATAGGAAAGATACAATTTTTTATAGGATGGTACTACAGTACTATTAACTAAGTTACTTCATCCAAATGACTAAATATGAATAATAATTGTTTTATCAAACAGGTAAATAATGGTTAACTTGTGAATCTTCTATTTTGATACATACTAAATATGCTCATCAACTTTTACAATTTTAAGAGAGATGTAAAAACATATGTTATTACTGTTTCTATTTGTCTGTTTTTTGTTTACATTAAATTTTAAAATAAAAACCCTTAATTTGTTAAGATAAGATATTACTAAAAAAGCCATTAAATTTTTAAAAAATTATTGAAAAACATTACCACCACCATAATAAAAAATTAAAGAAATTAAATTCTAAGGTTAATTGTTTTTGAGATTGTGTACATTGTATTCACATTAGCCGTTTGTTTTTTTACCTCACTCAAATGTTCTCTATTTTAAGATTTATAGCTAATAAATACTGTAGGAGGGAGGGTCAGTCTTATTACACATTTTACAGATTATGTTTACTTCAGCATTACTAACAACTATTACACAAAATGTACTACAACAGCTTTGTTTAATAGTTTGACATTTCAAATTCCTAAAAAGTGTGTGTAACTGGTTAACATCAATGAATATGAAAACGGTACTGCTGCCTAACTACAACACTAACGATACAATAAAAAAATGTTGAACCTGAATATTAGTCACAAATATTATGAAAGTTTTATAAAACATTTTGAATGATTAAAATAGTATATTAAAAATGATCACAGCCTTTCTTCTACTGTTTTGTCTTAATACAAAATATAATACCATCTAATACTTTAAAGCACATAATTTTAAATTTATTTATTGAAAAATATAGTCAGCTGTTGCACATTATACAAAACATAATGTTTTGTTGTATATTCCAGGAATACAAATGATAGAAGTAGCAAAATGTTGCAAATATATTTAACTAAATTATCTCAATTAAAAAGACAAGCTAATCTTTGCATATATGTTAAATGTACCAACCAACATTTTTATATGTAGTGTATGATAATTTCAAATTCAAATTGTAAGTGTAACTGATTATATACATATGTACGACAGCTGCAGATTTCAATGTATAAAATACTATAATCACGGTACAGGTAAAAGTATAAATATGAAGAATTACGTCAATATATTTCATCATAGTTAACTATCATACCTATATATGTATACGCATACATACGTACATAAAAAAGGAATAATAAGAATAAATGGTTATCCAAGCAGCGAATTCAATTATACAGACTCTGTTGGACTCTGAAATTCACTCAAAGCTTTAATTGGATTCTGAACTTTTTTCTGCGATCCTTTCCGTACTTTAGCACGTACTTCTTCAGGTTTCTCAGGTCTAACTAATGGTTTCTTCTCTGGTGCCTTCATCTTCCATACAACAATAGGAGACTGAAAAAATTAATTGACTCAAATTATACTTGCTTATATTTGAAATACAAAATTCACATAACTCACAATTATTGATGGGTCAGTTCTAATATTTTTTTGATATCATCTGGTTGATATTCGGTTCTCAACATAAGTAGATGTTATTTTTACATACTAGTAGACTTTTATTAAGTGCATAGCAACATAACTGCTCAATAAAGTTCAGTCACATTTTGTTGCTTCTTGTGCAATACATTTTTATGTATCTATAAAGAGCTTTACACTCTTTCAACATATACAGAAGCTTACAGTAGTCAGTTCATTACCATAAAAAGACTGATCTTATCATTCATTATTAACATTTAAAACTTCAACTTGATTCTAGAAACAAGGTTATAATAATGAGTAACGATTAGCTGGTTCCAATTCTATTGCTAATAGCAAAGCTGACAGCCTTAAACTGACCCATCCTTATATAATAAAATTAAAGTTAAATTTTATGATGATTTTATGGGCTCAGCCTCAAATAACATGTCTTGAAAAATATTAATCAACTTATTTAATTAATAACAAACACTAACTGGAAATAACTAAAATACAAAACATATTCATTATATATTATGTAAGATTAAAACACAGATGACAACCACAGAAAAAAAGACTGTTAAAAAAAGGTGACAGTTATGTCATCAAGACTGCACAATTAAAATTATAAAGAGTATCAGAGATAGTTCACATAATATTAAGATTACTTTAAATCATTATTTACAACCCCTTACAGAACATAATAAAATTGTTAATCTATATCTTAGTTTACAACATCAATACACATGATGCAATTATATAAAAACAGAACATCAAAACATGTCTGAAGCAAGACTACTAAGAGTCCAACATATAACAACATCTCAAAGTGTAAAAAATAAAAAATAATTTGACAACTGTTTCAAACTTTAATTTTATACAACAAATTCATATTAGAAATACAGCAGACTCCCTCTCGTCCGGCCACCTCAGGACCAGACCCTAGGCCGGATTTCAAAATGGCCGGACAAACCGAAAATACGCTATAATGGTGAAATAACGCTCTTTAATGAACGATCCATACAATAAATGACCCAATACAGTATATATAAATTACTAATAATTATAATTACTCACCCTTACTCCATGGTAGCAAGTAAAAAAACAAACAAGGAAAATTACTACAACTCACACAGATATTACTGTACGTATTTGCCAAAAATAATACAACTCTTTATAGAATATGAAAAACACATGAACATTAAAAGTGTCACTACAGAACGTAAAACTCGGAAATACAAATTAAAAGAACTCAGTTATCTTCTTCTGCTTTTTTTGTTCAACTGTTTTGTTGAATGCGAAATCACGCCATTTCTTGATGAACATAACATCAACTGCAGTTGCCTGTTTGTTGCTCGATGTACGTCGTTGCTAATTCCAGGGCTGCTCTTCCCTCAGCGTGGCTCATTTTCTCCTCGACATTTCCCTCTTCGTCATTGACTTCTTCTTCTTCTTCGTCTTCTTGGCAAATGACAGCTTGCACAATTTCATCATCGTTTAAGATCTCATTTTGAAGCTCCTCATCTTGATCAGCAATCCATTTTCCAACGTCTTGTTGTACAAGATCATCAGAGTGAGGCAATCGTTGTAGATCTTTTAACAGAGATTCGTTGTCATCTGGTTCAAAACCCTGAAGATTTGATTCATCTGCTTTAGGGTTGTCCTCTTTATTCTTTTCAATGAGAAGAAAACAATTTAGCCATGCTTTTCTCCAAGACTTTGTAAATATGTAGATGGTGGCATTTCATCGTATGCCTTAGCTACCATATAGATCACGTCTTTCATGTTGATTGTCTTTAAGGCCGGAATGAGACCTGTCCTGCCTTCATTGTCCAGTTTACCTAGAATTTCCGAAAGAAGCTTTCTGCGGTACCTTCTCTTAAAAGACTCGATGACCCCTTGGTCCATTGGTTGTGTAAGACTTGTGACGTTAGGTGCCAGGAATAATAATTTCATATCACTGTAACCTTCACATTCAAGTTCTTGCGGATGGGTAGGTGCACTGTCTAGCACTAAAAGTGCTTTAATTGGTAACTTCAAACTCGTCAAATGATGTTTCACTTTAGGAACAAATTCGCTTTCGAACCACTCCTTAAACAGATACGAATCCATCCAGGCTGATTTTTGTGCTCTGTAGTACACTGGAAGGGATGACATGTTTAAATTCTTAAAAGCTCTGGGTTTTGCTGATTTTCCGATTACAAACAAAGGCAGCTTGTGGGACCCTGAGGCATTTGAACACAAAGCCACCATGATTCTCTCTTTACTGGCTTTAAATCCTGGGGCGGAAGTTTTCTTAGCCGTAGCAAACGTTTTCTTGGGCAAGAGTTTAAAATTCAACCCCGTCTAGTCGTCAATATTATAGACTTGTTCTGGACTAAGATTTTCACTAGCAATGATGTTTTTGAAAAATTGCTAGCTGCTGATGGGTTCGCCGACAATTTTTCACCACAAACACCAATGAAATGAACTCCATGACGCTTTTTCCAGCGTGTTAGCCATCCTTCACTTGCCGAGAATGTACTGGCATCTTGAAGTTTTGAGTGTAGGATAATTGCTTTTTCTTTTAAAATTGGTCCACTTATCGGAGTGCCTCTTTGGCGTTCCTGCATAAACCATAACTACAAAGCATCGTCTACTAATTCGTTATTTGTTTTTTTTTTTTAAAGTGCATCGCGTCGAAAGCACTTTTTCAGTTTCAATTTGAGTGCAGAACGTCTCAATCGATTTTCTGTTTTGGCGCCAGTCATTAACAGTACTCTTGCCTACATTAAACTCTTGGCAAATATGTTGGACCGATTCACCCTTACCGAGACGCTGAAGGACTTTATATTTACACAGACTATATACACAGAACTCACAACATAAGACATACATCCGCACATGAACAAAACCGTGAGTCAACTGAGCTACTGTACATATATTTTCTGTTTAACAAGTTGGGGCCTGTCACTGGAGGCTCGTCTAGACTGTGTGACTCACCGTATGGCTGGCCGAACCATCCAACGGCCGATCCAACCGAGGCCGGATAAGAGGGAGTCTACTGTATATATTTTGTCATAGGTATAAACAAGCCGCCAAATACAAAAAACCCAGCTGCTAGTTTCACGTATACGGAAGTACAAATTACACAATTCATTTATGGAGAAATTGAAAGGTCAGTTACTATAAAACTGAAATTTATAAATTACGCTGTTGTAAAAATTGGAACAATTTTACAACAGGCTTGGTGTTCAAATTAAACGAATTTTTAGATATCCCTTAACAAACATAATATCAGTGCATTCAGACATAATATTTTAGAAATATATCTCTTATCACTGTTCATTCATACAACTTTGGTGACATTTACTACTGTTATTTCCAACACAGTAAATCCTTGACTTCCGTGTATAAATGGTTCTGGATAATGCGTACAAAAGTCAACTTTAGCAAAACGTAATTTAGGACATTTTAAGAACTACAAATCACAATAAAACAAGAAAAAATATGTTTCATGTTTAGTTTCTGTATAATAACCATGTTTTCAAAGTTTCTTACAGTAATGATACATTATAAATTGTCACAATGATAAATGACTTCTTCTACAAATACATATTACATTGTTTTGTCTTATGCATATTTTGATAATGAATTCGGCATCATCTGAGACTATAAAACATATTAAAAAAATTCAGTTGTATTTTTGATTTAAATATTTCATTTTTTGTAATGTTTATAAATTATCTATTCTGTTGGTTATACTGAAAATTTTGTACTATTTATCTGAACTAAATGGGACCAGAAGCACACTGGATTAACGAAAATCATATAGTAGAAACTGAGGGGATAAAATAGAATAACATAATTATATACATTATACACAAGAAATACATTTATAAATTATTTAAAATATTTCAGACATTTAAACATTCTTAGTTTTAATAAAATAATGAGTAGATTTCTTTTATAGTAATTTTGTAGGGCGTTTATGATCAGTAGATTGTATATGTATTTCGGTACAGGAGTTCAGTCAATATTTCTATCTGGCATTATAAATAAGCCGCCATTTGCCTAGCTAGTTTTTGCCTAATGGAGGCTGACTTGCCACCTCTTCTGGTTGTGGGTTAGCTTTCTTATCAGATCACCACCATGGTTGATGTTATGTCCAGATGAACAAGTATGATAATTTTATCATCTGTTACTGTGCGTCAGCCTCAATCACCATAACCTACTGTTTATGTCATTAACATTTATGTGTGAGCAACTGGGAAGAGTGGTGTGACTAGGAGGAGCTGTTCCTGGGCAGGAGGATGAGACTAGTTGAAGGTTGGACTACCTATTTTTCTCACGACAAACGAGAAATTCAGTATTCTTCCCATATGATTTTATAAATATATTTTACAAATTCTCTGCAGCTCAGTTTCTGAGAAAACCAACGTGAAATATGCTGCAAATATGAATGTTATTTACCAAATGTTGAGAGACTGTCATTATTAACAAAACAAACTTTATTTTATTAAATTACAAATATTAGAATTCCTCGATTTTTTCAATGTTTTTATCACATGTAACTGGCTTAGAAATAAGCTTACATTGAGTGCTTATGGAATTTTTCATAGATCTGAGGTGGAGAGGGGCAATCCCCTTAATTTAAGAACTGTCTAAAACACAGTAAAAGCAAATTGGCACTTTACAAGAAGAAAACAAAACACTGTGGTCAGAAAGTATGTTTCAGAAGTGAACGAACTTCAGCAGTATACAAGATCAGACAATTTAGAAATCTCTGGGGTATCTGAAATGAAGGCCGAACAGATAAGCACTCTTCTAGATAATGTTGCAAAATGCATCGGAGTTCACACTGAGCCAGGCAATATAGTTATTGCTCACAGAGTACCCACAAGAAGCACTAAACTACCTAAGACTATACTCGTTCTACTGCAGTCCAGACTAGAAAGAGGGAAATGGATTGAAGTGGTCAGAAAAAGGAGAAATGTGACCTGCAGCAACATGTCAATGAACATTTGACATCAACAAACAAGGCTCTACTCTTAATGACGAAGAAATTTGCAAAGGAGAATTATTATGCCTACACCTGGGTGTCTAACAGAAAAATATTATCAGGAAGAAGGACAGATTGCCAGCAATACAAATCTTCTCACCTGGGGATATTCAGTTCCTGGAAGAAAAACTGAAAAAGGAAGAAAAAAGGGAAGATTAACAATCGTTATAAAAAATATTCTTTTTGTCATGCTTTTTGTGAACTTGGAAGTGCTCAACTTGTTTCAAAAAATGTGAGCATATTTTGTTTAATATTGTTAATGTTGTAAGTTAAAAAATATTTTTAGTTACAATGGAAAAAAGTGCATAAAACACTATTATAACAGGAATATAATGATCTTGTTTTAGTTCACCAAAACAGAAGAAGTGTAAGAGAAAATTATAATTTGTTTATGTTGTGTTTAAATTCTATGGCACCCAAGCCACATATTATAGTTTTAACAGAGGTTTGGGCTCATAGTCATGAAGCGTCTTTATACAGTATTCAAAATTATAAAATGTTCTTTAAATGTGGGGATGATTATCATTCTTCTGGGGGATTTATATCTATCACAAGCAGTATTGTTTCACGTTCAAAAGAATGTAATGAAATAAACACTGTGATGTGCTATGTGTTAGTAGTAAATTAAACACAGGCTATGACTTTTATTTGGTAGGAGTTTATCGACTAAGTTCAGCAAGTACTATTATTACGAATTCAGTGATTATCTACAAAGCATCTCTAATAGGGATGTTGTAATGATAGGTGATTTTAATATTAATATACTAAATGATGAACATAACACAAATTAATATAAACAACTGCTAGTAGCTCATGGTTTTTGTAGTGTTCTGAATGTGCCAACATGCATAATAGGGTGGGTCAAAAAAAATTAAGATTTTTATTTCGAACCGCTATAGTGCAGGAAAGTTGCCTCCTATAATAAGAAGAAAAACGACATAAAAAAATTTTAAATCGGTTGACAACTTGCGGTCGTGCATTGTACTTAAAAGTTTATAGAAATTGACGAAAATGAACATTTTTTGTAACTTTTTTAATATTACTTAAAATTCTACGATCGACACGCTATGTTATGTTTATTATATGGTTCAATAAAGTTAAATAAATTAAAACATCATTAATATTTCAATGTTTACCGGTCGCGCAATGTGTTCGAAAAACGGGAAATTTCAAAATTTTTGCAAGTTTCATTGTGCAGATAATCACCTTACGTTTTTGTATCATAAAAAAAGTATTGCCTATACAAATAATTATAACTTCAGTTGTATATAACAGTTAGTTAAATAGAATGTAGTTTAGAGTAGATACAATGTGTGTGGAATTGTAATATGAGACGACGTTTACCCCCTCGATCACTTTGCAACACCACCTACTCCTCCCTCGCTCCCGCCATTTCCTGTCGTGACTCATCAGTCAGCCAGTGGCTTTGGTGCTGTATTGTTTACTGTACGTGCGTGCGTTTACTATTGTTGTATTAGTTTGTGTGTATTTTATAAATTTGTTGCCGTTTTTCACTTTTGGTCAGCACAGTTGTAACGATGGATGTGTCGAAGAAAATAATTACTAGACAGGCATTTGAATGCCCCATACTTGGTCACCCGAGAGATTTTCTTCAGAGCAACTACCAACACATGAATGTGTTCTCCGATGCAGTTTTGAAGAGATTCAAGTTATCTATTGAGACAAATAACAAGAGCATAAGTTTTTCTAAAGTAGCCATAAATGGACACAATGCGTTCTTTGCACACCCCGAAAATTTACTGTTGGCTATGATCGTTGATGACAGAGAACACATTTGAGAGCTTGGATATAGGAGAATTTTAAAAGCAAGACAATCCACCTTTAAAGGAAAAACGAATAGAAACTTCGTGCCACCTAAGATAAACTTTGAAGCTACCGATTATACTGAAATTATTTACTGGAATACTTGCCCGCTGTATCCTCCCCCAATGATACGGGAAATATGTGATGATGATATTAAATCAATTATCAATTCCGACACAAAGCCCATCAGAGACATCAAAAAGTTTCCCTGTCACACTCAGGCAGTCGAGAGATGTGTCAAACTTGTTACCGAGGCCTCAACTAAAAGTATGTGGACATGAAGCTAGAGACGGCTACATCAGATCTACGCTGTTATCAAGATCGGTTATGCCTGATTTCTCCCAAAAGTCAGACTTTAAACTTGTTCATATTGAAAAGAAACAGTAGAAGTAACAGTGAACCACTGAATCCATTAGTCAATTTGTTGTAAATAGTGGTAAAATATAATGCAAATAACACATCCTTACTTTGGATGGTTGGTTGGGTAGGGTGTGGGTGGAACTCGACGTGCAGCCACCTCCTCGTGGTGAGTTCTGGGTCATTTTGTTCTGGCAAAATGGGCGAAGAGCTGCACAATGAAACTTGCAAACATTTTGAAAATTCCCATTTTTTGAACACATTGTGCGACCGGTAAACATTGAAATATTAATGATGTTTTAATTTATTTAACTTTATTGAACCATAAAATAAACATCACAAACTATAGCGTGTCGATCATAGAATTTTAAGTAATATTAAAAAATTTACAAAAAATTTTCATTTTCGTCAATTTCTATAAACTTTAAATACAATGTGCGACCGCAAAATGTCAACCGATTTAAAATTTTTTTACGTCGTTTTTCTTCTTATTATATGAGGCAACTTTTCCGCACTATAGCGGTTCAAAAAAATCTTAATTTTTTTCGACCCACCCTAATGCATAACTGTCAATAGTGCTACTTGTACAGATCATGTGTGGATTAGAGCTAGAACTATAGATAAATTTACTGCAAACATACTTGATACTAGTATAACTGATCATCATATGATAAGCTTAGTTGTAGAGCTACGAAATAGCACACACAAAAAATGTATCAAAAACAGTTCATAGAGAAATTTAAATTTAAAATGCTTTCAGAGATGGCAGAACAATTTGACTGGTCTCCTATTTTAGCCATAACATATGCTTATACTGGCTTTCAATGTTAATACATTTTATAAATAATTTAATAGGAATTTGCATTGAGAATGCTATTATAAAATCACACCATAACATACCATGGTTAAATGACAAAAAAGTCTTGATAAAAAAAGCACGACATAGGCAAACTGCTTACGAGGAGACCCTTTGACATAAACCTTTTGTAACGGGCCTATTTTTGGGGTAATAAAGCAATTTGTATATTTTTTTTTATAAAACAAATAACATTTTTCGTTGATAGGGACAAAATTTATAAACAAGGGTAAATTTAGTGGTTGCGACGCTAGCGACAGTGGCAGCACTGCTTGGGACCGTAAATGTGTGACGATTATTCTTAAATTATTGAAGCGAACAGACTTAACAAACTGGAATTGTGCCAAGGTCAACAAATGACACGCAAAACAGCAAAACAAGTTATGTAACTGACATCAGGCGAACGTTACGTCAGCGCCTTACATAACAAGGAATGTGGGTGGAGTGTGCAACTAGTTTCGTCAGACACTTACAGAACAAAGCAGTCGGCTATGAACATCCAATAAACGCGGACGCAATCAGTCTGTGCGCCCGCCGGCTCGGCGTAGTTTTCGTCGCGCCCGCACATAAATAAAAATGTGAATTTTTATATTTTACAATCTAAAACAGTGTTTTATAAGCAAGGTAAATACAGTGACAAATTTAAACGAAATAACAGTTTGGCTATAAAGTAAAAGGTGAACACGAGGAGACGGTAAGGTAGTGTGCGTCCACGATGAAACATTTCATGAGGGTATCTTCAAACATGATAAAAGGGAGGTAACTTAAACTAAAGTCAATAAAATCTTACAATTTTAACATAAAAATGAGCTACAAGGGGAATAAATTATGTACTGGGTGAGCGTGTGTGAGTGTATGGGCGAGTGGAAATTACGTAATTCAACAGCACTGGTTAGTGTTAAGAAAAATTTAGAATAATGTTTTTCTTTTAAAGTCTGTTTTCGAGTTTTAATGTATTTTTCAATTTTGGTAACTTCATAAAGAAGGGAAAATTTTAAATAAATTAGTGTTCACAGCTTAGATGTATAGAAGAGGGAGAGAAAATATTGTTCGTAATAATTACCAACTAAGTCAATTTGATGGCTTTAGTTGACTATGCAGATTTGAAATAAGGTGTTCAATAAAACAAACTTACTTAAAAATAAGTAGATTTGAAGCACTTATTTAAATAACCCATGCTGTTCTCCTGTTCGCTTATAAGAACCCGGGTGTGTAACAAGTTTTATAGGTATAGTTGGCAATAACAAGATGGCACCTAACAAAATTAGACAGGAAAAAGTAAATATAAAATCAATTATGTTTAGTTATTTTATTAATATCAATAAATTGAAAAGTATCAATGGCTTCTGAACAGGGACAATTTTATATAAATATAGGCCACGTGGAGAACAGAATGGTTGTTTGAAATAACAGAAAGAATTTTTTTTTTGAGGTACGTAAAATAGACGTAGATATGGGGTTATGTTTTGATAGTGTTATGTATATAGTGAATTATTTGTTTATGAGTATTGTGAGCTAACATGGGTAACTAGTGTGTATGAGGAGAGTTGTTATTATATAAAGTGTATTATAATAAAAATCTTTTAAATATGGCTAAGATACAAGAAAATGACAGTGGTTTTGTATGGAAGGAGTGGGAAAGCGAATTTAAAGGGGTTGTAGGTGAAATGACAGACGAAGAATGGGGTAGGTTAGACGATAGTTTAACACGAATGGAAGAACAGGAAGAGGGAATATTCGCAGAAATTAAGAAGCACAGTGATGATATTGATAGTGAGGTGACAAGTAATAAAGATAAGATCGTTGAATCAATAGTAGTAGTAAATAAGACTGTGAATAGGCCTAATGATAACGATAGTGTAGGGGTGGAAGAAAAGGAGTATACATTGAATGACATATTTGACCTTTTAAAGAAAGGTTTTGACGAGATGAACAAAAGAATGAATAAGGGTTTTGATGAGTTACAGGAAATGAGGAATAAACATTTTGATAATATGAACAAGGGTTTTGATGAGTTGCGTATAGAATTAAACAAAACAAAGGAAATAATGAGTAAGGGTTGTGATACAGTAAAAAATGCTTTTGATAACCCAGACGAGAAGCGGGAGGAAGATAGATGTCAATTAAAAGTTGAGTTAACACAGGTAAGTGGTAATAATGTCTTTGATAATAGTGAAGAAATAATTAACCAGGTGAGTGATAAAGATAATGAGTTAATCAATAATAGTGACAAAATAGTGGAAGAAATAGTGTTGACTAGTGATGATAATAAGGGTAATTTCAATTCTGAGGTAAGTAGGAGCGATAATTATGACAATATAAGTGAAAATATGATGTTAAAAAATAATGGAGTATATATAGAAAATAATGATGAATGTGTAGAATGTGATTATGAGATGTTAAGGTGTATTGATGAAGTAGAGAGAGAGTGGAAAAATAATATAGTAATTGAATGTGGGCAGAGGGTAAATTTTCCCATTAAGTTTTTTGAACCAAGGTGTTCACAAATGTTGTTTTTTATGAAGGGCAAGAGACCCGTACTAGTAGATGAATTGAAGTGTATATTGATGTTGTATAATGTTGTACCCTCTGTCTGTAATAATTATGAGAGAGAAAGTGAGATATGGTGTTATGGTGAGGGAGATTTAGATAGAGAGTTGTGTATTGAGAGAGAGATAGAATTATATAAGGTAAAAGGAAATTATGACGAGTTGAGAGAAAGGTTAGAAGGGGTGAATATAAACCATATAAAATACTTACCTGTCGAAAGAGAGATAGAGAATTATTTTGATAATAATTTTATAAACGATAATGACTTACCTGACGTAATGGTAGAGGAATATAAAAATGATGAAACAACTTACCTGACGTTGACCAATAATACTGATGGAGACTGGACAATAATAACTGATGTTGACAAGGTTTATGAAATATTTATAGGGAATAACCCTATCAATTATAATGATATAATAAAAGAAATAAAGTTGATAGATTATTATAATAATAATAATAAATGGTATGTGGATAACAATGATGCATGTTACAAATATATTAGATATCTATACGATGATGGAGGCTGAACTAAAAACTCAGTGACATTGTTAAATATTGTAATTTTTTGGTAACGACCTTGCAGACTGGGACATATGAAGTGTGAAACAATTGAACAGTTATTGACGTATACTTTGTAAATAATATAGTGAATTCATATGTGTGTATTATGAAATGTTAGGTGTATATGTAGTAGAAAATGTGATAATAATAAGATGTATTATTAATATTTTGAATTCTAATTAAATAATAAAAATAATTATGAAAACAATAACTGATGACTTGTAAAATTTTGATAGTAATTGAAATATGTTGTGTTTTAATAATCAATTGAGGTAAATAATTTGAGACGTTTAAATATTGTGATTGAAGGTTATATGTTTGAATTTTATAATAAATTTAAAGTGTTTGATGAGAGTTCAATTTAATAACAATTAATGAATAAATGAATGTTAAATGTTTTAGCTTGTGGAATAACATTTGTGTTATTATTGTGTTAATTGCATTTAGTATGTTAGGAATAAGGATTATAAAAATATAATAATATGTTTTTAATGTGTTTATAGATTTTAAAATAAAATGAAATAAAGTTATGATAGGTAAAATTTTGAATGGGTTGCAAAAGATAGAAGTTGGGTGATGAATATTTGTGGGACATATAGATTTGTTCAAATTGAAGTCAAAGTTAAAGAAATAGTAGAGATGAAAATAATGTAATGTTGTTTTGAGTTAATGTATGTTATAGAATTTTGAGAAGTATAAAGGTTGACACAGTAGTAATGGAGAATTTATGTAGAGTCTTGAGCGATATATTGTTGTTTATTTTGATGATGTTATTTTGTTGTAGTTGTAGTAAGGTAATGAGATTGAGATTTTGGGGATGGCAATTTTGTAGTAGGGGGTAGTGTAATGTGGGAGTCCGCAACATGATGATGAGTTGGGATGGGATTTGGTATAGATTTAGTGGGAAGGGGTTGCCTTAGGTACAATCCAGGAATATGTTCTAAAAATCTTTTATAAAAACATCTTCCTGATAGACCGATATAGAACGCATCACAATCATCACATTTTATTTTATATACACCACATTTCTTTTTTAATGGTGATTTGTTTTTGTTTTTGAAATAATTTCCTAAATTATTATTTGTTTTAAATGATAAAATATAGTTATTATCTTTGAAAATGGGTCTTAAAATATTTGGCATAATACCTGTGAAATTAGCAGAAAGATATTTATAATTTTTATTACTTGCTTTTATACAGTTTGAATTTTTATTTTCTAAACATTTCCTATGTCTATTTATTATTTTGTCAACTATTGTAGATTTATACCCGTTATTTACTGCTATTTGTTTGATAGTGCTAACCTCATTCAAGTAGTCCTCCTTTTCGAGGGGAACATTTAAAAGTCTGTTGACAAGACTGTTAAATACTGCAATTTTTGTGTGTAACGGGATGATGTGAATCAGAGTGTATTACTGTGTCAGTACTAGTGTGTTTTCTAAAGATTTTGTATTTTAAATTATTCCCGTTATGTAATACAGTTAGGTCTAAAAAATTGATACTTTTGTTGTTTTCTATCTCCACAGTAAATTTTAATTTGTTATGAATTTTGTTTAGGTAATTTTTAAATAATTCTATTTGTCCGGCATTCCCGTTAAAAATAATGAAGGTATCATCAACATATCTGGAATAATGGATGATTTTATTGGCGAAATAATTATCTTTTAAAATTTTTGTATTTTCTAAATTGTTTAGATATAGGTCCGCCAGGATGCCAGAAAGTGGAGATCCCATGGCAAGTCCTTCATTCTGTTTATAATATGCATCTTCAAATGAAAAATAGTTTTGATGAAGAATGGTTTTTAGTATCATCAGTTAGTCAACTTTCTGTATTTCTAAAGAACCTTTATTCATTAAATTATGTCTGAGTAAAGTTAATGTTTCATCAATAGGCACATTAGTGTATAAATCTACTATGTCGAATGATACTAGTTTGTGGTTTGGTTGAATTGTAAATAATTTAAAATACAAAATTTTAGAAAACACACTAGTACTGACACAGTAATACACTCTGATTCACATTATCCCGTTACACAAAAAATGGCAGTATTTAACAATCTTGTCAACAGACTTTTAAATGTTCCCCTCGAAAAGAAGGACTACTTGAATGAGGTTAGCACTATCAAACAAATAGCAATAAATAACGGGTATAAATCTACAATAGTTGACAAAATAATAAATAGACATAGGAAACGTTTAGAAAATAAAAATTCAAACTGTATAAAAGCAAGTAATAAAAATTATAAATATCTTTCTGCTAATTTCACAGGTATTATGCCAAATATTTTAAGACCCGTTTTCAAAGATAATACTATATTTTATCATTTAAAACAAATAATAATTTAGGAAATTATTTCAAAAACAAAAACAAATTACCATTAAAAAAGAAATGTGGTGTATATAAAATAAAATGTGATGATTGTGATGCGTTCTATATCGGTCAATCAGGCAGATGTTTTTATAAAAGATTTTTAGAACATATTCCTAAGCCAAGTAATACTAAGTCCAATTTTGCACAACATTTAATGTCAAGCGGACATAAATATACGAGCTTTGAAGAAAATTTAACAGCGTTGCATTTTTGTAAAAAGGGTAAACGGATGGATAGTCTGGAGGAATTTGAAATTTATAAAGCTATAAAAGATAGTACCACTAAAAACAGTTTACTAAATGACCAGATAAATTTTGCATCAAATTACTTGTTCGACACTGCAATCAGTTTGGATTAATCTTTGACCAGTCGCGTGACGATCGCGGTTGTGGGTGAACGCATGCGGGAGCTCCGGCCGTGGTTAGTAAAACATATCACATGCGATTTGTAATTTATTTTATTTAATTGACTTGACCAGTATCATGGCTGCGATTTTAATGTATTAGTTTATTAATTAAGTGTTATCTGAGGATGGGACTTAGTCCCGAAACGCGTCATAACTGACGAAACTTTGTATCGCTAAAGTGGATAATAAGGTAATTATATAATCAAATTAATGAACGCTGTGATAGACAAACTGTGCCTGACAGGGAAGAGGAAGCCTTTATCATATGTGCTACAAAGTGCATGCTTGTGCAATAAGAAGTAACAACTTTCAGTACTGTAAACCTTATTTATTGCCTATTACGTCCAAAAATTCAAAAAAATTCATGAATATGTTGCTTTTTGTGGGAATCCATGTTTTTAGTCCTCTGCATGATATTTAATATCAAATAATATGATTTTACTATGACTTGAGTAAGGCTGTAATCCTGCGAGTAGTGCTAGCAAAGGAGTCAACAGATGAACATTGATTCATACTGTCATTCATATCTCTAGATCAAGTTCCCTTGGTATTGTCTATTTTTGGTCCCAATACTGCTTGTGAAAAGTGCACACTAATGTTGATTATATAGTTCAGTCATGCAATTCGTGAGTATAAACGAACGTCAAAAGAAGTTTGAAAATGATGGGTTGTGTGTGTGTGTGTGTGATTTTAATAAAACAATGATATACAAACTTTATAACACACACGCTGATTGAAGCAGAAAAAATTCCTGTATCAAGTGTGTGCAGGGCAGCGCCCAGCACAACACTATAAATCCATATCAACGGAAACTGAATAACAAATAGCAGTTGATGTACATATCCCATACAGTTAATTTTAATATTAATTTACAGATTTTATTTTAATTTACTGGAACCATAACAAAGTATGATTTTTTTTAACCCATGAAACTCAGTTTTTCCTACTTTTCTTTGAAATTATTTCCCACATTTCAAGCTTCTTAAATAATAATAATAATAATAATAATATTTGAAGCTAATTAATTTAGTTGAATCGTATGGTTAAGTCCAAAGATTGAATTATTAATGGTGGAACTTGAGTAAGTTAACACATTGGTACTGTTTTGACAGTCCGGACAATACACAAAATTAGGATTAATGAACGGCGTGGATACACAAGGTTGTACCGTAGTGTGCATCAAAAGTTATTAATGAAATATGCATATACCAATACTACACAGATACATAAATTTCACAGTAATAATAATTTGTGAAGTACTATTTAATTACAATAAAAAAAATAAACTAACTAAAGTAATTTATAATGTCTAACTAAGTATTCACGAGAAAACATATTTAATTTTTGGTATTCACAAAAATCTTCAATTTTTTATTATTGTAATATCATAAAATTAATATTAGTGGCATCAAATATGTCAAATGTATTCATCATTTACAGTCTCCTTTGATATGAATTTATTGTGTTTGTCCGTGTTTCACACAGGAATAATTTCTGCTCCAATCATTGTGTATGTTACAAAATTTGCAAATTACTGTTTTCTTAACTCACCCCCACACACACACATAATAAAAATAAATATAATGAATGCGATAATCACAATTTAGCTCACAAATTTTATAATTACACCAAGTCACGGTCAAAATTTAAAAATAACTTTAAATAAGGTTTGAAATATTTCTGTTGTGGTTGTGCTATTTTTTTGTACTTAGTCTGCAGCACTAATTTTTCTACTGTATAGGGTTCAGCAGGAAAAACCCCATTAAACCATTTTACTAGACATGACGCTGTGGAACACGTAACATTGTATTTTTGTTGTAACTGAATGATATTATTATTATTTTAATTTGTAACTTGGTTACACGACAGTTATACAATGATACGTTTTAATTTATTGATATTAATAAAATAAATAAACATGATTGATTTTATATTTACTTTTTACTGTCTAATTTTGTTAGGCGACATCTTGTTATTGCCAACTATACATATAAAACTTGTTACACACCCGGGTTCTTATAAGCGAACAGGAGAACAGCATGGGTTATTTAAATAAGTGCTTCAAATCTACTTAATTTTAAATAAGTTTGTTTTATTGAACACCTTATTTCAAATCTGCATAGTCAACTAAAACCATCAAATTGACTTAGTTGGTAATTATTACGAACAATATTTTCTCTCCCTCTTCTATACATCTAAGCTGTGAACACTAATTTATTTAAAATTTTCCCTTCTTTATGAAGTTACCAAAATTGAAAAATACATTAAAACTCGATGAAAACAGACTTTAAAAGAAAAACATTATTCTAAATTTTTCTTAACGCTAACCAGTGCTGTTGAATTACGTAATTTCCACTCGCCCATACACTCACACACGCTCACCCAGTACATAATTTATTCCCCTTGGAGCTCATTTTTCTGTTAAAATTGCAAGATTTTATTGACTTTAGTTTAAGTTACCTCCCTTTTATCATGTTTGAAGATACCCTCATGAAATTTTTCATCGTGGACGCGCACTACCTTACCGTCTCCTCGTATTCACCTTTTACTTTATAGCCAAACTGTTATTTCGTTTAAATTTGTCACTGTATTTACCTTGCTTATAAAACACTGTTTTAGATTATAAAATATAAACATTCACATTTTTATTTATGTGCGGGCGCGACGAAAACTACGCCGAGCCGGCGGGCGCGCAGACAGATTGCGTCCGTATATATTGGATGTTCATAGCCGACTGCTTTGTTCTGTGTGTGTCACCACGCTGCTGGAGTTGACACACCCTGCATTCCTCGTTATGTAACGCTCTGACGTAAGGTGGTATGATGATTCGTTACATAACTTGTTGACAATTTAGAGTCACTGGAGCTGACCTTGACTCAATTCCAGCTCGTTATTATAAAATATTATTGAATTTTCACTTATAAAGTCACCAGCAGTGCTGCCACCGTCGCTATTTTTTCTACCACTGAATTTACCTTTGTTTATAAATTTTGTCCCTATTCATCGAAAAATGTTATTTGTTTTGTAAAAAAAAATATACAAATTTCCTTATTACCCCGAAATAGGCCCGTTACAATACCCCCTCAATGAGATATTTTATGCCGAAGCATAAAAAATCTCATTGACACATTCATACTTGCTAGAGGGATCAGCCAGGATATGTCGCCACAACCCCCTGTATAGTTTACAAAAAATATAATCAACTCACCCTTGGTCTGGTGACTGTGACCGCACCTGAATGACAATACTGGACTTCTCTCTCGAGATCCCAACACCGTAGAGTCAGACAGATACTTAACGCCCCTGCTCTGACGCGCTGGCCAGCTCAGGTCCGCCGCCACAGCATCACCAAACCCTGAAACAACAAATCAAATATCAAATAGTGGCCTTATACAACACCATATCCCCAACTGATCTGTTTCCCCCTAGCGGTGCTGGTTTGCGCTAAGAAGCACTGGTTTTGTTTTTTACTTATTTCTAACATATATATCAAAATATCTAACAACATAACATAACCTAAGAAAACATAGTACATTCATAATTCACATTGTTATTATCAATTTTATCTTAAAAACTTACACACTTTACATCATTAAATTTGCATATAAAATCATAAAATTATCTTTTAAACTCACTTTACTTTTATTAATTCGTTTCTCAAAAAAAAATTTTTTTTTTTTTTGAATCAATCTTCGTTTTACACATCATTGCATTTATTATTCCCTTTCAGTAATTTGGGTGATTCTCCGTTATTCATTATAATTCACTTTATCAACTTGGCATTTACCCATAATCTTACCCCTTTTATTACTCTAACGCTCCCTTACAAAATCTTTAACTAGTATGACACCCCTCTCTATCAAAAATCTACTAACCCTTCTCTACCTCTAACTACTTACTACTTTAACTCAATTCACCACCTTCTCTCTATATATAAAAAAAATAATCTCTAACCCTTTGTACATAGGATACGTGTTTCCCCCCCCCAAAAGCTCAATTCCCGTTCTCTGGTTCCTGGATTCTACCTAAGGCAACCCCGTCTCCACTAAAATCTATCCCTATCCCGTCCCAACTCATCATCACGTTGCGGACTCCCACATTACACTACCCCCTACTACAAATTTGCCATCCCCAAAAATCTCAATCTCATTACCTTACTACAACTACAACAAAATAACAACATTAATTAATAACATCAATATATCACTCAAAACTCTACAATTATTCTCACTTGCTGCTGTGTCAACATCAATATTTCTCAAAATTCTATAACATACATTAACTCAAAACAGCATTACATTATTTTCATCTCTCATTCTCTTTAACCTTGACTTCAATTTGGACAGATCTATATGTCCCACAAATATTCATCACCCAACTTTTATCTTTTGCAACCCCTTGAAAATTTTAACTATCATAACTTTATTTCATTTTATTTTAAAATCTATAAATACATTGAAAACATATTTAATATATTTTATAATCCTTATTCCTAACATACTACATGCAATTAACACAATAAGACATAATAAACACAATATAGGAAGTATTTAGTGCATCTATTTTTCAAATCAAAACAAAATTATTGAGTAGCGAATCATCATTATTAAAATACAACAAATTTCTAATTCGTTATCCCCCTGGATAATCTACACATCTTGTATAATACATTACATAACATAATAAACAAAAGACATTAACTTGGATTATTAGCATACATTAAACAAACAATTCTCTTTTATATAATTTATATAAAGACTTATAAACATTCTTACTTAAAATGTTTCTTTAACTTTTTTATTTATCATCATTCCATTATTTCTCCTTTGCTGTAATTAGATTTTCAAAATTTCCAAATTTATTATTAACATTTATTTTTAACCATTATGTTATTCCACAAAATAAACCATTTAACATTCATTTATTTATTCATTAATTATTATTAAATTAAAATCTCATAAAAGAATTTAAATTCATTATAAAATTCAAACATATAACATTCAATCACAATATCTAAACACCTCAAATTATTTACTTCAATTGATTATTAAAACACAACATATTTCAATTATTATCAAAAATTTACAAATCATTAATTATTGTCTTCATAATTATTTTATTACTTAATGGGAATGCAAAATATTAATAATATTACTATTATTATCACAACATTTTCCTACTACATATACACATTATTTACCTAACCTTCCATAATACACACAAATGAATTCACTACATTATTTACAAAGTATACGTCAATAACTGTTCAATTGTTTCACACTTCATATGTCCAAATCTGCAAGGTCGTTACCAAAATTTACAGTATTTAACAATGTCTATACACTGATTTTTTAATTCAGCCTCCATCGTCATATATATAGCTAATATATTTGTAACATGCATCATTGTTATCCACATACCATTTATTATAATTATTATTATCATAATAACCCATTACCTTTATTCCATTCATTATGCCATTATAAATCTTGTCAACATAAGTTAGGATTGTCCAGTCTCCATCAGTATTGTTGGTCAACGTCAGGTAAGTTGTTTCATCTTTATATTCCTCTACTATTACGTCAGGTAAGTCATTATCGTTTATACAAATATTCTCAAAATAATTCTCTATCTCTCTTACAACAGGTAAGTATTTTATATGGTTCATCTTCACCCCTTCTAACCTTTCTCTCAATTCATCATAATTTCTTTTTAACTTATACAATTCTATCTCTCTCTCAATACACAACTCTCTCTCTTCATAACACCACATCACACTCTCATAATTATTACAGACAGAGGGTACAACATTATACAACATCAGTATACACTTCAATTCATCTACTAACACGGGTCTCTTGCCCTGCAAAAACAACAACATTTGTGAACACTCTGGTTCAGAAAAATTAATGGGGAAATTTACCCTCTGCCCACATTCAACTACTATATTATTTTTCCACTCTCTCTCTACTTCATCACTACACCTCAACATCTCATAATCACACTCTACAGACTCATCAGTACTCTCTGATATGACATTTTCAATTATATTATTATTCTCATTATTTTCAACAACATTATTATTATTTATTAATTCTTTCTCCAATATCATATTTTCACACTTATCATTACAATTTTCATTTGTTTTATTTTTCTCTGGATTCATCACAACTACTTCCATTCTCTCCACACTCTGTTCTAATTTACACAAACTATTTTTTATTGTTTCATAGGTATTTTTACAACATCTATTAATTTCGTTAATTTGGTTTTTTAGCTCATCAAAACTGTTCTTTTGAACCTCGAATTTCTCATTTATCTCGTTTTTAAATTCTAGCATCTCGTTTTTCTGTTCATTGAATTTAATATTGAAATCACTAGTGTTCATGTCAAATCTATTGTTAATGAGATTAAATAAATCATGTAATGATAACTCTTTTTCTCTGGTATTTATTTTACTTGGTACGGGAGTAGAAATCGCTCCCGGCGAACTAATTACAGAGATCCCCACATTCTGCTCGTCTATTGACCCCGCTTCTGTTTGTATACCAGAGTCGGTCTGACTGTCAGAGAGACTGATCTCATTATTATCTGCCATTTTTTATAAATCTTTTAGATATATATTTCTTTATAAAATATTATTACATGTAACACATACTTATATAAAAAAAAAAATATTCTACTCACCCATACTATACATAATCATATCATAACCTTACTACTTATATTTATACATTTTTTGTTACCTCAAACAACCATTCTGTTCTCCACGTGGCCTATATTTATATAAATTTATTTATATAAAATTGTCCCTGTTCAGAAGCCATTGATGCGTTTTAATTTATTGATATTAATAAAATAAATAAACATGATTGATTTTATATTTACTTTTTACTGTCTAATTTTGTTAGGCGACATCTTGTTATTGCCAACTATACATATAAAACTTGTTACACACCCGGGTTCTTATAAGCGAACAGGAGAACAGCATGGGTTATTTAAATAAGTGCTTCAAATCTACTTAATTTTAAATAAGTTTGTTTTATTGAACACCTTATTTCAAATCTGCATAGTCAACTAAAACCATCAAATTGACTTAGTTGGTAATTATTACGAACAATATTTTCTCTCCCTCTTCTATACATCTAAGCTGTGAACACTAATTTATTTAAAATTTTCCCTTCTTTATGAAGTTACCAAAATTGAAAAATACATTAAAACTCGATGAAAACAGACTTTAAAAGAAAAACATTATTCTAAATTTTTCTTAACGCTAACCAGTGCTGTTGAATTACGTAATTTCCACTCGCCCATACACTCACACACGCTCACCCAGTACATAATTTATTCCCCTTGGAGCTCATTTTTCTGTTAAAATTGCAAGATTTTATTGACTTTAGTTTAAGTTACCTCCCTTTTATCATGTTTGAAGATACCCTCATGAAATTTTTCATCGTGGACGCGCACTACCTTACCGTCTCCTCGTATTCACCTTTTACTTTATAGCCAAACTGTTATTTCGTTTAAATTTGTCACTGTATTTACCTTGCTTATAAAACACTGTTTTAGATTATAAAATATAAACATTCACATTTTTATTTATGTGCGGGCGCGACGAAAACTACGCCGAGCCGGCGGGCGCGCAGACAGATTGCGTCCGTATATATTGGATGTTCATAGCCGACTGCTTTGTTCTGTGTGTGTCACCACGCTGCTGGAGTTGACACACCCTGCATTCCTCGTTATGTAACGCTCTGACGTAAGGTGGTATGATGATTCGTTACATAACTTGTTGACAATTTAGAGTCACTGGAGCTGACCTTGACTCAATTCCAGCTCGTTATTATAAAATATTATTGAATTTTCACTTATAAAGTCACCAGCAGTGCTGCCACCGTCGCTATTTTTTCTACCACTGAATTTACCTTTGTTTATAAATTTTGTCCCTATTCATCGAAAAATGTTATTTGTTTTGTAAAAAAAAATATACAAATTTCCTTATTACCCCGAAATAGGCCCGTTACAATACCCCCTCAATGAGATATTTTATGCCGAAGCATAAAAAATCTCATTGACACATTCATACTTGCTAGAGGGATCAGCCAGGATATGTCGCCACAACCCCCTGTATAGTTTACAAAAAATATAATCAACTCACCCTTGGTCTGGTGACTGTGACCGCACCTGAATGACAATACTGGACTTCTCTCTCGAGATCCCAACACCGTAGAGTCAGACAGATACTTAACGCCCCTGCTCTGACGCGCTGGCCAGCTCAGGTCCGCCGCCACAGCATCACCAAACCCTGAAACAACAAATCAAATATCAAATAGTGGCCTTATACAACACCATATCCCCAACTGATCTGTTTCCCCCTAGCGGTGCTGGTTTGCGCTAAGAAGCACTGGTTTTGTTTTTTACTTATTTCTAACATATATATCAAAATATCTAACAACATAACATAACCTAAGAAAACATAGTACATTCATAATTCACATTGTTATTATCAATTTTATCTTAAAAACTTACACACTTTACATCATTAAATTTGCATATAAAATCATAAAATTATCTTTTAAACTCACTTTACTTTTATTAATTCGTTTCTCAAAAAAAAATTTTTTTTTTTTTTGAATCAATCTTCGTTTTACACATCATTGCATTTATTATTCCCTTTCAGTAATTTGGGTGATTCTCCGTTATTCATTATAATTCACTTTATCAACTTGGCATTTACCCATAATCTTACCCCTTTTATTACTCTAACGCTCCCTTACAAAATCTTTAACTAGTATGACACCCCTCTCTATCAAAAATCTACTAACCCTTCTCTACCTCTAACTACTTACTACTTTAACTCAATTCACCACCTTCTCTCTATATATAAAAAAAATAATCTCTAACCCTTTGTACATAGGATACGTGTTTCCCCCCCCCCAAAAGCTCAATTCCCGTTCTCTGGTTCCTGGATTCTACCTAAGGCAACCCCGTCTCCACTAAAATCTATCCCTATCCCGTCCCAACTCATCATCACGTTGCGGACTCCCACATTACACTACCCCCTACTACAAATTTGCCATCCCCAAAAATCTCAATCTCATTACCTTACTACAACTACAACAAAATAACAACATTAATTAATAACATCAATATATCACTCAAAACTCTACAATTATTCTCACTTGCTGCTGTGTCAACATCAATATTTCTCAAAATTCTATAACATACATTAACTCAAAACAGCATTACATTATTTTCATCTCTCATTCTCTTTAACCTTGACTTCAATTTGGACAGATCTATATGTCCCACAAATATTCATCACCCAACTTTTATCTTTTGCAACCCCTTGAAAATTTTAACTATCATAACTTTATTTCATTTTATTTTAAAATCTATAAATACATTGAAAACATATTTAATATATTTTATAATCCTTATTCCTAACATACTACATGCAATTAACACAATAAGACATAATAAACACAATATAGGAAGTATTTAGTGCATCTATTTTTCAAATCAAAACAAAATTATTGAGTAGCGAATCATCATTATTAAAATACAACAAATTTCTAATTCGTTATCCCCCTGGATAATCTACACATCTTGTATAATACATTACATAACATAATAAACAAAAGACATTAACTTGGATTATTAGCATACATTAAACAAACAATTCTCTTTTATATAATTTATATAAAGACTTATAAACATTCTTACTTAAAATTTTTCTTTAACTTTTTTATTTATCATCATTCCATTATTTCTCCTTTGCTGTAATTAGATTTTCAAAATTTCCAAATTTATTATTAACATTTATTTTTAACCATTATGTTATTCCACAAAATAAACCATTTAACATTCATTTATTTATTCATTAATTATTATTAAATTAAAATCTCATAAAAGAATTTAAATTCATTATAAAATTCAAACATATAACATTCAATCACAATATCTAAACACCTCAAATTATTTACTTCAATTGATTATTAAAACACAACATATTTCAATTATTATCAAAAATTTACAAATCATTAATTATTGTCTTCATAATTATTTTATTACTTAATGGGAATGCAAAATATTAATAATATTACTATTATTATCACAACATTTTCCTACTACATATACACATTATTTACCTAACCTTCCATAATACACACAAATGAATTCACTACATTATTTACAAAGTATACGTCAATAACTGTTCAATTGTTTCACACTTCATATGTCCAAATCTGCAAGGTCGTTACCAAAATTTACAGTATTTAACAATGTCTATACACTGATTTTTTAATTCAGCCTCCATCGTCATATATATAGCTAATATATTTGTAACATGCATCATTGTTATCCACATACCATTTATTATAATTATTATTATCATAATAACCCATTACCTTTATTCCATTCATTATGCCATTATAAATCTTGTCAACATAAGTTAGGATTGTCCAGTCTCCATCAGTATTGTTGGTCAACGTCAGGTAAGTTGTTTCATCTTTATATTCCTCTACTATTACGTCAGGTAAGTCATTATCGTTTATACAAATATTCTCAAAATAATTCTCTATCTCTCTTACAACAGGTAAGTATTTTATATGGTTCATCTTCACCCCTTCTAACCTTTCTCTCAATTCATCATAATTTCTTTTTAACTTATACAATTCTATCTCTCTCTCAATACACAACTCTCTCTCTTCATAACACCACATCACACTCTCATAATTATTACAGACAGAGGGTACAACATTATACAACATCAGTATACACTTCAATTCATCTACTAACACGGGTCTCTTGCCCTGCAAAAACAACAACATTTGTGAACACTCTGGTTCAGAAAAATTAATGGGGAAATTTACCCTCTGCCCACATTCAACTACTATATTATTTTTCCACTCTCTCTCTACTTCATCAATACACCTCAACATCTCATAATCACACTCTACAGACTCATCAGTACTCTCTGATATGACATTTTCAATTATATTATTATTCTCATTATTTTCAACAACATTATTATTATTTATTAATTCTTTCTCCAATATCATATTTTCACACTTATCATTACAATTTTCATTTGTTTTATTTTTCTCTGGATTCATCACAACTACTTCCATTCTCTCCACACTCTGTTCTAATTTACACAAACTATTTTTTATTGTTTCATAGGTATTTTTACAACATCTATTAATTTCGTTAATTTGGTTTTTTAGCTCATCAAAACTGTTCTTTTGAACCTCGAATTTCTCATTTATCTCGTTTTTAAATTCTAGCATCTCGTTTTTCTGTTCATTGAATTTAATATTGAAATCACTAGTGTTCATGTCAAATCTATTGTTAATGAGATTAAATAAATCATGTAATGATAACTCTTTTTCTCTGGTATTTATTTTACTTGGTACGGGAGTAGAAATCGCTCCCGGCGAACTAATTACAGAGATCCCCACATTCTGCTCGTCTATTGACCCCGCTTCTGTTTGTATACCAGAGTCGGTCTGACTGTCAGAGAGACTGATCTCATTATTATCTGCCATTTTTTATAAATCTTTTAGATATATATCTTTATATATATATTTCGTGTGTGCGTGTGTATGTCACTGAACTCCTCCTAGACGGCTGGACCGATTTTGATGAAATTTTGTGTGTGTGTTTGAGTGGGTCCCTGGATGGTTTAGATTCACAATTGGACCCGGTAGGTGGCGCTGCGATCGGGTTCCAGGAAATTATATATAAAAATGAATGTTTCTTTGTTTGTCCCGTATGCGTTCCTATACCATTCATCGGATTGCAATGAAACTTCGGTGAGTTGTTGTGCGCACGCCCGCGAATGTTTCTGAATTAGTGGTGTTTTTTCGATGGGGTCCTTTGGGGGGTTCTTTGGGGTCTTCCACATCTCCTCCTAAACCACTGTACCGATTTCAACCAAACTTGGCACAAATATTTTACGCAAAGGGAGAACCAACATAGGATAGGTGTTTTTTCGATGGGGTCCTTTTGGGGGTTCTTTGGGGTCTTCCACATCTTCTCCTAAACCACTGTACCGATTTCAACCAAACTTGGCACAAATATTTTACGCAAAGGGAGAACCAACATAGGATAGGTGTTTTTTCGATGGGGTCCTTTTGGGGGTTCTTTGGGGTCTTCCACATCTTCTCCTAAACCACTGTACCGATTTCAACCAAACTTGGCACAAATATTTTACGCAAAGGGAGAACCAACATAGGATAGGTGTTTTTTTGATGGGGTCCTTTTGGGGGTTCTTTGGGGTCTTCCACATCTTCTCCTAAACCACTGGACCGATTTCAACCAAACTTGGCACAAATATTTTACGCAAAGGGAGAACCAACATAGGATAGGTGTTTTTTCGATGGGGTCCTTTGGGGTCTTCCACATCTTCTCCTAAACCACTGGACCGATTTCAACCAAACTTGGCACAAATATTTTACGCAACGGGAGAACCAACATAGGATAGGTGTTTTTTCGATGGGGTCCTTTGGGGTCTTCCACAGCTCCTCCTAAACCACTGAACCAACATAGGACAAGTGTTTTTTTCGATACAATCCTTTGGGGGGTCCTTTGGGGTCTTGCACATCTCTTCCTAAACTATTAGACCGATTTCAACCAAACTTGGCACAAATATTTTACGCAACGGGAGAACCAACATAGGACAGGTGTTTTTTCGATACGATCCTCTGGGGGGTCCCCCAAACTATTAGATTTGGTTACTATGGCAACCCAATAGAATAGATTCTGTTATAAATATATTATCGCATTAAACTGAAGACCACGCGAACGAAGTCGTGGGCAACAGCTATTTATTTTTAAGAAACCTACTTTAATTGAACTTTATTAATTAAACTAATATTTTCATTACGTACAACGTGAAACTCCGTAGCGAAGCACGGGTATTCCCCTAGTTTCTTTATAAAATATTATTACATGTAACACATACTTATATAAAAAAAAAAATATTCTACTCACCCATACTATACATAATCATATCATAACCTTACTACTTATATTTATACATTTTTTGTTACCTCAAACAACCATTCTGTTCTCCACGTGGCCTATATTTATATAAATTTATTTATATAAAATTGTCCCTGTTCAGAAGCCATTGATACGTTTTAATTTATTGATATTAATAAAATAAATAAACATGATTGATTTTATATTTACTTTTTACTGTCTAATTTTGTTAGGCGACATCTTGTTATTGCCAACTATACATATAAAACTTGTTACACACCCGGGTTCTTATAAGCGAACAGGAGAACAGCATGGGTTATTTAAATAAGTGCTTCAAATCTACTTAATTTTAAATAAGTTTGTTTTATTGAACACCTTATTTCAAATCTGCATAGTCAACTAAAACCATCAAATTGACTTAGTTGGTAATTATTACGAACAATATTTTCTCTCCCTCTTCTATACATCTAAGCTGTGAACACTAATTTATTTAAAATTTTCCCTTCTTTATGAAGTTACCAAAATTGAAAAATACATTAAAACTCGATGAAAACAGACTTTAAAAGAAAAACATTATTCTAAATTTTTCTTAACGCTAACCAGTGCTGTTGAATTACGTAATTTCCACTCGCCCATACACTCACACACGCTCACCCAGTACATAATTTATTCCCCTTGGAGCTCATTTTTCTGTTAAAATTGCAAGATTTTATTGACTTTAGTTTAAGTTACCTCCCTTTTATCATGTTTGAAGATACCCTCATGAAATGTTTCATCGTGGACGCGCACTACCTTACCGTCTCCTCGTATTCACCTTTTACTTTATAGCCAAACTGTTATTTCGTTTAAATTTGCACTGTATTTACCTTGCTTATAAAACACTGTTTTAGATTATAAAATATAAACATTCACATTTTTATTTATGCGCGGGCGCGACGAAAACTACGCCGAGCCGGCGGGCGCGCAGACAGATTGCGTCCGTATATATTGGATGTTCATAGCCGACTGCTTTGTTCTGTGTGTGTCACCACGCTGCTGGAGTTGACACACCCTGCATTCCTCGTTATGTAACGCTCTGACGTAAGGTGGTATGATGATTCGTTACATAACTTGTTGACAATTTAGAGTCACTGGAGCTGACCTTGACTCAATTCCAGCTCGTTATTATAAAATATTATTGAATTTTCACTTATAAAGTCACCAGCAGTGCTGCCACCGTCGCTATTTTTTCTACCACTGAATTTACCTTTGTTTATAAATTTTGTCCCTATTCATCGAAAAATGTTATTTGTTTTGTAAAAAAAAATATACAAATTTCCTTATTACCCCGAAATAGGCCCGTTACAATACCCCTCAATGAGATATTTTATGCCGAAGCATAAAAAATCTCATTGACACATTCATACTTGCTAGAGGGATCAGCCAGGATATGTCGCCACAACCCCCTGTATAGTTTACAAAAAATATAATCAACTCACCCTTGGTCTGGTGACTGTGACCGCACCTGAATGACAATACTGGACTTCTCTCTCGAGATCCCAACACCGTAGAGTCAGACAGATACTTAACGCCCCTGCTCTGACGCGCTGGCCAGCTCAGGTCCGCCGCCACAGCATCACCAAACCCTGAAACAACAAATCAAATATCAAATAGTGGCCTTATACAACACCATATCCCCAACTGATCTGTTTCCCCCTAGCGGTGCTGGTTTGCGCTAAGAAGCACTGGTTTTGTTTTTTACTTATTTCTAACATATATATCAAAATATCTAACAACATAACATAACCTAAGAAAACATAGTACATTCATAATTCACATTGTTATTATCAATTTTATCTTAAAAACTTACACACTTTACATCATTAAATTTGCATATAAAATCATAAAATTATCTTTTAAACTCACTTTACTTTTATTAATTCGTTTCTCAAAAAAAAATTTTTTTTTTTTTTGAATCAATCTTCGTTTTACACATCATTGCATTTATTATTCCCTTTCAGTAATTTGGGTGATTCTCCGTTATTCATTATAATTCACTTTATCAACTTGGCATTTACCCATAATCTTACCCCTTTTATTACTCTAACGCTCCCTTACAAAATCTTCAACTAGTATGACACCCCTCTCTATCAAAAATCTACTAACCCTTCTCTACCTCTAACTACTTACTACTTTAACTCAATTCACCACCTTCTCTCTATATATAAAAAAAATAATCTCTAACCCTTTGTACATAGGATACGTGTTTCCCCCCCCCCAAAAGCTCAATTCCCGTTCTCTGGTTCCTGGATTCTACCTAAGGCAACCCCGTCTCCACTAAAATCTATCCCTATCCCGTCCCAACTCATCATCACGTTGCGGACTCCCACATTACACTACCCCCTACTACAAATTTGCCATCCCCAAAAATCTCAATCTCATTACCTTACTACAACTACAACAAAATAACAACATTAATTAATAACATCAATATATCACTCAAAACTCTACAATTATTCTCACTTGCTGCTGTGTCAACATCAATATTTCTCAAAATTCTATAACATACATTAACTCAAAACAGCATTACATTATTTTCATCTCTCATTCTCTTTAACCTTGACTTCAATTTGGACAGATCTATATGTCCCACAAATATTCATCACCCAACTTTTATCTTTTGCAACCCCTTGAAAATTTTAACTATCATAACTTTATTTCATTTTATTTTAAAATCTATAAATACATTGAAAACATATTTAATATATTTTATAATCCTTATTCCTAACATACTACATGCAATTAACACAATAAGACATAATAAACACAATATAGGAAGTATTTAGTGCATCTATTTTTCAAATCAAAACAAAATTATTGAGTAGCGAATCATCATTATTAAAATACAACAAATTTCTAATTCGTTATCCCCCTGGATAATCTACACATCTTGTATAATACATTACATAACATAATAAACAAAAGACATTAACTTGGATTATTAGCATACATTAAACAAACAATTCTCTTTTATATAATTTATATAAAGACTTATAAACATTCTTACTTAAAATTTTTCTTTAACTTTTTTATTTATCATCATTCCATTATTTCTCCTTTGCTGTAATTAGATTTTCAAAATTTCCAAATTTATTATTAACATTTATTTTTAACCATTATGTTATTCCACAAAATAAACCATTTAACATTCATTTATTTATTCATTAATTATTATTAAATTAAAATCTCATAAAAGAATTTAAATTCATTATAAAATTCAAACATATAACATTCAATCACAATATCTAAACACCTCAAATTATTTACTTCAATTGATTATTAAAACACAACATATTTCAATTATTATCAAAAATTTACAAATCATTAATTATTGTCTTCATAATTATTTTATTACTTAATTGGAATGCAAAATATTAATAATATTACTATTATTATCACAACATTTTCCTACTACATATACACATTATTTACCTAACCTTCCATAATACACACAAATGAATTCACTACATTATTTACAAAGTATACGTCAATAACTGTTCAATTGTTTCACACTTCATATGTCCAAATCTGCAAGGTCGTTACCAAAATTTACAGTATTTAACAATGTCTATACACTGATTTTTTAATTCAGCCTCCATCGTCATATATATAGCTAATATATTTGTAACATGCATCATTGTTATCCACATACCATTTATTATAATTATTATTATCATAATAACCCATTACCTTTATTCCATTCATTATGCCATTATAAATCTTGTCAACATAAGTTAGGATTGTCCAGTCTCCATCAGTATTGTTGGTCAACGTCAGGTAAGTTGTTTCATCTTTATATTCCTCTACTATTACGTCAGGTAAGTCATTATCGTTTATACAAATATTCTCAAAATAATTCTCTATCTCTCTTACAACAGGTAAGTATTTTATATGGTTCATCTTCACCCCTTCTAACCTTTCTCTCAATTCATCATAATTTCTTTTTAACTTATACAATTCTATCTCTCTCTCAATACACAACTCTCTCTCTTCATAACACCACATCACACTCTCATAATTATTACAGACAGAGGGTACAACATTATACAACATCAGTATACACTTCAATTCATCTACTAACACGGGTCTCTTGCCCTGCAAAAACAACAACATTTGTGAACACTGGTTCAGAAAAATTAATGGGGAAATTTACCCTCTGCCCACATTCAACTACTATATTATTTTTCCACTCTCTCTCTACTTCATCAATACACCTCAACATCTCATAATCACACTCTACAGACTCATCAGTACTCTCTGATATGACATTTTCAATTATATTATTATTCTCATTATTTTCAACAACATTATTATTATTTATTAATTCTTTCTCCAATATCATATTTTCACACTTATCATTACAATTTTCATTTGTTTTATTTTTCTCTGGATTCATCACAACTACTTCCATTCTCTCCACACTCTGTTCTAATTTACACAAACTATTTTTTATTGTTTCATAGGTATTTTTACAACATCTATTAATTTCGTTAATTTGGTTTTTTAGCTCATCAAAACTGTTCTTTTGAACCTCGAATTTCTCATTTATCTCGTTTTTAAATTCTAGCATCTCGTTTTTCTGTTCATTGAATTTAATATTGAAATCACTAGTGTTCATGTCAAATCTATTGTTAATGAGATTAAATAAATCATGTAATGATAACTCTTTTTCTCTGGTATTTATTTTACTTGGTACGGGAGTAGAAATCGCTCCCGGCGAACTAATTACAGAGATCCCCACATTCTGCTCGTCTATTGACCCCGCTTCTGTTTGTATACCAGAGTCGGTCTGACTGTCAGAGAGACTGATCTCATTATTATCTGCCATTTTTTATAAATCTTTTAGATATATATCTTTATATATATATTTCGTGTGTGCGTGTGTATGTCACTGAACTCCTCCTAGACGGCTGGACCGATTTTGATGAAATTTTGTGTGTGTGTTTGAGTGGGTCCCTGGATGGTTTAGATTCACAATTGGACCCGGTAGGTGGCGCTGCGATCGGGTTCCAGGAAATTATATATAAAATGAATGTTTCTTTGTTTGTCCCGTATGCGTTCCTATACCATTCATCGGATTGCAATGAAACTTCGGTGAGTTGTTGTGCGCACGCCCGCGAATGTTTCTGAATTAGTGGTGTTTTTTCGATGGGGTCCTTTGGGGGGTTCTTTGGGGTCTTCCACATCTCCTCCTAAACCACTGTACCGATTTCAACCAAACTTGGCACAAATATTTTACGCAAAGGGAGAACCAACATAGGATAGGTGTTTTTTCGATGGGGTCCTTTTGGGGGTTCTTTGGGGTCTTCCACATCTTCTCCTAAACCACTGTACCGATTTCAACCAAACTTGGCACAAATATTTTACGCAAAGGGAGAACCAACATAGGATAGGTGTTTTTTCGATGGGGTCCTTTTGGGGGTTCTTTGGGGTCTTCCACATCTTCTCCTAAACCACTGTACCGATTTCAACCAAACTTGGCACAAATATTTTACGCAAAGGGAGAACCAACATAGAATAGGTGTTTTTTTGATGGGGTCCTTTTGGGGGTTCTTTGGGGTCTTCCACATCTTCTCCTAAACCACTGGACCGATTTCAACCAAACTTGGCACAAATATTTTACGCAAAGGGAGAACCAACATAGGATAGGTGTTTTTTCGATGGGGTCCTTTGGGGTCTTCCACATCTTCTCCTAAACCACTGGACCGATTTCAACCAAACTTGGCACAAATATTTTACGCAACGGGAGAACCAACATAGGATAGGTGTTTTTTCGATGGGGTCCTTTGGGGTCTTCCACAGCTCCTCCTAAACCACTGAACCAACATAGGACAAGTGTTTTTTTCGATACAATCCTTTGGGGGGTCCTTTGGGGTCTTGCACATCTCTTCCTAAACTATTAGACCGATTTCAACCAAACTTGGCACAAATATTTTACGCAACGGGAGAACCAACATAGGACAGGTGTTTTTTCGATACGATCCTCTGGGGGGTCCCCCAAACTATTAGATTTGGTTACTATGGCAACCCAATAGAATAGATTCTGTTATAAATATATTATCGCATTAAACTGAAGACCACGCGAACGAAGTCGTGGGCAACAGCTATTTATTTTTAAGAAACCTACTTTAATTGAACTTTATTAATTAAACTAATATTTTCATTACGTACAACGTGAAACTCCGTAGCGAAGCACGGGTATTCCCCTAGTTTCTTTATAAAATATTATTACATGTAACACATACTTATATAAAAAAAAAAATATTCTACTCACCCATACTATACATAATCATATCATAACCTTACTACTTATATTTATACATTTTTTGTTACCTCAAACAACCATTCTGTTCTCCACGTGGCCTATATTTATATAAATTTATTTATATAAAATTGTCCCTGTTCAGAAGCCATTGATACGTTTTAATTTATTGATATTAATAAAATAAATAAACATGATTGATTTTATATTTACTTTTTACTGTCTAATTTTGTTAGGCGACATCTTGTTATTGCCAACTATACATATAAAACTTGTTACACACCCGGGTTCTTATAAGCGAACAGGAGAACAGCATGGGTTATTTAAATAAGTGCTTCAAATCTACTTAATTTTAAATAAGTTTGTTTTATTGAACACCTTATTTCAAATCTGCATAGTCAACTAAAACCATCAAATTGACTTAGTTGGTAATTATTACGAACAATATTTTCTCTCCCTCTTCTATACATCTAAGCTGTGAACACTAATTTATTTAAAATTTTCCCTTCTTTATGAAGTTACCAAAATTGAAAAATACATTAAAACTCGATGAAAACAGACTTTAAAAGAAAAACATTATTCTAAATTTTTCTTAACGCTAACCAGTGCTGTTGAATTACGTAATTTCCACTCGCCCATACACTCACACACGCTCACCCAGTACATAATTTATTCCCCTTGGAGCTCATTTTTCTGTTAAAATTGCAAGATTTTATTGACTTTAGTTTAAGTTACCTCCCTTTTATCATGTTTGAAGATACCCTCATGAAATGTTTCATCGTGGACGCGCACTACCTTACCGTCTCCTCGTATTCACCTTTTACTTTATAGCCAAACTGTTATTTCGTTTAAATTTGCACTGTATTTACCTTGCTTATAAAACACTGTTTTAGATTATAAAATATAAACATTCACATTTTTATTTATGTGCGGGCGCGACGAAAACTACGCCGAGCCGGCGGGCGCGTAGACAGATTGCGTCCGTATATATTGGATGTTCATAGCCGACTGCTTTGTTCTGTGTGTGTCACCACGCTGCTGGAGTTGACACACCCTGCATTCCTCGTTATGTAACGCTCTGACGTAAGGTGGTATGATGATTCGTTACATAACTTGTTGACAATTTAGAGTCACTGGAGCTGACCTTGACTCAATTCCAGCTCATTATTATAAAATATTATTGAATTTTCACTTATAAAGTCACCAGCAGTGCTGCCACCGTCGCTATTTTTTCTACCACTGAATTTACCTTTGTTTATAAATTTTGTCCCTATTCATCGAAAAATGTTATTTGTTTTGTAAAAAAAAATATACAAATTTCCTTATTACCCCGAAATAGGCCCGTTACAATACCCCTCAATGAGATATTTTATGCCGAAGCATAAAAAATCTCATTGACACATTCATACTTGCTAGAGGGATCAGCCAGGATATGTCGCCACAACCCCCTGTATAGTTTACAAAAAATATAATCAACTCACCCTTGGTCTGGTGACTGTGACCGCACCTGAATGACAATACTGGACTTCTCTCTCGAGATCCCAACACCGTAGAGTCAGACAGATACTTAACGCCCCTGCTCTGACGCGCTGGCCAGCTCAGGTCCGCCGCCACAGCATCACCAAACCCTGAAACAACAAATCAAATATCAAATAGTGGCCTTATACAACACCATATCCCCAACTGATCTGTTTCCCCCTAGCGGTGCTGGTTTGCGCTAAGAAGCACTGGTTTTGTTTTTTACTTATTTCTAACATATATATCAAAATATCTAACAACATAACATAACCTAAGAAAACATAGTACATTCATAATTCACATTGTTATTATCAATTTTATCTTAAAAACTTACACACTTTACATCATTAAATTTGCATATAAAATCATAAAATTATCTTTTAAACTCACTTTACTTTTATTAATTCGTTTCTCAAAAAAAAATTTTTTTTTTTTTTGAATCAATCTTCGTTTTACACATCATTGCATTTATTATTCCCTTTCAGTAATTTGGGTGATTCTCCGTTATTCATTATAATTCACTTTATCAACTTGGCATTTACCCATAATCTTACCCCTTTTATTACTCTAACGCTCCCTTACAAAATCTTTAACTAGTATGACACCCCTCTCTATCAAAAATCTACTAACCCTTCTCTACCTCTAACTACTTACTACTTTAACTCAATTCACCACCTTCTCTCTATATATAAAAAAAATAATCTCTAACCCTTTGTACATAGGATACGTGTTTCCCCCCCCCAAAAGCTCAATTCCCGTTCTCTGGTTCCTGGATTCTACCTAAGGCAACCCCGTCTCCACTAAAATCTATCCCTATCCCGTCCCAACTCATCATCACGTTGCGGACTCCCACATTACACTACCCCCTACTACAAATTTGCCATCCCCAAAAATCTCAATCTCATTACCTTACTACAACTACAACAAAATAACAACATTAATTAATAACATCAATATGTCACTCAAAACTCTACAATTATTCTCACTTGCTGCTGTGTCAACATCAATATTTCTCAAAATTCTATAACATACATTAACTCAAAACAGCATTACATTATTTTCATCTCTCATTCTCTTTAACCTTGACTTCAATTTGGACAGATCTATATGTCCCACAAATATTCATCACCCAACTTTTATCTTTTGCAACCCCTTGAAAATTTTAACTATCATAACTTTATTTCATTTTATTTTAAAATCTATAAATACATTGAAAACATATTTAATATATTTTATAATCCTTATTCCTAACATACTACATGCAATTAACACAATAAGACATAATAAACACAATATAGGAAGTATTTAGTGCATCTATTTTTCAAATCAAAACAAAATTATTGAGTAGCGAATCATCATTATTAAAATACAACAAATTTCTAATTCGTTATCCCCCTGGATAATCTACACATCTTGTATAATACATTACATAACATAATAAACAAAAGACATTAACTTGGATTATTAGCATACATTAAAGAAACAATTCTCTTTTATATAATTTATATAAAGACTTATAAACATTCTTACTTAAAATTTTTCTTTAACTTTTTTATTTATCATCATTCCATTATTTCTCCTTTGCTGTAATTAGATTTTCAAAATTTCCAAATTTATTATTAACATTTATTTTTAACCATTATGTTATTCCACAAAATAAACCATTTAACATTCATTTATTTATTCATTAATTATTATTAAATTAAAATCTCATAAAAGAATTTAAATTCATTATAAAATTCAAACATATAACATTCAATCACAATATCTAAACACCTCAAATTATTTACTTCAATTGATTATTAAAACACAACATATTTCAATTATTATCAAAAATTTACAAATCATTAATTATTGTCTTCATAATTATTTTATTACTTAATTGGAATGCAAAATATTAATAATATTACTATTATTATCACAACATTTTCCTACTACATATACACATTATTTACCTAACCTTCCATAATACACACAAATGAATTCACTACATTATTTACAAAGTATACGTCAATAACTGTTCAATTGTTTCACACTTCATATGTCCAAATCTGCAAGGTCGTTACCAAAATTTACAGTATTTAACAATGTCTATACACTGATTTTTTAATTCAGCCTCCATCGTCATATATATAGCTAATATATTTGTAACATGCATCATTGTTATCCACATACCATTTATTATAATTATTATTATCATAATAACCCATTACCTTTATTCCATTCATTATGCCATTATAAATCTTGTCAACATAAGTTAGGATTGTCCAGTCTCCATCAGTATTGTTGGTCAACGTCAGGTAAGTTGTTTCATCTTTATATTCCTCTACTATTACGTCAGGTAAGTCATTATCGTTTATACAAATATTCTCAAAATAATTCTCTATCTCTCTTACAACAGGTAAGTATTTTATATGGTTCATCTTCACCCCTTCTAACCTTTCTCTCAATTCATCATAATTTCTTTTTAACTTATACAATTCTATCTCTCTCTCAATACACAACTCTCTCTCTTCATAACACCACATCACACTCTCATAATTATTACAGACAGAGGGTACAACATTATACAACATCAGTATACACTTCAATTCATCTACTAACACGGGTCTCTTGCCCTGCAAAAACAACAACATTTGTGAACACTGGTTCAGAAAAATTAATGGGGAAATTTACCCTCTGCCCACATTCAACTACTATATTATTTTTCCACTCTCTCTCTACTTCATCAATACACCTCAACATCTCATAATCACACTCTACAGACTCATCAGTACTCTCTGATATGACATTTTCAATTATATTATTATTCTCATTATTTTCAACAACATTATTATTATTTATTAATTCTTTCTCCAATATCATATTTTCACACTTATCATTACAATTTTCATTTGTTTTATTTTTCTCTGGATTCATCACAACTACTTCCATTCTCTCCACACTCTGTTCTAATTTACACAAACTATTTTTTATTGTTTCATAGGTATTTTTACAACATCTATTAATTTCGTTAATTTGGTTTTTTAGCTCATCAAAACTGTTCTTTTGAACCTCGAATTTCTCATTTATCTCGTTTTTAAATTCTAGCATCTCGTTTTTCTGTTCATTGAATTTAATATTGAAATCACTAGTGTTCATGTCAAATCTATTGTTAATGAGATTAAATAAATCATGTAATGATAACTCTTTTTCTCTGGTATTTATTTTACTTGGTACGGGAGTAGAAATCGCTCCCGGCGAACTAATTACAGAGATCCCCACATTCTGCTCGTCTATTGACCCCGCTTCTGTTTGTATACCAGAGTCGGTCTGACTGTCAGAGAGACTGATCTCATTATTATCTGCCATTTTTTATAAATCTTTTAGATATATATTTCTTTATAAAATATTATTACATGTAACACATACTTATATAAAAAAAAAATATTCTACTCACCCATACTATACATAATCATATCATAACCTTACTACTTATATTTATACATTTTTTGTTACCTCAAACAACCATTCTGTTCTCCACGTGGCCTATATTTATATAAATTTATTTATATAAAATTGTCCCTGTTCAGAAGCCATTGATACGTTTTAATTTATTGACATTAATAAAATAAATAAACATGATTGATTTTATATTTACTTTTTACTGTCTAATTTTGTTAGGCGACATCTTGTTATTGCCAACTATACATATAAAACTTGTTACACACCCGGGTTCTTATAAGCGAACAGGAGAACAGCATGGGTTATTTAAATAAGTGCTTCAAATCTACTTAATTTTAAATAAGTTTGTTTTATTGAACACCTTATTTCAAATCTGCATAGTCAACTAAAACCATCAAATTGACTTAGTTGGTAATTATTACGAACAATATTTTCTCTCCCTCTTCTATACATCTAAGCTGTGAACACTAATTTATTTAAAATTTTCCCTTCTTTATGAAGTTACCAAAATTGAAAAATACATTAAAACTCGATGAAAACAGACTTTAAAAGAAAAACATTATTCTAAATTTTTCTTAACGCTAACCAGTGCTGTTGAATTACGTAATTTCCACTCGCCCATACACTCACACACGCTCACCCAGTACATAATTTATTCCCCTTGGAGCTCATTTTTCTGTTAAAATTGCAAGATTTTATTGACTTTAGTTTAAGTTACCTCCCTTTTATCATGTTTGAAGATACCCTCATGAAATTTTTCATCGTGGACGCGCACTACCTTACCGTCTCCTCGTATTCACCTTTTACTTTATAGCCAAACTGTTATTTCGTTTAAATTTGTCACTGTATTTACCTTGCTTATAAAACACTGTTTTAGATTATAAAATATAAACATTCACATTTTTATTTATGTGCGGGCGCGACGAAAACTACGCCGAGCCGGCGGGCGCGCAGACAGATTGCGTCCGTATATATTGGATGTTCATAGCCGACTGCTTTGTTCTGTGTGTGTCACCACGCTGCTGGAGTTGACACACCCTGCATTCCTCGTTATGTAACGCTCTGACGTAAGGTGGTATGATGATTCGTTACATAACTTGTTGACAATTTAGAGTCACTGGAGCTGACCTTGACTCAATTCCAGCTCGTTATTATAAAATATTATTGAATTTTCACTTATAAAGTCACCAGCAGTGCTGCCACCGTCGCTATTTTTTCTACCACTGAATTTACCTTTGTTTATAAATTTTGTCCCTATTCATCGAAAAATGTTATTTGTTTTGTAAAAAAAAATATACAAATTTCCTTATTACCCCGAAATAGGCCCGTTACAACAACATGGAAACAACTTTAATAAAAGGGAAGGAATCCTGAAGGTGGTCGCGGTCTTGCACCCACTGCTGTGGAAAAAAAGTATAACCACAAATCATCAGAGTGATTAGATGAGTATGGCAGTGATCAGAATCTCAACCAATCAGGAGATGGCTCAGACCAATGAATATACAGGTTGTACTCGGTTAGACTGTCATCTGACCAGGTGAGGACACTAGACAACCTTGCTGGCCAGGCACTGAAGGTGACTGATCAGCTGCAGTTGAAATTTGAAATGTCCGGAAAAATAAAACGCAGACCATGGACGCAGTCATTTTAAATTTTAATCTGTACAAAAAATGTTTTAATTCTAATAAATAACTTTACAGAATATATTTGTTTACATGTTATATTTTTGTCTGTAATATGTCATATTATATACTGTATTATTAAATATACTTTTGTAAATTTTATCTGACTGCACATTTAAATTTTCTCTAATATTAATACTGCACTGATGATAACTGATTCATCAAGAAACACTCTTTAAAAAATTTGCAAGTACAGTGAAACTTCTTTTAACCGTCGGTTTCTGTTAACCGTCACTCTTTTAACTGTCAGATTCTGTTAACTATCAATCTGTACTCTATGTACAGTAACCAGATTGCCATAAGATTACTGCTGAGCGACGGATACGCCGGAGTGGCGAACTATTGTTCTATTGATGAATCACGTTCTTGGCCCGCCTAGCTATCACACACGTGGTCAGTTTCAGTTGTGGCTGACAAGCTGTTGTGCTCGGTGCTGTACGTTATTTGTTGCATAGTGGCTTAATTGTTTCGGCATACGAAAGTGACATTCACACCAGTAAGTTTTGTTGTTAAGGTTTCTTTTCTTTTTTGTTCTTGTGCAACAGCTACAAAATTGGCTGAAAAGCATAAACGGGTAATGTTAGATGTCAACCAGAAAATTGAGATTATTAAACGTTTGAAAAAAGGTGAAACTCCCACTAGTATTGCTCTCATTTATGGCGTTGGAAGAACCACAGTGACGCAATGCTGAAAAAATAGAACAACATGTTTCAAAAATGCAAAACATCGACGGAGATCCTAAGACTCGTAAAACCATGAAATCAGCAAAATATGACCAACTGGACACTGTTACGTATCAATGGTTTATACAAGCACGGAGTCAAGGAATCCCACTTTCAGGTCCCATAATAATGGCCAAGGCGGTAAAAAACTTGACGGAGATCCTAATTTTAAAGCAAGCATAGGATGGCTCGATAAGTTTAAGTGCTGCCTTGGCATTCGGAAACTAGAAATTAGGGGTGAAAAACTTCGTGCAAATAGCGCAGTTATTGCCAAATACAGAGAACAATTTAAAGAGAAAGTGGTCAAATTAAACCTCATTAGGGAACAAGTGTACAATTGCGACGAAACCGGGCTCAATTGGAAAGCTTTAACACAAAAGACATTGGCATCACTTTCGAAGACATCAGCCCCGGGTTTTAAAGTCCAAAAAGATCAGATCACTTTAATGGTTTGTGCAAATGCCACTGGCATCACAGGTTACCCCTGCTTGTGATTGGAAAAGCTAAAACACCTTGTGCATTCAAAAATTTGAATTTGAACGCATTGCCTGCTCCCTATTACGCTCAAAAGAGTGCTTGGATATCTCAAGATATTTTTTCCGATTGGTTCCACAAAGTGTTTGTGCCACAAGTTAGAGCTCATTTGGTTGAAATGCAGTTACAACAGGTAGCATTGCTGCTAATGGACAATGCTCCAGCACATCCCACTTGCGGAATTAAAAGTGATAATGACAAAATAACATGCCTCTTCCTTTCGGCAAACACAACACCACTAATCCAGCCTATGGACCAGGGCATAATCGAAAACATGAACCGTTGTTATAGGAAAGCTTTTATTGGAAGTTTGATTTCATCTGATGATGAAATGTCTGTAAAAGAGTTTTGGAAAACGTACAACATAAAAGATGCAATTTTCAATGTTGCTGCTGCATGGGATGATCTTCAAGTGTCAAATCTTAAAAATGGGTGGAATAAACTCTGGCCTGAAGCTAATGATGGCGAACCTAAGGAAACTGGGAACGTTAGTGTCGACAAAATTGTGCAAGTGTGCAATAATGTACCGAATGCTGAAGACATAACGCCAGCAGAAGTAACAGAGTGGTTGGGATGTGACAAACTGGACGGAGGATTTGACATTTTGAACAACGATGAAATTGTTTCCAGTGTGATTGACAATGAAGAAGAAGAAATTGACGAAGACGAGTGTTATATTTTGAATGAAAAAACTACGTTAAGCCATGCAGAAGCAGAAACAATGTTATCAAAATGCATCGAGTGGTTTGAGGGGCAAGAAAAGGCAAACGCAACGCAGATACTTCTCCTACGTAAAGTACGGAACATTGCCGCTCAGAAAGCACGAGCCTCGAAGAAACAAAAGAAAATGACAGACTATTTTAAAATTTGAATATGTATGTACGTCTAGAGCATAAGTTCATGTAACAATATGTACAGTACATATGTTGTACTACATATACTGTATTTAGTGTAAATTGTATATTGTTTGTTTCTGTAAAATAAAATACATGTATGTACAGTGTATTTCCAGTTCGTAAACGTGCATTTTTTTATCATTCGTTCATATGCAATGGATGGGGGTGGGTGGTTATTGTTTAAGGTTTTTCTGTTATCCGTCTATTCGATTAACCGTCACGGTCCCGGTCCCGACCCTGACGGTTAATCGAAGTTTCACTGTACATGATTTACCAACATTGTATTTGAAATGTCTTTTAAGTTTGCTGTTATAAAAAACTATCTAATTTAACTAACACAGTAACATTAATAAATGTTAGAAATTCAACTAACATAATACTAGCTGAATAATGTCAACAAGCATATCATTAAAAGAAGAGAGTAAATACAATTTATTAACATGGGATTTAAATAAATAAAGGGATGAAGAAATCATTTAGTTTTTGATTGTCCTTCAAACAATATATTTAAAAATACTATTTGCACACTACTAAAGAAACTCAAAGGTCGCATAAAATTGAAAATAGAAGTCAATAGTATGTTAGAAATTGTTGGCATCCTTTTCACAGTTACCAACTTATTAGAGAATTATGTTTTTTCATGTCTGCCTAAAAAAGTACAGTCAATGGCAGTGACAGAGATAAATGACATAAGGCTGTTGTTTACAAAAAGCAAACACTTGTTAATGGCTTTACATCATGCATAAATAAGTTTAACAAATTTAATACCAATGTGACGCTGTAAAGAATAGAGTGGTTCAAAGTGATTGGAAAATAGAAATACCTGTAGTCATTCTCAAATCCTGATTCAGAAATTTCCTGTAAGCAGTCAATGTGTACAACCTTGCTGAATTCCTTTCACCATCAGTTTGATTTTGTTTATATTAAAATCACACACAAATTATATATTATACGTGTACACTAATGATCTAAAATAAAATTGTATTTCTTCTTACCGCCACAGTTCCCTGGCGAGGATATTTAGTACTGGCTACATATGAAGATTTTACTGTCAGTACAACAGCATTCATAAGATTTTTTGCTGCTTGAATCAAAGATGTTGCACTATCCAGCTGTAAACATTAACTTTTACTAATAACACATTTTTTTTTTAAATATTTTCATAAAAATCTTTTTTTAGAAATAACCACAAACAAATATAGTGGCAGTATCAAAAAGACATTATTTAAAACAAGGGTCTGCAAGCTTTTTTTTAGCATGAGAGCCATTCCACTTGCCAAAGGTTCATAGGCAAGTCGTTCATGTTAAGAAAATTATGATGGATAATTTACAAACTAAGTAAGCTACGTTAAATACAAATTTTATACTTTACTTAGTGCACATATACATTTCTTTCATTTGTATAAAAAATATTGAAAGTAAATTAACTGAAAAAATTAAAAGCTTAAATTAACAACTGAAATATGTAAATGGTTACAAAAATTTATGCAGAACAGTGAAAATGAAACTAATGTTTATCTTATACGTAGATTCAAATAATGGAATGTTTGTTCTACATAGGATCTTCATTATTGGGAATTGACTGGAAAATACTTGTAAACCAATCAATTTCACTGAGTAAACTTTTTCCTTATCAAACCATCAATATCGATGGAAACCGGGATCTCAAAAACTTTGATCCAGTGATTTTTTCCAAGTCAAAGTCAAGAAATCTTTCATTAAACTGATCTTTGAGACTAGTTAAAATATCCAAAGCAAATTAGATTGGGAACTTGTGTTATATCATTTTCTTGTTGCAGAGAGTTAACAATCTGTAAAGCATTCAAAACATTTTGTAGAGATATGTTTACAAAAAATTTCAATCTAATTTTACAGGAATATAAAGATTACATATCCAGATTATTTCCTTGCATTTTTTTTTATTATCTGAAATGCAGTGCAAGTGACAATACCAGAAATAAATTATAGTTTCTGTACACACATCTTATCAGATAAAAAGTCAGGCTTGTTCCTATTTCAATGTATAATAAAACAAGTGTAAATGACATGTTTCCCACAGTTAAGCATCTCACATTAGTATGATATGGAAGATGGTAATGATTCTATTTTGTCTCAAAATGTTGTGAACTGGTGGTGATTAAGTCCATGTGATTGTATAATATTCACAACTCGTTTCACTCATTTGAATATAAAGCTTATGTCAATTGAACACCCACACTAATCCTGCTGGTGGATCGGCTTTGGTGCTTCAGCAGCCCATACTCAGTGCACAATGTTTTCCTAAAATTCATTCTTGGTTCCACGCACATTTTTTGTCCACTATTAGTGTAATACACCAATATTTAAAAATATCAAAATTGTACACAGAAACTTCATTTAAGGAACCACTAGGTATATCGTTATAACTTCTAAGAAGATAAGAAAGATTGGCTATATCCTCTGTAATGTTGAAATCAAAGTTGAGATCTCTTCAAAAGAGTAAAATTTGGGTCATATCCCTCACATTGACAGATTTATCCAGTACTACTGAAAATGCCTACTGTTCTGAGCACACTTCTACTGCCATTGATATACAGTTTTTAAAAATTAATAAATGCCTTGCGTGGTTTGAGAATTTCATATGATTCTGTAACTCAATTGTGTTACACCTTCATTTTCATGAACATTTTAAAAAACATTCCATTATTTGTGCAAACTAATATTTTACTTATTAAGCTATTCCTCACGCACCTTCCAAATTAATACATTGGACTTTTCTGCATGTTTTGTATTTATAGTGATGAGAAATATTATACTCTTTTAAGTACAGGTAAAAAATATCAGAAAAGCCCACGTGGGATGTAAAATTAACAGAAATTTAAACCACGATCTGAATAAATATTCACTTTTGAAAATTTCTAAATTGCTGGATGTCAGGGCCCAAAAAGTGGGTGAACATTTTGATAAAACTGGAAAAATTCATGTAGGGTATCAGAATAAAGAGAATTTTAACTAACATCTAAATAATGTTAAGTTTTGGAAATTTCAAAATTTTGTGACACCACGGCCAAAAAAAAGAGACAACAAAATTTGAAAAAAATATCGGTATGGAGAACCATACATGCCTTCCATGTTCTAAGATTTATATTTAAAATCATATTTGAAATGAAATATTTCCATAGAAACTACGTCTTTCTACTTATTGCTTCAGCATTAACCACAGTACTGAGGTCACTAACGTATACCACCTCACGTTTTCGCACTCGATTATCACTGATGATGGCAGTCGATGGCACTGCCGAAAAGTCTGGTTTTCCAGAAAACATTGGACTACGGCTAAACAGCCCGGGAAGCAATTTTAACAAAAAACTACTTCTTTGTTGCCGATAACGTAGTACACATATAAAAAATTCTCCCCTGCACTTTCAACTATAATTTTTAATACTAGAAAATTACCCCAACCCTGTTCACCTAACCTCTTTATTTATAGATATTTCATCTACGTTTCTACAGTGGATTATTATGGGCTTCTTATCAGCATACTTTATTTATAAAAATTAAGTACTTTAATCTTGTTAAATCATAAAGTGTTTCAGGTAAACTACCCCTTTCTCTTAACCGATCTTCTCCAAAATCAATAGACCTTCAGTCCTCTACAATTCAGGGATGCATGCAAAAAAATATTTGATTCTGTTTGAATGGGCGGCAGTTATCGTTCGTCATGGAAACATTTCTCTTGTTACAACATAAAATGTTGCAGGTAAACTACCCCTTTCCCTTAACCGATCTTCACCAAAATCAACATACCTTGAGTGCTCTACAACTCAGGAAAGTGTGCAAAAAATTATTTGATTCTCTTTGAATTTTCGGCAGTTATCGTTCGTCATAAAAAAATTACCCTTTTTAAAACATAAAATGTTGCTGATAAACTACCCCTTTCCATTAACCGATCTTCAACAAAATCAACAGACCTTGAGTTCTCTTTAGTTCAAAAAGGTATGCTAAACGTAGTTGATTCTGTTTGAATTTACGGCAGTTATCGTTCGTCATATAAAAAATTCCCTTGTTAAAATATAAAATGTTGCAGGTAAACTACCCCTTTCCCTTAACCGATCTTCACCAACACCAATAGGTATTGAGAACTCTACAATACAGGACTGTATGCAACAAATTATTTGATTCTGTTTGAATTTGCGGCAGTTATCGTTTCCCATAGAAAATACCCTTGTTAAAACATAAAATGTTGCAGGTAAACTACCCCTTCCCCTTAACCGATCTTCACCAAAAACAATAGGTCTTGAGAACACTACAATTAAGGGTTGTATGCAAATAATCATTTGATTCTGTTTGAATTTGCGGCTGTTATCGTTTGCCATAGAAAATACCATTGTTAAAACATTAAACATTGCAGGTAAACTACCCCTTTCCCTTAACCGATCTTCAACAAAATCAACAGACCTTGAGCTCTGTATAATTCAAAAAGGTATGCAGAAGAGTAGTTGATTCTGTTTTAATGTACGGCAGTTATCGTTCGTCATAAAAAAAATTACCCTTGTTAAAACATAAAATGTTGCAGGTAAACTACCATATTCCCTTAACCGATCTTCACCAAAACCAACAGGTCTTGAGAACTCTACAATTCAGAGCTGTATGCAAAACATTATTTGATTCTGTTTGAATTTGCGGCTATTATCGTTTACCATAGAAAAAATTACCCTTGATAAAAAACCGTTGCCGGTAAACTACCCCTTTCCCTTAACCGATCTTCAACAAAATCCACAGACCTTGAGTTCTGTATAATTCAAAAAGGTATGCAGAAGAGTAGTTGATTCTGTTTTAATGTACGGCAGTTATCGTTCGTCATAAAAAAAATTATCCTTGTTAAAACATAAAATGTTGCAGGTAAACTACCCTATTCCCTTAACCGATCTTCACCAAAACCAACAGGTCTTGAGAACTCTACAATTCAGAGCTGTACGCAAAACATTATTTGATTCTGTTTGAATTTGCGGCTATTATCGTTTACCATAGAAAAATATCGGTATGGAGAACCATACATGACTTCCATATTCTAAGATTTATATTTAAAATCATTTTCAGCCAAACAGCCAGGCTGTGTCTTACCTGCCTTTTTATTGCTGTATTAAATGAAAAATATTATATTACATTAAAATGAAAAAATTATAATTTTATTGCCTGGCAACAAAATTATTTTATTTTTAACAATTACCATTGTTTCAAAAAGTTTAAATAAATTTTCAAGTACTTTACTCTTGTTAAAACGTAAAAGGTTGCAGGTAAACTACCCCTTCCCCTTAACCGATCTTCACCAAAATCGAAAGTCATTGAGACCTCTACAATTCAGGGACGTATGCAAAAAATTATTTGATTCTGTTTGAATTTGCGGCTGTTATCGTTTGCCATAGAAAATACGCTTGATAAAAAAACGTTGCAGGTAAACTACCCCTTCCCCTTAACCGATCTTCACCAAAAACAATAGGTCTTGAGTACTCTACAAATCAGGGCTGTATGCAAAACATTATTTGATTCTGTTTGAATTTGCGGCTGTTATCGTTTGCCATAGAAAATAAAACGTAAAAGGTTGCAGGTAAACTACCCCTTCCCCTTAACCGATCTTCACCAAAAACAATAGGTCTTGAGTACTCTACAAATCAGGACTGTATGCAAAACATTATTTGATTCTGTTTGAATTTGCGGCTGTTATCGTTTGCCATATAAAATACCCTTGTTAAAAAAACGTTGCAGGTAAACTACCCCTTTCCCTCAACCGATCTTCACCAAAAACAATAGGTCTTGAGAAATCTACAATTCAGGGATGTATGCGAAACATTATTTGATTCTGTTTGAATTTGCGGCTGTTATCGTTTGCCAAAAAAAAAAAAAATTTCCCTTGATAAAAAAAACCGTTGCAGGTAAACTACCCCTTCCCCTCAACCGATCTTCACCAAAAACAATAGGTCGCGAGTACTCTACAAATCAGGGCTGTATGCAAAAAATTATTTGATTCTGTTTGAATTTGCGGCAGTTGTCGTTTGCCATAGAAAATACGCATGATAAAAAACGTTGCTGGTAAACTACCCCTTCCCCTCAACCGATCTTCACCAAAAACAATAGGTCTTGAGTACTCTACAAATCAGGGCTGTATGCAGAAAATTATTTGATTCTGTTTGAATTTGCGGCTGTTATCGTTTGCCATAGAAAATACCCTTGTTAAAAAAACGTTGTAGGTAAACTACCCCTTTCCCTTAACCGATCTTCACCAAAAACAAAAGGTATTGAGAACTCTACAATTTAGGGCTGTATGCAAATAATCTTTTCATTCTGTTTGAATTTGCGGCTGTTATCGTTTGCCATAGGAAATACCCTTGTTAAAACATAAAACGTTACAGGTAAACTACCCCTTTCCCTTAACCGATCTTCACCAAAAACAATAGGTCTTGAGAACTCTACAATTCAGGGCTGTATGCGAAACATTATTTGATTCTGTTTGAATTTGCGGCTGTTATCGTTTGCCAAACAAACAAAATTTCCCTTGCTAAAAAAAAACCGTTGCAGGTAAACTACCCCTTTCCCTCAACCGATCTTCACCAAAAACAATAGGTCGCGAGAACTCTGCAAAACCGGGCTGTATGCAAAAAATTATTTGATTCTGTTTGAATTTGCGGCAGTTATCGTTTGCCATAGAAAAAAAATCTACAGACACACAGACAGACAGACAGACAGACAGACACACAGACACTTTTCGGAAAACGACTTTTTTTCATGTTTTGAGTGTAGTAGAATCAGAATCTGCAATAATCTCGAACACGATTTTTTTTGCCATCACCATACTTCCATTCCTTAAGGAATATGGAAGTAAAATACCCTTGATAAAAAACCATTGCCGGTAAACTAAACCTTTCCCTTAACCGATCTTCACCAAAAACAATAGGTCTTGAGTACCCTATAAATCAGGGCTGCATGCAAAAAATTATTTGATTCTGTTTGAATTTGCGGCTGTTATCGTTTGCCATAGAAAATACCCTAGTTAAAACATAAAACGTTGCAGGTACACTACCCCTTTCCCTTAACTGATCTTCACCAAAAACAATAGGTCTTGAGAACTCTACAATTCTGGGCTGCATGCAAAAGAGTAGTTGATTCTGTTTGAATATGCGGCTGTTATCGTTTGCCATAGAAAAATATCGGTATGGAGAACCATACATAACTTCCATGTTCTAAGATTTATATTTAAAATCATTTTCGAAATGAAATATTACCATAGAAACTACTTCTTTCTACTTACTGCTTCAGCCTTAACCACAGTACTGTGGTCACTAACGTATACCACCTCACGTTATCGTACTCGATTTTCACTGATGATGGAAGTCGATGGCATTGCCGAAACATCTGGTTTTGTAGAAAACATTGGACTACGGCCAAACATCCCGGGAAGGAATTTTAACAAAAACTACTTCTTTGTTGCCGATAACGTTGTACACATATATAAAAAATATGCATAAAATTAATGGCTTGTATAAGTTAATGTTTGAGCTCCATTAAGTAGTGCTCAAGTTTCCAAAGTTTTAATATTATGATGTCCGTAATTAAAACATCAGAGCAGGTTTAGTGTGTATGAGGGTACACTGTGGACAAAAATTTTCAACATTTCCTATTGAGCGTTGCTTAGAGTAAAGCTGCGAATCTACAGTGTACGTTTCACAGAACAAACACGCGGAAAAGAGGGAGCGCTCCGAAGTCACTCATGGACCCTCAGCATCTTGCAGAGGGTTCATTCCCTAAAGACGAAAATTCTGTCTATGAATCGTTCCTCTGTAAACACGTGCAGTTACACTGCCCAGCGATCCACAGGAAGCAAATCGCTATCCACGCTGGACAATTTTTCGGGTTGCACGCGTTATGTTGGTGTGGGTTTCGGCACTTTCCATTTAAAAAGCGTGCAAATGTAAGAAAATAAACATGAGTGAGCCCAGAAATAACGCGAATTTTGTGTGTGTGTGTTCCCTGCCTTTTTATTGGAGTAATCATAATAATAAAATGGAAACGTAAACGTTACATAATTGAGATATGCTTGCCTGCCACGAACGATATATTTTCTCTCGTACATGATTTACATTAAAATGAAAAAATTATAATTTTATTGCCTGGCAACAAAATTATTTTATTTTTAACAATTACCATTGTTTGAAAAAGTTTAAATGAATTTTCAAGTACTTTACTGTTGTTAAAACGTAAAAGGTTGCAGGTAAACTACCCCTTCCCCTTAACCCTTTCGGTGCTCATTAATTTTCTCTTATGTTGCTGAAAAGTTGCATTATTGGCCAAAAAATTAAAATTATTTTTTCTATCTGATATTTTTTTCTTGAATTCCCACACATAGTACCTAAGTCATGGTAAACTTATTTTGCTCTAAAAATGTTTACTTTCACACACACACACACACACACACACACACACACACACACACACACACACACACACACACACACACACACACACACACACACACACACACACACACACACACACACACACACACACACACACACTTGCATACACTTATATAGAAAACCTAACTATTCACACGTTGTTTATACAGAATAATTTCACCACTTTGTAGATAAAAAAAAAAAAAAAAAAAACTTTAAGAGATTTTTTTTTATTATTATGTGTTATTTATATAATTAAAAGTTTTTGCTACAGTTTATACCTTACACTGACACATTTTCCTATAAACTGTTTGCGTGTGGTATATTCTAAAGCAAGGTGTCACACACAATGGAGGGGTGTCCCAACAATCAGGGCAATAAAACGTTTTTTGCTTCCTTTTGCATCCACCTTTTCCTTTCTTTTTACAGGACGGCATAATGCTGCATACAACACAGTTAGGTTTATGAGTTTTATCTTCAAATTGTGTTGGAAAATGTCGTCCTACAAGTCTTTCATTACTCGCAATGCTGATTTTTCGCCCTTTCCTCTTGTGTATGCTTAACTTTTTGTAGTCACTTACAAGTCCATCTATTACCATTTGTCTAAAGTCTTTGTTAGGACATACACGAGATTGGTTTTTGCATGTTGTAGGCAATACAACCATTTACAAGCGCAACTTCGATAATACAATGCCAAATTGTCTGGTACCACTTTCTCGATCTACGACCATATGGATATGTTGAACAGTACTGGTCAAATTTGTCTACCCCTCCCATGTTTTTATTATAAAGAACTTGCACATTTGGTTTACAGACACTTTGATTACCTTTCTTAGACCAGGCGTCAACTTCTGTAATTCCAGTATTCCCAACAGTAGATATCATACTTACTTTACCAGTATCTTGCCAAGAACATGCTAAAATCTGACTCTGGTTATTAATCCATATGTCTGGTAAGTCTCCTTTCTTCTTTTTTATATTTTTCATGTCCTGTGGAAGTCCTTTTCGATTAACACGCACTGTTCCACATGCACCGAATCCCATTCCTTGTAAGTCTCTAAATAAATCTACACTGGAATAAAAATTATCAAGATAGATACCATGGCCTTTATTTTGAAGTCCTTCTAACAAAGATTTTACAACTCGGCTTGCCAGTCCTTTTTCCTTCTGCCCTGTTTGTTTATCTTTCCCTGTGTACACCGAAAACCGACAGAGAATCCTGTGTCTGCATCACAGAGCGACCACACTTTAATGCCCCACTTAGTTGATGGTTTTGATGGAAGGTATTGTTTAAACGACAACCTACCTTTAAATTTTACCATGGTCTCATCAACAGACAATGCTTCCCCAGGTTCAAAATGGTTTAGGTATGTATTTTTGGTCATATCAATTATTGGTCTGACCTTGTATAATGGATCGTAACCATCAGTTCCCTTTGGCATCTGGTTGATATTATTATTAAAATGTAAAAAAGATTTAAGAAGAAAATATTTATTTTTAGTAAAAAGCTGCCTAAAACCTGGTGTATGAGTTAGCCAGAATTTATTTTCAAAATAAGAAAATATTTCAGTTTTATTGCACAGTCCCATCCCTATTTCAGCAGCCACAAATGCTTTTATGGCAATGGCATTAACTTCTGTCCATTTATGGACCCTTGAGTGTGGTGGAAAATCAATGTCTTATCGACACACTGAATGAAATATAAATTTGTTTGTTCTGCTACGTGATCAAAAATTTTTTGTGGAAAAACTTATAAAAACAATCGACTGGTTCAAGCCCCTGAAAGTCTTTTACAGCCCGGTGACCACTAAATTCAGGGATAGAATCAAGTTCTATTATATTTCTTGATAAAACATCACTAACGTTTTGCCAAATTTGATTGGTGTCACTGTTACTTAAATTATTTTCATCGTTAGACTGCAACTCATCGTCACAGATATCTACCGTACAGTCCGAGTCACTGTCACTCTCATAAAACGAATCATCATCACCCAAAAAGAAATCTGGATCGTCTAAAATTTGTACTATTTGTGTGTTAGTAAGTGGTGTATGCGCCATTATAAAAATATTAAAAAATTACAACTAAAACTGTACCTTAAAGAACAAAGAAATTCTCAAAACGTCACTATAAGGTTAACAAATATGAAACTGTAAACATACGTAAAATGAAACACTATACACCATATATACGACACTTACACAACACAAAATTCAGTATATATATAATATTATAAGGTAAATACCAACAATTATGCACAATACGAACAAAATAATGAAATTAAACAAACCAAACCACAACCGTTAACAAACACTTGCATCTATGAAAATCAGCTGGGCCAACAGAACAGCTGTCACACCTCGTAGTTTCAGTGCCGCTACAAGAGCGCAGCACCATTAAATAAGGTGAAACTATGTTTTTATGCATTACAAGACTATAGTCGAATAAAGCACGTAAGGGTATGATATGTCAATTCGACTATAGTCGAATAAAGCACCGAAAGGGTTAACCGATCTTCACCAAAATCAAAAGGCCTTGAGATCACTACAATTCAGGGATGTATGCAAAAAATTATTTGATTCTGTTTGAATATGCGGCAGTTACCGTTCGTCATAGGAAAAATTACCCTTGTTAAAACATAAAATGTTGCAGGTAAACTACCCTATTCCCTTAACCGATCTTCACCAAAACCAAAAGGTCTTGAGAACTCTACAATTCAGGGCTGTATGCAAAACATTATTTGATTCTGTTTGAATTTGCGGCTGTTATCGTTTGCCAAAAAAAAAATTACCCTTGATAAAAAAACGCTGCAGGTAAACTACCCCTTTCCCTCAACCGATCTTCTCCGAAAACAATAGGTCTTGAGTACTCTACAATTCAGGGCTGTATGCAAAAAATTAGTTGATTCTGTTTGAATTTGCGGCTGTTATCGTTTGCCATAGAAAATACCCTTGTTAAAACATAAAATGTAGCAGGTAAACTACCCCTTTCCCACCGATCTTCACCAAAAACAATAGGTCTTGAGTACTCTACAAATAAGGGCTGCATGCAAAAAATTATTTGATTCTGTTTGAATTTGCGGCTGTTATCGTTTGCCATAGGAAATACCCTTGTTAAAACATAAAACGTTACAGGTAAACTACCCCTTTCCCTTAACCGATCTTCACCAAAAACAATAGGTCTTGAGAACTCTACAATTCAGGGCTGTATGCGAAACATTATTTGATTCTGTTTGAATTTGCGGCTGTTATCGTTTGCCAAACAAACAAAATTTCCCTTGCTAAAAAAAAACCGTTGCAGGTAAACTACCCCTTTCCCTCAACCGATCTTCACCAAAAACAATAGGTCGCGAGAACTCTGCAAAACCGGGCTGTATGCAAAAAATTATTTGATTCTGTTTGAATTTGCGGCAGTTATCGTTTGCCATAGAAAAAAAATCTACAGACAGACAGACAGACAGACAGACAGACAGACACACAGACACTTTTCGGAAAACGACTTTTTTTCATGTTTTGAGTGTAGTAGAATCAGAATCTGCAATAATCTCGAACACGATTTTTTTTGCCATCACCATACTTCCATTCCTTAAGGAATATGGAAGTAAAATACCCTTGATAAAAAACCATTGCCGGTAAACTAAACCTTTCCCTTAACCGATCTTCACCAAAAACAATAGGTCTTGAGTACCCTATAAATCAGGGCTGCATGCAAAAAATTATTTGATTCTGTTTGAATTTGCGGCTGTTATCGTTTGCCATAGAAAATACCCTAGTTAAAACATAAAACGTTGCAGGTACACTACCCCTTTCCCTTAACTGATCTTCACCAAAAACAATAGGTCTTGAGAACTCTACAATTCTGGGCTGCATGCAAAAGAGTAGTTGATTCTGTTTGAATATGCGGCTGTTATCGTTTGCCATAGAAAAATATCGGTATGGAGAACCATACATAACTTCCATGTTCTAAGATTTATATTTAAAATCATTTTCGAAATGAAATATTACCATAGAAACTACTTCTTTCTACTTACTGCTTCAGCCTTAACCACAGTACTGTGGTCACTAACGTATACCACCTCACGTTATCGTACTCGATTTTCACTGATGATGGAAGTCGATGGCATTGCCGAAACATCTGGTTTTGTAGAAAACATTGGACTACGGCCAAACATCCCGGGAAGGAATTTTAACAAAAACTACTTCTTTGTTGCCGATAACGTTGTACACATATATAAAAAATATGCATAAAATTAATGGCTTGTATAAGTTAATGTTTGAGCTCCATTAAGTAGTGCTCAAGTTTCCAAAGTTTTAATATTATGATGTCCGTAATTAAAACATCAGAGCAGGTTTAGTGTGTATGAGGGTACACTGTGGACAAAAATTTTCAACATTTCCTATTGAGCGTTGCTTAGAGTAAAGCTGCGAATCTACAGTGTACGTTTCACAGAACAAACACGCGGAAAAGAGGGAGCGCTCCGAAGTCACTCATGGACCCTCAGCATCTTGCAGAGGGTTCATTCCCTAAAGACGAAAATTCTGTCTATGAATCGTTCCTCTGTAAACACGTGCAGTTACACTGCCCAGCGATCCACAGGAAGCAAATCGCTATCCACGCTGGACAATTTTTCGGGTTGCACGCGTTATGTTGGTGTGGGTTTCGGCACTTTCCATTTAAAAAGCGTGCAAATGTAAGAAAATAAACATGAGTGAGCCCAGAAATAACGCGAATTTTGTGTGTGTGTGTTCCCTGCCTTTTTATTGGAGTAATCATAATAATAAAATGGAAACGTAAACGTTACATAATTGAGATATGCTTGCCTGCCACGAACGATATATTTTCTCTCGTACATGATTTACATTAAAATGAAAAAATTATAATTTTATTGCCTGGCAACAAAATTATTTTATTTTTAACAATTACCATTGTTTGAAAAAGTTTAAATGAATTTTCAAGTACTTTACTGTTGTTAAAACGTAAAAGGTTGCAGGTAAACTACCCCTTCCCCTTAACCCTTTCGGTGCTCATTAATTTTCTCTTATGTTGCTGAAAAGTTGCATTATTGGCCAAAAAATTAAAATTATTTTTTCTATCTGATATTTTTTTCTTGAATTCCCACACATAGTACCTAAGTCATGGTAAACTTATTTTGCTCTAAAAATGTTTACTTTCACACACACACACACACACACACACACACACACACACACACACACACACACACACACACACACACACACACACACACACACACACACACACTTGCATACACTTATATAGAAAACCTAACTATTCACACGTTGTTTATACAGAATAATTTCACCACTTTGTAGATAAAAAAAAAAAAAAAAAAAAAAAAAAAACTTTAAGAGATTTTTTTTTATTATTATGTGTTATTTATATAATTAAAAGTTTTTGCTACAGTTTATACCTTACACTGACACATTTTCCTATAAACTGTTTGCGTGTGGTATATTCTAAAGCAAGGTGTCACACACAATGGAGGGGTGTCCCAACAATCAGGGCAATAAAACGTTTTTTGCTTCCTTTTGCATCCACCTTTTCCTTTCTTTTTACAGGACGGCATAATGCTGCATACAACACAGTTAGGTTTATGAGTTTTATCTTCAAATTGTGTTGGAAAATGTCGTCCTACAAGTCTTTCATTACTCGCAATGCTGATTTTTCGCCCTTTCCTCTTGTGTATGCTTAACTTTTTGTAGTCACTTACAAGTCCATCTATTACCATTTGTCTAAAGTCTTTGTTAGGACATACACGAGATTGGTTTTTGCATGTTGTAGGCAATACAACCATTTACAAGCGCAACTTCGATAATACAATGCCAAATTGTCTGGTACCACTTTCTCGATCTACGACCATATGGATATGTTGAACAGTACTGGTCAAATTTGTCTACCCCTCCCATGTTTTTATTATAAAGAACTTGCACATTTGGTTTACAGACACTTTGATTACCTTTCTTAGACCAGGCGTCAACTTCTGTAATTCCAGTATTCCCAACAGTAGATATCATACTTACTTTACCAGTATCTTGCCAAGAACATGCTAAAATCTGACTCTGGTTATTAATCCATATGTCTGGTAAGTCTCCTTTCTTCTTTTTTATATTTTTCATGTCCTGTGGAAGTCCTTTTCGATTAACACGCACTGTTCCACATGCACCGAATCCCATTCCTTGTAAGTCTCTAAATAAATCTACACTGGAATAAAAATTATCAAGATAGATACCATGGCCTTTATTTTGAAGTCCTTCTAACAAAGATTTTACAACTCGGCTTGCCAGTCCTTTTTCCTTCTGCCCTGTTTGTTTATCTTTCCCTGTGTACACCGAAAACCGACAGAGAATCCTGTGTCTGCATCACAGAGCGACCACACTTTAATGCCCCACTTAGTTGATGGTTTTGATGGAAGGTATTGTTTAAACGACAACCTACCTTTAAATTTTACCATGGTCTCATCAACAGACAATGCTTCCCCAGGTTCAAAATGGTTTAGGTATGTATTTTTGGTCATATCAATTATTGGTCTGACCTTGTATAATGGATCGTAACCATCAGTTCCCTTTGGCATCTGGTTGATATTATTATTAAAATGTAAAAAAGATTTAAGAAGAAAATATTTATTTTTAGTAAAAAGCTGCCTAAAACCTGGTGTATGAGTTAGCCAGAATTTATTTTCAAAATAAGAAAATATTTCAGTTTTATTGCACAGTCCCATCCCTATTTCAGCAGCCACAAATGCTTTTATGGCAATGGCATTAACTTCTGTCCATTTATGGACCCTTGAGTGTGGTGGAAAATCAATGTCTTATCGACACACTGAATGAAATATAAATTTGTTTGTTCTGCTACGTGATCAAAAATTTTTTGTGGAAAAACTTATAAAAACAATCGACTGGTTCAAGCCCCTGAAAGTCTTTTACAGCCCGGTGACCACTAAATTCAGGGATAGAATCAAGTTCTATTATATTTCTTGATAAAACATCACTAACGTTTTGCCAAATTTGATTGGTGTCACTGTTACTTAAATTATTTTCATCGTTAGACTGCAACTCATCGTCACAGATATCTACCGTACAGTCCGAGTCACTGTCACTCTCATAAAACGAATCATCATCACCCAAAAAGAAATCTGGATCGTCTAAAATTTGTACTATTTGTGTGTTAGTAAGTGGTGTATGCGCCATTATAAAAATATTAAAAAATTACAACTAAAACTGTACCTTAAAGAACAAAGAAATTCTCAAAACGTCACTATAAGGTTAACAAATATGAAACTGTAAACATACGTAAAATGAAACACTATACACCATATATACGACACTTACACAACACAAAATTCAGTATATATATAATATTATAAGGTAAATACCAACAATTATGCACAATACGAACAAAATAATGAAATTAAACAAACCAAACCACAACCGTTAACAAACACTTGCATCTATGAAAATCAGCTGGGCCAACAGAACAGCTGTCACACCTCGTAGTTTCAGTGCCGCTACAAGAGCGCAGCACCATTAAATAAGGTGAAACTATGTTTTTATGCATTACAAGACTATAGTCGAATAAAGCACGTAAGGGTATGATATGTCAATTCGACTATAGTCGAATAAAGCACCGAAAGGGTTAACCGATCTTCACCAAAATCAAAAGGCCTTGAGATCACTACAATTCAGGGATGTATGCAAAAAATTATTTGATTCTGTTTGAATATGCGGCAGTTACCGTTCGTCATAGGAAAAATTACCCTTGTTAAAACATAAAATGTTGCAGGTAAACTACCCTATTCCCTTAACCGATCTTCACCAAAACCAAAAGGTCTTGAGAACTCTACAATTCAGGGCTGTATGCAAAACATTATTTGATTCTGTTTGAATTTGCGGCTGTTATCGTTTGCCAAAAAAAAAATTACCCTTGATAAAAAAACGCTGCAGGTAAACTACCCCTTTCCCTCAACCGATCTTCTCCGAAAACAATAGGTCTTGAGTACTCTACAATTCAGGGCTGTATGCAAAAAATTAGTTGATTCTGTTTGAATTTGCGGCTGTTATCGTTTGCCATAGAAAATACCCTTGTTAAAACATAAAATGTAGCAGGTAAACTACCCCTTTCCCACCGATCTTCACCAAAAACAATAGGTCTTGAGTACTCTACAAATAAGGGCTGCATGCAAAAAATTATTTGATTCTGTTTGAATTTGCGGCTGTTATCGTTTGCCATAGAAAAAATCCACACCCACACACACACATTTTGAAAAATGACTTTTTCTCATGTTTTGAGTGTAGTACAATCAGAATCTGCAATAATCTCGAACACGATTTTTTTGCCATCACCATACTTAAATTTCCTTAAGGAGCATGGAAGTAAAAAAGTGAAAGTCCAGCAGGGTGTCAGATTAAAAGGAACTGTAACTCAAATCTGAATGTTTCAAATCTGTTAGTGATTACTGTATGACTGGGTACTCTACAATTATTGTTAAGTAGTAAAGAATTCAGGAGTTTTGTAATTTTGCTAATAATTGAACAATTAACTAATACTGAAATTAATCTAATAATAAATTTACTTTGTTAAAAATAGTGAGCGAGTTCTACAGCTTAAGGAGCATACTAGTAAATATTAAATATATTTACTAATAATGTGAAACTCAAATGTAATGAGAATAAAACACTGTTTTTTATGTGTGTGTGTGTGTGTGTGTGTGTGTGTGTGTGTGTGTGTGTGTGTGTGTGTGTTTATATAAAACTTTGCATAGTTTATTTTAATGTGAATTATCACTTCATAATATAGTTTACATAATTACTGAGTACTATATTTCATAATAATATTATAAAAAAATACTATGAAAGGATTATATCTAACATGTCAGTATATTTAAGTATAAGCTTGGTTACCCCCGAAACAATAAGCTCTCCACTTATGTTTTGTACATCAGCTTTCACTTTTGAAGTAATGTTCAACTGGTGGCAGTACAAAGCAATACGTTGTAGATATGCTAATAAATCCTTTTTTGTTGATGACTCTGGGCACTGATCAGCAATCTGACGTGTCAGTTTATCTAATTTAGTACCAGCTTCAGAGATCTTCTTGGCAGCATTGATTACATCCATTGTAGTTTTCAATGGCCCTCGTCCACTGCTCACAAAAATGATCACATTACACATTACTCCACAACTTTATAAGTACTGTCAATTACAAGTGAGGACCACTTAGAGTTCATGTCAATGATTAACAAGAATTCACTGACTATATCTGTCACTTTTCAAGGCTTCACAAAGAAATAAGTTAATGATAAAATACAACAGGGAATAATAAAGTAAATCAGTTTATGCAAAGCAAAGTATAATAAAGCAAACAAAACCTAATTGGTTCAAAGATAATAATTAGTAGTTTTAAGTTAGAAACTGAATATCTATAAGAGCCTTATGACATATAACCAACAGATTTACTTTGTGTGAGGAACGGGAGGGGGAGAAATAGACGAAAAAGATTGGTATGCAGAAAAAACATCAGTTCTAAAACTATATTCAAATATTTCATAACAGATATTTTTAATGAGTTACTAAATATTTAAAATAATGAATATAATTTTTGTTAAATTATGACAAATAATGCAATAAATGTTATCACTCTTCATATGTTGATTTCAAATAACTATTACTTTTAAATAATTACATCTATATGTAATATACTAACCGTGTAAAGTCAGTCATTTCCATCATTATCATACACATATGTTTGGCAAGAACAATAATGTCATTACCAGTGTCATCCCACTTTGCAACTTCTCTATCAAATTTCAGTTTCTCACTGCGGAAAAACTCAACTTGTTGAGCAATTTTTTGTTTATCTTCCTCTGTCATTTTACGCATTGCTTCCTGTTGGCATTTTTCAAAATGTCAAATTTCAGAAAATATAGACAAACACAAAAAATTAATTAAAAATCTGGTATGAAACGTTTTATGACTTCGCCCATGTTAGATTTAATTAATAATACTTGTTCTGTTTTGTACAACATGTATAACACTTATTTAAAAGTTTTTAAATTGTACAGTTCATGTAACCCCTACAGTATGATTACAACTGTGATTATGAAAACTCATTTGTTTATAGTTAACATTTCTATCAAAACAGTTGGAAAGGTTGTTTGTGTACATTAGAATGCAGTTCACTACTTCTCTTATACAAAAAGAAAAAAAAATTATATTGATTCCTAAATATTCAGAATGCATAATATACAAGGCATGTCCAGAAAGTAAGAATACAAGGGCTGTGTAAGACATAGGGAAATTTTTTTTCAAAGTTGGCACCCGTGACGTGTAGACGGGTTCTTAACGGTCAAAATGAGACATCGAGCGCCTCAGTCCGTTACGAAATGTCATCGCAGCAGCTTAACACGTCAACCAGTTCGTCCCCCGTTTGCTCCACGTACTGAGGGTGAATCCTTTCTCGACTCAATTGTGACTGGGGACGAAACGTGGGTGTGTCACTATACTCCTGAGTCAAAAACAGTCTCTGCAGTGGCGCCATACCCATTCGCCAACATCAAAAAAATTCAAAGTTCAGTCTTCACAGAGGAAATTCATGGCATCCGTCTTTTGGGACCGGAACGGGATCTTGTTGGTCGATTTCATGCCCAAAGGGACCACCATCAATGCTGCTGCATATTGTGAGACCCTAAAGAAGTTGAAACAAAAAATCAAAGACAAAAGGAGAGGAATGCTGACTTGTGGTGTGTCACTCCTTCATGACAACGCCAGACCCCATACCGCCCGGCTCACTCAGGACCTGCTCGTGTCGTTTGGATGGGACATTGTGACTCACCCACCCTACTCCCCCGACCTGGCACCCTCGGATTACCATCTTTTCACCAAATTGAAGGAGTTCTTGGGTGGACAGCGATTTTCGGACAATGAGGAGGTCATGGAGACTGTGAAAAAGTGGCTTAAGGAGGTGGAGCGGAAGGTATACGACGAGGGTATACAAAAGCTGGTGCCCAGGCTTCAAAAGTGCATTGACCTCAACGGCGATTATGTGGAGAAATGATACCATATTTTGGCACATACCCTGTAAATTTCATTTAAATATATTCATTTTTCGATTTTTAACAAGTGTTGTATTCTTACTTTTTGGATGTGCCTCGTATTAACCTACTATCCTTATGTGACTTTTAAACGAGTGAAAATAAAACAAGACTAGCATGTTTACTGTGGTTTATTATAAAAAATTATTGTATATAGAGTTAAAATAATTAAAAAGCATAATACACTACATAACTTTAACAAGATTACTTGAAAGGGAAATCCTGTGAGTTTAACTTGATAACTGATGCAAAAATTCTTCTTACAGATTAAACAAAACTGTGACACAGTAAAAGCTCTGTTATCCGATGTAATATCATCTGGAATGCACTATAATATTAATCACGAATTTACAGAACAAAAAACTTTTGAAAGCTGTGAACAGGAAACACTGCTTTAGGAAACTGTGCATCTTTTTTTCACCTGACTCAATGGAATGTAAAGTGTAGGCCTATGTATAGTAGTTGTGAGGTCTTTTAGTCACATAAAAATTATGAGAACCTCACGTAATGAAAACCTGTACGGTTTAATAATTAATTCCTCTGGTAAGAATTGATCAAGTGGTGGGTTGTTAAAAAAGAATATTTAAATCGTTCATTCAGTTTACCTTATTAGAAGGAAAATAAAACTGGGAGAAGCAGGACCCTGCAGGAAGAATGGATGTCAGAAATGACAAGATTTACCTGCATCGATGAAAAAATAAATAATCTAGCAACAGTCCAGGGGGGGATGGAAACCTGGTTCCTTAAACGGATGCTATAGCCATGTGGTATTGAATCAGTCCCAGCTGTGTGGTTGCCCGTTTGGTGACCGAGTCTGAACTGACAAAACCATGCATGCACTGAGCGCATTGCAAAATGTAGTCGCTAGGGGTGTATGAGTCTATGCATCTACATAAATATTTCATTCAAGCACGTAAATACGTAGCATGCTATAGTATCGAACAGTGGTTGTGCGTAATGATTCATACTATCTACACTGTACCAAAAATGTAAACAGATGCATTTACTGACCTATATGGAAAGTGATCGATTCCAAGAAATTTTTCAACTACTTACTTCTTCCACTATAATTCAGATTTCATAAAACTAATTACTGTAATTACGTTTACGGAAGTGTCTGTGCTTCATTTACATTCCTATTCCACTTCTTTGTAGTATGGTACTACATTTGAAATATGGCTTACATAGTTCAGTTTGTTTTACCTTTTAGTGTACTTTTCTTAAGTGTAGATTAAAACTAGTGTAATTACAAGTCATGAGTGCCAGTCTCATGGATGAGAAACAAGTTGCACAACAATGGAAATGGGTGATCTGATGATTAAGACAAAACAGACATTGTAAATGGCTAGATAAAGGGAAATAAATGTGTAATAATGGGAGAATATGGTACTGAGTCATTTAATGTATACATCATTCAAAAATAGAAGGAATTTTTAGAATTTTATTACACGTTCTCTGTTGCATTGGCCATTATGACCAAGAACCAACATTATACTGTACAAAAAAAGATTCAGCGCAGGAGGACGGACTCGCCAAAAAACACCGGTAGAGAATGTGTTAAGCTTCTGAATTGAAGAAACCCACGAGACTGTCATGCTTCATGTTAATAAAAACTGTAGAAGCTTGATTTGGTATTATATGAATGATTTGCACAACTTCAAAGTTCTATAGATGCTGCCTCTCAGCACAAATTATTATAGAAAACACTAAATAAACTCTATAAAACATGGATATTACTGAAATATACTTCACTAGGTAGATAGTTAGTTATACTCAAGGCCACACATGGAATAAGGAAACTGGATTACTCCAATGTAGACTGTATCTGTATCTGAAGGTATACTAAAATGTATTTATAAATATATACATATAAAGTTTATACTTCACAATGTTCCTGAAACTGACATCCAGAATACAGACCCTATATTTTCTTTCACGAATGTTTTCAATGATACATTACACAATTTTACTTTAAAAGCAAACAATATCATAAATTTTCAGTTACTCATTCTATGAACTCAGTCTGACAGGTACACCTTCCAGAAAATTTTGACTGAGCAAATTGGCACATATACTTGAAGCAAAAAACAACTTTAAATGACTCACCACAATGGTGGTATAAACTAACATATATAAATTCATACCCTGGCTGTAGTTATTCCACTTATATCAGGATACTCATCCACGCCATGCTCACCAGTGTGTGCACTTGCTGTAACATATGTTCATGTATTGAAACAAAAATATAATCTTGTATTAAGTTTACAGTGACCTACAGAACAGTACATACACTATGGAAATTCCCAAATATAAACTGTTTATATACAACTTTATTATAATGTATATTTTTGCATAAACATATTTTTTGTGTAACTTTTCTTACAACTACTGATATATCATATGGCTTTTTATATACATATGTAACCTGAAGGCTAATGTAAAATATTGAGAAAAAATTATCAATATGTCATTTGATTATTAATTTTGTTGGTTCTTGTACATTTACTCCTCTGTCTCCTATGGTATAGCCATCAGTTATTATTGCTATTGATATGTCGAATGCCTTCACCACAATAATGGCACATCAAAACAGAGGGAGGGTGGTTAGTAGATCGAATGGCATAAACCACAGTAATTTAGCCCACTACAAAAATATGCAGCCCTTCTCGACTGCATAGAGACAAACCCATTACGCACTAAAATAAAGAAACTGCCACAGGACCACTTCTTTAATGTCAGAAATATTGGGGAATAAGTCTTTGCTGGTCTGGATTGCTGGACTGTACGAGATGCATTGTGTTGTCGGTTGTCCTATGTGACTGATCACATGAATTAAGAAGTAAGAAAATGATACAATAGCACTTGAAATATGTTGTGTTATACAAAGTATTTACACAGAAGATTAGGAAAAGTGGTTTTGTGGTTTTGGTTCTGTTCATCTGTACCCAAGAGTCCAAATCAGTGTATACTCGTAATATATGAAATGTACTGTATGGTAATATATATACTGATGTCTTTCTCTGTGTGGTTAGATAAGTTGGTACTGTTTTTTGCTGATTTTTAAAAATGAACCAAAACCAGCTTTCTCAATCTTTCATTTGAATATTTAAAATCTGCTGTTTCATGGTTAGATATCCTTTATTTTATGGAAAATCCATCAACTAAACACATCTTTCCATTTTAATCATCTGTACTGTGATTTGTTCATTTAAGCATACGAAAATTGTTAAAATAAGTGAATAATTACTGTTGCAGTTTGTTACATTGAATGTTTTCACTGACTGCTGTTAGATAAGACAGAAGTCCTATTTATTGCGAGGTTAGCGCAAGTATTTTTGGTTATATGTATTTGTACCCGTGTGTATCTGAACCTTCTGTGTTTTGTATCTGGTTTATATTAATAAACGTTGCTGTTTTTCTGCATGGGGTTAGGTTATGATGGTTTAGAGTCTTAATTAATTAATTTTTTGGTTGACATTGTCTCAATTATGTCACAGTAGCAATAGGTATAATCTTAGTACACTGAAAGTATACGCCTTCATCAATTTGAGTACATGTAATATGGAAGAGATACAAATATGTATTTAGAGAATGCATAAAAATTATTAAATCCATTAAAATTTGAGTGTGTTGTAAAGAAAGAAAGGTTGTTGAAGAGTTTGTCACTATCTGTGCTATCTACCAACTATCCCTACCTTCTCCTCAACAATTCCCCAAAACCAAACTCTGTGCATACACCAAATTGAAACTGATGCAATCAAACTACAAAACAATCACACTTTTTAATACCACAAATTAAAAAACTGAGCTTACATTTGCTTCTTGTTTCCATTGTGTAATGCTCATCAAGTTCTATGTCCTCTGGATCCAGTTCATCATCAGTCTATCAAACACAAAACACCATAAAGCAATGTTAGCTAGCATATCAACACCATTGTTATAAACATGTAAATGTATTCAGTATTCAATAAATATATAAATAATTTACACGATAATAGTATTCTCTTAAAACAAAGTAGTTCCTTCATTCGTTCCAATATATGCTATATATAATTCCTAACACCTGACCTGAAAATGTGTTCACTAAATACACTTTCAAATATGTTAATCAAGTATAAAAAAAGTATTGCAAAAATGGACTTCATTATTGTAAAAGTGATTACAATATTAGTACCGGGTTTGATGTATTATTAGTAACTAACCACTTACATAACAATATGTGTACAGACAAATATTTTTATGTTATTATGTTTTCATAATATGCTTGAATGTAGAATTTAAACAATTATTTATTGATCAAATAGGCTCCTAAAGTAGGCTTTTCAATAGTCCTGAATTTTTTTTTCTTTAAACTGGGATCAACCTGTGACAGTTACATAAAAAACATTATATGCAGGCAATGTAAATAAGATAATACAAACAATTCTGTGTTAGCCAGTATGGGACCCCTGATAAAGTGTTGAAGTTGACTACTTCTTTGATTTCCATAAGATGATTGGTCAAACTTTGAACCTATGTGTACTTTGTATTCTAAATACTGCACTGCGAAGCGTGTAGATGACGTCACGTCTGTTTTTGTTATCTGCAGCCGGGATTCAGACAGGCTGACTACAGTTAAATTTAAATCAGTTCTTCTCCAGACTCCGAGCAGGCCACTCTTATTCATTCGCCGCCGCGGCTACTTAAAGTTTCTTTTTTCAATATTTAATACTAACAGCATGCTCACCATGCTACAATTTACCTAGACGATTTCGGCTTACGTGTTGTAATGCACGCCAACATTTTACTTCTATCTAATTCTCCGGCACTTATGCCGTGTTAAAATCTGCACGCTTCAGCAATCAAATATGTCTCTTTAACTCAATAAATAGTATTTCTAGAAACACTATACAGTCCACTCAATTATTTCATCTCAGACCAGCTAACTCCAATAGCGTTCCTAAGAACAACTCAAGATTATTCAAGAGCTTCTAAGACGCAACAATGATATACTTACATTTTTGATGTCTGAATGAATTCAATACCATTTAAATTTACTGACCTGTTTCCAGCCTATGACAGTCAGGGATGAAGCTATAAAAGCTAAGCCCAAGGTAAATGAGCTGAGAGGAGAGGTCTGTCATACACCTCTAAATCAATTTCTATACCAAAAATATTTAGAATAATAATAACAATAATTATTATTATTATATGCAAAAAAACCATTGAGAGAATCTTGCTGATTTCTTATGATAACTTTTTGCACATGGTATCTCAAAATTCCATCTGGCTTTGATTGTGGTAAATTATCTTCAAGTCCAGTTTCCCAGCTGCGCGCAATTCATTGGATAGATCTGGTAAATACTGCAAATCTTCCTGTCCGTGGTACTTTTCTGATAATATTTTATGATTTTATGTTTGGAAAATGAATGTTCTGTACTGATGTTTGTAGTCAGAAACAACATCAAGCTCTACAAACTGAATGCAAGAAAGCAATTTTTCTCATTCCTGGTTAAAATCTCATACAAAAATGCTGGGAGAATGTTTTGTTGTATGTGTCTGCAAACTCTTTATGTTTATGCATGAAATAAACCCATTATAATTTTCAAGGATTCAGAATACCATTTCAATAAAACCATGAAATATTACTGCATTTAACTTACAGTTATACCAAGTATGTGAGACAACGCATTTATTCAGTTTCACCTTGAGAGAGTCTTTCAAAGTGATGTCTCACTTCCCTAAATCAAGAACGTAGACATTCAGAACGCATGGACCAACTATGTTCTGCCATGTTTGTTTCTTTCATTAGTTCTTCAAAGTTATTTTAATAACTTTTTGATTCTTTATGAAGGTATGTAAAAGGTTTAGTAATTTTGACAAGTCCATATGTTTTTGAATAAAGTTGGTGTTTGTGTGTTGCAAAACTTTAACCGTCTATAATTTTCCATTGGAACCTCAATAAACAAAGTTGTAATTTTTAATATGCTTCAGCTTCACTTGTTTTGTCAAGCTTAGAGCCTACAAGAATTTTTTTTCCATAAACCTTCTGAATGACTCGGAATCTAATTTTTAAGGCAAATGACTTATTAAATATTCCACCCCATGTACTAGGATTTGTATAATTTTTTTTTGTTATTAAATTTTGGTCATCTGTGCTAGAAATAAGTCTGCTAAGAAAATTCCACTGGTAAACTGTCTTCACTATCCTTCATTAAACTGCTGATTGCACAGGGGACATAAATTGTATTCAGCTGGTATTTTGTATTCACTTTTGTACACTATTTGAATACCGCTCAGGCTGCTCGCTGCATATCTTTAGCCATAGATTTTGTTAGAGAAAATACCCCTTTTTTATATTTTGTATGATACTGTAACATAAATGTAAAATGCTAACTGATCCTTCACTACAGAAAAACTAACAAATGATTATTTGATTTCTAATGGTTTTGATATTGTCTATTTTAACACACAATATCGATAAGCAAGTATGGTAAATACACTTCATGTTTATAACTAAGTTCAACCTATACAATGTATGGCATATTCGTAAATTTAATCTGCTGTTTAGATCTGAGTACTTCTCATAAAACTAGATGTCAGTTAGATCATACTTCAGTACTGGTTATAGAAACCAATGAAATTTCCAACCAATGACTATTAAATTTTTCTTAATACCAACTTCTTTTTCTCAATCTCCTCTAAAATGTCAAGTGCATATTGCAAGAGTTTATATAACATTAGGAAGTGTGTGTAATATGTCAGCAAAATAATTTTTATTTCTTCAAGTTCTTCATCCAGAATAACATGTAAACACCTACATTTGTAGAAAAGCAAAAACCCAAGTATGTTTTTAGCAATTCATGAGTCACTGATTTACTTATAAGTTTCAAATCACAATAACCATTAATTCAAATCCTCTGCAGTTTTTGCTATGCTCTACCTCACAAAAAAAGTCTTAAGAATATGCAAATAACAATACACAAGTCTTATTAAATTTCAGGCCTGAAACACAACAGTTTTGTATAACACTTCTACTATTAAGGTCTCTATTAAGCAGCCCCTAAAGCCTGTGGTCTTCTGTTTTTTTTTTAATAACAAATATTCTTATATTATTATTCACTTCTTTCAAATTCTCTGTCTTCTTAGTGAACCCTTGACACACACCAAATTGAAATAAAATTATTTGCACTACTTTTCTGATACATCAGCTTGTATTATTCATCACTATCTGGGACATTATTTGAACTGTAGGTTGTTTTATTATGTTTTCCTAAGATAGCCTTCTCCAAACTAACATTTTGGGTCTCTTAATACTCTTTTTAAGGTTTCTCTTTTTACAGTTTCGTCGTGAGCCATAACTGGAGAAAAATATTCAAAATGTATGGGAATTTAGTAAATTCCTTCCTCTTCTCTTTTCCTTTCCCATCTCTTGCTACCACTTGCATTATTTCTGATGCTTGTTCTAGTACAACATTTATAAAATATTCACAATTATACAAAGCACCTGTATAAGAAGACTGTCATGTTGAACTACCAAATTACTGGCGAGCTGAGTAGCTGAGTAAACACTTTGAAACAGTGGTGGGTAAACTGCACCAATGTGGTTACATAGCTCTGACACTATCTTCACTATCTTACTGTAAACTGGCATTTATTATTTCATTTATTTTAGTTGGAACACAACAACAACAACTTTAAAATAAAAATCAGAAACTCCATTCCAAAATGATATGTACTGAACTTTAATTTTTATAAATCACAAACTTGCAATTAGTTTAGTGAAGCATATTTAAAAGGCTACTTTTACTGCTTACTTCACTAATGAATATAATAAATGTCATTAATTGAAAACATAAATTTTATTATAACTTATACGAAACAGATTTACAAACAAATCTTTATGCACTTACCCTATTCATCAGTACAGCACGTCTAATTTCACGTACACCATCATACACAAGACGAGAGGCATCAATGAATTCATTTTCATCTACATCTTTGGGAGGATTTGAAGAAAGAGCATCAACAGCTACTTCCACTCTTTGAGCAAAATTTGGCATCACTATAAAAACAAATATTAATATTACTAAAAATGTAAGTATATTTTGAAACATTTGTATAAGAATACCCATATAGTATTTCCATGAAGAAAACATGAATACTCATATAGAATTCCCTTACAGAAACCAACCACATACCTGACAAATAAACAATGGATTTTTTTTGCACACCAACTAGATACTACCTTTGATGATGATATGGACGTCTGTATGGAGTTTTCTATCAACAACTATTGCACAATTCTGTCAAATGTTACTTTGAATTCTAAAAAGAATCTAAATAGTTAATTATTTTTGAAGTACATAGTCATTTACAGAAAACTACGTAGTGGCTTGGGTGACAGGGCTTAAGAAACCACTGCTACTTTTTATTCCTTTGAGTAGTACAAACATACAGGTACATTTGCTACAGAATATCCATAATGGTCTACTAACATAGCATTATGTTTTATAACCTTCTGTTCAAATTCCTATAAGCATTCCTATGTACGTTTCCTTTAACAAGTAACACTATCTACTATTTACTTAAGATACTAAATTCTACCAAAAGAAAACCATCTCTAGTTGACCCAAAAGGTTCTTATGATTAGTTGTGAATGTTTTGTGTGGTAAGAAATGGCTAATTGTAGTCATAATAGTATTATTCCTGAGGAAGAGATTTCTTTATCTTGATGATTTTTATTTTATGCTTTTGAAAATGACTATGATTTTGAAAATGTAACTGTGATTTGCTAGAATAAAAGTAATAAAGTGAATTTGTAATCAATACACATGCATTCTGTGGTACAGTCTGCTCCTAGCATAATCAGGCCTAAAAAAGTAGCAAGAAATCAGTACACCTGTTTTTCAGTCTACACAATGTTTTAGTTCATAAACCTTTTCCTTCAGCTTTTGGTGAATTTTTAGGAAATTTTGTAATACTCAACCAAACATTACTACTTAGTGTATAATAGATAAAGAAGGGGAGATTCACCCTTATTTTAAAGCCTGTACAATTTTTGTAGCATTTTTCCTACCATAGTTTGTCTCGGTATCTGCCACAAATTTCATTTTTCTTAAATATCATGAAGTGTACATTAAAATTAAATAATAGGAAATAAGTTTTGAAACAAGTCTGTGAAAAAAATTGGCAAGTTAAATGGTTAACAACAGAAACTGATTTATAAAATGAAAATAAATAAGCTTTTTCTCAATCATTTAAAGGAATCTATTCAAAACTTATTTGTACATATGACAGAAATGCAAATGTTAATTTTCAAACAGTATGTATGACAAGATAACAACTCAGAAGGTTGAAGTGAGGAAGGATAAAAAACACGTAACATATCATTTTTATATATTTAATATCAGTGGTGATAGGGACAGGACACCACACAAAAGCTTAACCATATGCCACATATATAAACTATATGCCATGCACACTTGGCATATTTTACCTTATTTAAAGTTAAATTGTAAATCAAAAGTTAAGATAATTATCCAAAATATTAATGTACTTAGATGATGTGCATTTTCAGTGTTACTATCAATATGGGTTACATGTTGTGGATAATTTTAAAGTGGCCTGTTGTGATAAAGCCCAATTTATACTTTCTAGAAAGTCGGTAAATACTAATAGTACCCAATCTGAAAGACGATGAAACTTTCACCCTTTTGATGTACAATCATGGTGAATAATGTGTAATGTAGATGATTTGTGCAAGTGCACACGCACGCACGCACACACGCACGCACGCACGCACACACACACACACACACACACACGAGAAGTACAGTATAGCCCAACCCAATGGAACTTCATAGGAATCATACGACTAGTTGTATGAATAACATAGAAACTAAAACTTTACACTGATTACTAGTATAGATCTAACAAAGCAGATTATTCTGTAAATAATTAAAACCCTTAGAAAACACAATGAAAATAAAAATTAAAGTAATTCCTAATTCCTGAATTATTAAATAAAAGTAATTCCTAGATGTTTTTAAATTTGCTTATTTTTGTCAAAACTTACCACTACATTACGACTGAGTTCATAAAACCTGTTTACATTTTTCCACCCTCCAAAAACCATACCTTGATCTCTGAGAACTTTAATCGCTTCAAGAACCCTCATAGTATACATTCCAGGTTCATAATTATCCATTTCTGCTGTTACAACATTAGCAACTCTTGCTGAACGTCCCCTTATAGCTCCGGCTGTACGATCTAGTGTGTCACCATCTCCCTCTTGCAAGGCTAACACACATTTATTCACATCCTCTAAAATATGATTTTCTAAAAACAGATAATGTCACACAGTGAACATACAGAAAAAATAAACTTTAAACACACACACACATACACACACACACACACACGCGCACGCGCGCGCACATCCCTCTCTCTCTCTCTCTCTGTGAAATGTATTCCGTTTAATTTATTTCACCCATTTGGGTATACAAAATTTTTAAAAAATTTAGTTTTTTTTTTCTATAACTTACTAATGTTTCTAAGAAGTAACAATGTAAACTAATGGTCATAGTCAACTCTCATGACTGATGGTATGCTAACTTCCATCTTATTGAGTTAAAGAAAAAATTTATAGGAGACGCTTCAAATATTCAAGTCATCTGATTATAACTACTGAATAATAATATTCCAGTTGAAGTCAGAAGAACGTAAACACTGCCATGAACATATCTCAAGAAATGACAATAATACTTCCTCCACTCTTAAAAACTAAAACCTGATGGACAGGAGTCCCATCTAAACATAAGCACTGGGGACTACTTATACAGTTTTTGGACATATTGGGTCAACAAATTTATATGAACAAATCCTGTTTCTTGTTCTAGTAAAAACGACTATGGTCTTATTAATTAGCTTCAAATGTGTTTCCTACACAAATAAAGTCATCTACATTACACAAACAGTATACCTGATACTGCCAGAAAATCATCAATAGTGGTGATGTCATCTACAGCTTCAGTCAGAACACGGACTTGGTTCTCCCATGCATCCCTAAACACATCCATATTTTCCTGAGCTACTTTTGAACGAGGGCGGGCTGCTAATATACGCGCTGCATTTATAACTTGTGGACAAAGTGCATCAATCTGGCTGGCAGCGTAGCGAACCATTTTCACTCCATCCTCATGACTTGACATACTACAAGCCAAGTTGGCAACCTGTGAAGTAAAATAAAATTTATAGCAATCTGTAATAATAAATATAATAATAGAAGCAGCAAAAACAACAACCGCAAAAACAACAACAACAACAACAACAACAACAACAACAACAATAATAATAATAATAACAATCATATGATAAAATTCTTCTTGGGTAAGCAACACAATATGTTACACTCAGTGTATTAGATATTTTAGTCACATAGATGGTAGTAGACTGTTAGATTATATAAACATGTACGAGGGGGGACCCAAAAGTAACGAGAATTTTTCTCTGTCAGTTGGTAGAAAGCTAGTTCCGACTTCTCCCGCTAGGTGCCTTCACTAGACACCATTTTGTATCAGTTGCCCTAGCGGCATTGTTGTGGAAACGTTAGCGTGGTCAGTGTGACTATTTTTTGTAAGCGCTGTTTCATGTTTTCGGCGATTCTTTTAATGGCAGACATGTAACGTGTCAAAATTGGGTCATTTCATTTATTGCGGGTAGGGGGCATTTGTATTTCATTTATTTCATTTTGCAGGATTTTATAAAAATATTGTGAAAGTTTTATTTTACGACAAACGCTCATTCCATTATAACAGACCATGTGGCAATAAACAGTGTTGAGAACAAAGCCGTAAGACGCAATTTCTATTGTGTAACCAGGCAAGGAATTTGCACCACCCGAAAATTCTCAGAACTTTGCATAAATGTGACCGCGCACGCACGAGCAGTACAAGTCCGCGCTCGGGGGACGCCGTCGTCCGAAAACCAAGATGCCTGGGGGACGATTTTATTCATCGTCTCCTTAGCCGATCCGCAGGAAATGCCGCTAAGGACCGCCCACTTTTAGTGACGTCAACAGTGCTTAACAAATATCGTCCATGGTTACCACACAAAAAACACACTATGTTTCATGCATAGAGCTCATACGCCACAACAAATTCATCTTGAACGACGACGAAAATCAGGTGGCAGTGAACGGCAGCTTCCTACCGCCTTAACACAGTCTACAGTAGACAGAGACGCTAGGCAGTCAACAAGAAGCTGACTCCGTTAACAAACGTTTACAGTTTTGTCGGTGTCCCGGTCGGTGTTGTTTTATACGATGTGAGTGAAACAACAATATCGCTAATACCGACCGGGACTCGAGGAATTTACGAAGTACCGAGTACCATTTGTGCGGTGGCGTGGCGACTTACAATAATGAGTAATGAACATTTGACTCGAGTGACCGACACGTGTTTTATTCGTCCGGAATATTGACAGTGAAAAACTAAATAAATAGATCTGTAAATTAATCAAACGAGGGGTAACGTATGAATTTGAATGAAAGAGAGAATGTTGCAGAATGGGCTGTCTTAACAATGATTATAAAAAATGGTACCAAAAAACAAAATTAGATTTAAAAAATTTGTATCTTGTAGTGTTCTGGTAGTATCCATAAAATGTGTGTGAGAAATTAAAGTTATTGAATTTACAATATAATCATGTGTTAGACTAAGTTATTTCGTGCGAAATTCGTCTAAACGTTCCGGAATCTTTCTGAATTATTAATTGGGTGTGGTCAGATTGCAAAATTGTCCTTTTTATTTAAGGTGGAGTGTAAAGGTTTTCGATATTTTACCTATAAAAAATAATCGTGGCGACCTTGGTCTTCTGGTGAAATTCTAATACGGTAAGTAGTTGTGATTTGCGTACAGGTAAGTCCTGGTAGGGTATTTTATGTATTTATATATTTCGGTGTATTTTTTAACATCACATTGGCGACCCTGCCAGGATCTTCGTTTTAATTTTATTTATACGAGATAGACCTATTTTAATGCACAGAAAATAGGAGGTGGTAATGACGAATGTATACAAATTGTATTGCACATATTTACGTAGGTTATGTTTGTGTTGTGATGCACAGTAGTATTAGGCGTTTGATTATAGGAAAAAAGTGGTTCTATATATAAGAAGTGGTGTATAAATAAACTTTAAACATGTCTCTAATACAAGATAATGATATGTTGAGTATTATCCTTAATCAATTAGAAAAAATGAATAATAAATTATTAGAAAAAATGAGTAATAAATTTGATAGTCGTTTTGACATAAATGAGACTGAATTAAATAAACGTTTTGACAATAACGAAAAAATTTTCGAGAACAAATTTAATGTGATAAGTAGCGATATGAATAGTCGTTTTGACATGAATGATGCTAAGTTTGATGGATTAACTAATTCACTGGGTAGTCTTGAGAGTAAGTTAACCGAAATATGTAGAGAAGCAAAGGGGTCAAGAGAGTATGTATGTTTGGGAGATAGTAATACAAATGAAAATTATAATGACGAGTGTAACAATGTTGAAAATAATGAGAATAGTAATACTGAGAATAATAATGTATTTGAAGAATTAGTATCGGAGGTCGATACGGTGAAAATAAGTAATGAAAGTACTGATGAGTTGTTGGAATGCGATAATGAAAGGTTAATGTGTATTTATGAGTTAGAGAGAGAGAGAGGAAAAATAATGTTGTGGTAGAGTGGGGACAGAGGGTAAATTTTCCCCTTATTGTTGATAATGTTTATGATGATTTAATGAGTTCACAAGTGTTGTTGTTGAAGGGCAAGAGTCCCGTAGTAATAGATGAATTGAAGTATTTATTTTTGTTGTGTTATTGTGTACCCTCTGTCCGGAATAATTGTGAGAGTGTGATGTGGTGTTATGAAGGGAGAGAGTTAAACAGAGAAGTGTATGTGGAGAAAGTATCAGAATTGTATTATTTGAATAGAAAGTATGACGAATGGAAAGAAAGTTTAAAAGTATATTTGAATAATAATGACTATAGTGATTTGACAAAAGTATTTAACCCGATAATGAGTGAATTTACTGACGGAGACTTAACAAAAATACCTAACGTTGACTGGTTTAATGAATATTTTGGTAAGATGAATGAAGTCAGTCTTTATGGTTATAACACACAAAACAATAATTTGTTTGTCAATAAAAATGAACAGTGTTGTATAAAACCAAGGTTAATCTGGGACGATGGAGGCTAAATGATAAAACAATAAAAGACAGTGATAAACATTATGTTTTATGGTTCTGACATAGCAGATTTGGACAATTGAAGTGCGGAAAAACTAAACAGTTGATAACTAAAGTTTGTAAATAATTGTAGTGCATTTATTTATGTGTATTGTAGAAGTTCAGCTAAGCAATGTATGTATATAGGTAAGTGATAATAATAATAATAATAATACTTTGCAATTTAATAAATATAAGAATTAATTTTAAAACAGGAATTGGTTAAGGGTAAATATTTTGATAGTATTGGAATTTGTATTTTAATAATGAATTTAACTAAAATAATTGGAGATGTTCTAAATATTTTGATTGATTATTTAAATGTTAATTAATTAAAATTTTTTAATGAATTCAAATTATTTAAGAGATGAATTTGGTAATTAAACGATAAATTGTTTGCTTTAAACTAACCTTCATGTTAAATGTTTCAGAGGTGAGGTGAAAGTAATGTGGTATGGTGAATATGTTTTGTGTATATCAGGTTAAATGGACTGTAAGTATAGAACTTTTACAGTATGAATCATGTATAATAAATGTTTACAGGTAACTAAGATTTTAATTCAATAGTGAGATTATTGGAAATAATTGTGTTCAATAAAATGATAATTAAAAAATTGTAATAATAATTAAAAGATGAGATATAATAATTCTTAATAATAAATTTGGAAATTTTGTGTGTGGATGGGAGGTGGCTCAGATGAGCCACGAATTTAAATTTTACAACATAAAAAATTTTGCTAATTCAAATTTTGATCCGATAAAAATGCTTGTGTTCTGTTTAAATAACTAGATGCTCATACATTCACTACAAGGTGTTCATTCCATAACTTTAAATGTATTATTTTATTGTCGTACGTTAGATATAGGTATTGATAAAAATATATGTTTTCATTATGAGTGTATTTTTTAAACTAACCGTCTGGCAGGCGGTTAACACAAAGTATCAGAATCAGAGAGAGGGGAAACAATGGAGGTGAGAAGTAAGAATAAATAAATATATACGTATATTTCATGTAATTTGTTCAATTATGAGATATGTTTTCATTGTGTTAGGAGATCAGCTGATCAGCAATAAAATGTCACTGGTATATTGGTTTATAAATGTTCCAAGTAAGTAAGGTTTAATGTCATGTGTCAGTGTATTATAGATGCTATTTAAAGTAATGATAAAAATAATTTGATAAATTGAGAAAGTAATAATTTGGGAAAGCTAATCAAAGATAGTTTTGGGGTGATGAATATTTGGTGGGACACATAGATCAGTCCAAGTTGAAGTCAAAGTTAAAGAAATAGTAGAGATGAAGATAATGTAATGTTGTTTTGAGTTAATATATGTTATGGAATTTTGAGAAGAATTGATGTTGACATAGTAGTCGTGGAGAATATATGTAGAATTTTGAGTGAGATATTGTTGTTTATAATTGATGTTGTTATTTTGTTGTATTTGTAGTGAGGTAATGAGATTGAGATTTTGGGGATGGCAATTTTGTAGTAGGGGGTAGTGTAATGTAGGAGTCCGCAACATAATGATAAGTTGGGACGGGATGGGATCGATTTTAGTGGGACGGGGCCGCCTTAGGTAGAATCCAGGGGCCAGATAAGGGAAATGAGTTTTTTGGGGGGGGGGGAAACACGTATCCTAAGTACAAAGGGTTAGAGAGTATTTTTTTTATATATATAGAGAGAAGGTGGCGAATTGAGTTTAATGATAAGTTGAGGTTTAGAGAGTGTTCTGATAGATATTTTGATAGAGATGGGTGTCATGTGAGGTGCAGTTGTTAGTAGTAGAGTCAAAGGGAGAAAGATTATATATGTATACAGATCAAGTAGTAAATTAAATGGAGATGAGTAATTCAATCACCCACAGTAAAGTAGATTGAGATTGTTAAATGAAGAAAGAGATTTATAACAAGAATAATAAAATATTTTTTATTGAAACCAGTGACAAAATTTTGATAGAATTTGAAAATAATGTAAAATTAAGAATTGTCTATTTTGAATAATTTAAATGTCAATTTGATTATTATTTATAATAATATTTTGTTAATTTTAAATGTTTTATTCTACTATGTTTTGTGTTTCAAAGTTAGGATGTTACAGATGTTGAATGTATTTTCAGATAGAACTTATACATAACATATGTGGGTCAAGGTTGTGGACTTGACCTAGTTTCGATCAGCTGACAGTGAGGTCATATAAGTTAATAGTATGGAAGTCAATTCAACTTGTGTTTTTTGATCAATTTAAGCAAATTTGAAAATCATTTCTATATGTAAAGGAAACATTTTAATAAATTTAAATTTTTTTTGAATTTTAAAATTTTTTGGAAAATATTTTTTTGAAAAAAAAAAAAAAAAAAAATCTTGATTGTGTGCCTGCCAGCTAATGAATATTTTAAGTATTGATAATTTTATTGTTTGTGTGCTAACCATGTTTATTTTATTGATTTATTGTATTGACTTGTATTGTTAGACTCTAAGTATTCACATGTTAGGTTAAGGATGTTCTTAATTATAAGAAATGTTTAAATCAAGTTATTTTAAATAAAAATAGAAACCAATGAAGAGAATAATTTAAAATTTATACAAAATTTGTGAATCAATTTTACCTGAAAACAACCAATGGGTTGTAATTTAAATAACTTTTGAAAAATTTTCAATTTTATAATATGTAATGTCAGTAGGTAATGTGAGTGTGTGTGAGCCCAGTATCTGCTAAAGGCAGCCCAGCTTGCATACAAGGGGAAACATATCGGTGGAGGATCTGGCATAATCTAAGCCAGGGATTGAGGATTTTGGGGGATAGCATGTTAGAAGGTGAGGTGTGCTGTGGTACTTGTCTGTTCGATTTTTCGGTGTTGGGATCTCTTACGGAGAAGTCCAGTGATCTCGTTCAGATGCGTCCATAGCCGCCAAGCCAGGGGGGTCGTTTACCCATGAAGTGTTAAAACAAAGGGGGTGTTGGCACCAGTTCCTCACCGGTCCTCTTAGGGGTTTTATCAATGAGATTTCTTCTGTTCTGGACAGAAGAATTCTCATTGAGGGGGTATTGTAACGTGTCAAAATTGGGTCATTTCATTTATTGCGGGTAGGGGGCATTTGTATTTCATTTTGCGGGATTTTACAAAAATATTGTGAAAGTTTTATTTTACGACAAACGCTCATTCCATTATAACAGACCACGTGGCAATAAACAGTGTTGAGAACAAAGCCGTAAGACGCAATTTCTATTGTGTAACCAGGCAAGGAATTTGCACCACCCGAATATTCTCAGAACTTTGCATAAATGTGACCGCGCACGCACGAGCAGTACAAGTCCGCGCTCGGGGGACGCCGTCGTCCGAAAACCAAGATGCCTGGGGGACGATTTTATTCATCGTCTCCTTAGCCGATCCGCAGGAAATGCCGCTAAGGACTGCCCACTTTTAGTGACGTCAACAGTGCTTAACAAATATCGTCCACGGTTACCAAACAAAAAACAATATGTTTCATGCATAGAGCTCATACACCACAACAAATTCATCTTGAACGATGACGAAAATCAGGTGGCAGTGAACGGCAGCTTCCTACCGCCTTAACACAGTCTACAGTAGACAGAGACGCTAGGCAGTCAACAAGAAGCCGACTCCGTTAACAAACGTTTACAGTTTTGTCGGTGTCCCGGTCGGTGTTGTTTTATACGATGTGAGTGAAACAACAATATCGCTAATACTGACCGGGACTCGAGGAATTTACGAAGTACCGAGTACCATTTGTGCGGTGGCGTGGCGACTTACAATAATGAGTAATGAACATTTGACTCGAGTGACCGACACGTGTTTTATTCGTCCGGAATATTGACAGTGAAAAACTAAATAAATAGATCTGTAAATTAATCAAACGAGGGGTAACGTATGAATTTGAATGAAAGAGAGAATGTTGCAGAATGGGCTGTCTTAACAATGATTATAAAAAATGGTACCAAAAAACAAAATTAGATTTAAAAAATTTGTATCTTGTAGTGTTCTGGTAGTATCCATAAAATGTGTGTGAGAAATTAAAGTTATTGAATTTACAATATAATCATGTGTTAGACTAAGTTATTTCGTGCGAAATTCGTCTAAACGTTCCGGAATCTTTCTGAATTATTAATTGGGTGTGGTCAGATTGCAAAATTGTCCTTTTTATTTAAGGTGGAGTGTAAAGGTTTTCGATATTTTACCTATAAAAAATAATCGTTGCGACCTTGGTCTTCTGGTGAAATTCTAATACGGTAAGTAGTTGTGATTTGCTTACAGGTAAGTCCTGGTAGGGTATTTTATGTATTTATATATTTCGGTGTATTTTTTAACATCACATTGGCGACCCTGCCAGGATCTTCGTTTTAATTTTATTTATACGAGATAGACCTATTTTAATGCACAGAAAATAGGAGGTGGTAATGACGAATGTATAAAAATTGTATTGCACATATTTACGTAGGTTATGTTTGTGTTGTGATGCACAGTAGTATTAGGCGTTTGATTATAGGAAAAAAGTGGTTCTATATATAAAAAGTGGTGTATAAATAAACTTTAAACATGTCTCTAATACAAGATAATGATATGTTGAGTATTATCCTTAATCAATTAGAAAAAATGAATAATAAATTATTAGAAAAAATGAGTAATAAATTTGATAGTCGTTTTGACATAAATGAGACTGAATTAAATAAACGTTTTGACAATAACGAAAAAATTTTCGAGAACAAATTTAATGTGATAAGTAGCGATATGAATAGTCGTTTTGACATGAATGATGCTAAGTTTGATGGATTAACTAATTCACTGGGTAGTCTTGAGAGTAAGTTAACCGAAATATGTAGAGAAGCAAAGGGGTCAAGAGAGTATGTATGTTTGGGAGATAGTAATACAAATGAAAATTATAATGACGAGTGTAACAATGTTGAAAATAATGAGAATAGTAATATTGAGAATAATAATGTATTTGAAGAATTAGTATCGGAGGTCGATACGGTGAAAATAAGTAATGAAAGTACTGATGAGTTGTTGGAATGCGATAATGAAAGGTTAATGTGTATTTATGAGTTAGAGAGAGAGAGAGGAAAAATAATGTTGTGGTAGAGTGGGGACAGAGGGTAAATTTTCCCCTTATTGTTGATAATGTTTATGATGATTTAATGAGTTCACAAGTGTTGTTGTTGAAGGGCAAGAGTCCCGTAGTAATAGATGAATTGAAGTATTTATTTTTGTTGTGTTATTGTGTACCCTCTGTCCGGAATAATTGTGAGAGTGTGATGTGGTGTTATGAAGAGAGAGAGTTAAACAGAGAAGTGTATGTGGAGAAAGTATCAGAATTGTATTATTTGAATAGAAAGTATGACGAATGGAAAGAAAGTTTAAAAGTATATTTGAATAATAATGACTATAGTGATTTGACAAAAGTATTTAACCCGATAATGAGTGAATTTACTGACGGAGACTTAACAAAAATACCTAACGTTGACTGGTTTAATGAATATTTTGGTAAGATGAATGAAGTCAGTCTTTATGGTTATAACACACAAAACAATAATTTGTTTGTCAATAAAAATGAACAGTGTTGTATAAAACCAAGGTTAATCTGGGACGATGGAGGCTAAATGATAAAACAATAAAAGACAGTGATAAACATTATGTTTTATGGTTCTGACATAGCAGATTTGGACAATTGAAGTGCGGAAAAACTGAACAGTTGATAACTAAAGTTTGTAAATAATTGTAGTGCATTTATTTATGTGTATTGTAGAAGTTCAGCTAAGCAATGTATGTATATAGGTAAGTGATAATAATAATAATAATAATACTTTGCAATTTAATAAATATAAGAATTAATTTTAAAACAGGAATTGGTTAAGGGTAAATATTTTGATAGTATTGGAATTTGTATTTTAATAATGAATTTAACTAAAATAATTGGAGATGTTCTAAATATTTTGATTGATTATTTAAATGTTAATTAATTAAAATTTTTTAATGAATTCAAATTATTTTACGAGATGAATTTGGTAATTAAACGATAAATTGTTTGCTTTAAACTAACCTTCATGTTAAATGTTTCAGAGGTGAGGTGAAAGTAATGTGGTATGGTGAATATGTTTTGTGTATATCAGGTTAAATGGACTGTAAGTATAGAACTTTTACAGTATGAATCATGTATAATAAATGTTTACAGGTAACTAAGATTTTAATTCAATAGTGAGATTATTGGAAATAATTGTGTTCAATAAAATGATAATTAAAAAATTGTAATAATAATTAAAAGATGAGATATAATAATTCTTAATAATAAATTTGGAAATTTTGTGTGTGGATGGGAGGTGGCTCAGATGAGCCACGAATTTAAATTTTACAACATAAAAAATTTTGCTAATTCAAATTTTGATCCGATAAAAATGCTTGTGTTCTGTTTAAATAACTAGATGCTCATACATTCACTACAAGGTGTTCATTCCATAACTTTAAATGTATTATTTTATTGTCGTACGTTAGATATAGGTATTGATAAAAATATATGTTTTCATTATGAGTGTATTTTTTAAACTAACCGTCTGGCAGGCGGTTAACACAAAGTATCAGAATCAGAGAGAGGGGAAACAATGGAGGTGAGAAGTAAGAATAAATAAATATATATGTATATTTCATGTAATTTGTTCAATTATGAGATATGTTTTCATTGTGTTAGGAGATCAGCTGATCAGCAATAAAATGTCACTGGTATATTGGTTTATAAATGTTCCAAGTAAGTAAGGTTTAATGTCATGTGTCAGTGTATTATAGATGCTATTTAAAGTAATGATAAAAATAATTTGATAAATTGAGAAAGTAATAATTTGGGAAAGCTAATCAAAGATAGTTTTGGGGTGATGAATATTTGGTGGGACACATAGATCAGTCCAAGTTGAAGTCAAAGTTAAAGAAATAGTAGAGATGAAGATAATGTAATGTTGTTTTGAGTTAATATATGTTATGGAATTTTGAGAAGAATTGATGTTGACATAGTAGTCGTGGAGAATATATGTAGAATTTTGAGTGAGATATTGTTGTTTATAATTGATGTTGTTATTTTGTTGTATTTGTAGTGAGGTAATGAGATTGAGATTTTGGGGATGGCAATTTTGTAGTAGGGGGTAGTGTAATGTAGGAGTCCGCAACATAATGATAAGTTGGGACGGGATGGGATCGATTTTAGTGGGACGGGGCCGCCTTAGGTAGAATCCAGGGGCCAGATAAGGGAAATGAGTTTTTTGGGGGGGGAAACACGTATCCTAAGTACAAAGGGTTAGAGAGTATTTTTTTTATATATATAGAGAGAAGGTGGCGAATTGAGTTTAATGATAAGTTGAGGTTTAGAGAGTGTTCTGATAGATATTTTGATAGAGATGGGTGTCATGTGAGGTGCAGTTGTTAGTAGTAGAGTCAAAGGGAGAAAGATTATATATGTATACAGATCAAGTAGTAAATTAAATGGAGATGAGTAATTCAATCACCCACAGTAAAGTAGATTGAGATTGTTAAATGAAGAAAGAGATTTATAACAAGAATAATAAAATATTTTTTATTGAAACCAGTGACAAAATTTTGATAGAATTTGAAAATAATGTAAAATTAAGAATTGTCTATTTTGAATAATTTAAATGTCAATTTGATTATTATTTATAATAATATTTTGTTAATTTTAAATGTTTTATTCTACTATGTTTTGTGTTTCAAAGTTAGGATGTTACAGATGTTGAATGTATTTTCAGATAGAACTTATACATAACATATGTGGGTCAAGGTTGTGGACTTGACCTAGTTTCGATCAGCTGACAGTGAGGTCATATAAGTTAATAGTATGGAAGTCAATTCAACTTGTGTTTTTTGATCAATTTAAGCAAATTTGAAAATCATTTCTATATGTAAAGGAAACATTTTAATAAATTTAAATTTTTTTTGAATTTTAAAATTTTTTGGAAAATATTTTTTTGAAAAAAAAAAAAAAAAAAAATCTTGATTGTGTGCCTGCCAGCTAATGAATATTTTAAGTATTGATAATTTTATTGTTTGTGTGCTAACCATGTTTATTTTATTGATTTATTGTATTGACTTGTATTGTTAGACTCTAAGTATTCACATGTTAGGTTAAGGATGTTCTTAATTATAAGAAATGTTTAAATCAAGTTATTTTAAATAAAAATAGAAACCAATGAAGAGAATAATTTAAAATTTATACAAAATTTGTGAATCAATTTTACCTGAAAACAACCAATGGGTTGTAATTTAAATAACTTTTGAAAAATTTTCAATTTTATAATATGTAATGTCAGTAGGTAATGTGAGTGTGTGTGAGCCCAGTATCTGCTAAAGGCAGCCCAGCTTGCATACAAGGGGAAACATATCGGTGGAGGATCTGGCATAATCTAAGCCAGGGATTGAGGATTTTGGGGGATAGCATGTTAGAAGGTGAGGTGTGCTGTGGTACTTGTCTGTTCGATTTTTCGGTGTTGGGATCTCTTACGGAGAAGTCCAGTGATCTCGTTCAGATGCGTCCATAGCCGCCAAGCCAGGGGGGTCGTTTACCCATGAAGTGTTAAAACAAAGGGGGTGTTGGCACCAGTTCCTCACCGGTCCTCTTAGGGGTTTTATCAATGAGATTTCTTCTGTTCTGGACAGAAGAATTCTCATTGAGGGGGTATTGTAACGTGTCAAAATTGGGTCATTTCATTTATTGCGGGTAGGGGGCATTTGTATTTCATTTTGCGGGATTTTATAAAAATATTGTGAAAGTTTTATTTTACGACAAACGCTCATTCCATTATAACAGACCACGTGGCAATAAACAGTGTTGAGAACAAAGCCGTAAGACGCAATTTCTATTGTGTAACCAGGCAAGGAATTTGCACCACCCGAATATTCTCAGAACTTTGCATAAATGTGACCGCGCACGCACGAGCAGTACAAGTCCGCGCTCGGGGGACGCCGTCGTCCGAAAACCAAGATGCCTGGGGGACGATTTTATTCATCGTCTCCTTAGCCGATCCGCAGGAAATGCCGCTAAGGACTGCCCACTTTTAGTGACGTCAACAGTGCTTAACAAATATCGTCCACGGTTACCAAACAAAAAACAATATGTTTCATGCATAGAGCTCATACACCACAACAAATTCATCTTGAACGATGACGAAAATCAGGTGGCAGTGAACGGCAGCTTCCTACCGCCTTAACACAGTCTACAGTAGACAGAGACGCTAGGCAGTCAACAAGAAGCCGACTCCGTTAACAAACGTTTACAGTTTTGTCGGTGTCCCGGTCGGTGTTGTTTTATACGATGTGAGTGAAACAACAATATCGCTAATACTGACCGGGACTCGAGGAATTTACGAAGTACCGAGTACCATTTGTGCGGTGGCGTGGCGACTTACAATAATGAGTAATGAACATTTGACTCGAGTGACCGACACGTGTTTTATTCGTCCGGAATATTGACAGTGAAAAACTAAATAAATAGATCTGTAAATTAATCAAACGAGGGGTAACGTATGAATTTGAATGAAAGAGAGAATGTTGCAGAATGGGCTGTCTTAACAATGATTACAAAAAATGGTACCAAAAAACAAAATTAGATTTAAAAAATTTGTATCTTGTAGTGTTCTGGTAGTATCCATAAAATGTGTGTGAGAAATTAAAGTTATTGAATTTACAATATAATCATGTGTTAGACTAAGTTATTTCGTCGTTACCACTTTCTCATTTCTGTGTTGCGAAATTCGTCTAAACGTTCCGGAATCTTTCTGAATTATTAATTGGGTGTGGTCAGATTGCAAAATTGTCCTTTTTATTTAAGGTGGAGTGTAAAGGTTTTCGATATTTTACCTATAAAAAATAATCGTGGCGACCTTGGTCTTCTGGTGAAAGTCTAATATGGTAAGTAGTTGTGATTTGCTTACAGGTAAGTCCTGGTAGGGTATTTTATGTATTTATATATTTCGGTGTATTTTTTAACATCACATTGGCGACCCTGCCAGGATCTTCGTTTTAATTTTATTTATACGAGATAGACCTATTTTAATGCACAGAAAATAGGAGGTGGTAATGACGAATGTATAAAAATTGTATTGCACATATTTACGTAGGTTATGTTTGTGTTGTGATGCACAGTAGTATTAGGCGTTTGATTATAGGAAAAAAGTGGTTCTATATATAAAAAGTGGTGTATAAATAAACTTTAAACATGTCTCTAATACAAGATAATGATATGTTGAGTATTATCCTTAATCAATTAGAAAAAATGAATAATAAATTATTAGAAAAAATGAGTAATAAATTTGATAGTCGTTTTGACATAAATGAGACTGAATTAAATAAACGTTTTGACAATAACGAAAAAATTTTCGAGAACAAATTTAATGTGATAAGTAGCGATATGAATAGTCGTTTTGACATGAATGATGCTAAGTTTGATGGATTAACTAATTCACTGGGTAGTCTTGAGAGTAAGTTAACCGAAATATGTAGAGAAGCAAAGGGGTCAAGAGAGTATGTATGTTTGGGAGATAGTAATACAAATGAAAATTATAATGACGAGTGTAACAATGTTGAAAATAATGAGAATAGTAATATTGAGAATAATAATGTATTTGAAGAATTAGTATCGGAGGTCGATACGGTGAAAATAAGTAATGAAAGTACTGATGAGTTGTTGGAATGCGATAATGAAAGGTTAATGTGTATTTATGAGTTAGAGAGAGAGAGGAAAAATAATGTTGTGGTAGAGTGGGGACAGAGGGTAAATTTTCCCCTTATTGTTGATAATGTTTATGATGATTTAATGAGTTCACAAGTGTTGTTGTTGAAGGGCAAGAGTCCCGTAGTAATAGATGAATTGAAGTATTTATTTTTGTTGTGTTATTGTGTACCCTCTGTCCGGAATAATTGTGAGAGTGTGATGTGGTGTTATGAAGAGAGAGAGTTAAACAGAGAAGTGTATGTGGAGAAAGTATCAGAATTGTATTATTTGAATAGAAAGTATGACGAATGGAAAGAAAGTTTAAAAGTATATTTGAATAATAATGACTATAGTGATTTGACAAAAGTATTTAACCCGATAATGAGTGAATTTACTGACGGAGACTTAACAAAAATACCTAACGTTGACTGGTTTAATGAATATTTTGGTAAGATGAATGAAGTCAGTCTTTATGGTTATAACACACAAAACAATAATTTGTTTGTCAATAAAAATGAACAGTGTTGTATAAAACCAAGGTTAATCTGGGACGATGGAGGCTAAATGATAAAACAATAAAAGACAGTGATAAACATTGTTTTATGGTTCTGACATAGCAGATTTGGACAATTGAAGTGCGGAAAAACTGAACAGTTGATAACTAAAGTTTGTAAATAATTGTAGTGCATTTATTTATGTGTATTGTAGAAGTTCAGCTAAGCAATGTATGTATATAGGTAAGTGATAATAATAATAATAATAATAATAATACTTTGCAATTTAATAAATATAAGAATTAATTTTAAAACAGGAATTGGTTAAGGGTAAATATTTTGATAGTATTGGAATTTGTATTTTAATAATGAATTTAACTAAAATAATTGGAGATGTTCTAAATATTTTGATTGATTATTTAAATGTTAATTAATTAAAATTTTTTAATGAATTCAAATTATTTTACGAAATGAATTTGGTAATTAAACGATAAATTGTTTGCTTTAAACTAACCTTCATGTTAAATGTTTCAGAGGTGAGGTGAAAGTAATGTGGTATGGTGAGTATGTTTTGTGTATATCAGGTTAAATGGACTGTAAGTATAGAACTTTTACAGTATGAATCATGTATAATAAATGTTTACAGGTAACTAAGATTTTAATTCAATAGTGAGATTATTGGAAATAATTGTGTTCAATAAAATGATAATTAAAAAATTGTAATAATAATTAAAAGATGAGATATAATAATTCTTAATAATAAATTTGGAAATTTTGTGTGTGGATGGGAGGTGGCTCAGATGAGCCACGAATTTAAATTTTACAACATAAAAAATTTTGCTAATTCAAATTTTGATCCGATAAAAATGCTTGTGTTCTGTTTAAATAACTAGATGCTCATACATTCACTACAAGGTGTTCATTCCATAACTTTAAATGTATTATTTTATTGTCGTACGTTAGATATAGGTATTGATAAAAATATATGTTTTCATTATGAGTGTATTTTTTAAACTAACCGTCTGGCAGGCGGTTAACACAAAGTATCAGAATCAGAGAGAGGGGAAACAATGGAGGTGAGAAGTAAGAATAAATAAATATATATGTATATTTCATGTAATTTGTTCAATTATGAGATATGTTTTCATTGTGTTAGGAGATCAGCTGATCAGCAATAAAATGTCACTGGTATATTGGTTTATAAATGTTCCAAGTAAGTAAGGTTTAATGTCATGTGTCAGTGTATTATAGATGCTATTTAAAGTAATGATAAAAATAATTTGATAAATTGAGAAAGAAAGTAATAATTTGGGAAAGCTAATCAAAGATAGTTTTGGGGTGATGAATATTTGGTGGGACACATAGATCAGTCCAAGTTGAAGTCAAAGTTAAAGAAATAGTAGAGATGAAGATAATGTAATGTTGTTTTGAGTTAATATATGTTATGGAATTTTGAGAAGAATTGATGTTGACATAGTAGTCGTGGAGAATATATGTAGAATTTTGAGTGAGATATTGTTGTTTATAATTGATGTTGTTATTTTGTTGTATTTGTAGTGAGGTAATGAGATTGAGATTTTGGGGATGGCAATTTTGTAGTAGGGGGTAGTGTAATGTAGGAGTCCGCAACATAATGATAAGTTGGGACGGGATGGGATCGATTTTAGTGGGACGGGGCCGCCTTAGGTAGAATCCAGGGGCCAGATAAGGGAAATGAGTTTTGGGGGGGGGAACACGTATCCTAAGTACAAAGGGTTAGAGAGTATTTTTTTATATATATAGAGAGAAGGTGGCGAATTGAGTTTAATGATAAGTTGAGGTTTAGAGAGTGTTCTGATAGATATTTTGATAGAGATGGGTGTCATGTGAGGTGCAGTTGTTAGTAGTAGAGTCAAAGGGAGAAAGATTATATATGTATACAGATCAAGTAGTAAATTAAATGGAGATGAGTAATTCAATCACCCACAGTAAAGTAGAGCGAGATTGTTAAATGAAGAAAGAGATTTATAACAAGAATAATAAAATATTTTTTATTGAAACCAGTGGCAAAATTTTGATAGAATTTGAAAATAATGTAAAATTAAGAATTGTCTATTTTGAATAATTTAAATGTCAATTTGATTATTATTTATAATAATATTTTGTTAATTTTAAATGTTTTATTCTACTATGTTTTGTGTTTCAAAGTTAGGATGTCACAGATGTTGAATGTATTTTCAGATAGAACTTATACATAACATATGTGGGTCAAGGTTGTGGACTTGACCTAGTTTTGATCAGCTGACAGTGAGGTCATATAAGTTACTAGTATGGAAGTCAATTCAACTTGTGTTTTTTGATCAATTTAAGCAAATTTGAAAATCATTTCTATATGTAAAGGAAACATTTTAATAAATTTAAATTTTTTTTGAATTTTAAAATTTTTTGGAAAATTTTTTTTTGAAAAAAAAAAAAAATCTTGATTGTGTGCCTGCCAGCTAATGAATATTTTAAGTATTGATAATTTTATTGTTTGTGTGCTAACCATGTTTATTTTATTGATTTATTGTATTGACTTGTATTGTTAGACTCTAAGTATTCACATGTTAGGTTAAGGATGTTCTTAATTATAAGAAATGTTTAAATCAAGTTATTTTAAATAAAAATAGAAACCAATGAAGAGAATAATTTAAAATTTATACAAAATTTGTGAATCAATTTTACCTGAAAACAACCAATGGGTTGTAATTTAAATAACTTTTGAAAAATTTTCAATTTTATAATATGTAATGTCAGTAGGTAATGTGAGTGTGTGTGAGCCCAGTATCTGCTAAAGGCAGCCCAGCTTGCATACAAGGGGAAACATATCGGTGGAGGATCTGGCATAATCTAAGCCAGGGATTGAGGATTTTGGGGGATAGCATGTTAGAAGGTGAGGTGTGCTGTGGTACTTGTCTGTTCGATTTTTCGGTGTTGGGATCTCTTACGGAGAAGTCCAGTGATCTCGTTCAGATGCGTCCATAGCCGCCAAGCCAGGGGGGGTCGTTTACCCATGAAGTGTTAAAACAAAGGGGGTGTTGGCACCAGTTCCTCACCGGTCCTCTTAGGGGTTTTATCAATGAGATTTCTTCTGTTCTGGACAGAAGAATTCTCATTGAGGGGGTATTGTAACGTGTCAAAATTGGGTCATTTCATTTATTGCGGGTAGGGGGCATTTGTATTTCATTTTGCGGGATTTTATAAAAATATTGTGAAAGTTTTATTTTACGACAAACGCTCATTCCATTATAACAGACCACGTGGCAATAAACAGTGTTGAGAACAAAGCCGTAAGACGCAATTTCTATTGTGTAACCAGGCAAGGAATTTGCACCACCCGAAAATTCTCAGAACTTTGCATAAATGTGACCGCGCGCGCACGAGCAGTACAAGTCCGCGCTCGGGGGGACGCCGAAAACCAAGATGCCTGGGGGACGATTTTATTCATCGTCTCCTTAGCCGATCCGCAGGAAATGCCGCTAAGGACCGCCCACTTTTAGTGACGTCAACAGTGGTTAACAAATATCGTCCACGGTTACCACACAAAAAACACTATGTTTCATGCATAGAGCTCATACACCACAACAAATTCATCTTGAACGACGACGAAAATCAGGTGGCAGTGAACGGTAGCTTCCTACCGCCTTAACACAGTCTACAGTAGACAGAGACGCTAGGCAGTCAACAAGAAGCCGACTCCGTTAACAAACGTTTACAGTTTTGTCGGTGTCCCGGTCGGTGTTGTTTTATACGATGTGAGTGAAACAACAATATCGCTAATACCGACCGGGACTCGAGGAATTTACGAAGTACCGAGTACCATTTGTGGGGTGGCGTGGCGACTTACAATAATGAGTAATGAACATTTGACTCGAGTGACCGACACGTGTTTTATTCGTCCGGAATATTGACAGTGAAAAACTAAATAAATAGATCTGTAAATTAATCAAACGAGGGGTAACGTATGAATTTGAATGAAAGAGAGAATGTTGCAGAATGGGCTGTCTTAACAATGATTATAAAAAATGGTACCAAAAAACAAAATTAGATTTAAAAAATTTGTATCTTGTAGTGTTCTGGTAGTATCCATAAAATGTGTGTGAGAAATTAAAGTTATTGAATTTACAATATAATCATGTGTTAGACTAAGTTATTTCGTCGTTACCACTTTCTCATTTCTGTGTTGCGAAATTCGTCTAAACGTTCCGGAATCTTTCTGAATTATTAATTGGGTGTGGTCAGATTGCAAAATTGTCCTTTTTATTTAAGGTGGAGTGTAAAGGTTTTCGATATTTTACCTATAAAAAATAATCGTGGCGACCTTGGTCTTCTGGTGAAATTCTAATAAGGTAAGTAGTTGTGATTTGCGTACAGGTAAGTCCTGGTAGGGTATTTTATGTATTTATATATTTCGGCGTATTTTTTAACATCACAGAGATTAAATACCAACGTGCTAACATCAGGTTCTGTTTCCTGTTAGGGAAATCAGCAGCAGAAACTGTCGCAATGCTTCGGACGGTTTATGGGGAGGAAGCTTTGAGCCAGGCAAGGATTTACAAGTGGTTTTCTCGTTTTAAAAGTGGTCAAATGTCAATTGAAGACGAACCACGACCGGGACGTCCCTTGACTTCCAAAACGGACGAAAACATTGATCTGAAGATGAAACGTGTTGCAGCACAATTCGTTCCGCGTGTGCTTTCTTGTCGGCTCCAAATTCCTTGCCTGGCTCAAAGCTTCCTTTAATTTAATAATCGCCGAAAACGTGAAACAGCGCTTACAAAAAATAGTCACACTGACCGCGCTAATGTTTCCACAACAATGCCGCTAGGGCAAATGATACAAAATGGTGTCTAGTGAAGGTACCTAGCGGGAGAAGTCGGAACTAGCGTTCTACCAACTGCCAGATAAAAATTCTCGTTACTTTTGGGTCCCCCTACATATTCTAGACTGTAGTACTGTTATAGATTTTTTATTATGACAGAAGTATTATCTATATACAAATCTGAGTCAAGTGACTTCACGTTTATGCAACTGTAATCTGTTCACTAATGTCAGTCAGTAAACAAATACAAAAATGTTAATGCTTAAAGTTAACTAATAATTTTTTACATCTACCACAATATCAGATCATAACCACTGAAAAAGGATCAAATCAAGTGAATGTCTACAAACAATATTAAATTTTCTCTATATTATAATATTACGATTTTTGTCATCATTAACTTAATTTTGTCTCTACCAGAGGTAATACCATAATATCACATATACATGGTATATTTGGTTACCACACAGAGTTATTAACATTAACGTTTCTCCTCTTCATTGTTCCTCAAACTGTCAATTATCATACTGACAACAGGAAATATTCTATGTTGGAAACGTTTTGAAAACTTCCAGATCAGACATCTACAAAAAATGAACACAAATCAATTCTAATGTAAGTTGTACCAACACCCGGTTATGTTTGTGGTGACATGATTTCATTATGTTTGTTATGGTATTTCATGGGACAAAGATGAACTCATTAGTAAGCCCTCTTACTGGGTATAGAAACATTTCTATAGTGGCTAATGGATACTCAAAAAATTTATTAAAAAATGAATTAGTGACATTAGGAACTCTGATAAGTAGGAAGCGGAGGTGAGAGGCAGTATAGTAATTCCTTACACATATGATGTGTCTGAAAATGTTAGAAAAATAGCCACAGAGTTTTGGTTGAGCACTGCTCTTCACTCCTGCCATACGTTAAAAACCTTTGAACCCTGTGTTTGATACAAAATATATTATTTATAGTATCCTGTGTGAATACGCATAGAGTGAATGTTCTGAGAGGAAAGACTTTTCAATCACGGTTGACTGAGCATGTGTGGGAGGTGCAACATAAAGTTTTATGACAGGAAGCAAATATTAGTAAAGAAAATAAATGGTTTCAAATGAAGATTTAAGGAAGCTGTTTTTATTATTGCAAATAATAATTGTATTAGTCAAGTTAGCAGCAAAATTCCAAACATCTGGGTTTGCTCTATTTGTAAAGCACTTTAGATACTTACTTACTAGCCAACGCCCACCCTTGGCTGTTGGGCCATTAGGCGGGCGCGCTGACCAGTAGAGACGTGAGAGCCTTGCCGTACCATCTTCGTCTTGGACTTGCGTGTCTGAGATCAAGGCTGGACATGTAATTAGGTGATCCGCATTCATGGAAGCGTATCCACAGAGAACACATTCAGGAGACGACAACATGCCAATGCGGTGCAGGTGGGAGGCCAGGTAGTCATGACCGGTTGTAGTTCTAAAAAGAGCAACACTAGCTGCTCGGGGTAGAGTTCTGTTGATGGGGCAGTCCGTAACCAATGTTGCCCATCTTTTTCCCACACAGGCTCTTAATTGTTTTTCTTTTAGCCATAGGCTTATTGAGGAGTTTATTCTTGCTTTCGCAGATGCATATGAGCTGGGGGTCTCCGGCTGAGGTAGTGCTGCGCCCACTTTGGCGAGGATGTCGGCTTTTTCATTTCCCATGATGTTGACATGGCTGGGTACCCATTGCAGTTCAATCTGCCAGCCTAATTGTACAAGGTTCTGCAGTTCTCGCCTACACTCAATTGTCAGGGAGCAGTTTGTGTCACCATTTGAGGTCACGTTTTGCATCGCTGCAGTCGAATCTATGAGGAAGACGGCTTTGTTAGGTGGTGAGATCTTGGCAAGCTCAATAGATGCTGCCTTTGTGGCTGCTACCTCTCCGTCATAGTTGCTTAGGCGGCCTCCTACAGCAAGGTGGCCTTCAAATAGAGAGCTGTAGAAACCAGCCCCTGTTGCCCCTGTAGATGGTATAGAGGATCCGTCTGTGTAGATTCGTATCCACTGCTCAGCGGGAAAACGTTTTTGTACAGTGTGTAAGGCTGCTTGACGAAGCTCGGCTTCATTCGACTCTGTTTTTGTCTTATTATGGTCGAAGAGTTTCAGGTTAGCATTTGGGAGTTGGCCAAAGAATTCACGGTGATGTATAAATGGTGCTGCCTCATTTGGTTCAATGTCATATTTGCGTTGGAGTTCTTCATAGATCGCAATCAGGCATTTCTGAGTTTTCAGCCTTTCTGCCGCTGTTTTATAGTTATTCCACCGTTGTTGGTAGGCTCTTTTACATCTCTCCCAGGATATGAGGCACAGCTTTTCCCGTCTTACTTGGATAGGTCCGACTTGCAGTTGTGACTCCATGGCAAGTATAGGAGTTGATTTCGGCGCACCAGTTATCGTTCTAAGGGCTGCATTTTGGACCAAGTGCAGTTTCTGGCATGCTGCATTGGAGGCAGTAATAGTTGCTTCTGCGCCATATTCCAATAGCGGCTGAATGTAGCTCTTATATACAGTTGTCAGAACATCTTGATTTGTTCCCCATGTAGTCGCAGTGAGTCGTTTAAGTAGCCGGCAGCGCCTAGACGCACTGTTCGCGGACTGCTCTATATGGTGCTTCCACATTATTCTGGTGTCTATAATAACACCCAGGTATTTAGATATGTTCACTTCCTCGAGTTCCGATCCACAGTAGCGCAGATTGACCGTAGGCCGCCTTGTTGATAGAGAGAAAAGTTGGTATGTCGTCTTGGTGGTATTTACCGTCATGGCATTTAGTTTGGCCCACTCTTCTAGTTTAACAAGTGCACTATTAATAGTTGCTTCAAGACCCATGATATGGCTGCTAGTTGCCCAGATGATAAGGTCATCGGCATACAGGAGCGCTTGTACTCCCGGCACACACCGAACAGCCACCAGAATGTCATTGACCATAAGGTTAAGCTGATAACGGCACCTTGGGGTAGCCCTTGGCGTTGAATTCGGTACTTTGAAAGGCAATTATTATAGCGGACACGAATTTGTCTATGACTCAGGAAGGACGCTATCCAGTTAAAAAGGTTACCTGCGACGCCACTCGAAGCAAGTTTGTGAAGCAACATGGGTCTCCAGACTGTGTCGTAAGCGTTTTTTAGGTCAACCATTACTGCCAGGGAGGACATTTTCTTGTGGTAACCATCCTTAACACTTTGTGCAAAGTAGACGACTTGGTCCATGGTGCATCGGTGTGCTCGGAAACCTGCTTGGCATTCATCAATAACCGCATTCATTTCAAAGAACTGGTTCAGACGCTGCACGACCATTCTTTCGGCAACCTTGCAGCAAGCACTTGTTAATGTGATGGGGCGGTAGCCCTCAGGTGTATCACTTGGCTTTCCTTTCTTGGTAATAGGTATAATCTCCCCTTTCCTCCATTGCTGGGGGACGCGTGTTTTCCACGTTAGATTAATGAGATTGAGCAAGGCTAGTTTCACTGTGTTACCAAGATTTTTTAGGAGCTCTGGGTAGATTGCGTCGGCTCCTGCTGCCTTCTTGCCCTTTGTGTTTGATAGTGCAAATTCAAGTTCGGAGAGGCTAAAATCGCTTAGGCAAATTTTTTGTTCGGTTTTGTTGAGGCATTGCATTAGAGGTTTTTTATTCAGGTGTTTGTGTTCGTTTCTTGTCTTTCGGGTTCGGCTTATATTTGCGTAGTACTTGCAAAAGGGGTTAGCTATTTTTTTGGGATCTGTGATAAGATTGAGTCCGTTTTTGAAAGGTTGTTGTCCTCTGGCTTCAGTGTCATTATTTAGCCTTGAGACAAAACGGTGTGCTTTTGCTCCATCGCACCGGAAATCCAGCTCCGATAGGTTAGGAAGGTTTTGAAGGCCGATCTTTTAGATTGCTTAATTTCTTTACGTAGTATGGTCTGGGATTTTTGGAGTTGGATACAGTCAGATAGTTCTTTAGATTTCTCTGCTTTCCTTCTCAGAGAGTCTCTTGTTTTCTTGAGGGATGAAAGTCTTTTATTCCAGAACGGTCGAAAACCCTTTACTTGACCCCTTGGTACACATAATAGAGCAGATTTCAGTATAGCTTCGTTCAGGGACTCTATAGCTGTTTCAGGTGATTTCCAATTTATTTCGTGTGGTATAATATCATTTATCTTGCCGTATTCGCTCCAGTCGGCTTTTCTAAAGTTCCACCGGGGGGCACGTTTGTTAATGTATGTGGCTTTTTCTGTCGCACATTTGATGAGAATGGAGCGGTGTCCACAGCCTCCTGCGTCATCCATCAAGTGAACTTTTGTCTTCTGTGCGATGTTAGGGTGCGTAAGGACGAGATCTGGTCGGGAAGTCTGTCCAGCAAATGACAGGAAGGTTGGTGGCGTGTCTTTCAGGTCAAGAAAATTTTCGTCGATGAAAAGTTCTATGCGTCTTCCTGTGGGTGTTAACCTGTCATATCCCCATCTCGGTGATTGTCTGTTAAAATCACCTATGATTATGCTATTTGCTTGGATCATTGATTCTATTGCATCAAGGGATGGAATATTGCCAGGAGGGTTGTATAATCCTATGACTGTGAAATGTTTGTTATTTTTCTATATATGGGCCATTTTAGGTTAGTTGTCTCCAAGTCGCTTATATTAATATAATAGATATTTACCATATATCCGTCGTGCGACTTCGTTTTTCTCGTCTTATTTTGACGCGTTTCGGCAACGAATTGCCATCTTCAGAAATCTTAATCACTCATAGGAGATCGTTAAAAAATTTAAAAACACTAAAATCATTACGGTAAAAGTGCACTTTTACGACATTGGAAACTCACAGATGCGAACGTGAAAGTTTATGTTTCTTTGAGACATGAGAATTTTCGAGAAACATAAACTTTCACGTTCGCGTCTGTGAGTTTCCAATGTCGTAAAAGTGCACTTTTACCGTAATGATTTTAGTGTTTTTAAATTTTTTAACGATCTCCTATGAGTGATTAAGATTTCTGAAGATGGCAATTCGTTGCCGAAATGCGTCAAAATAAGACGAGAAAAACGAAGTCGCACGACTGATATATGGTAAATATCTATTATACTATATATGGGCTAGAATTATTGGATATAAAGCACTTTAGATAGCATGGATGGGCTTAGTGGTTTGTGCGTAGGCATGTGTCCTTGTTGGAGTGTTTTGTTGACTCTGGTGTGCAAGTGTTTTGTGAGTGCTGTATGCTTTTTCCTAACAAGTATTTATTTGTATTATTTAGTCTTTTTACTATATTATGATTTTTTATTTTATTTTGTTGACTGTCTATTACTTGTTGACACAGTAATAGTTATTAATTTTCATGTATTAGTTTATAATTAGCCTGAAGACAGCTGCCGACTGTTTGGGTAGCTAGAACGCAGCAATTGTATTTTTTCTGTGATGGCAAAAGTATGCCATTTAGATTCAAATTCAAATGTCTACAATCCATCAGAGCCATCTTTTAAAGAAATTACCCTGATTTCCTCCTCTTTTTGTCCAAATTCAGTCAGTCTTTAGAGAATAAAGATAATTTTAGTGATTGTAGACATTCACTGTGATCAAAGACAAAGTGCTTTTAAATGAAATATTTAGTGATTCTAAATAATACAACGTATTTGATTTTATTCTAGTGTTGTATTGATTTTTATAACATTTTTAAAATCATATTGAAACTTATAGATGAAAATTACGGATAGTGGATTTTTTGAGAAGGAACATAAACTTGTACATAAACTTTCTTTTAAAATACTTATCAGGTAATTGGTTATATTACTATGTTGTTTTACTTGTACGCTACATGATTTTGAATTTTATTTTAAGTTTGTTTATATAGGGTTGCATTTAGTGAATCTTGCTAAATAACCTGGCAAATGCTCCAAATTTAAATTTTCAAAGTTTGGAATTTCATAGATATGTGTCCAGTTTAACTAAAAAGACTTTACAGAAAAGTAATATTAAAAATAGTTTTAATATGCCCTTTAAAATCTTCATAAAACTATGCCCTTACCCCATGACCTCTAATTAAATTAAAATATAATTTCAACTTAAGGACGAAATATAGTTTAATCAAACTTCAAAATTGTACAAGCACAACGAATATTTTAAAAACCCTGATTATTAAAATTATTTTAACTCCTGTTGTTTCATGTATTTTACAAATCATCAAATCCGATGGGTTCCTACTATGTCCTAGTAGGTAAATAAAATCATTAAATTTTATTTATGTGTTATTTGAATGCAAATCATAAAACTGCAGGTAGGTAAATGTCACAATCATTGTTTTCTCATAGCTACAAATTTGGTTCCAAAAAAAACTATCACTGTAAAAAAATCTGTTTAATATTGTGTTACATTTCTCGCAGATTTGTTAATACCATAAAGTTCACGTATGTGTAACATAACATATAAGTGAAAATATGAAAACAAACCTCAACAAGTTTATTGGCGTGCTCTGTGAAGACAAGAGCATACTCCTCAACTTCTTTTTCATTTCCAGCACGTGCTGCTTCAATTAGAACCAACAAAGGCACACTTGTCTCTAGGAAACTGAAAAAAATAATCACACATAAAAAACACACACACACACATGCATATTACCTAATTCCTTACATATTGCCTAATCTTAAACTACTTTACTACCCCAGCCATTCCCATTGCTGGTTCACCTCTTTTATTCCCTTGGTAAGCACACTAGTTGTTATATATTGGTTTTACATCACTTCTTATTTCAGATGACCTCCACTTCTATTAAGGCCTCCAGAGACTTTATCTATTCCAGGGACATTATTCTTGGATGTTTCCTTCTCTCCCAAGGCTTTAAGAGAAGGGACTCTTAAGAGAGCGGCCAGTGCCACTGCCAAAAAACCAGGTATTGTCTAGGAATCAGGCACTACCTAAATTGGGTGTCATCTTTATCATCACACTACTAGCCATTGACGAACTTTTTAAGAAGAGTTAGAACTTTCTTAGTACAAAGTCAGTGCTACGGAAAGGGAGGATGATCCAACTGTTTCTGTCGAAATGATGTTGAGTTTATCTTGACTATAGCACAGTGTGTGCATACAGTATTATGAGCAAAAGAATTGTGACAATTTAAGATGCCTAAATCCCACAATAAAAAAAAAAGAAAAATTTAAAAAATTATAATACTAAAAGAATTTAATAAGGTACTTATGAACCCTTCCTCCATGCCCCAAACCGGTAGTAACATGCCGATTTGCCAATGTATCAGTTAACAAAATTAAATGTAAGAAACCCAATAAATCTATAACGACCTCGCGTTACATAAAAGAGAAATAAAAATATATAGTGATGTAAGTAAATTGTAAGCAAATTAAAGGAAAATAATTAATAATAATTGAGAACTACTTTTCGCGGACAGCCCCATTACCCCTATAGTTAGTTAGTTCAGTTGACTCAGAGACTCCGCTGCTGATACAGCATACAGAAAGTTATGTTGACAATATAAAACATGAAGACTAGGTAAAGCTTGTGTAATTGCCAAATGATGTAAATCTTGTAAATGACTTGAGTGTGCAATGATGACATCTCTATAATTAAATAACATCACCTAAATGTGATGTTAAACTTTTAGAAGTAACTGTTAAATATAAGCAGTATGTGCGGTACAACAATGTGAACACCAGTGAAAGTTACCACCAAAAAACATACCACAAGAATCTACAGAAGAGACAGACTACTCAGCTTTAAAAATGACACCATACTTCACCAACACACGATAGACAGAAGATCTCCCAGACACCCTGCACAACAGACAGAAAGCGCCGATTCGCCGAGGACATGTTACACACAGGTGACACGGAAGTTCTACTTCCGTGGTTCAGAACTTAACTTAAACTAATATACGAGGTTTGTTCAAAAAAAGACTGCACTTTTGTCATACAAACTTTATTACTGTAATTACAACATTACAAATGGTTGTCCTCTTCAAAGTACTCCCCCCTGCTTGCAACACACCGCTCCCATCGTTTCTGCCACTGTTGGAATGCCCCCTGGAACTCGTTTTGTGAGATGGTGCGTAGTTGTCTCAGAGAATTCTGTTGAATCTCGTCAACACTTTGAAAACGACGTCCTTTCAGGGTGGTTTTCAATTTTGGAAACAGGAAAAGTCCGCGGGGGCCAAGTCTGGAGAGTACGGAGGGTGAGGAAGGACGGCTATTTTGTTACCGGCCAAAAATTGGCTGACTAGCAGAGACGAGTGGCTTGACGCGGTGTTGTGATGCAACACCCAGCTCTTGTTTTTCCACAGCTCATGCCTCTTCTGGCGCACATCTTCCCTCAAACGCCTTAAAACTTCTCGTAGAACTCCTTGTTAACAGTCTGACCCTGTGGCACGAATTCATGGTGGACTACTCCTCGATAATCAAAAAAAATAATCAACATCAACTTTAAGTTTGACCGACTCATGCGTGCTTTTTTCGGTCGGGGCGACATTTTTCCAATCCATTGTGACGATTGCGCCTTGGTTTTGATGTCGTAGCCATAAACCCATGTTTCGTCTCCTGTTATGATGGTTTTTATGAAGTTTTTGTCGGTACTGGCACGATCAAGCAGCTCTTGGCTGATCTTGACACGGTTCTCCTTCTGGTCGTCGGTCAACAGACGTGGCACGAGTTTTGCAGAGACGCGATGCATGCCAATTTTTATGGTCAAAATTTCGTGGCACGACCCGATGCTGATGCTGACTTCTTCAGCAACCTCTCGCACAGTCAAACGACGATTTGCACGAATCACGGAACGAACAGCATCAATGTTTTCATCGTTTGTTGACGTCGAAGGTCGTCCCAATCTTGACTCTTCCTCAATCGATGTTCTGCCCGATTTAAAACGTTTAAACCACTCGTGACACTGCGAACGGCTCATACAGTCTTCCTTATAGGTTTGCTGAAGCAAAGCCCACGTTTCAGTAAAAGTTTTGTCGGTCTTGCAGCAAAATTTCATACAAACACGCTGCTCCATAAAATCTTTCATCTTTACTTCGCAGAACGGTGAATGCACGTGTTAACTTCGACAGTTTTATGCCGCCAACTAATACGAGTAGAACGACGCAACAATCGGGGTTAAGTTGCCGAAGGTGGCCGCTAGGCGGCACCACATGTCGGAACACGCTCCGTACACTGATCGGAGCGCTATTTCAAAAGTCTTGTCTTTATTTGAACAAACCTCGTATGTGAAAGACACTTAAATAACAAAATAAGAGTAAAATAAAACACAAAATACTGACCTAATTACCATAACATTGTAATTTCATGATATGTATTAAGATGTGTTAAATTTAATGAGTATAACACTCTAAAGTTAAATAAGCCCATTCTTCAGATGGCACAAAATAAAGATTATTATTTGTAATATCATATACAGGAACAAACCACTCGGATCCGAGGGTAGTACAAGTTATGTTCACCCATGACTTACACTAATTTCAATTGTACGTAATGTGCAAATATTTTTGTCTTTAGTATACACACTACTAATTTTCTACCATGATGTTAAAACCAGTATGTAATAAAGAGATGTCATGGTCCAAAAAGGTGAGTGAATAAATCTACAAACCCCTGTCTAAATCCCTGAATTCACGGGATCCTATTTAGCTTTTGTTTATATGTAAGTTAATTATGAGTTTGTTAATATTATGGCAGCCTGTTTAATTGACCTGAGCCAATTAACCAGGTTCCCGATATTATAACGTGGAGACGTTATAAAATGCGCCACTCTGCTTAATATCAAAATAAAATGCGGTACTCTGTTTTGTTTTTGCTTTTTCTGCTAGTGTCATTTAATACCTTGTAGAGTTATTCACTCTGATAATTTAACTACCCTGTTAATTTAAAATCTCTCCCTTTTGCGTGAAGTAAAATAATAAAGACTACTTGGAACTACGATAATAAATATAAATAAATAAAAAGGTCAGATATTTACCCCTATTAACCAGTAAATTATTGAGGGTTAATAATAAGAAATAAAAATACCTTATAAAAAAAAATTTAGAATAAGAACTCGTATTTAAGTAAGTAAAATCATAAAGTAAGGTAAAGAGTTTTATAGTCATTATAACGCAAAATAATATAGGTAAGCATATTTAAATGTTGTAACCCCAGGTTCTTTCCTGTACAAAAAGTCATTCCCCAACCTGTCGGTTTGACGACAATCTTAGACAGGAAAATAACGTGTTACAGTCTGTAGGAAACAATCCCATTGTTAACAGCTGCAGAGTCGAGCTAGACAATACACTGCCTCCCTCTATTGTCTAATACAAAGCGTGACACCCTTGCCCAGTAACAACATATGGTTAAAATATATTACAGCTGTGTGAAAATTCCTCTTCTCTCTCTGAGGCGAGATTTGATTCTCTCGTATCGTCTATTTATAAATATTTCTCATGTATTTAAATTTTACTAAACCTAAAGATAGGAAAATAGAGTGTTTAGTATAAGTAGAATAAGTAGTGTATAAGATTTAGCATCTTAAGAGCATGGCTCAATTCAATCCTGATTTATTGTTAAAAGATGAATTATGCTATGAAGCACTGTTGCGCGGGCTACCTTACGCGAACGTAACGGTAGCGGAACTACGCAAAAGTTACGCGAAAGTAGGCAAGATACACCCGCACAGTTAGGTCGATTAAGCGACATAGATCTCGATAGCGAAAGAGAAACATGTTATGCGAAGTATAGGGAACTGACCTCAATATCACAATCTTTGCACGATGAGAAGTCACCCACTATAATCTTACGTACCACCCAGAGAATAGAGCATTTAACCCGTCGGATAAATAATTTATTAAACTGGCCCAGAGTTACTGTAATTCCCCCTGATGTGCAAAAATTTGCTGACGAAGCATTACAGCAATTACCCACAATAATAAGAGAATTACGTAGAAAGTCTGACTCATTTAAAATGGAGGAAATTGAAGAAGCTCTGACTAAATTATATATCTCCCCAGTTCAATCACTTACCCTAGAACAGCGACCCACTATCGTGAATACCCTACCGATAGCTGGAGCATCACTTCCAAATGCCCACCACAATCTCATCAATAATTATGCGTTACCACCCTCAGCGATGACAAATCAAGTATTGGGACATCATAGAATAACATCTCACGTAAACTTTAGTGCGGACCTCTACGGAAAGATAACTCACCCCGTAGAAAAAATTTTATCAGAAATCCCATACACGGATGGATTGAGTATCACCAAACTATTATCTTTTATAAAATATCTGCTACAAATAAGACTTACAGCAACTAAGCGATCGTGAAATATTACAAGTCCTTCTGCCCAAATGTAGACCACCATTAAAGGACCGTGTACAGGTGTCACTAAGTTCACAACATCCAGTAGAAGAACTCTATAGAACTCTGATAAGAAATTTTATTCCAACGGGAATTTACGAAGAACTGAAAAGAAACACAGTACTTCGAGTACAAGGACCTCACGAGAGACTCGCCCACTATATCTCTGAAATAAGAGAAGCTTCCTTATTACTGCAAGTAAACTGGAGCGAACATCAGTTAGTAGAAACAATCTTGGTAGGATTATCCCCGGAAGAGAGATCTCGCTTAGCACTTATCAATAAACCCAACACGTTCGCAGAATTAGAACAATGCTGTATCCACTCATCCAACGTGTGGTATTCGGATCAGAACCGACGTGCGTTACTCCCCCAGACACAACGTAGAAATGAAACACAACCCCTGGTGTCAGATACAAGAACACACCGCGATAGGCGACCATTTCGAATTCCTGAAACTTCACACTACCAAGCTAAATCGAATCATCAACTGAAACCTCAACAGAATACGAGTGATACCGTCAGTAGAGAAAAAAGATGTTATAACTGCGGGAAATTAGGACACATCAGTAGATACTGTAAACAGAAACAGCACTACCAAAAACCCTCTTATTCAAAAAACATGTAAAGCAGGGAGATCCGAAATCCTGTGTCTTCCACAGCATCGTGAAAATAGGTAAAACCCGGGAGTACAAAAAAGAAACAAAAAGAAATAATAAAAAAAAATTAGACCCCTATGTAGAGAGATTTATCGATAAATGCAACTCAATTACTACATGCAAGTCCAGTATGTGTCAATTACCATACATACAAGTAGACCTTGGCGTTACTACCAAACTAGGATTAATTGATTCTGGATCGACACGGAGCTTAATCAGCCAACAGCTAGCAGATACACTAGCTAAACACAATCTTGTTAAACGTAGTCAACCGGTGAACATAAAATGCGAAACCGCTAACAAACAAAACTTAATCATAAAACTCGGCGTTACGATTAAACTAAAAATTAAAAATTTAACGTGGTATTTTCCAGTGTTAGTATATGACGGATTAGGACCAAACTTAATATTAGGAGCGGACTTTATCAGTAAAACAGGTATAATTCTTGACATGTACGATAAGCAGTATTATTTTAGATTCGACCGTACTCGAAAAATAATTTTGATTATGAAATAAACAACAGTGGAGATATGGAAACTTCAGCAACGCACCTAGAACACCACGAGTCTGCATTAGATCACTTAGAAAGTAAAGATAGACTGAAAATACAAAAACTAATAAAAGAATTTTCCACCGTCCTCACCCCAAAGTTGGGATTAACGAATCTTATAGAGTACAAGATCAACCTGAGCGACAACAAAGTAATACGACTGCACCCATACAAATTATCTCTACCAAAAATGGAAATAATGAGAAATCAAATCAATAAATTGTTAGAACAACAAGTCATAGAACCTTCCACTTCACCGTATTCATCACCTGCGTTTTTAGTACCTAAAGGCATCGATAAACATAGATTAGTTGTGGACTATAGACAATTAAATAAAAGAATAGAATTCGAGTCCATACCACTCCCCGACATCCACAGCGCCTTCCATTACTTTATAAAAGCTAAAGTTTTCACCATAATGGACATCAATCAGGCATTTCATCAAATACCGCTATCGGAAGAATCCAAACGCCTAACCGCATTCGCTGTCCCATTCAATCTGTACCAATTTACAAGAGTACCCTTTGGAATATCCCAAGGAAGTTCTGTATGTAGCCGATTGTTGGAAAAAATATTCCACGACGTAAAATTTAAATTTGTATATCACTACCTAGATGACATACTAATCTACAGCGAATCTATGGATCAACACCTGCATCATTTACGTGAAGTATTATCACGATTAAAGAAAGCCGGATTAACAGTAAACCCGAGCAAAGTAAATTTTGCTGTTAAACAATTTTCATTTTTAGGTCACATAGTAAAGGCCGACGGAAAGGTAAGCATAGACCCAGAACGCACCCGAGCTATCAGAGAATTTTTACCACCACGTGATACGAAAGGAATAGCCCGATTTTTGGGAATGATAAATTACTTCCACAAGTATGTCCCTCACCTAGCTGATATAGCAGCACCATTGAACGAGTTAAGAAAAAAAGGAGCGAAATTTGAATGGACTCCACAACACCAATCTGCATTTGAAACACTGAAAGAGAGCATAATATCACCCCCAGTATTGCAATTAGCTGATTTCACTAAACCATTTGCAGTACAGACTGACAGTTCAAGTGTAGCACTAGGAGCAGTAATAAATCAGGAAGTAGATATTTCTAGATTACCGATCAGTTATGCCTCGCAAACCCTAACCGACCAGGAAAAGAAATTCTCCGCATACGAATTGGAATGTTTAGCTGTAGTATTCGCATTTGAGAAATTCAAACCCTTTTTAGAACATAAAGAATTTCTGTTAGAAACTGATAATCAAGCCTTATCTTGGTTATTAAATCACCCTAAACAGTTAGGTCGTATCGGAAGATGGGTACTGAGATTAAATTGTTACAAGTTTAAGGTACAACACTTTCGTGGCACCCAAAATGTAGTTGTCGATACACTGTCCCATATGTTCCAGCCGCCTAATAAAATATCCGAAAATAAGGAAAGTGGTGAAACATCAATAATCAATACGCTAATTACTGCATTCCCACTGGCATTTACTGAAATAGCACAGTATCAACAACAAGACCCGTATTTAAATAAAATAATAGAACAGTTAGATATGTGCCGGCATGAGCCGGCGTTCGGTGAAATATCATACGGGTTTTCGTCTGCGGATAAATGTCGCGGCACGATAAATGAACGCAATTTTGCAGGCTGTGCTGCGACGACGACGCGATCTGGTGGTGAAGCTTAGGTTTCGTGATGGCAGCTGGTGAACAGTTCAGTCGCCGTCTGCTAATCCTCGTGTAAACAGCTCAGCTTCTTACCTCGGACAGTTTTCGTGTGCAATCTTCTTCTCCTATGGCAGGCTAAGTGCTTGACACTTCCCGGTAAGTGCCTTATAGAATTTTACACAATGATTTGGTAGTAAAGAAATATTTAAATTCAAAATGTATTCAACCAGATGCGAACGTTAGAATGCTCGTGGTTCGATCAGATGTGTGTGTGTGTGTGTGTGTGTGTGTGTGTGTGTGTGTGTGTGTGTTTTAAGAAATTTAATGGTTGTTATAGTATTTAGATACCGCCTGTAATTGTTTTAATCATTGTTCATTCAGCCTAATATAAAGATGTAACTAAATTAAGTACGTTAGTGAGAACTGTATCTTGTCGGTTATGCATGAACACGCACTGGTGACCAGAAGTGTGAACTTTCTTTTAATTAAATCAGTTAAAGGTAAATTTTAAGACCGCCCTAGATGAAGTACTGTAATTCTTTTAATTGTATGTAGCTGAGAGGGTCTTTAGTGTGTTCATTATTTGCAAAAATTGCGATTATGGTATCACCACGTGGCAAGGTGGCTGAGAACATGTATGGTTATGTCGCCGCTGGTTAAAGCCGGTGTTGCGTTCCTCATTACTATGCACATATTATTATTATTATTATGAGTTCATGATTATCTTGGAGTTACAAATAATTCATATGCAAATTTAAAAACTTTTTATGAATTATTTTGAGTTGGTGGGGAGCTCCAGTTCTGGTGTTTAAAATACATGACTAGGGTGCAAGTTTTAGTGGACAGTTTTTTAATCTTTTTGAATCCTTAGGGTTCTCGCCCTAGAAACGGAGATCTGGCCACAGCTGGTGTACTGCCGCCTTCACCAGCCATGAACCACCTGAAACTTTGTCTGTGCCGAGGAGGGAGCTAGCTACCAATAACTATGTGATACAGCCACTTCAGATAAGGTGATATGAACTCTTTTCTTATTTTTAGCCTGGCCCGCAGAACATCAGTGTGACGAATTTGTGCTCGAACAATTTGCTTATTCAGCTAGATAGTTAAATCGAGGGTGTGTCACCAAGACAATTACTATGAACATTATTCATGATAATACTGTACTATCACTGTAATTGTGAGCTGTACCGTGGGAGCGTGCCAGAGCTATTTTCACAGATATTGAGTGCAAATGTTGTAAGGGTAATTTGTTCTTTAAAATTAAGTATAAGGTACGACTTTCTTGATTCCGAACCGGCTGGTTCAGATGTCTTCTGAGTATTACTGGGGGTTTCATATTTAATTATTTTCCTGTATTTAAGGGCTGGGGGTTTTGTTTTCATGCTGTTTCCGGGTGTTAATTTCTAAATAGGTTTTCTAGGCACAAGTTAGGCACCTGTTGGTGCCGTTTCATGCAGGTTTCCCACTGGTCAGACCTTGTCAGGTCAGGCCTATTCTGGTACACTCCTACAGCTGCTAGTATACAACATGTTGTTATTTTATATGCACAGATGGCTGATATTCAGTTTAATATTTTTTTAGGCCTATATATATAATTAATATTCTGAGATTATAAAATTTATACAGGCGGTACTTGTTATTGTAACTTAGGTGTTCTGGCTTTTGCTTGCTAAACAGGTCTTGTTAATTTTGCTTATTATCAAACCATTATGATTAAAGAATGAATTCTTTCTAAACATGTAACCTTTTTCGGACAAATGTCCTGTGCATTATATGAATCCACTAGTTTTACATTTTGCCTGTCATTATAGCAAGTCTAACTTATCCTTATATTTCATTACAAATTAAATATATATATATATATTATTATTTTATTAACAATGCTAAGTATTGTTATTCAATTATTATTACTTATTGCAAATGTTGTCTCAAGCTATAAGTATATCTGTATCTGACAGAAGTGTTACTGTTCTTAGTCTGTCTGCTGACATTATAAAAATGTAAAAGGGGTTGCTGTTATGAACGATTCAGATTTGCTTTAAATTTTTTACACTCTTATAAAATTAAAGATTTTACAACTTTATAAAATTTATACAGGCTGTGCTGGCACCTTAAGTTATAATTGTAGTTTCTTGTCATTATGGCAAGTCCAGATTTTCTCTACCTTCATGTATGTATTTGATAAAATATGCAGGCGGTGCACCAGGCTTTATAATTGTAATTTGTCTGTGATTATGTGATGTATAGGTATATGTGTTATATTATGTGTTTGAAGTATGTGTTAAAATAATGAACAAGATTGATATATATATATATATATATGTTGGTGAATTATGTGAAGGAATGATATTTACATGTTATAGTTGAAATTGATTTATTGAAATATTCAATTAAAATTGAAATCGAGACTATTGTTATAATTGAACTTACAGGTGATATTGAAATTTTTCTGGATTATGATATATTAAACAAATAATGGGAATTATAATTAATATATATATGTAACATGGATTATGGAAATTAAGAATTTAATAAAAGATTGTTATTGCTGTTTACTGACCGAGTTTTAATTGCAAGTCCCATCTCACTGGACCCAGCGCATTTTTGCTTCTCTAGGCCTTCCGCCTAGTTTTAAATAACTAGTGGTCCCTCTTTCAAAAAAAAAAAAAAAAAATTGTTTTTTTTTATAAAGCATAAAAATAGAAAAAGGGGTTACAAATGGTAGCAGAGCGTGGTTAATTCTGGGTCGAACCCTTGGGTCCTTGGGTGTGACGGCGCTTGCAAACTCATAAAACATTTGGGGCAAATTGAAATTTCAAAAATCAAAGAAATTAACACATAGGCCAATGTATATCATGTTTATTGTTTTATATGTGTATGTCAATGTATAATTGTTAGGTTGTTTAACTTGTGAGTCTGATCGCACCACAGGGCAGGTATTCGTAGTTAGAACATTTTGAGATGTTGAACTGCCGGGGGTCTTAAGCGTTGCTTGGGGGGGAAGAATATATTAGTAATTCGAGGTCGAATTATAGTGTGTAGCATAAGCGGGATGCGGTATGGCCCGATCGGAAGTCGGTACCGTCACCGACTTAGTTCATGTATTGAGGCTTCGGAATTTGATGCCGATTTATGGTTGTTAGCTATGTGTTGGTGAGGCCTGTATGTCGTGATTGGTGTTAGGTGTTATGTATGTTAGGTACTTGTTGGTTGTTGCTTGTTCTCTTCAGTGGTGTCGACGAAGTGGGTTCAGAAGTAGGCCAGGTCTCCGCAGCACTAGAGAACCCGGGGGTCGCTCGAAGGAAGGAACAGTACTCGGGTTTTTCGGTTTTGTAAGTCATGTTTGTGTTAGGTGTTTCGTGGGAATTTATGTTTTGTTGTTGTGTGTTGTGAATTGTGCAATTCTGGCGGCAGTATGCTATCAGAAGTTGCCCCACCCCATTTCAGGCGTTCTCCAGAAATTTCCGGTGGTGAATGGAGTTGATGAGGACCAGCTGCTGGTCTTCTTGGACCTGGTGCTGCACGTGGCGGATTTCCCGGGGGTGTCCGATGGGGAGGTCTTGGCCCTTATATACCCGTATTGCTGGGGTCCATTGGCTGAGCTGGTCACCAACACTCTGCGTCGGGGTGGCAGTGTTGACGCTTTCCATGGGGAGGTGTTGAACTTCTTCCTACCCCTTCGACGACGTGCCCAGCTTAAGTTTGAGTTATTCTATCGCCTACAGGCCAACAGAGAGGCATTAGGGGACTTCGTGCACGATATACGGAAAGCTGCCGGGGTGTTAAGGTTGGGGTTGCCCGAGACAGAAGTTATACAAGCAATTCTGGAAGGACTGAATCCCCAAGAGAGATCTCGTTTGATATTCGTGGACCATCCACGTTGTTTCGCGGATCTGGACCGGTTGTGTGTGGTTTCTACTACTGTCCAGGCGGGGGACGAGTCCCGGGGAAGAGCTGCTACAGATGTCCAATACTCTAGTGGTTTGTTAGGAAGAGGTAAAAAAGACAAACATGGCGGTTGGAGGAGAACACAAGAGACTGTCAGAAAAACTGAGTATTCCGGAAGTAATGGAGGCTACAAGGGGGGTGGCAAGTGGAAAGACGGTAACAACAGCTACAGCACAGAAAACAAAGAAGTATGAAATTAACAGGGGAAGAAGAAGTTATATTAGGGAATCAACATTGGCCAGTAGGGAGCCTGTAGCAAGGCGTTATTCCTATCTGGAGAGAAAGGAAACTTCAGAGGTTCCAGTTGAATCGCAAATGCCTAATTCAGTAGTGGATGAAGAAGGTGAAGCGGAAGAAGAAAAGCGGAATGGCTTCGGGGGATCAACACAAGACGACAAGAAAACGTCTGTTGATACCGAGTTAAAGGACTCGAAGAGGACGTCATAGTTGATTGCAGATGCCGCAGAATTTGTTCCAGTATCTCCATCTCGGTTCGTGACGGATCCAGATCCGGTAATATCGTCATCACCTACGCAGGGATATGAGAAGTCACTTGATGGTGTAGCTTTACCATCGCCAGTAGAATTTAATTTAGACATTGCACATGGACCTGGACAGCTGGATTCCAGGGTGGGAAATGTTGAGGACGTTGTAGTTGCTGAAAGTGGTGAAGGAGTGGAATCGACAGAAGAGTGGTCTGCGGATGCTGCACAGGGAAGTATAGTTATAGGTGTTAGGGAAACTGAAGAGTCTGAGTTTGCAGATGGACACGGGGATGTCCATGCTGCGAAGGTTTCTGAGGTTGCGGATGGACACGGGGATGTCCAGGCTGCACGTGTGGTGGAAAGAGATGAGGTAGAAGTTGAGGAGAAATTTGGGGGCAGCGTTGTGGAGTGTGCGAGTGAGAATGATGTAGTGTGTGAAGATGTGCAGACGCCTTCTGTAAGTAGTGCTGAGGATTCCGAGGAACGGAAAGAAGTTTCAGGTGGACCAGACGAGCAACTAGAGGATGATGAAGATGTGCAGTGTTCTGAAGGTGGTAGTGGACGCGATGGCGATGATGTTGATGATGAATGTGTTGATGAAAATGAGATTGGAGAAGAGGTTAGTGAAGAAGTTTGTGAAGGAGCTGGTGACGAGGGTGATGAAGAAATCGATGAGGAGCTGGGTGAAGATGCGGTTGAAAATGGATCAGAGGAGCAACTGGAAGATGGTGAGGAGGTGCAGTGTCATGAGGTTGATTTGGATTATGGGGACGAAAAAGGGGAAATTGTGGAAGAGGAGGAAGAGGATGAAGTAGAGAGGGAAGAAGGAATAGGGGAAGAAACGGAAGGGTTGGAAGAGAGAGAAACTGGGAGTTTAGATGATGAGGATAATCCAAAGCGGAGTGAAAGTAGTGAGGTAAGTTGCCTTGATTCTGATCCAGAGGAAACCAGTCAGTACAGCTCAACACGAGATAGTTTCTCAGAGAGTGGTGTCCGAAAGGAACGAGTACCTAAAGTGTGTCATAGAAAGGTGAGAAGAAGCGGTTAACGGATAGCGGGTAGATGTTCCCCACAGTCCCAGTGGTGTTCGTCTGCTTCAGGGTTGCGCCCCTGCCCACGCGAGCCTTGGTTTTCTCCAGTCATTCTCCTTTTCGGAGGGAACCATGTCCTTACCCTTAGTCCTCGCTCTTGACCTTCAATGATCCTTGCCCCGTTTCATCTTCCCGATTTTCCTACCCCTCCTGTAAAAAAAAAAAAAAAAAAAACAACCGATAAGGAGTTAGAGACATGCCGAGAGTGTCCCCTTAGATTATCGTGGTCTTGGAGAGCGTCAGTGTCCCCGTTTGGAGAAGTTATGTGGTGTTCTATTGTCTCTATTGTTGTAGATTGATTGCTGGTTAGTGTAGAGTCCGAGCCATGCCGCATTCCCCGGGTGATTTGTGTTCTTCGTTGAGGGAGAGAGTTGTCTAGATGGAGCTGTGGAGAGTTACCCCCCCCCCGCTATAGTTACTGTGTGTAAGCGAGTTAAGTAAGAGAAGGGATGATGTTCGCGTGCCTCCTATGCGGTCTTTTCGGTCCGGGTAAGCAGGGCCGTCCGCCCTAGTGTAGGGATGTCGGCCAGCCATATGGCAAGGATGGAGATGCCTTGTTGGTGCATATGGCTGGTCGGTCCAAGAGGTGGACGAGACGTAGTACGGTCACTCACATACCAAGGTGGGTGATACCTTGTTTGGTCTTCGGACGGGTATGTGAGTGGGACCGGTGGAAGTAGGTGATGGTCACCGGAGAGGGTGACGTGTTGGGGCGGTCCCATGGGGTTTGGCATGGCGGAGAGGGGGTTGCATGGGGATGGCCGCAGTTGTGAGGTTTCCCTGTTCTCCTGAGAGCAAGGACCACTGGGATCACCATTGAATTTTGGCTAGGGGGTACACTGCAGGGTACCCCCCTGAGTTCAAGTGTGGGGCAACCAGGTTGCCCTTTTGGGGTGGGGGTGTGCCGGCATGAGCCGGCATTCGGTGAAAGATCATACTGGTTTTCGTCTGCGGATAAATGTCACGGCACGATAAATGAACGCAATTTCGCAGGCTGTGCTGCGACGACGAAGCGATCTGGTGGCGAAACTTAGGTTTCGTTATGGCAGCTGGTGAACAGTTCAGTCGCCGTCTGCTAATCCTCGTGTAAACAGCTCAGCTTCTTACCTCGGACAGTTTCCGTGTGCAATCTTCTTCTCCTATGGCAGGCTAAGTGCTTGACACTTCCCGGTAAGTGCCTTATAGAATTTTACACAATGATTTGGTAGTAAAGAAATATTTAAATTCAAAATGTATTCAACCAGATGCGAACGTTAGAATGCTCGTGGTTTGATCAGATGTGTGTGTGTGTGTGTGTGTGTGTGTGTGTGTGTATGTGTGTGTGTGTGTGTGTGTGTGTGTGTGTGTGTGTGTGTGTGTGTGTGTTAAGAAATTTAATGGATGTTATAGTATTTAGATACCGCCTGTAATTGTTTTAATCATTGTTCATTCAGCCTAATATAAAGATGTAACTAAATTAAGTACGTTAGTGAGAACTGTGTCTTGTCGGTTATGCATAAACACGCACTGGTGACCGGAAGTGTGAACTTTCTTTTAATTAAATCAGTTAAAGGTAAATTTTAAAACCGCCCTAGATGAAGTACTATAATTCTTTTAATTGTATTTAGCTGAGAGGGTCTTTAGTGTGTTCATTATTTGCAAAAATTGCGATTATGGTATCACCACGTGGCAAGGTGGCTGAGAACATGTATGGTTGTCGCCGCTGGTTAAAGCTGGTGTGCGTTCCTCATTACTATGCACATATTATTATTATTATGAGTTCATGATTATCTTGGAGTTACAAATAATTCATATGCAAATTTAAAAACTTTTTATGCATTATTTTGAGTTGGTTGGGAGCTCCAGTTCTGGTGTTTAAAATACATGACTAGGGTGCAAGTTTTAGTGGACAGTTTTTTAATCTTTTTGAATCCTTAGGGTTCTCGCCCTAGAAACGGAGATCTGGCCACAGCTGGTGTACTGCCGCCTTCACCAGCCATGAACTACCTGAAACTTTGTCTGTGCTGAGGAGGGAGCTAGCTACCAATAACTATGTGATACAGCCACTTCAGATAAGGTGATATGAACTCTTTTCTTATTTTTAGCCTGGCCCGCAGAACATCAGTGTGACGAATTTGTGCTCGAACAATTTGCTTATTCAGCTAGATAGTTAAATCGAGGGTGTGTCACCTAGACAATTACTATGAACATTATTCATGATAATACTGTACTATCACTGTAATTGTGAGCTGTACCGTGTAACGGTACAGAATTGTAGGCTACGACAGTTTTAATTTTATTTTATATTAATTCAGTTCAATTTTCAAATTGTTAACTTTCACCTGTGAGCTACCCCAGTTTAATTTTATATTAATACAAATCACCCATTCAATCACTTTCAAAGTGCCAGACTTCACCTGTGAGGAGCCTCCAGTACAGCAATGCACATTGTTAGCCAAAACAATTGCCAGACGTATTGCGCAACCGCCCAGTAAGCAGGCTTTTTGTGAAACACAGTCTGCAGATTGTCACCACAGAAGCAACAACAGACAGTAAAGAGCAGCATACAGTTGTTCAGTAAAATCATTGGCCTCGGGTGTGTAAGATAGGCCGAAGTTAAGGCCGGCCTATCCAATCAAATAACTAATTAAAACATCTTTTAATAACTATTAAAAGTGCAAACAATGCAGCGGATTTAAGCGTGTGACTTAATATTAACATGGGGAAATCAGTGAATTCAAATCAGTGAAAATATAATACAACACAGTAAACTCAGTGCAACTAGGGGCGTGCGTGCACCAGAAACAAGAAAGTGGTCAACGAGACAGGGCAACAAACTATACGGACATACACGGTGAATGGGTAACTAACAACCCTAAATATACCTATTTAAATCAGTTCAAAACAAATGATGATAACTTATTTAATATAATATAAATAATCGAGATCTCTAAGGGAAAGGATTTTGTAAAAGTAAATAGCAAGGGGAAAAGGGAATTAAAATATACATACTGGTTCATAATAATTTGGCATAGTTTAGTTGATCATTCACTGTTTATTAGTTGTTAATTCGCAAATACAAAATTTCAGTAAAATTCAGACTTCATTTCATATAAACCATGTGTAGAGAGTAAGTTATTACGCCTGTTTAACATTTCCTATTCTGTGCTGAAAACCTCGTCTAACGTTCTTTGGGATTTTTCTGATATTTAAGGGTAGTCAGATAGCGGAATTTTTATAAGGGCAAGAGTGTTCAAAGTTTACATGTAAAACTAAAAAACATGTTGGTTTCGATATTAAACCTCAAAATATCGTGGCGACCTGGGTAATGAAATAAGGTAAGTTTTACGGGGACTATGACGGTAAGTAAAATTCTGGCAGCGGTGAGTATTGTTTTATGATGAGTGTAGTATTATAAAAAGTAGAAGGCGAGTACCTTTACAAGTGGCGACCCTGCCAGGATGTTCGTATAAATATTATAGGAACTAGACCTGTTTTAAAGCACAGAAAGTAGGATTTGGTAATGACGTATTTGTAAAATTAATCGTATATAATTACGTTGTGGAAATTAGGTTATGTTTTGATAGCGATGTAAAAAATAATATAAAACAAAAATGGAAAATAATAGTGACAGAATCAACAACACTGACTTATTTAGCACTAATACAGACGATCAGGTGGCAGATAATAAGGAAAATAATGATGATATGAGTGAATCTGATTATTTTTTAAATATAATGAATATGTTGCGAATGATTGATAAAAAATTAGATGAGAGGGCGGAAATTTTGAACAAGGGTTTTGATATGATGGATAAACGTTTTGTCGAGTCAAACACAATAATGAATAAACAAGACGAGAAGTGGGAGGGAGATGGATATCAATTAAAAGAGAGTACAGAAGTTGAATCAAAACAGGTAAGTGATAGTAAGGTTGTTAATGATAGTGAGGGAATAATTAACCTGGTGAGTGATAACGATAATTCTAATAATGAATTCATAAATAACAGTGACAAAATAGTGGGAGAGGTAGTGTTGACTAGTGAAGATAATGATGGTGATTACAATTCTGAGGTAAGTGGGAGTAATACCAGTAATTATAATGATGAAATAACATTAAATAAGAATAATGATTATATAGCTGAAAATGGGGTATCTAAGAATGATACGGTAAGTAACAGTGGTGAAATTAAAAATGTGGTGTTAGAGTGTAAGGTTGTGAGCGGAGAAAGTGTCGATGAGGTTATAAGAGTGTGTGTAGAGAGGTTAAATGGGCAAAGGGCAGATGTTCCCCAAGTTTATGGTGAAACAGAGTTTTCACAGGTGTTTAATGAGGACAGAGTTTCCTCCTGTATTTGTATGGAAGACAAGGTGTCTTCAGATGGTCCCTGTATTTTTTGTGATTTAACTGGTAAAGCCAGTAGAGGTAATAAACATTTAATGGTGCCCTTTGCATGGAATGGGAGAGTTCAGTATGGTTATGAGAGGTGTTGTAATGAAAGAGAGAGAGAAATAAAAATTTTTGAGATTAATAGAGGTTATGAAATGTTGGTGCAGGTGTTAGATATTGAGAGAGATGAAGAAAGTGAATTGCATTATGAAACAGAGAGAGAGGAATATTTGAATAAAACTGTTATAAATGATAAAATAACTGACTTGATGTTGAGAAAAAATACTTACGGAGACTGGACAAAAATAATTTATAGTGACAAGTTTTATGACATAATAAAAGGGATAATGAATGATATAGAGGTAATGGTTTTATTATAATAATAATAAATTGGATGTAAATAAAAATGATTTATGCTATAAATACGTTAGGTATATACATGACGATGGAGGTTGAAGTAAAAAGCAGTGTATGGACATTTAAATACTTTAGTATATGGTAACGACCTGGCTGAATTAGATATTGAAGCACGGCAAATAATAATTGGATATGACGAAATTTGTAAATAAATAAATGTGTTAATGTTAAATGTATTGTGTTAATAGTATTCTGTTGCAATGTATATTATAGCTTATGTGTAACCTATGTTTGCAATGAGAGGGGAAGGTATAATAATAAATAATAATACTTTATTCCACTAAAATAATAACAGATATTCATGAAGCCTATTTTGTGTTGTGTATTTATATTCAAAGTGTTTTAAATAATATAACTACAGTTAAAATGTTTTTAATAAAATGTTATTAAAGTAATTGTTTTGAATCAAAAGTATATCTGATCTGAATTGGAATAAAAAATTTAAGAGATAAATATGTGAACTGTAAGATTTATAAAAATTGAAAAGTGAAGTACAGGTGTTAGTATGATGTAACTAGAATGTCTAGACTATGTGAGTGTTGCGACAGAGTGTTTATGAAAACAAGTCTGGCACACAAGTGTTTATGTAAATAGGTAGATGGTTTGTTGTGACCAATGTTTACAGCCAGAGGTGTTGAAGCTGAGTTGACAATAACAAAAATGTTGTAGTCTGCTGAATCATTGCCAGTAGCAAAATTCTATTATGAAATAAAAAGAAATGCCAGGTGTGAAGAAAGGAATGTAAATTTTTGAATAATGTAGGTAATATTTTTGTAGGGTCTTTTTGTAAAATGTAAGTAAAACAAATGAAATTGTTTTGAACAAATAAAATAATAATGAGTAATTATTGCAACTTAGAGTTTGAGAAATTAAATACAATTAAATTAATTTGGTAATTAAATTAATAGAAAAGATGATTTTTAATAATGAACTTGTAATAATGAATTTAACTTTATTTTCAAATTGGAATTATAAATTAAATACTAATTGGAAAAAAAAAACGTTAAAGTTGAGATAGTGTTTGGAAAATAAGATGTGTATATTACTGTCCATATAGACTTTACACATGTCATGAATTTTTTGTCCTATATACATATATAGTAGTTAAGGATACCTTGTATAATCTATGTATTATTTTGGAGGGTAACATTGTATGGGGAATATTATTCAATTTAACTGGAATTTATGTGTACTACTGTAAACCTATATTGTTTTATTAATACTATTTTTTTTGGGTCTATAATATAAAAATGAGCCAGTACGTTGTCAATGAACCAGTACGGCTAAGAGGAAACAAATCAGTTGTGGGATATGGAGTGATGGAAGGCCGTTTGTTGATTTTTTAATTGAATGTTTCAAAGTCTGGCGATACTGGGGCGGGCATCTGTCAGAGCTTATGGTGGTGGGATCTCGAGTAGAGAAGTCCTGTAAGATCGGATGGGTGCTGTCACAGTCGCCAGACTAGGGGGGTAAGAACCCACAATTTTGGTAGAGTGTTCAGGGGGGTTGCGGTGCCATATCCTCACTGATCCTCTTAGGGTTTAGGCAATAAGAGTTTGAACGCTTCGGCTTTCAACCTCTTATTGGGGGGGGTATTGTAACGGTACAGAATTGTAGGCTACCACAGTTTTAATTTTATTTTATATTAATTCAGTTCAATTTTCAAATTGTTAACTTTCACCTGTGAGCTACCCCAGTTTAATTTTATATTAATACAAATCACCCATTCAATCACTTTCAAAGTGCCAGACTTCACCTGTGAGGAGCCTCCAGTACAGCAATGCACATTGTTAGCCAAAACAATTGCCAGACGTATTGCGCAACCGCCCAGTAAGCAGGCTTTTTGTGAAACACAGTCTGCAGATTGTCACCACAGAAGCAACAACAGACAGTAAAGAGCAGCATACAGTTGTTCAGTAAAATCATTGGCCTCGGGTGTGTAAGATAGGCCGAAGTTAAGGCCGGCCTATCCAATCAAATAACTAATTAAAACATCTTTTAATAACTATTAAAAGTGCAAACAATGCAGCGGATTTAAGTGTGTGACTTAATATTAACATGGGGAATCAGTGAATTCAAATCAGTGAAAATATAATACAACACAGTAAACTCAGTGCAACTAGGGGCGTGCGTGCACCAGAAACAAGAAAGTGGTCAACGAGACAGGGCAACAAACTATACGGACATACACGGTGAATGGGTAACTAACAACCCTAAATATACCTATTTAAATCAGTTCAAAACAAATGATGATAACTTATTTAATATAATATAAATAATCGAGATCTCTAAGGGAAAGGATTTTGTAAAAGTAAATAGCAAGGGGAAAAGGGAATTAAAATATACATACTGGTTCATAATAATTTGGCATAGTCTAGTTGATCATTCACTGTTTATTAGTTGTTAATTCACAAATACAAAATTTCAGTAAAATTCAGACTTTATTTCATATAAACCATGTGTAGAGAGTAAGTTATTACGCCTGTTTAACATTTCCTATTCTGTGCTGAAAACCTCGTCTAACGTTCTTTGGGATTTTTCTGATATTTAAGGGTAGTCAGATAGCGGAATTTTTATAAGGGCAAGAGTGTTCAAAGTTTACATGTAAAACTAAAAAACATGTTGGTTTCGATATTAAACCTCAAAATATCGTGGCGACCTGGGTAATGAAATAAGGTAAGTTTTACGGGGACTATGACAGTAAGTAAAATTCTGGCAGCGGTGAGTATTGTTTTATGATGAGTGTAGTATTATAAAAAGTAGAAGGCGAGGACCTTCACAACCGTGGGAGCGTGCCAGAGCTATTTTCATAGATATTGAGTGCAAATGTTGTAAGGGTAATTTGTTCTTTAAAATTAAGTATAAGGTACGACTTTCTTGATTCCGAACCGGCTGGTTCAGATGTCTTCTGAGTATTACTGGGGGTTTCATATTTAATTATTTTCCTGTATTTAAGGGCTGGGGTTTTGTTTTCATGCTGTTTCCGGGTGTTAATTTCTAAATAGGTTTTCTAGGCACAAGTTAGGCACCTGTTGGTGCCGTTTCATGCAGGTTTCCTACTGGTCAGACCTTGTCAGGTCAGGCCTATTCTGGCACACTCCTACAGCTGCTAGTATACAACATGCTATTTTATATGCACAGATGGCTGATATTCAGTTTAATATTTTTTTAGGCCTATATATATATTTAATATTCTGAGATTATAAAATTTATACAGGCGGTACTTGTTATTGTAACTTAGGTGTTCTGGCTTTTGCTTGCTAAACAGGTCTTGTTAATTTTGCTTATTATCAAACCATTATGATTAAAGAATGAATTCTTTCTAAACATGTAACCTTTTTCGGACAAATGTCCTGTGCATTATATGAATCCATTAGTTTTACATTTTGCCTGTCATTATAGCAAGTCTAACTTATCCTTATATTTCATTACAAATTAAATATATATATATATATATTATTATTTTATTAACAATGCTAAGTATTGTTATTCCATTATTATTACTTATTGCAAATGTTGTCTCAAGCTATAAGTATATCTGTATCTGACAGAAGTGTTACTGTTCTTAGTCTGTCTGCTGACATTATAAAAATGTAAAAGGGGTTGCTGTTATGATCGATTCAGATTTGCTTTAAATTTTTTACACTCTTATAAAATTAAAGATTTTACAACTTTATAAAATTTATACAGGCTGTGTTGGCACCTTAAGTTATAATTGTAGTTTCTTGTCATTATGGCAAGTCCAGATTTTCTCTACCTTCATGTATCCATTTGATAAAATATGCAGGCGGTGCGCCAGGCTTTATAATTGTAATTTGTCTGTGATTATGTGATGTATAGGTATATGTGTTATATTATGTGTTTGAATTATGTGTTAAAATAATGAACAAGATTGATATATATATATATATATATATATATATATATATATATGTTGGTGAATTATGTGAAGGAATGATATTTACATGTTATAATTGAAATTGATTTATTGAAATATTCAATTAAAATTGAAATCGAGACTATTGTTATAATTGAACTTACAGGTGATATTGAAATTTTTCTGGATTATGATGTATTAAACAAATAATGGGAATTATAATTAAAATATATATATATATATGTAACATGGATTATAGAAATTAAGAATTTAATAAAAGATTGTTATTGCTGTTTACCGACAGAGTTTTAATTGCAAGTCCCGTCTCACTGGACCCAGCGCATTTTTGCTTCTCTAGGCCTTCCGCCTAGTTTTAAATAACTAGTGGCCCCTCTTAAAAAAAAAAAACAAACAAAAAATTGTTTTTTTTTATAAAGCATAAAAATAGAAAGAGGGGTTACAGATAAAGGAAATAATTCAGAGAAATATATATTGAGTAAGAGAGTATTATGCTACAAAGTAGCTAATGGAAAATCCTTGAGAATAATTGCCCTGGATATTATTAAACCAATGCTTATGGAATACTACCACTCATCCACCATTGGAGCACATATGGGAATAAATAAAACTACACATCGTATCCGAAAAGAATATCACTGGGAAAATATGAACAGCGAGATAGCTAAATTCGTAAAACAGTGTAAGCTGTGTGCACTGAGCAAGCCAGCGAGAAACAGCCACATAGGTAAATTAATCTCGGAGACTCCCACGACACCCTTTTCTAAAATTTACTTAGACTTTTCTGGCCCCTACCCACGTTCAAAATCAGGTAACACCATGCTACTCATTTGCGTAGATTCATTTACCAAATTCGTCTGGATGTATCCCATGCGACGAGCGTTAGCATCTACCACAGTGAAGATTTTGCAAGATAGGTTATTTAAAGACTTCGGTACACCAGTACATCTAGTGTCAGGTAATGGACCCCAGTTTAAGTCCAAAGAATTCAAGGATATGTGTTTCAGACTAGGCATAGACCACATTACCGTTACTGAGTATCGTCCACAAGGTAATATAGCTGAATGGTATTTGCGAAACCTAAAATCCGCTTTAATAGCCTACCATGCAAACGACCAAACATCTTGGGACCAGAACCTATCCTGGATACAATTTGCCTCCAACTCAGCATATCATGAAGGACATAAATCGACATAAATCGGTTGTATAAATATGAACCAAATCACCCATTATCCACCAAGTGGAAATTACATGAATTGCTACCCCGCGAAGTCAGTGGTAAAAATATAAAAAAGATATGGAACGAAGCTCGCGCTAACTTAAGAGTGAACTTGAGAAAATCGCGAAAATATCATGAGCGGGATAGTAAGGAAATAAAGTATCAAGTCGGAGACTTAGTGATGTACAAAACTCACCCGACGAGTAGTGCAGTTGATAAGACCACCTCCAAATTATCTTACCGATGGTGTGGCCCTTAAAAAATTTACAGATACTTAACTCCCGTAACCGCAGCACTGTATGAACCCACTACGAATAATTATGTATGTAGAAGTCATGTTTCCCAGATAAAATATTATCACGGAAATAAACATGGTAGTGAGCAAGAAAAGAAACGAAGTAGAGAAGGATAGATGTATTAAAACGTATATTTGCTATATTGTAATTGAGTCACTACTTAATTACCAAATCGTATAAATAGGAATGAGGCCTGATCAACCTTAGATCCTGTTCAACGAGAAAGAATAAGCAAAGTGAGAAGTCAGCTGACACAAAATATAAGTAACGTTACATTACAAGTACTTTACCAGTACTTTAATAAAATGATTCGTCAACTACGATTCAATGAAACCCTTGAAAGAGAAAAAGCAAACACAGTATGGATGTGAAACATACTCTGTGAAGAGTAACTCCATGAAAAGAGTAGCAAAAAGCTAAACAGAAAAAACCGGGAGTAGTCTTAAGTAGTAGAATTAAGATGAATTTTGTGTATTCTATATATTTTATGAACTTTGATTTTTTATGTATTGTAAGTATTTTAAACATATTTAAAATGACATGCTACACGTGGTGCACCGTGTTCGTGTAATAGAACGTCTTTATATGTTTTAATATATTTTTGTGTTTATTTATTATGTGTTTGTTTTATGTGGATTTTTTTATTGTTTAACGAGCTCCTCTCGGCGTGATGGTCTGAGGATGGGCCACATGGCCTGAAACGTGTAACCAAATACAAATTACGCTCGACGTCACTGGACGGAAATTAAGGTAAATTATATATTTTAAGTATTAGTTAATATGGTATTGTATCTCTTGTTAATAGTAAATAGTAAATTGAGAGTGATTCATGTACCTCACGAGGAAATTGCTTAAAGAGACAAAGGAATTTCACACGGAAATTCCGAGCTAACTCCCAGTGCAATTCCAATATATTTCCCCGTTGAAAACACATCGGTCCCTGACACTGTGTCTTCTTTAAGTGGAAGAGTATGTGACGATTTAAGATGCCTAAATCCCGCAATAAAAAAAAAAAAGAAAAATTTTAAAAATTATAATACTAAAAGAATTTAATAAGGTACTTATGAACCCTTTCTCCATGCCCCAAACCGGTAGTAACATGCCGATTTGCCAATGTATCAGTTAATAAAATTAAATGTAAGAAACCCAATAAATCTATAACGACCTCGCGTTACATAAAAGAGAAATAAAGGTATAGAGTGATGTAAGTAAATTGTAAGCAAATTAAAGGAAAATAATTAATAATAATTGAGAACTACTTTTCGCAGACAGCCCCATACCCCTATAGTTAGTTAGTTCAGTTGACTCAGAGACTCCGCTGCTGATACAGCGTACAGAAAGTTATGTTGACAATATAAAACATGTAGACTAGGTAAAGCTTGTGTAATTGCCGAATGATGTAAATCTTGTAAATGACATGAGTGTGCGACGATGACATCTCTATAATTAAATAACATCACCTAAATGTGATGTTAAACTTTTAGAATGTAACTGTTAAACATAAGCAGTATGTGCAGTACAACAATGTGAACACCAGTGAAAGTTACCACCAAAAAACAGACCACAAGAATCTACAGAAGAGACAGACTACTGAGCTTTAAAAATGACACCATACTTCACCAACACACGATAGACAGAAGATCTCCCAGACACCCTGCACAACAGACAGAAAGCGCCGATTCGCCGAGGACGTTACACACAGGTAACATGGAAGTTCTACTTCCGTGGTTCAGAACTTAACTTAAACTAATATATGTGAAAGACCCTTAAATAACAAAATAAGAGTAAAATAAAACACAAAAGATTGACCTAATTACCATAACATTGTAATTTCATGATATGTATTAAGATGTGTTAAATTTAATGAATTTAATGAGTATAACACTCTAAAGTTAAATAAGCCCATTCTTCAGATGGCACAAAATAAAGATTATTATTTGTAATATCATATACAGGAACAAACCACTCGGATCCGAGGGTAGTACAAGTTATGTTCACCCATGACTTACACTAATTTCAATTGTACGTAATGTGCAAATATTTTTGTCTTTAGTATACACACTACTAATTTTCTACCATGATGTTAAAACCAGTATGTAGTAAAGAGATGTCATGGTCCAAAAAGGTGAGTGAATAAATCTACAAACCCCTGTCTAAATCCCTGAATTCACGGGATCCTATTTAGCTTTTGTTTATATGTAAGTTAATTATGAGTTTGTTAATATTATGGCAGCCTGTTTAATTGACCTGAGCCAATTAACCAGGTTCCCGATATTATAATGTGGAGACGTTATAGAATGCTAGAAGTCAGCACCAACATTGCACAGTATTTATTCAGAATTAGACATGTTTTTTTAATAGGTCACAGTAAACAGCAAAATTTATAATTGAGCCTCATGGTATGAATTCCACCAACAGTATATTCACATATGGGATTGTTGAAGCAAGTTCAATTCAGAAGTAATACTAAATAAATCATGAACACCACACTCCTATGATACCAAGTATAAATCATAAAACCGGTGTTCACAATAATCAGACCATTCTGCAAACCAATTGATTTACTGGATAAACTATAAGATAAACTGATGAGTAGTTTTCCAATACATGAAGACACTGTTCATGCACAAGTATGCATGTGTTAAGATGCACAAGACATTTGCATAAAAAGAACTCATTTAACAGACACCATTGTACTTCACTAAACTTGTAGAGCATACAATTCTGAATTGATACAGTGTACCCATAAAATGTAATTTACTATTATGGGTAAAACGTTTCCCTATAACAGTGTTTTCATAAAATCTGAAATAAATTTATTAGGAAGGCCTGTGCAACATTTTCATACCTACATTTTTTAATAAAATGTATGTAATATGTCACTGGAAAATGATGTCATGAGAACATATTTCAGAAAACATTGTAAACAGCAAAACTTTGAATATACTGAAACCAAAAGAAATCTAAAGTTTTAAGAAAATAGAGAAAAGAGAGATGTGGTTTGTGAAGCCAAAATAAACATGTATGTTGAACATGAAAGTAGTGTGCTCCACACTAAGTTTTTCATTTCTTAAAAGATTCTATGTTTATTAAAGTTTTTGATAACAGTGACATTTCATCCTTCATTAATACATGTTTATGCCCCAGATAACACAGATGATTGTTTCATATATATGAAGACTAATTTTTCCCAGCAATTTAAATCATAATTTTGCTCCTACTTTTCATTTGTGACTACATAGCCCTTGGTGAATACAAATTTCATTATTTTATTTACACCTGGAGTCACCTTGCATTATGTACATAAAAATACGAGGGGGGACCCAAAAGAAACGAGAATTTTTCTCTGGTAGCTGGTAGAACGCTAGTTCCGACTTCTCCCGCTAGGTGCCTTCACTAGACACCATTTTGTATCAGTTGCCCTAGCGGCATTGTTGTGGAAACATTAGCGCGGTCAGTGTGACTATTTTTTGTAAGCGCTGTTTCACGTTTTCGGCGATTTGTCAATGGCAGACATTAAATACCAACGTTCTAACATCAGGTTCTGTTTCCTGTTAGGGAAATCAGCAGCAGAAACTGTCGCATGCTTCGGACGGCTTATGGGGAGGAAGCTTTGAGCCAGGCAAGGATTTACGAGTGGTTTTCTCGTTTTAAAAGTGGTCAAATGTCAATTGAAGACGAACCACGACCGGGACGTCCCTCGACTTCCAAAACGGGCAAAAACATTAAAAAAATCCGTGTTGCGATCATGTTTGATCGTCATAGAACAATCGATGAATTGGAGGAAATGACTGGAATATCCTGGAGTTCATGCCAACGAATTTTGACTGAAGATCTGAAGATGAAACGTGTTGCAGCAAAATTCGTTCTGCGTGTGCTTTCTTGTCAGCTCAAAATCCTTGCTTGGCTCAAAGCTTCCTCCCAATAAGCCATCTGAATCATTGCGACAGTTTCTGCTGCTGATTTCCCTAACAGGAACCAGAACCTTATGTTAGCACGTTGGTATTTAATGTCTGCCATTGACAAATCGCCGAAAACGTGAAACAGCGCTTACAAAAAATAATCACACTGACCGCGCTAATGTTTCCACAACAATGCCGTTAGGGCAACTGATACAAAATGGTGTCTAGTGAAGGCACCTAGCGGGAGAAGTCGGAACTAGCGTTCTACCAACTGCCAGAGAAAAATTCTCGTTACTTTTGGGTCCCCCCTCGTATATAACTAAACCTCCATTATATTCTCAGTAAAATAATGAATGCTTGTTTATAGCGATCAAAAATTTTAATTTCATAATTTTATGATCGAGAAGTACGTTTGCACAGGTCAAGTCACCAACCCAAGCCAGAGCAATAAATAAGAACAATTTAACAACACGTCAACCCAACGCCAGCTACAAGACAATGAGAGAACGCCTAACATAACACAACAAAAGGGAAATAGGATCGACTGTGACAGACCAAGCTCAGCTCAGATTTACAACACCACAACAAACTCTGAACAAAACCGGAGTCTAGTGGCACGGATACGTAGAAATTGAAGCGAGCACATGCTGTAGGGTTAAATTGGAGCGTGCGAGCCTTTACGAAAAGGATACTCACTCACAAAGGATTAGAAAGGTTTTATCCAGTATGAAGACAAAACAACGTACACCAAAAGAATACAGTCAAGGGTGTCACACAGCATGAGGCAACGTTAGGATGATAACCGATATTTATGATGACAGACCATAGAGGCATCTTGGGGTGACGACGAGCAAGAAACTGTTAACTGACAGAAAAAAGACAAAGGGAAGTCAAACAATGAACGAAGCGCTACGTATTGTTAGTAAGGGAATAACAGCAGACCTTGGGAGAGTCACAAGAACAAAGGTTTGATGGACAGGCAAGCAATTACTCTACATTCTAAGAAGTAGTGCGAACCCCTTTCGCCATGTACTTTAGGGGAGGTTCGATAACCAACCAGAGACTAGCATCTTCCAAAGAAGCAGGTGGAGAGGATTGTCGTCATGGTGACAACCAGAACAGCGAATCAGGGTGCCGAGAAACACAGATGTCCAGAGTGGAAGGAAATATTAGACCTATCGAGGATGACCAGAGGTGTGTTCGACAGAAAGTTGCATTCTGGTAGAAGACGCTTAATAAAAACTGTTTACAAGGTACGCGAGCCCTCAGTAATTCATCAGTAATTTCTCAGTCTCTCGGTATTACTCAGTTATTCAAAAGTCAGTCAGTTACACAGTTTCCTCGGTTACTCAATAGTTCTCAGACAGTCATGCGGTTTTTCAATCAGTTAATCGTATTTCACTAAGTTACAGAAGTCTACCGCAGTAATGCGAAGTGTGAAGTGATATAAGTATCGCTAGAATCTGAATTTGGTACTTTAAACTTTAAGAGCATTCCGACATGCAAATTAAACATTAATAAGTGAGCGAACGACCCGATATTAGAACTTAGGCGCGACAATTACGAACACAGTGATCGATATCGGAACACACTATGATTTAGGTATCACTACCTCAGTCGTGCGAACTCAGAAACAATAAGTGACTTAGCGATCATAACACTCGTGCTTAATATTGCACACAGTCATGATACAACTAAATTAAACATATATAAAACACGAAGCAGTTCAACAACAGACAATTATCTGTATACAACTACTAATAATGAATACACGTATGCAACACAAGACTCTATAAACTTTCATTATTAACAACAACACCAACGGGAGTGAATCTTACCCGCGAGTACAAAGTGATGACAACACAAAATCTATGGAACTTCTACTTACATGGATCATCAGTGAACAGGGATTCTCACCGATGGAATTATGGATATTCACTATCTCAAGTAAAATCCTCATGTTATTAATATTATAATAAAAACTACTGCTCTGTCTCTTTTCAAAGAAACCACACTTTGAGAATTTAACAATTACTATGATAATATTAAACATAAAAAGCTATTCATCTGAATCAAAATGAACGCATTAGTGTTGGGTAAATAATATTTGATGTCTATGTTTATGTATGTCAATTGTATTGTATGTTATGTTTTACAGCAAGCGACGAAACGGATATATATTGTCATTTATATTCATGTATGTTTTCTTAACTGTATTTACAGGTCATAATTTATATTTATGTCTCAAAGGTTTATTTGAATGATGTTTAATAAATAAGTATTTATTTGTTAAGTATTCATGCGTTCATTATTGTCACTACCTCAGTAACGAAACACTAATGTTAATTAAATTATTTGTAATAAATTTTCTAATATCATTTAAACAACACTAAAGAGTCTCAGTGATTATGCTAATCGTTAATGAATACAGTTAATTATATCAGAGTAATTAATATATTCACATAAATAAAGCAATTTTGACACATTTAATCTAATTGGATAATTGATTAATTGGATTTTCATAAATTAGCACAATTGCACATTGTAGAAATGGCTCCCAAAGAACGTGGGGCTCCACAAATTTAAATTAGAGTAAATCTGTTCATTGTAGAAACGGCGCCCATCGCATGGCAAAAGAGCAGGCAGTAGTAAATAAGTAGATTTACATATTAGTTATTAGAATAAGATTTATATGTGTAAGGCTAGTTTGACTGGATACTAATGCGAAGTAAGGCGGCAAAAATGACTAGCAGTTCTGATAGTATGAACTTTGAGGTCAACAACCAACAAGGTGTACCTGATAACCCTGATAACGAAGACGAAGACTCACTGATTGAGTCATAAATGACTGAGGAGACGTCAAACGTCAGAGTGGGGGGACAGGAATCCCAACCACAAGAAGAGGTGACATTGCGTTCACTAATGGACTTCATGAATGAGAAATTCGAGAAGCAGAATGAGAAGTTTGACAAACAGAATGAGAAGTTTGACAAACTAGAAGAAAACAACAAGCTACTCAACGAGAAGCTAGACAAACATAAGTAAGAATTGACACAACAGATGACCGAGCAGTTCACGCTGTTTCGCACAGAAATACGTGAATATAGGAGTACCTGGAACGACAACAGAAGCGAAGTCCAGAAGAAACAGGAAGAAGATGGGAATAAGAATTACGAAGATATACGGGAAGCACGAGAGACTGATAACATTATTGATTTCACAGATGTGTCAACTACCAAGAAATTAGCAACTGTGGGATCTAATGTAAGTGTCAGTAGCAACCTAAGAAGCAAACGGATCAAGAAGAGAAATGACTTTGTTTCTTTGCATCTGACGATGTCAGAAGATGATTATTCTGATATGGTTAAAGATAGTAGAAGTGTAATATCATCAATTGGAGTGCGCAAAAAGCACAAATTAAGCAACACAAGGATAGATGCTACATCAGTGAGACCAACGATGAAGTATCCAGCTTGTGGAACAGACACACATCGACTAAGTAGTCGAGCTGCATCAGTGAAAAGCATGAAAAGGAAGTTCAATATTAAAATGAACACTGCATGTTATGAAACTGAATGCAAATTTAAGCAAGCTATGGATGATGTGAAGCAGAAAGACCTACCAGATCCGTATGCATACTAGTCCTGGACAAGGAATGTTATGAGAAAGAGGAAAAGAATGAAATTTACTGGACAATTCAAGCGTATTGTAAAAAGTGGTACCAGTACGGAAAGAAGATTCCAAGCGCTCGAGGTGAGATTTCTTAGGAATCTAGAAAACAAGATATTATTACGTGAACACACGGACAAGAAATGAAAGTCAACGAACGCATTTGTAAGAAGGTCTGGAAAAAACGACAAAAGCAACTCAACGCGTACATGCCTGGGGAAAGTTGTCGGAAGGGACGGTGTGACATACTTTTTACCCACCCTCAGAGAGAGAGAAAGAGACAAGTCATAAATCTTGGAGGTGTGAAGTGCAGGACGCATTGTACCAGCGTAACGGGGACAAACGGCCGACCGTGGGGTAAATGTGTGACGAAAACCACAAGGTCAGTACCCTTACTGTTTACTAACAAAATGCGTAGTAACGACACTGAATCAACAAGACATACTAATATGTCTCCACAAATAGAAATTTAAGAGTAAATAAATGAAACATATTATGGAAGACGATCTTAAGAATGTCTGAAAATTTAATAATTACGTTAGATAATATTGAGTAAAATACATTAAATAAGATTGGTTGTGTGAGAATGCATTAACCGAAGGAGATAAATGGACATATAGGGCCGAAAACGTGTATAAAGATGTTACAAGAACATTTTACACTTGATCGGATGCTGAAGAAAGTGAAAGCGTACATTCAAACATGTGATACGTGTCAGAAGAGCAAGGACACTAACAACAAGATACTGTTTGGAGGGACCAGGGCTGTGATACCCACAGCAAGAGGAGATCTCGCAAGTGCAGACTACTATGGACCCCTACCAACGGGAGCAGGTGTTGTCAAGTATCTACTTGTAATGGTAGACAATTTTACAAAATTCGTCAAGTTGTTTACGCTGCGGAGAGCGACAACTACTATAACGCTACGGAGAATAAAAGATTACTGTGAGGAGTACGGACGACCAAAGGTCATTATGACTGATAATGGGACTCAGTTCACATCCAAGAAATGGGTCAATGGACTCAAGGAATTAAACATACAACCAAAGTATACAGCAATACGGAATCCTTGTGCCAACCTAGCTGAGAGGATCAACCGTCAGCTTGGAAATCTATTTCGAATTTTGGTACATGACCAACACAGCAAGTGGTCACGGTACATAAGAATGATCGAAACATGCATAAATGAAGTGTACCATGAGACGATTGAAATAACCCCTCATGAAGCGCACTTAGGCAAGAGACAGACTTGTGCATGGGAGAAATGGTTAGATAAGGATGTTATCGATGTTAAGGGAAGCACAAACAGCAACATATTCGTGAAGATTAAAGAAAAAAGAGAGAAGCATGCAAAGCGCAGCAACGAAAATAAAAGGATCACGAAATTCGCAATTGAAGATAAAGTACTGATAATGACCTATCATCAATCGGATGCTGCAATGAAGAAAATTGATAAATTTTTTGAACTGTATGCAGGACCGTACAAAATTAACCGAATCCTCAGAGATGCTATGTACGAACTTGTTGACTGCAACAACGACAACAAAGTACGGGGAAAATTCAACATACGGCAGATCAAGAAATACTACGAACAGGCGGAGGAGATACAAGTTATGTAGGGATGTGAAGTGACATCAGCAGGTAGTTGACTGTGGGGAGGGGAGCACACGCATTAGGTGATTGTCCCGCGAAGCCAGTCCAACTAGCTAGATAATAAGATGTGTGACATAGTAACATATATAATTTAAAATTCACGTGATTTCTTAGATCACAATGTATATAATTAATGACACTAATTAAATGTCAAGTGACTAGTATTTATGAAACATTTCGATAGCACATACCGTGAATATAAGACACTTATGGTGCGAAACTTTAATCGAATGTGCAGCAATAAATTGCTGAGAAAGCACAGTGAGAACGTGAATGGACATATAAAACAAACAAGTAGTGTGTAATGGTACAGACCTATAGGGTTTTGGAAATTAAATCCTTTCAATATTATTTGCAACCAAATACGTGTGGTGAATAGACTGTAGCATCGAGACGGGTGTGAATTGGCGTTGGTATGCTTAGATTGCAAGGAGGGCGCGCCCGCGCTCTCAACCGCGCACCCAGTCGGCCAAGTTTCTCACGCTAATGGCACGTTTCAGAAATACCTTCGCGCAGTGTGCACAGAAAACAACGTCTGTTGCATCCCAGCAAGTGAACCGCGCAGTTCTCAGTAAAAGGCCTGCAGGCCAAAACTTATTAAAACTTCCAAAATATGGACTAGAGAGTGATACGAATAAAAGTAGAAGCAGTGCAATGAAGTAATAATTTGAAACGCTGATTATTTTGGACCGAATATAGTGAAAGTGTAAAGTGAGACGAGACTAAAGTTTAATTACAAAATTTTTTTTTACGAAACAATAAGCCATCAAAAAGACAGAACTACAACCTTTGGCGTCCGGATACACATTAAGGAAGTAGCCACACGTAAATCCATTTTAATTGATCATAACATTTTTTTGTGAGCTCATTAACATAAATGGGGTGTAACGGAATGAGTGTGTGTGTGAGCAAGACGCTGGGTTGTCTTTAATTAATTCATTAATATTATAATCTAGATATAAGAAATAAAATGTTAAAATTTGTTGTTGGTAAAAAGGGGCTTCACCTCAATACTGAATACAGTTAATTTAAATGTTGGAGAATCGAGTGAGAAGTCATAATTGTAGTTGATTAGAAAGAAAGGAGAACAGAGAATGTCACAACCTAAAACAATAAATTAATACTTTATTTCACTTGATATATGTGTGTTAGAATAATCATTTCAAGTACCTAATTTCATTTTCTGTGCTGGTAAATTCGCTATACGAAATAGGATTACACCACTAGACGATCTGGCCAGAGAGTGACAAATAGAAGGTAAGTGGGAGTTTAAGATCATTTTGTAATTAATTAAATTATATAAAACATGACAAGTGTAGAATCAATTATTCAAATATAAGGTTGAACATTCGAAACTTTATAAAGCAAAGTTATCAATGATTACAATGATATGAAATGAACCCTTAGTTGTTCATAGAGTATGTATATATTTTGTCAATTAATATAAACAATGATAATGTGTATTGTATGTAATGTTTAATGATGATTAGTGATTCTATATGATTATATGTGTTAATCTGTTTATAAATTATAGTTTTGAAACACTTGAAATAAGTTAAAATTATTATTTATTGTAGTATGATCAACACCATACATGATTAATTGCATGTAATGTTAAGAGATCATTATCTCATTTATTATGTTGTAAATGTATAACATACAGTAGGTATCCTCATTTATTATTATAAAACAATCTTATATGAGTTATTTACACATGTATCATATGTAAAATGCGTTCATTCTTACTCAGATGCATGGCAATAAATTCCTATAGTCAATTAATACCAACTGATAGGGAATATCTATTAGTATGCGCCAGACAAAGGAAATTAGGTTAAATGACCGTGACCTTTCCCAAAGAAGACGCCCACAACATGGACAGAGCGCGGAAATTGGATTAGATTGTCTCCTGAGAACCCGACATCCAATCAAATTTGGGGACGCTATAGCGATCAAAAATTTTAATTTCATAATTTTATGATCGAGAAGTACGTTTGCACAGGTCAAGTCACCAACCCAGGCCAGAGCAATAAATAAGAACAATTTAACAACACGTCAACCCGACGCCAGCTACAAGACAATAAGAGAACGCCTAACATAACACAACAAAAGGGAAATAGGATCGACTGTGACAGACCAAGCTCAGCTCAGATTTACAACACCACAACAAACTCTGAACAAAACCAGAGTCTAGTGGCACGGATACGTAGAAATTGAAGCGAGCACATGCTGTAGGGTTAAATTGGAGCATGCGAGCCTTTACGAAAAGGATACTCACTCACAAAGGATTAGAAAGGTTTTATCCAGTATGAAGACAAAACAACGTACACCAAAAGAATACAGTCAAGGGTGTCACACAGCATGAGGCAACGTTAGGATGATAACCGATATTTATGATGACAGACCATAGAGGCATCTTGGGGTGACGACGAGCAAGAAACTGTTAATTGACAGAAAAAAGACAAAGGGAAGTCAAACAATGAACGAGGCGCTACGTATTGTTAGCAAGGGAATAACAGCAGACCTTGGGAGAGTCACAAGAACAAAGGTTTGATGGACAGGCAAGCAATTACTCTACATTCTAAGAAGTAGTGCGAACCCCTTTCGCCATGTACTTTAGGGGAGGTTCGATAACCAACCAGAGTCTAGCATCTTCCAAAGAAGCAGGTGGAGAGGATTGTCGTCATGGTGACAACCAGAACAGCGAATCAGGGTGCCGAGAAACACAGATGTCCAGAGTGGAAGGAAATATTAGACCTATCGAGGATGACCAGAGGCGTGTTCGACAGAAAGTTGCATTCTGGTAGAAGACGCTTAATAAAAACTTTTTACAAGGTACGCGAGCCCTCAGTAATTCATCAGTAATTTCTCAGTCTCTCGGTATTACTCAGTTATTCAAAAGTCAGTCAGTTACACAGTTTCCTCGGTTACTCAATAGTTCTCAGACAGTCATGTGGTTTTTCAATCAGTTAATCGTATTTCACTAAGTTACAGAAGTCTACCGCAGTAATGCGAAGTGTGAAGTGATATAAGTATCGCTAGAATCTGAATTTGGTACTTTAAACTTTAAGAGCATTCCGACATGCAAATTAAACATTAATAAGTGAGCGAACGACCCGATATTAGAACTTAGGCGCGACAATTACGAACACAGTGATCGATATCGGAACACACTATGATTTAGGTATCACTACCACAGTCGTGCGAACTCAGAAACAATAAGTGACTTAGCGATCATAACACTCGTGCTTAATATTGCACACAGTCATGATACAACTAAATTAAACATATATAAAACATGAAGCAGTTCAACGACAGACAATTATCTGTATACAACTACTAATAATGAATACACGTATGCAACACAAGACTCTATAAACTTTCATTATTAACAACAACACCAACGGGAGTGAATCTTACCCGCGAGTGCAAAGTGATGACAACACAAAATCTACGGAACTTCTACTTACATGGATCATCAGTGAACATGGATTATCACCGATGGAATTATGGATATTCACTATCTCAAGTAAAATCCTCATGTTATTAATATTATAATAAAAACTACTGCTCTGTCTCTTTTCAAATAAACCACGCTTTGAGAATTTAACAATTACTATGATAATATTAAACATAAAAAGCTATTCATCTGAGGCAAAATGAACGCATTAGTGTAGGATAAATAATATTTGATGTCTATGTTTATGTATGTCAATTGTATTGTATGTTATGTTTTACAGCAAGCGACGAAACGGATATATATTGTCATTTATATTCATGTATGTTTTCTTAACTGTATTTACAGGTCATAATTTATATTTATGTCTCAAAGGTTTATTTGAATGATGTTTAATAAATAAGTATTTATTTGTTAAGTATTCATGCGTTCATTATTGTCACTACCTCAGTAATGAAACACTAACGTTAATTAAATTATTTGTAATAAATTTTCTAATATCATTTAAACAACACTAAAGAGTCTCAGTGATTATGCTAATCGTAAATGAATACAGTTAATTATATCAGAGTAATTAATATATTCACGTAAATAAAGCAATTTTGACACATTTTATCTAATAGGATAATTGTTTAATTGGATTTGCATAAATTAGCATAATTGCACATTGTATGTTTTTGACTTTACAGTATTAACGTTAAATGTATTCAGTTTTTAACACTTGACTAAAATTCTTTCTTGTACTTTGTTTTAAGAGTTTTTTAATCTGACTGTGGTAATGAATACCAGAATCAGAAACAATGGCAGTATACAATAATTGTGTACAGGAAACTGGACTGAAAAGGGAAACCGAGGGGCGACAGACAATGAAGATATTAAATACAGTGAAAATAGTATGGCTAGAAACAAAGTTTGCAAACTTTATGACGTTATGTTGGAAAATCATATGGAGACAAGAAGAAAGCTGGCTCTGGAAAAAGACTTGTTATCACTAACCTTCTTGATTTGTCTATCAGTATCACAAAAAAAATTCTTGAATTTTGTTGTTCATGGCATGTCAAGAGTATCAATAATGATATGTATGGACTTTCTAATATGGAATACTAATACAGTGGAACACGTTTAATACGAAAACGGTTAACACGAAATGTGACTCAGGTCCTGATCGCTGTATGTATTTTTCAGTTACAGTTTGTACAGTTAACACGAAGGTTTAACCTACGAAATATCGCTTAACACGAAATTTTTGCTGGCTTTCCATTAGCTGCATAATAAATAAATCCATACATGCACGCCCTGAAAAGTGTTTACAATGTCCCAATATAAAGGAATCTGTGCTACCTGTAGGTGTAAAGAATAAACAGCTGCTTAGTATGTTACGTCTTTATACCTGCTATTGTATACAGTACGGTACCAAGTTGTTTACCTCCATACCAAATGTGTTGTTCATTGTCCCCGAATACACTGCCATTCTGTTACATTACAGGGTGCATTTTGTTGCGAAGTTAGAGAGTTCAGTCTACTTACAGTATTCTGTGCGTGTGGTGTTTGCAGTACGGTACGGATAACATTTTTGTGAAAAAATTTACTTAGCTGTAAGATTTACAGTAGCTGTTTATGCCTTTATTTTTAGTCTTTTACGGTCTTCAGTACAGTAACGCCAAGTGATGTTTGGCCTACGTGTACACACAGGTGCTAAGTGAGGTTACGATTCTGTAAATTTCGTTTTTGGAGTGTCAAAGTGTAAAAAATGGAGAGGAAAGTGCGTAAACAAAATTCCATATCATCAAAAATGAAAATTGAACTCCTTCAAGCTGTTAACGGGAGTATTCTATCTAAAACAGAGATCTGTAAAAAATTTGGTATACCAAACTCGACGTTATCTACCATAATAAAAAACAGAGATAAAATTTTAGAGCTGTATGGTCGAGCAAGTTTGAACCAGATAAAAACGTTTCTGTAAGGCTAACCACGAAAACTTGAAGCTGCTCTTCTTGTCTGATTTAAGCAAGTGAGATCACAAGATGCTCCTATTTCTGGACCACTGCTAATGGAGAGAGCAAACGTTTTGCTAAACAGATGAACTTGGATTTCACTGCTAGTAGTGGCTGGCTAGAATGATTCAAAAAACAAAACGGTATAACATATAAAAACATCTGTGGCGAGTCAAGAGAGGTATCACAAGAAATGACATCATCTTGGTTGCAATATACGCTACCTGCAATCTTAAAAGACTACCCACGAAAAGATATTTTCAATGGGAATGAAACAGGACTATTTTTCCGTTGCATGCCCGATAAAACACTTTCATTTAAAGGTGAACAATGCTCTGGCGGTAAAAAGTCCAAAGAGAGAGTTGCAATGGTGATGGGTTGGATCAGAAAAACTTCCGTTACTTGTTATAGGTAAAAGTTTAAAGCCTTGCTATTTTAAAAATGTTAAAAAGTTACCAGTAGAATATACAGGTAACAAACGAGCATGGATGACGTCTACAATATTTACTGAATGGCTGTTTCATTAGAAAAACATTTTGCTTCTCAGAAGAGAAAATTTGTGCTAATTGTTGATAACTGTCCTGCCCACTGAGTGACGTAGAACTGACGGCAGTTAAATTTATTTTTCTACCGCAGAACACGACTAGTTAGCGATCATGGTATTATTCAGAATTTAAAATTTCAGTATAGAAAATTACTTCTACGGAAATACTTGGCCGGTATAGAGGCAAAAAACAATTTCTGTATAAATTTACTGGACGCTTGTAATTTGCTGCGAACAGCATGGAACCTCATGACACCTAAAACTATTGAAAATTATTTCACTCATGATCGATTCATTTTGAATTCAGAGATTAAACAAACCGAATGCGAAGAAAATGAAATTGGGCCTACCCTGTCTGAAATGTTTAATCGTGTATCGTCAAATGGTTCAGTTTCTCTACGTGTCCAGGAACGTAACTACGGCTCCCATATTAACAGACAGTGATATCGTAGAAATAGTGCAAGCTGAAAACTGTGAAAATGATGAGAGTGCTGATGAACTTGACACGGAAAGTGATATGACAGGAGTTCCTACCACTACCATTATACTTTCGCTGCTGAGAAGTGTTCGTCGATTTTTGGAAGCCAACTCGGAAGGTGAAATGTTTGAGCACGTCGATAAACTAGAACAATTTATTGAAAATAATGTCGTGCAGAATTCTGTATAAAAGAAAATAACGGATTATTTTAAAAAGAATTGAATATTGTCGCTACAATAACGTTACATTTAAAAAAAAAAATTAATTACTTTATAATAGTCCAGGAGGATAAATAAAATGTTCATATGTAAGTACCTTTTTACTTCCATATTCCTTAAGGAAATGGAATATGGTGATGGCAAAAAAAATCGTGTTCGAGATTATTGCAGATTCTGATTGTACTACACTCAAAACATGAAAAAAGTCATTTTTCGAAAAGTGTGTGTGTGTGTGTGTGTGTGTGTGTGTGTGTGTGTGTGTGTGTGTGTGTGTGTGTGTGTGTGGATTTTTTTCTATGGCAAATGATAACAGCCGCAAATTCAAACAGAATCAAATAATTTTTTGCATACAGCCCTGATTTGTAGAGTACTCACGACCTATTGTTTTTGGTGAAGATCGGTTGAGGGAAAGGGGTAGTTTACCTGCAACGGTTTTTTTATCAAGGGAAATTTACTTCCATATTCCTTAAGGAATGGAAGTATGGTGATGGCAAAAAAAATCGTGTTCGAGATTATTGCAGATTCTGATCCTACTACACTCAAAACATGAAAAAAAGTAGTTTTCCGAAAAGTGTCTGTGTGTTCTGTCTGTCTGTGTGTCTGTCTGTAGTTTTTTTTCTATGGCAAACGATAACTGCCGCAAATTCAAACAGAATCAAATAATTTTTTGCATACAGCCCTGATTTGTAGAGTACTCACGACCTATTGTTTTTGGTGAAGATCGGTTGAGGGAAAGGGGTAGTTTACCTGCAACGGTTTTTTTTTATCAAGGGAAATTTTTTTTTGGCAAACGATAACAGCCGCAAATTCAAACAGAATTAAATAATGTTTCGTATACAGCCCTGAATTGTAGAGTTTTCAAGACCTATTGTTTTTGGTGAAGATCGGTTCAGGGAAAGGGGTAGTTTACCTGTAACGTTTTATGTTTTAACAAGGGTATTTCCTATGGCAAACGATAACAGCCGCAAATTCAAACAGAATCAAACGATTATTTGCATACCGCCCTAAATTGTAGAGTTCTCAAGACCTATTGCTTTTGGTGAAGATCGGTTGAGGGAAAGGGGTAGTTTACCTGCAACGTTTTTTTAACAAGGGTATTTTCTATGGCAAACGATAACAGCCGCAAATTCAAACAGAACCAAATAATGTTTTGCATACAGCCCTGATTTGTAGAGTACTCAAGACCTATTGTTTTTGGTGAAGATCGGTTAAGGGGAAGGGGTAGTTTACCTGCAACGTTTTTTTATCAAGCGTATTTTCTATGGCAAACGATAACAGCCGCAAATTCAAACAGAATCAAATAATTTTTTGCATACATCCCTGAATTGTAGAGGTCTCAAGGACTTTCGATTTTGGTGAAGATCGGTTAAGGGGAAGGGGTAGTTTACCTGCAACCTTTTACGTTTTAACAAGAGTAAAGTACTTGACAATTTATTTAAACTTTTTGAAACAATGGTAATTGTTAAAAATAAAATAATTTTGTTGCCAGGCAATAAAATTAAAATTTTTTCATTTTAATGTAATATAATATTTTTCATTTAATACGGCAATAAAAAGGCAGGTAAGACACACACACACACACACACACACACACACACACACAATTCATGTTATTTCTGGCCTCACTCATGTTTATTTTCTTACGTTTGCACGCTTTTTAAATGGAAAGTGCCGAAACCCACACCAACATAACGCGTGCAAGCCGAAAAAATGGACATCAATTTGCTTACTGGCGAAGCTAGTAGTTAATGAATGGGTAGGCAAAAATCTTATCTTAAATTTTTTTTAAGGAATCACTAAAAGGACGGTGGGTCAAATCGGACGCTGAGGTAGAGTTTGCTGTAACCGAATGGTTCCACAAACAGCCGTAAGAATTTTACTAGCAGGGAATCTACAGGTTAGCGCAACAGTGGAACTCATGTCTTAATGTTATTGGAGACTTCTTTTAAAATCGCTGAATAAAAAATGCTTTACAGCTCTATACGTGTGTCTATTGAACAATCCTTGTATTAGTCATACACAATAATACAACTGATTGAACTTCAAATTTTTAAACTTGATTAGTTTCTATATATATGTTTAATGTTACAAATAATTCAAATAACAATCTTGATCATCTGTTAGTTCAGCGGAATAACAGTGACACTTTTAATAACCGCATAAAATAAACACTTAGAAACAACACAGGCACTTTAACTTAACTGTTTGGACCACAGAAGTGAGGCATGCCTCAACGCTCTATGTGTACAGCGCGGGACAATCCCCCCTCCCTACACTTCCCTATCACACCACTACATTGCTTACATACGATGTATACAAAAAACGCTGAGGCAAGTTCAGGTTGCCTCATTCGCTTTAAAAGAACTATGCCGAATCTCACCTGTCACCATCTAGCGGTCGCTCAATAAAGCACGTTTCGGTTTAATAAATTTGACAGTCGCAGTAACAATGTATAATCTTTACGTTATGTAGTTCATACGTATTTATAATTTTTATTCTACAGAATTTTTTAGGGTAGGCATTGCCTCAATTGCCTCCATGTAACTTCGCCACTGATATATATGTGTACAACGTTATCGGCAACAAAGAAGTAGTTTTTGTTAAAATTCCTTCCCGGGATATTTGGCCGTAGTCCAATGTTTTCTACAAAACCAGACATTTCAGCAATGCCATCGACTTCCATCATCAGTGAAAATCGAGTGCGATAACGTGAGGTGGTATACGTTAGTGACCACACAGTACTGTGGTTAAGGCTGAAGCAGTAAGTAGAAAGAAGTAGTTTCTATGGTAATATTTCATTTCGAAAATGATTTTAAATATAAATCTTAGAATATGGAAGTCATGTATGGTTCTCCATACCGATATTTTTTTTTTTGGCAAACGATAACAGCCGCAAATTCAAACAGAATCAAATAATGTTTCGCATACAGCCCTGAATTGTAGAGTTCTCAAGATCTATTATTTTTGGTGAAGATCGGTTAAGGGAAAGGGGTAGTTTACCAGCAACGTTTTATGTTTTAACAAGGGTATTTCCTATGGCAAACGATAACAGCCGCAAATTCAAACAGAATCAAAAGATTATTTGCATACAGCCCTAAATTGTAGAGTTCTCAAGACCTATTGTTTTTGGTGAAGATCGGTTAAGGGAAAGGGGTAGTTTACCTGCAACATTTTTTTAACAAGGGTATTTTCTATGGCAAACGATAACAGCCGCAAATTCAAACAGAATCAAATAATTTTTTGCATACGTCCCTGAATTGTAGAGATCTCAAGGATTTTCGATTTTGGTGAAGATCGGTTAAGGGGAAGGGGTAGTTTACCTGCAACCTTTTACGTTTTAACAACAGTAAAGTACTTGAAAATGCATTTAAACTTTTTCAAACAATGGTAATTGTTAAAAATAAAATAATTTTGTTGCCAGGCAATAAAATTATAATTTTTTCATTTTAATGTAAATTATGTATGAGTTAATATACGAGGTGTGTTCATAAAAAGACCAAACTTTTTGAGTAACACATCAATCCACACAAACGACACGCCGCGACTTTGCGCGCACCTAGCGATAGTTTTTGACAACAAACTACCACTTATCGTGTTCCGCTATTAGCAGTAGTCTTTGAGGTATATCACATTGAGTGGGGACGTGCACACGCTGGCCGGCGGATTAGTGACAAAGCGATTAAGAAAGACCACGAGAACAACGTGTGCGTATGAAATTTTGCAGCAAAACTAGGTTAAAACTTTTCAGAGACATTCTGGTTTTCAATTAAGCATACGCGGAAGCCTGCGTGAGGCGAACGATTAGTTTAAGAATTTTTAAAGAGGGAAAAACAATGGTCGGTGCAGATCAAAGCGATATCGAAGATCATGGGAAGAGAGCTCGTGATGTGGTAATTGTAAATCATCATTTAAATGCCGATACTTTCTGACAGAATCCATTTAAGATCGTAAAATTAAATTTTGATAGAAAAATTTAAATGTATCGTATCACTGAAAAATTCTTACTGTGTTTGTTGACGAAGATCAGAAAGAGACCCGTTTTGAAATCGGTCAACAACTGCGTACCAATGCAAATGGTAATGAAAACTTTGGAAGACAATGGAAATAGCTCTGTAAAGATTTTACGAAGTCAGCAGCAAAATTTTATACACATACGTTGTGTTAAGATCTTCATTCTCACTTCGTTATAAATCCGCCGGACGGTGTGTGCCCGTGCCCACTACAGCGCGTGTAGCTCGAAGACTGAAGATCGTGACGGAACAGAGAAAACGGCTTTCAGGCATCAAAACCTGACGCTAGCAGCACTTAATTCTGCAGCTCGCTCTACGCGCTAGTTGACGTGCTACACAAATATTTCGGTCTTTTTTTGAACACACCTCGTACATGTATAAAATAATATATCGTTCGTGGCAGGTAAGCATATCTCAGTTATGTAATGTTTACGTTTCCATTTTATTATTATGACTACAGCAATAAAAAGGCAGGGAAGACACACACACACACACACACACACACACACACACACACACACACACACACACACACACACACACACACACACACACAAAATTCGCGTTATTTCTGGCCTCTCATGTTTATTTTCTTACATTTGCACGCTTTTTAAATGGAAAGTGCCGAAACCCACACCAACATAACGCGTGCAAGCCGAAAAAATGGACATCAATTTGCTTCCTGTGGATCGCTGAGCAGTGTAACTGCACGTGTTTACAGAGGAACGATTCATAGATAGACTTTTCGTCTTTAGGGAATGAACCCTCTGCAAGATGCCGAGGGTCCATGAGTGACTTCAGAGCGCTCCTCCTTTTTCGCGTGTTTGTTCTGTGAAACATACACTGTAGATTCGCAGCTTTACTCTAAGCAACGCTCAATAGGAAATGTTGAAAATTTTTGTCCACGGTGTACCCTCATTCACACTAAACCTGCTCTGATGTTTTAATTACGGACATCATAATATTAAAACTTTGGAAACTTGAGCACTACTTAATGGAGATCAATCATTAACTTATACAAGCCATTAATTTTAAGCATATTTTTTATATATATGTGTACAACGTTATCGGCAACAAAGAAGTAGTTTTTGTTAAAATTCCTTCCCGGGATATTTGGCCGTAGTCCAATGTTTTCTACAAAACCAGATGTTTCGGCAATGCCATCGACTTCCATCATCAGTGAAAATCGAGTGCGATAATGTGAGGTGGTATATGTTAGTGACCACAGTACTGTGGTTAAGGCTGAAGCAGTAAGTAGAAAGAAGTAGTTTCTATAGTAATATTGCATTTCGAAAATGATTTTAAATTTAAATCTTAGAATATGGAAGTCATGTATGGTTCTCCATACCGATTTTTTAATATACTTTATTGATTTATTTTACTACACAATTCAGTAAGTAATCTCTTCAGTATTTGACCATTTACAGTACAGTACTACTGTATCTCATTTTGTTTCACTTTTTGTCCGGTAACACAAAATATCGGTTAACACGAAAAAACAGCTGGTCCCCGTCATTTCGTGTTAAACATGTTCCACTATATTTTTGATAAAAATTTTAACCTTTGCATTAGCAGCTTTCTTTTGGTCCACACTAACATAACAACAACTATATAGTAGCACTACACAAAAATTCACACTCATATTTCCAACAAATATGTTAAATCCAGTTAGCATTCCTTCCATTACATTATTTAATATTTCATGAAATGTTTTAACTGTCAAACATGAACTGTTTATAGATGAAGCTCGTGCATCATAGTCAATTGATATAATTAACTTGTAAAAATATTCTATATGTTTTGTTCTGTTCTCTCTTGTGTGCAATGTGCAATGTGTTCAAAGAGTACTTGTATTTTATACTGTGTCTGTATATTTCTAGTGGTTCAGGTGCATCTAGCTTTTAACCCTTTGTGTGTAGGATGGATTTCTACGTTTTTGTTGTTGTTTGGTTGTTGTCCAATGAGTTGGTTTGCAAAAATGGATGCAGTGGTGGAGTGTAATGCCTTACTGTGTTCACTGTATATCTTTGAAGCTGGGTCTTATTGTATCTACGTAGAATTTATTGTATTGTGAGCAGTTTAGTTTGTAAATTCCAGGTAAGTCAAATTTGTTTACATGTTTGTGTATGTATTTTTAACAGTGTATGTGTTCTGTTTTATACATAACATTGCAACCTGCTCTTTAAATTTATGAGCAATTTTCTCACCATGGCAAGTGCTATGGATTTGTTGTTGTTTCTGTATTTTTCTGTTGTCCGTTTTTTGGTTTTATATAGGAATCTGTTAATTAGTGTTCTGTCATATCCACTGGCTTCAGCTAATATTTAATTTTGTTTAGTTCACCTTTATAGTAATGGATTTGAAAGCAATTGTTTGAGTTGTATGGAGTGATAAGAGGAGTTACATATTAGCATGTCAGTTGTAATGGATTTCAATATATACTGAATTTGTGCCCGCATTCAAGCTTTGTAATGGTAAGGTCTAAGAAATTTATAATATTATTGATTTCAACTTCAGCAGTTAAGGTGATATTTTTTTGGATCTTGATATGGGTTAGTAGTTGTTAACATTGTCTTGTGTTTTCACTGTATAGTAGAATCATGTCAACATATCTGGCACTCTAATACTAAAATTGACAGCACTCCTAGCAGCCACCTTTGACAAAGCTCACAATGGGCGAAAGCTGGCTTAGACAAACGTAAAAATGCTTTAAAAATATTAGTGTTCTGTGTTCAAAAAGTGTATACATATCATTATTAAGCTTGTCTTCCAACAATCACTACAAAATGATATCGGTTTTTGTGATTATAGTCTCCTTTTCATCTTCTTGCTTGTATGATTCCTTACAATCTCTCACATTTTTTTTAACTTACAATGCTATATTAATAATCAATACCATATAATAGGGAAATATAAATAATGTAATCTCACAGACACATAATTTCACAAAACACTTTATGTACTGGTAACTTACAACTTACCTATCAGACACATGATCAACAACAGCTTTACGAAGCTGCCTACGCAAATCTCTTGTTTTACGACACATATGATCGATTGCGCGCTCCAATCCTTCACTTTGTTCCTTCACACTCATCTGAAAATAAAAACCATAAACCATTCAGATATATAAAACTTTTCATTCAGGAAAATCCTGATTATTGAAAAAAAAATCAGTAAATATGTTACAAACCATAAGTCAACTGCATGTTACATAAAACATTATTTCAAAACAATTTCTAACTTCTGTAACTTTATCAAATACACAAAAATTTAAGACTGATCAAACACTGTTACCCAATAGTGAGTCATGCAAACAGACACAGTTGATTTTTTAACAACGTACAACACAATTTTATACACTACAAACATAACACAAACTATATAGTAGCACTACATACAAATTCACAATTATATTTCCAACAAACATTTTAAATCCTGTATGTATTCATTCTGCTACATTACATAATATGTGATGAAACATTTTAACCACCAAGCACGAACTATTTGTAGATGAAGATTATGTATCATGGTCAATTATTATAATTAACTATTTATAATTTTCTAAAATATTTTATTTATATAAATAATATTTAATATTTATATGGAAACATACACAATATTTAAAATATCATATTTATATTACTAATATTGTAACAGTACATATCTTCACCATAAATTTAATAACCACAATAAAGAATGAAACACTCATAAACTAACACCAGAACACCTAAGAAAGGAATGATAAATAAATAACTGTGTATCCGGTTCAAGAACTAAGTAAAACAATTAATATAATGAACTCAGTAAACGAAGAATAATAAATAGTGATAAAGAAGAAAATATAGAAGACAACATAATAATGTGATTAACCAAATGACCCAATAGATATGGTAAGTGAGGGGACAAAACTACAGTATAATGACATTCACCATTAACAAAAGACTGAAGAGATTCTAAATAAACACAAGTAAAGTACCAAACAAAGAAGAACGAACAAATATGTCAGATAATGGGCTATAATATGTACTAACAGAGAATGAAGCAAATACATCAAGGAATTTACAGAAACAAGAAACAGCAAAGAGACACAGACATAGACAAACTATTACCAAAGATAAAACATGACAAAAACTCTTTATTCTAACAAAAGAATATAATTAATTAAAAAAATCAAAACCATGAAAGAAAATCATGAATGATAAGAATGAATTAAGTATCTTAGTAAGAATAATATACCATGCATGCTTTTAATACAGGCAAATCCAAGTAAGATAACTAAAAAAGAACCTAGTAATAACCTGTAGACAGGTAGAAATCATAAAGAAATAATAAATAATAATTAACAAGAGTAAAAGGGTCAAATAATAACCTGTAAAACATTGAAACCAGAAAGCCAAAACATAGACAATTGTTGTCAGACAAGGGGTCCCAGGTAACCTCAACTCGGTTACAAATCAACTGGTAATTAACATAAATTAAGACTAAAACAATGTAAACTAGTGTAAGTTATACAATAATGAAAGGAGACATTATAAAGACGAACCTAGTGATACAATTTTATTAATTAAAAGCGGTATGTGTGGTGTTTAATACAAATACACAGACTGAAATTGGACAGAAAGTTGTACACATTAAACACACTCAGAATTTCTATAATATTGTAAACCAGTAAATAACAATGACATATATGTGCAAAACAATATGTATTACCACTATTATAGTATAAAATGATTATAATGAAATGTTAATTTAACCAGAATTAAGGAAACTTAAGGGAACTGTCTGACCACACTAGATACAAGAAGTATTAGTGAATAATCAATATCACATGTAATTATAAGAGGCCAACCATTGTAAAACAACCTTTAAACAGTAAAGACTATTTAGACCGAAAAGAACCACTTAAAATTGGGGATATCATGAATTAAGAATTAAATCATAATGACACATGGCATATTAAGACTATGAACAAAAAATGAGACTAAAAACAAGAAAATAATTGTATTCTAATGGAAACTAAGCTGTCCAGAAGTTGTAATGGACATCTTAGAATGTCTATATCACTGTAAGAAAGTGAACAGAACAAATTATGTCAATAAATAGAGTGAATCAAACTGACCATGCCCTAGGCCATAGAAAGTATGGATCAAATATTGTAATTTTATTAATTCTAGACAATCATTATACTAGATATAATCATAAAGGGACTTGAAAGGAACCATATGATTGAAGTGTAATCATCATTTGGTCAATTTTAGTAATTAATCATATAAAACAATAAGAAATATGTAATAGTCAGAAATAAGGAATTAACTTTCTTATTATCAAACTCACACGTCTTTTGAGGGCTTATTTTAAAAACAAATCAATTGTAATAACATGGTGTGGTTACATTAAGCATTAATCATATAACAAGGACGTTAAACCAATTTTGAAGGAATTATATTTATTTTGGGAAAAACGAGAAAGCAACAAACAAAACTCTCAACCCCAAAGTCGCTAACAATTTTCGGCAAAATCAATTAACTCACGAGGGGGTGACCTCGTTGGATAGAATGGCAGCCTTTTAAACCAATGGGATCGATCAAAATCGACCAGGGGGTATGCGATCCTAAAATTGGAACAGCGAAGAAGCATAAAATGACAAAATGACATTCATTCTACCTCAGACTAGCGACGCGAGACGACGGCATATTTCTGTGCGCGAAAAAACAGTCGTTTTCAAGATATCAGCTGTGCGGTAGTAAATGTAAACAGTGGGCGTAACCTAACCCCAAAAAGTTTTAGTGTCGAGTGCATCGATATAACGCTTATATTATAGCGTATTAATTGCAGAGTGCACAATAAAGCTGCAAATAACAGTGAATTAACAGGAAGTATGGTGTTAATTAATTATCAATAAAGATTAATTAAAAAACAGATATTTTAAGATATTTCATTTTTTAGCAAAATAACAGTGAATGAACAAAATAAATCACAATCATTCACAAACATTAAGAAACCAGATATAAATATTTTATACAAATAAATAATAACTTTTTTTATCGATGTTACAAAATCGAATCACTTATAAGGATAAACAATGAGAAGCAGTAACTCAAAGAGAGGTTATTTGAACTTCTAATTTCGACTGCTATACTAATTAAACAGTTAACTAACAGTGTTATAAACACTAATTAAGTAACCAATCATAATTAATTGATTAACCATAGTGACACATGAAATGGACATGACTATAATTAATAAATATTCAGTGAACTTGTAATTTAACGACCGATGTATTTTATGATGTATAGGTTAAGGCGTTATTTGAATTTAGAATAGTGTATACTTGTATTAGTTCAGTAGAACTGAATTTAACTTAATGTTGACAAGAGTCAATTTCAGAACCACAGTTTCATAATAGTGGAATCTTTATTAACATTGTTTTTTGTTTCTGAATACTAGTTCAGTAATGATTAAAATTAACGTAAAGCTGACAACCATCAATTTCATAAACCTAGATTAAGAATTTTAAAACTTTGTTATGTCCTTATCGTTTCAAGTTATTAATGCTACATGCATAAATTAAATAGTATGTTATCAGTAATCAAAGATATAACCATGTTGATGATTTTAGAAAACTTTGAACGATTGTTCACAATAATTAATTCTGCCTACTAATGTTCAACAGTAGCGCAGACATTTTCTTGTTTTGTATCTTGCAGGCTCAAAGGAACCACTGAAGATTTGTACACATGATGAACCAAGGTTCAAAAAATAATATTGTAATTTTTATGTTAAACAATTTAAATATTTTCTATACCCTGAGATTAAGAGCAAAATAAAAAGTAAAGTCAATGACTGGCAACGCAAACAGCCTATGTTAAATTATAAAGTAATGATTTGCAACATTTCACAATTTTTGTTAATAAATTAAAATTCATAACAGAAAAACAAAAAGAGTTGATGACTTTTATTAAACGGACGTTACGATTACGAGTTAGATTTATAGCAATACTTCCACAGGTGGCACCGTGTGACATTGACCGATGAGAATCGAGTTACTGACTCACTTATCTGCGAATTGGTCAACCGACTAGAACGTCAAAAGGCAGTAAGTAAAATAACTTGTGTTTTATTTTAGCAACATCAGATTCTGCAACGATCTACGCCTACCCACGGACGCCTGCGAGAGAACCGACTCGAGTAATTCGTCGTCAGTCTTTTTCACCACAGACATAATAATTCCACATCATTAAACTAAAACGAATTTTACAAACAAAACTAAACAATCCAATCCGGATAAACCACCGGATCAGAAATTATCGTTACAGAATTTATGCAACCAACGTGTGGCTTTTTTATAACGTTCGAAAAACACACATCATCGTTACAAACTGGCGCACCAACATAAGAGGCTCGAAATTAGAGAAATAACCGACAATAATAAATAAAATAATAATTAAAAATAAAATCGACTAATTTTGTGCGGAAGCTGCAATACAAGAACAGAAAATGCAGAAGAGAGCGACGTCGAAGAAACGCACGGCGGAAGTCGAAAGGGAATTGAACATGTACGACAAGGAGGCAACTCCGGTCGAGGACATAGAAGAAATATTACATCCCGCGGAAACTAACAAACCCATACAGCAAGAGAAACAACCCGAGAATATCAGCTTACAGGACATGGTAAGGTTTATGGGGGAGTTTAGCGAAAAAGTAAACAAGCATATAGAATCATTAAAGGAAGATTTAAACAAGAAAACAGACGACAATAACGAAGAATTAAAGGGAGATAACCAAAAATTAAGCCAGCAAATGGCCGAAAATAATAAGAAAATAGACGACAACAGTAAGAAAATGGAAGAAAGCATGGAAACATTAAAAGAAGGATTAAAACAGAATAACCAGAAAAACCTAGATAATTTGAAGGAAGAATTAAGCAAAACGATCAAAGATAATTATGAATAAATTGATAAGAAAATTGAAGAGGAAATGACCGAGGTTAAAAGAGAAATTTCTGAAATACAAGGAAAATGGGAAAACACGAATCAGGAATTACAACAAGCGAAGGAAGACTTCGGTACACGAATGACCAATCACGAAGAAGACAGCCAGATCCGAATGGAATGGAGTCAATACGAACTGCGACAGAAGAAAACATGAATCAAGTGAGAACAGACTTCGGAAAGAGATGTCGGGACATTGATACGGCTGTCAATGAAGTACGAGGACAGGGTCAACATAACCAGGAGAAAATCGAGGAAATCCAACGACGGGAGATCACCAAGATAAGGGAAGAACTCGATATAATCAGCAATCGACCCGCCGTAATTTCGCACCTCCAACACTTCGACAACCGGGAGGCGATAAATTTCAAGCTGTACAAATGTAATCCGATGGAGTTCCTGGAACGAGTTGAGGAGTAACTGACGAGAAATAGAGAGACCAGGTGGCCAGTGATTCGTGGACTAATCGACGAATACTTCAAGGAAATAAACGACAATTGGTGGACACCTACGAGACACGAGCTCCAGAGTTATGAAGAGTCCAAGGCGGTATTTAAAGGAAAATACTGGTCGGAGGCAACCCAAAATATTGTGAGGGATAATATATGTCACGGCAAATATGATACCGACCGAGGGACAACACTCACCGCCTACTTTCTAGGGAAGGTATGCCTGGCGAGGAACCTTGAGCCAAAGATCCCAGAAGAGAGAGTATCCAGGGCACGACTTGGAGGACAGATTAAGACCGTGCAATCGATGGCAGCCCTCCTGGAGGATTACGAGCACGAGAGTTATTACCGGAGAAGTCGACAATGGAATGACAGATATAACAACCGGAACGCGCAGAATAACAACAACGGTAACTACAGAACAAAACTATAACAACCAAAATAACAACAACGATCGGCCCAGTAACCAGAACAACCAGCTTAATCGGCCGAACAATCCGAATTACAATCAGCCTAACTACAACAGCTCGAACTACAACAACCGAAACCAGAAAAACCAAAATAGAAACTACAGGAGAGTGAACTACATACGCGCCAAAGACAACGGTAGAGGACGGTCTTACTACCAAGGACGCCAGAGCTTCGACCGCAACGCGTACGGAAATCAGAGTAAAGGCAGTAACGGAAGGGATAACCGAATCAATGGAGGAAGAAGCTGAAGTCAGGAGGTCTATAGACGAGATCGCTACGAAGAGGATCGTCACCAGTCTGAACCGAGACCCACAGGAAACGGAAACACACTGACAAATCCACAAGATCGACGGGACAACGAGCCTGAACTGTCTTTAAACTAAACGCGACAGTGAAAATGAACGTAGTACCCTCACTGAACCAGTCTATTGGGTTAAATCAATTAAATCACTATAATCACATAAAAAGAAGAAAAACAATTACGGTAATACAAAACAATTACTTAAAGAACCTAAGAGAAGAATTATTGGAAGAAGAAGACAACAAATCGAGTAATAACAATAATGAAATCGCGTACATCACCGCGGAAATTCTGTTAATTTTCCACGTTACCTCCGTTAGTCCAGACAAGAATAAGATCGACACTGGGACCAATGTCTCACTGATCGACGGAATCGAACTTCACAAAATCCAAGAGGAAGGTAAGACACCAATACTTACTTTACCGATAAGCAACATCGTACTCGTGGGAGCGACGGGGAAGCAAAACAAAACCGTCCGGAGACAAGTAAGACTGGAATTATCAAGTAACGGCGAAACCATTCCGATGACATTTCTAGTAGCCAGTGGTTTACCATTTCAGATGTTAATAGGTTATGACATGTTGAGGCAGTACTCATTAATCATCGATATGAATAGAGCCAAACTGTTTTTGAAAACAAATGATATAGAATGGATAGCGGACTTAACAGGGAGCGACAGTGCGCCGTCAAACCGAACAATCTATCACCTGAAAGAATGACAAAATAGCAGAGAACTTCACACTAATGATGAAATATTCTATCAAATGGACAATGAACAACTGTGGAACAAGAAAATCAATGAGATACGTAATTTCAAGAGAGAGAAGACGAGTGCCAAACTAACTGAAGGACAAGTGCAACAGCTCATGAACGTGTACAGCCGTTACAGACACGTATTTTCCCACGCCCGGCAAAGTAAGGGATTATCAATACGAGATAGAATTCAGAGAGCCCGTAAACTTCAACAAAAAATCGTACCCAATCGCATACTCGCTAAAGAAAGCAGTGAGGTCGGAAATCAACCGACTGATAGACGAAGACATAATCGAACCAAGTTATTTCCCTTACACCAGTCCGATCTTAGCCATCCCAAAGAAAAACGGGAAGGTGAGAATCTGTTTAGACGCACAAGAAATAAACAAAACCATAGTGAGCGATTGAACATCCCCGGGAGAGATCGAGGAAATAATTAAGAAATTCCACGGAATCAGATTCATTAGCACGTGGGATACCGTCTGCGGCTATTGGCAAGTCGAGTTGCATCCGAACAGCCAGAGGTACATGGCGTTCATTTTCGAAGGGCGGAACTATCAGTTCAAACGGCTACCCTTCGGACTTGTTAATTCTGTAGCTGTATTTGTTAAGATAATGGACCAGATTCTCGGGCCAGAGGCACTCCAATTTACAACAGTCTACATGGACAATCTATTAATTATGTCAAACAGTTGGGATGACCATTGTCGCCGAATAGAACATGTATTGAAGAAACTCTCGGATAACAATATAACGCTCAAACTGGAAAAGTCCAAATTTATTGTGGACGAGGTGCAATTTCTCGGATTTAACTTTTCAGAACACGGGATTACCCCATCCCAAGACAAAATTGAGTTCATACAAAAGTTTCCTACGCCAAAGAATAAAAGGCATCTCCAATCTTTCCTTGGCCTGTGTAACTACTATCACAAATTCCAGAGGAACTACTCAGAACTGACATAAAAATTCTCCAAGCAATTGTCATCGAAGGACCAGTGGACGTGGGGAGCAGAACAAGATATGATACTCCAACTAATTAAAACCAAATTCCTTGAATCAGTAATGCTGCACCACCCTGACTTCAATGAACCATTCTACATGAACTGTGACGCCAGTTTAGGAGCTGTCTTATACCAGGAGGATGACGAGGGAAATCACTGCGTGATTAGCTTCGCCAGCCGAGTCCTGAATAGTAGTGAAAGGAATTATAACGTGACAGAGAAGGAACTGCTAAGCGCCGTGTTCGCCTGCAACAAGTTCAGGACGTATCTATTGGGATACCAAATTACGGTGAGGACTGACCACAAGTCCATATCTTTTCTCAAGAACTGCAAATTAAACCACGGGAGATTAACCAGGTGGAGCTTAACACTTCAGGAATATAATCTGAATTGGGAATACATCCCCGGGAAAAAGAACATTGCAGCCAATACCCTATCCAGAGTCAACATCAGAGACCAAACTTTCGAAGGAGAGAAGGAAACCATCAGCAAATTATACCACATAATAAAGAGTAGATCCGATTTGGCTAATATCATAAAAGAACTTGGGCAACAGCAGAACCAAGATCCCAAATTAAAATAAAATTCAGCAGAGACTGAGGGAACAGGACGATTGTGTAAAACAATACTACTGCATACACCAGGAAATACTATTTATTAGAACACAATACGATTATAATACATGGAAAATAGTAACACCACGGACCATAGAGAAGGAGATAATCCTAGACTACCACGTCAGATACGTCACATGGGGGCCTTAAAAGTCATAAAAGCACTACAGGAACATGTTTATATTAAAGACATCAACAGGAAGGTACGAAAGTACATCAAACACTGTCACATCTGCCAACTGGTAAAAATCAACAACGATAGGAAAGAGGGAATGATGATACCTATTACATCATCAAATAAGTTAGAAAAAGTTTTCGTCGATATATGCGGTCCATTCCCGCGTAGCAGAGGGAGACACCAGTACAAGTACCTGATAATTGTATTTGATCATTATACCAGATATACTACACTCTATCCTATAAACCGTGCGACCACAAAGAAGATTTTAAACATAATAATACAACAATATATCTGCGAGGTAGGAACACCTAAATCCATAATAACAGATCATGGAACACAATTCAAAGGGAGTAAATGGAAGGACACCCTACTGAACAATGGGGTAAAGACATACAAAACGTCAGTATACCACCCAAGCAGTAATCCCGCAGAACGAGTTTTGAGAGAAGTAGGGAGGATTCTCCGAACGTATTGTTATAACCAACAACAACAATGGACACAATACTTACCAGCAGCGGAGGACTTTATAAAACTTATCGCACCATCAATTTATCGAGACAACACCATATACGTTGTAACGTACCAAATTGGCAGTTACATAAAATAACTAATTATTACGTCAAGTGACGGGAGATCATGAAAATATTTCAAAGTACATAAAATAAGGAACAGGAGAATATAGACAAAGTGTGTATCTACAAAGGTATATTATTGAAACAATCCAACAAAGAAGAAGGAAGAGTAATATAGCATCATCAAGTACAAAAGAGAGAGAGAATGACAACGAGCCAATATAATATGTTAGAAACCAGGCCCAATAGGTCCAAATAGTGAGGGGAAACGACAAAAATAACTATTACAATGAAGAGGAGCCAACAGATCCCAAATAGTGAGGGGAAACAACGAAAATAATCATTAAAATGAAGAGAAGCCAACTCAAGAACAACCGCAATGATGATAAAACAAACAAATTTATTTATTAGTATAAAATACTATGGAACAATGACAACCACGAATAGAAATATTGAAGAATATGACAAGACTAAGGGAACATTGATTATCACAAGTAATGTATAAACCAGGAGAACACCGATAGTGAACAACAATTAACCAGAAGAAGAAAGGAAGAAGAAGAGCAAAGGAAACATACCACGAAGAATGAAGATAATGTATGGACAGTACAAGAAATCACCATTCACCAGGTATACAAGGAACTATATTAGTGACCGGAAGAAGTGTAATGATTATTCGAAGATCAACTACAAAGAAACCAGTGTCTAGCATAATTGAGTAATCACAAACAATAACAGTGAAAACTTAATATAAGTGTGACAACCTGTAACATGATAACCATTTTTACCCCAAATAAACATCACAGACAATACAAGTGAGAATGTTTATAACAGAGAAAAATGAGTTACCATTATCAGTGAAAGAATCCAAGATTAACTAGTTAAAATGCACAGACAATTAGTGTGACCAGTTTAATCAAGATTGTAACACAACATAGATAATCATTAAGACCACCAAGAGAAATGTGAGATAGAACAGTAAATTAATTGTTCATAGGGACTGATAATAAAAGCTTTGTAAGCCTTAAAATGAAATGTAACTGAATGCCACGGCAAGACAGAATAAAATATAAATAAAATCCAGAACAAATAGTAGCAAATAAGCTAGTTTGTTAGTTACTTATTTTTTGCGTACCGTATCACTTATACGGTAAATAATACGGTTAAATGTTGCACAACATTTAATATCAAGCGGACATAAATATACAAGCTTCGAAGAAAATTTAACAGCGTTGCATGTTTGTAAAAAGGGTAGACGGATGGATAGTCTGGAGGAATTTGAAATTTATAAAGCTTTAAAAGATAGTAACACCAGAAACAGTTTATTAAATGACCAGGTAAATTTTGCGTCAAATTACCTGTTCGACACTGCAATCAGTTTGTCTTAATCTTTGACCAGTCGCGTGACTATCGCGGTTGCAGGTGAACGCATGCGGGAGCTCCAGCCGTGGTTAGCAAAACTTATTACATGCGATTTGTAATTTATTTTATTTATTTTTGACTTGACCAGTATCATGGTCGTGATTTTTAATATTTTATTTTATTAATTATGTGTATCTGAGGATGGGACTTAGTCCCGAAACGCGTCATCAGTGACGAAACTGTGTATCACTAAAGTGGATATTAAGGTAATTATATAGTTTGTTAGGTATAAAACAATCAATGTACCAAAAACTAGGTACAACCCAACAAGAAATGTAATACTATTAGACTAAGAATACTTGTGTTATTGTTTCAACAAATAGTGTAAACATGTGTATTACTTAATAATTAAACCATTGTAGTAGAATGCCATAATGAAATGGTAATAGTAGAGTCAAATACTGCATAAGAATATGTTGCACATTGTTACCAGACAACTGACACATAACCTCATAGAAAGTGCACCTATAACATAAAATCATGTATATTAATTAAACCAAGCAACTATCAACAATTGTTTCAAACAGACTAATTATGAATAGTAATGCAAACCAATAAATAACATATGTACTGAAATACACAGCAAATGAATCAGATTGAATATGATGTCATAAAGCCAAAAGAACAGAAACCCAATGTGACAAGATAGTTAATCAAAAAGCAATTTCAAAACTTATTAAAAGATTACTAAAAATGTTATCAGTAGTTAGAGAAATATCTGATACTGCTATGAGAACACATCACAAATGTAATAGTAGTAGTTTAGTAATTGAAATATTAGAAACTAACTACCATTGTAAAACCAGATGTAAACAAACACTATACTAAGAATTGGAAAGCTTTCAGATAACGAAAGACTGATAAATGCATTAAACCAACACGGTACTACAATTGTACACTATTTTAATTTATAACATTATATACCTTGTGTGATAAAATAATTAAAAAAGTGACAAATTAGAGAAATGAGAACAGAAGGTATTTTTGATAATACTATAAGTGTATGAAAAATAACATTTTTGCAAAATAAAATGTGAACAAATGTGAATAAATGTATATATTAGTGTTAGAATGTTATAATAGCGTTACATGTAATTATAAACAATCGAATATGGTCGCTAGGGACGCCATTACCAAATATTGTTTAAATGGTAATTACAACTATTTTATGTACTAAAACGAAAGAGAAATGGACTCGAGACGTTTAGTAATGAGTGTTATAGTGTAATTAGAACAAAATATGGTGAAACAAACTTATTTATATTAAGAATCACCATATGAGTTTGTGAAATGGCTAAGTGAGTTAATAATGAACGGATTTAATCCTTGTTTAGACTTAAAATAAAGCCACTAATGCCACGATTTAATGCCACTAACCATTCGACGATATGATAATTGATAAAAAAGTTATGACACTTATAAACTTTTCAGTCATTTTGTGTATCGATGCATACGTCACCCGTAGCCTCGAACCCAAGCGATAAATTGTAAAAAATTAAAAGTTTTATTTAACCAAAGTGTTTTGGGGTTGAGAGTTTGACCCGTGGAACCAATCAAATAGCTTAAAATGACCAGACGAGAAGGAGACGCTTTGGTGAAGAAAGCATTCGTTCCGTATCACTCAGCACGCAAGGTTCACGCAAGAAGTCGTCAAAATTATTTCAAAATGTGCGCGTCACTAACATTAGTTAGCCTACATACACTAACCTATACACGACAATATACCAACGAGTGTCCAGTGCATTAAGTGAACAGTGAAAATAACTCGACCAGTGTATAATAAAGATCGTGTTTTGAGTTTTTTAAATCAGGGAGTACTCTATTTTAATTATTTTAACGAACTGAATTAAAATAATAACTTTTGTTAGTAAACGACAGATATTGTTTTGGGACCGCACTAGTCAAAAGTACTAAAGTGCTTACACCATGATGAAAAATTATCAGAACTGAATAAATGAATCATAGCGCAATTATTAATTTAAAAATAAATATTTTACGATTTTAGCATAATTGAGAAGATCGGAATTAATTTAAATACCGACCGTCCATGTATAGTATATAGTCGCTCATTTGACTAAACTTTTTAAATTAACGAATAACTGTTTTATTGCGCAAATATTCTAAACGACTGATAATTATACGTCAGATGACTTATAAATAAAATGTTTATGTTCATAGTATTAAGAATTTAATAAGTAATATACTTATTCAAAATAATTACTTACGTTTGCTAGGTAACTAACCTAGAACTAACGATTATAACTTTGTCACCAAGTGTTTGAACTTTGTACTTGTTTATCGGCTGTATGCGGTGTGCTGCCGCAATGCGGCGCGAACAGATGACGTCACGTGCTTATCAAACGCTGCCGCCGGCCAGTCCGGCCGTCGGCAGACAAGTTTAGTTTAGTTTCTAACAAGGCTCCGAGCGGATCTCTCGTAAAACACTTCTCTTCCAGCCGCGGCTTCTGGACATTTTTTAATATGTATTCATAAGATTCAATTTAATTCAGATTACCTGCGTCCATCTACAATGGACCACGATTTCGTTCAAAATTAATTTTCGGGCGTTATTGCCTCAAATGCATCCGCACGTGCCGATCACAACCAATAATTAAATTTTCAATAAACGCATGTCAAATATTCGCAATACAGTCCACTTCTTTCTAATATACAACCAGCCTTTCCTGCTTAGCGTCTTTGGAATAACTCGCGATTCATCAAGAGCTTCCAAACCGCAACATTTTTGGTCCTGACGGGCAGGATTTCATATTTTTGGGCCCAAAAACGACATCATTTTTGGTCCCACCGGGCAGGATTTCTTATTTTTGGCCCAAAAACGAAAACATTTTTGGTCCTCCGGGCCGGATTTCATATTTTTGGGCCCAAAAACGACAACATTTTTGGTCACCACGGGACGGATTTCTCATGTTTGGGTCCACAAGCGACAGCATTTCTTTATACGCATCATTTCTGGACCAACCGATCTGAATTTAGTCACGCCCTACGGGCATCATTCTCGTCCTGAGCGACAACATTGTTGGGAATCACATCGCAGTCATCTCGACAAGATTCGGCCAAGCAGTAGACCCGAGACGACGGGACACGGCAGGACAGCATTTGCGAGGTCATCAAAAAAGATTCCACAGGTTTAATTCATGGAGGGTACAACATGAGGCAGAGACAGGAGGTGCAACAGCTCCTAACAGGATCGAACAACGGGATCGAAGCCAGCTTCATCACGAATGGATCAACGGCCACGTGACTATAAACTTTTTACTTATATTTGATGTTTAATAATATTTCACTTTAGTGGTTATTTCTTGACACATTTGTATAAATAAACACCGTCATTACACAATACAGCTTAATAAATGGTTGGCAGCTCATTATCAGTTAAAACTTGAAAGATAAAGATATATTTTGTTATCATTTAAATTCATAATTTTAATAATTTAATTGCCAACAAAGCTTGATTAGTTAGAGAGAGTAAGTTTATGTTCTAAACAATGATCGCTAGCTACCGAAACGTATTTAAATTCATTCAAACTTAAGTTTATGGTTCACATGCTCTATGCTCAATTTCTTTCCAGATATTTTTCTTTTTTTCTATTAAATTGTAATAATGGCCGATGTAAGGGCTATAATAAAAAAACGAGGCACAATTAAAGCCTCAATATCACGAGTAAATACTTTCGCGGATAACTTCGATTTGTTAACCAGCGATCCTCATGCGCTGAAAATAAAACTGCGTCATTTGATAGAATTATCCACCAAATATGATGAGATTCAGTCTCAAATCGAAGCTGAGGAAGTGGACGTTGCTTTAACGAGTGATAGAGTACAAACGGAGGACGATCTTTGTAATATAGAATGTAAATTGCAACACCTGCTGGAGCAAGCTGAGCATATGAACCAAAAACCAGTAATTAATGCTGAAAGTAAACAGCCTAAAATGCCTAAAGCCTAAAGTAAACAGCCCATTCAATTGGAACCAATAAAATTACCATGGTTTGCGGGTAGTATTGTTGAGTGGCAACATTATTACCATATTTTTCTTGAATTAATTCACGTCAGAGCAGATCTGACGGATATACAGAAACTTCACTATTTGCACTCGTCATTGCATGGCGAGGCGCTTAACGTAATAAAATTGTTACCAATAACTCATGAGAATTACGCGGTGGCTATCGATCTGTTGAGGAATAGATATGACAGTAAGCTAATTGTTTCCGCCCATCATGTAGGGAATGTCCTGGACGTACCATTAGTTCAACAAGAATCCCAAGTCAGCATATCGAAATTTATTAATGAAATCTCTGCCAATATAAACGCTTTAAATAATCTCAAACTGCCAGTCAACACGTTCGAAATTATTGTCGTAAATTATTTAGCCAAAAAACTTGATAATTACACTTCCCGTTTGTGGAAAGAGAGTTTGTCGGAGCATAAATTCCCTGATTTTAATAATTTTATGAATTTTCTAAATTCACGAAGAAAATTACTGCAAAATCTCGATAACGCGACTACCCCAACGAGCAGGTTGAACAAAAGCGATAAGTCTCCTTATCGCAAGGCAGTTAAACAGATAAGCGCTCCAAAGGGCGCATTCCATTCTCATATCAGAAACAATTTATGTAGGCTGTGTAACGGTGAACATAGAATTATAGACTGCCTACAATTTACATCGCTGTCTATCCCTGACAGAAAAAACGTGTTAATAAAAAACAAACTTTGCCTAAACTGCCTCCGTTCGGGACACGAAAGCTTAAAATGTCCCTCAAAATTATCATGTAAAAAATGTTCTAGGCGTCACCACACCACGATTCATGTCCCCAACAGGGACGTAGCTTCTGTTAACAACCAATGTTCACTGAAATCACAGACCAATAAATCGGTATTGTTATCTACCGCCGTCTGTATGACCGCTAATAAGGTCGGTAGAAAATTTCCCGTTAGGATATTACTGGATTCCGGTTCTCAAGCGAACTTTTGCACAATGGATTTCGCCCGCAGAATGGGCCTCCAATTGGTTAAATCGCAACTACCCATCACGGGTATAAACAACTCGCTTTCCCAGGCTAACTTTAGTACTAATGTAAGGCTACATTCACGCTATAAACCCTTCACGTTAAACGTGCATTGTGCCGTATTACCCAGTATAACTAATAATTTACCGGCGGAGTCGTTCAATCTTGCCTCTTTGAATTTACCCAAGCGCATATTCTTGGCGGATCCTCACCTACATTGCTCGGCGCAAGTCGATATATTACTCGGCGCTCAATATTTTCTCCAACTAATTGAACCTATGAAATTTACGCGCAGACCACACTTTCCTATAATTCAGGAAACCAAGTTAGGATTTATTTTGGCCGGTGACTTACCCTTCAACGTCGATATAACTAAAACAGTTTCGTCCTTTATGGTCTGCAAGGATGATAATCAGATTTCCTCGCAACTAAAGGAATTTTGGAAGTTGGAGGAGATCTCTAGTCGCGAAGCCCGATCTGAGGACTCGCCGTGTGAAAAACATTTCGTGGAAAACACTAGCCGTAACCGCGATGGGAGATTCGTGGTATCCCTGCCCCACAGATCTGATAAATTTCATTTGGGAGATTCTCTCCGCGGAGCCATCCGCAGATTCCAATCGTTAGAGTTCAAGTTCAAGCAGAACCCTATCCTTTATAAGGATTATAGTGAGTTCATGAGTGACTACTTGAAACTTGGCCACATGTCGCTGCTTAATGACTACGATTTGTCGCTTGACAGTTCAGAGATTTTTTATCTGCCACATCACGCAGTCTTCAAGGACTCTAGCTTAACCACTAAATTGCGCGTGGTATTTGACGCCTCCGCTAAAACCACAAATAATTTGTCCCTCAACGATACTCTAATGGTCGGTCCTACGATCCAGCAGGATCTGTTTTCGATAATGGTTCGGTTCCGTACCCACCGATATGTACTTATTGCGGACATAGAAAAGATGTATCGCCAGATCATTGTTAACCCTAAGGATTCAAACCTGCAACGCATCGTTTGGCGTGATGCGCCGCATAAGGAATTGCGACATTACGCTTTAAGGACGGTTACATATGGCACTGCTAGTGCCTCCTTTTTTGCTACACATTGTCTGGCTCAAATAGCCTACGAAAATAAATCCGACTACCCTACAGCTTCTAGGGCCATAGCAAATGACTTTTACGTAGACGATCTCATAACGGGTTCGGATGATCCGAACGGCTTAGCTGAAATAAAATGCGAGATCGTGAAGTTGTTGAGTAGGTATGGTTTTACGTTACATAAGTGGTTCTCTAACCACCATAAGATTATGACCCTTCGCGCCCAAGTAACCCATGACTTCAGCAAAGGTCAAAACGTGCGTACATTGGGAATCCAATGGAACGTTGAAAGGGATAACTTTTTATACACCGTTAAGGGTGATGATAATTTAACCGTGTTCAACAAGAGAAGCATGTTGTCGGTCATCGCCGGGATCTATGATCCATTAGGTTTAATCGCTCCCATCACATTTTACTGCAAGCATTTCGTGCAACAGTCGTGGTTGGCGGGCACAGATTGGGACGAACCCCTATCTGGGTCATTAGCCAATCAGTGGTTGGAATTATACGCTCAATTAGTCTCCGACACTCATTTTGAGATTACGAGGTCGGTTAAGAGTTCGAACAATTACCCAATTAGTTCATTACAGCTGCACGGATTCGCCGACGCTTCAGCTAAAGGTTACGCGTGTTGCATTTATGTGGGGGCGGTCTATTTGAACGGCGCCATATCGACAAACTTGTTGTGTGCTAAATCTAGGGTCGCTCCGCTGAAACAGATAACGCTACCACGTCTTGAGCTTTGTGCTTGTTTATTGCTGGCACAATTAACGTCCAAGGTTTTAAACGCCATCAATTACAATTTTTACGGACTATATCTCTATTCGGACTCGATGATAGTGTTGTATTGGATACATCAACAATCTTCCCGCTGGAAGGTATTTGTGGCCAACCGTGTCGCGGAAATACAGCGTATTGTTAGCAGCAGGGGAACTTGGCGTCATGTAGTATCAAATGACAACCCTGCCGACATTTTATCGCGCGGTTGCCTCCCTCGCAGTTTACACTGTCATACTCAATGGTGGCATGGTCCGTCCTGGTTAGCGCATGAGTCAGCATCATGGCCAGTCAGCGCGTTCGACATTAATACTCCTGTACTTTTCCCGGCCTTGAGGAGGAACGTCGCAAGCAGGTTCAAACCTCACTAATTGTCGCGTCCTCAACACATAGTTATGTTGAAAATTATTCATCACTTACGAGGCTTATTTGCGTCTTCGCATATTGCCACAGATTTTTTGGCAATTCTAGGCTCGCGGTTGTTGATAGAGACACGTCCTTTTTGTCGGCTCAGGAATTGTCTGACACGCTCTTGATTTTTGTCCGGCAATCTCAGCAGTTGCATTTCAGCGTAGAAGTTCTGGAACTTGAGGCACAACGGTGCCTTCCTCGCAGTAGTAAAATTCTTGCTCTCAACCCATTCCTGGATGAATCGGGCATTTTAAGAGTGGGTGGACGCTTGCAATTCTCCCCACTTAGCTACGAGAGTAAACACCAAATAATTTTGCACCCGCACTCTCATCTCACGAGATTAATAATTGAATACGAACACATCCGTTTGTTGCACGCTGGAGTGCAATCAACTCAAGCTTCGCTTAGGTGAAAGTATTGGATCATACACGACAAATCCTATATCCGCTCAGTGATACATAAGCGTGTCACTTGTTTTCGTTTCCGGGCTAAAGGCGCGAATCAACTACTAGGTCAGTTACCCCCTTCGAGGGTCAAACCTTCAAGGCCATTTTCACAGTCGGCCGTGGACTACGCCGGTCCTGTACTTTTGCGCCATGGCGGGCAGCGCTCTAAGTCCACGACCAAGGCTTACATCACGTTATTCACATGCATGTGTGTGTGTGTGTGTGTGTGTGTGTGGGTGTTTGTCCATGTGTGTGTGTGTCTAGCGATTATCTGCACCAGCTGCAGCAGCGCAATAAATGGCGCACCCCGTTTAGGAATTTGAATGTCGGACAGCTTGTCCTCATTTTGGATGACAATTCCCCCCCTCTAGAATGGAAGCGTGGGGTAATTACCAATGTTTTTCCGGGTCAAGATTCCTTAGTACGCGTCGCAGAAGTTCGCACCGCGCTAGGTATCTTACGCCGACCCATCCACAAATTATGCCCCCTTCCAGTGGCTACAAACTAATCGTATGCGTGCCATACGAGACATACTAGGATTGTGAATTTGTCACATTGCCTGGACCATGCCCGGGACATTCCCCGGGCGAATATACAAGTCAATTGTATCATAAACATTGTAAGTATCATAAGCATTGTAATATTGTTTACGTGCTGCTAGCTATTACTGCAATAGTGACTGTGTTTCATATGTACTATCAATTATTTATGGATGTTGTGTATTGTCATATGTTTGTATAATTCAAATTCTGAGAACTACAAGTGTTACTTATAGTGTCAATTATTCTACATATGTATTGTATTTTCTAAGGGTCACATATTATGAAATTTATTGGGGTTGTTGTGTCAATATCATGGGGAAATTATTATATTTTTTATGGTGTTATCACTTGTTACTGTAATGCTTGGCAAATATCAATGGGTATTATTTGGGAAAGATCAATATCTACTTAATCATTGCATTATTGTGTGTATTGTGTTACTATTATGTTTTGAGTAATTTTAATGTCAGTGTCCTTGCTATTTGCATAAGGGTCAATTTATTGTATACCTTGTGATTGTTAATTGAATTCATATTATAGTTATTATGTCATTGCACTGTGGCCAATACGCCAATTATTGTATCGCTTTCGCCATGTAAGTCTAATTATTGTATTATTCAATTTAATGTTTAATGTACACAATCGTCCCGATTTTGGCGGGCAGTATGTTTGAACTTTGTACTTGTTTATCGGCTGTACGCGGTGTGCTGCCGCAATGTGGCGCGAGCGGATGACGTCACGTGCTTATCAAACGCTGCCGCCGGCCAGTCCGGCCGTCGGCAGACAAGTTTAGTTTAGTTTCTAACAAGGCTCCGAGCGGATCTCTCGTAAAACACTTCTCTTCCAGCCGCGGCTTCTGGACATTTTTTAATATGTATTCATAAGATTCAATTTAATTCAGATTACCTGCGTCCATCTACAATGGACCACGATTTCGTTCAAAATTAATTTTCGGGCGTTATTGCCTCAAATGCATCCGCACGTGCCGATCACAACCAATAATTAAATTTTCAATAAACGCATGTCAAATATTCGCAGTACAGTCCACTTCTTTCTAATATACAACCAGCCTTTCCTGTTTAGCGTCTTTGGAATAACTTGCGATTCATCAAGAGCTTCCAAACCGCAACACCAAGTAATCATTCTGTTCTCAAATAATTTTAATTCAATGAAAGCTATAACAAGAGTTTTTTTTATTCTTGATTTTTTCTCTTGCCAGTACATAATTTTAATAGTTAATGAATAAATAATAATAATATTTTTAACAGTGCAAGCACAGAGTACGTGTTTTGATCACAACTGCTGTATGAGTTTTGCTAACCGTACGATAGTACGATATATATCGGTTTATGGTACCGAATTTTATAATTTTAAATCTTTGTTTGTTTTTATAGTAATACATAATTAAATATTGTTAAATAAGATCACATCTTGTAATCTGGTATCATGTATCTTCCAAGAACTCATGAATTTGGTAATATAACTGAATAAAGTGGACATAACCTCGTTCACCAAAACCATTGTACCAGACATCAGTGTTACCAGCCTTGAGGTACAAAGATCTCAGGAATTGTTTAAAGTAATTATTGTTTGTAAAGATATTATTGATTGTTTTTTAAAAGAGTTCATTGCATTTAACAAATGTTAATAAACCCCAATTTATTTACCAGTGGAACAGAGTTTTTGATTTTTTTATAATAGATAAAATAGTTTAATTTTTCATGAACAGTTCTATCATAAGGTGGCGGTAGGATTTGAATGACCAATATCATTCAAATTGCAGTTAAACTTTTAATTTACTTTATTGTGCATGTGCATTATTTATGATATTCAAACGGAATATCCATATATGTGTATCAAGTGTTTTTTGCAGCAGCAGAAGTCACCAACAAGAACACTGAAGACATCCACATATGGTAAGTGGGGAGGTTGACAGTGAAGTGATAAATACTCTTTTAAACAACAAACCTTAAACGTGAACACCCACACTAATTTTATTAATAATCAACACATATAATAATAAATAAATAATAATTTAAATATTATCGTTGCAACAAGTTCGGTTACAACGTGGCGCCCAACGTCTGAGCGCGAATTAGGACGAAACCGCTTAACAGTTTAATTAATTAAACAATTTTATAACCTAATTCGACAGTAAGACAGCAAGTGCATTACCAAGATAACAAGATGTACAGGAGGTCGACTTCGAAGAAACGAGCGGCAGAGGCAGAGAGGGAGGCCAGATTGGAAGAAAAAGAAGCGACATCAGCAGAGGATGTTGAAGAGATATTGTTAGAAATTGAAGATAGGCAACCTGAACCGGCGGAGGAGGTTCAGCAACCGGGTGATGAACCGGAAGTCGTACTGCAGGAAACCCAACCGGAGGTCAGCCAACCCGAGAGACCAACGAAACCAGGAAACATGGATTACCAGGAGATGATGCGGATGATTCTTGAAGGCAATAATAAAACAATGGAGACGTGGAGTCAGAGGATGGAGGAAAGTACCAACAAATCAATCGAGTCACTGAAGGAAGACTTGAATAATAAAATAAATGAAACCAGTCGGTCCACAAAGGAGGAATTAAGCAAGAAAATGGAGGAAGGTCAGAAGGAGAGCCAGAAGAACATAGAATCTCTGAAGGAAGACTTGAATAGTAAAATAAATGAAGCAATTAAGAAGACGGAAGAATCCATAAACCAGAAGACTGAAGAGCTATTGGAGAAGAAGATGGAAATAATGAAAGAAAATTTGTCTGCCGAGTTGGGAATAAAAATTGATGAGACCAACAAGAAGATTGATGAAATAAGTGAGAAAATTAATAGAGATATCGAGTTAATGAAGGATGATAATGAGAAAATATGGCAACAAATGGCCGACAGTAATTACAGAGCTGAAGAAATTGCCAAAAATACAGTAGAAATAGTTGACAAAAAATTAGAAGAGAACCTAGAAGCGACGGAGGAGAGGATTGCAATATTAACAACTGAAATCCATGAAGAAGTGTCCGACGTACGGAGAGAAGGTGGAAAGAACAAACAAAAAATTATACAAACAGAAACAGATATCAACCACCGGATCGACAATATTGAGGAAATCCACAACAACCGGGTAGGAGCCATGGAACAAAAGCAGACAGAAATGATAGCAGCACAGACCACACTGGGGGAAAGATGTGAAGAAATTTCAATCAAAGTGGATGCAGTCAAACATCAGGTAAACAGTGACCGAGACCAATTGACTGAGAGACAACAAAGGGAATTCAATGACACTAGAGATGAAATGAACCGCCTGCGAACATTCCCAAATGTTTTATCCGGACTGACACACCTGGATGGTAGGGAACAAATAGATTTCCGTGCCTACGTAAAAAATCCACTTGAATTTCTAGAGAGGGTGGAGGAGATAATCAGCAGAAACAGAGAAAATCGATGGTCCGTGATAAAGGGAATGTTAGACGAATCTTTTCGTAACACATTTGACAACTGGTGGACAGCGACCCGGCACAAAGTAGAAAACTATGCTGCGTTTAAGGTAGCATTTAAGTTAAAATATTGGTCTGACTCTACACAAAACATTATCAGAGACGACATCACCAACGGCAAATATGATCCAAATGGCCGACAATCGATGACTACCTACTTTTTAGGGAAGATCTGCTTGGCCAGAAATCTGGAACCGGCCATACCAGAGGAGTGTTTAGTTACGAAACTAGCTTACCATTTCAGCCAGGGAGTGTCACAGGGTAGACTTAATTCGCAAATAAAAACCATACAAGGCATGTGTACTCTGTTAGAAAGCCACGAGAGAGAGAGGTACTATCAGAGGAACCGCCAGGGTCCCGGACAGACATATGATCGGGGCGGACCAGGAAACGTTAACCCAACCAATAACAATGACCGGAATAATTATGGGAGAAATTTCAACAACCCTCCACGTTTTAATAACCACCAGGGGCCAAGACAGAATGGAGGTGGTAACCACAATGACCATGCGGACTGAGGAAATACAAATACTCCTAGACCAAATGGCTATCAGAGGGACAATAATTATCAACGAGGTAATAATTATTACCGACCCTATAATAACCAACCTCCAAATAACCAGTATCGACAGAGTAATGGAAACAATAACAACAACCAGTTCCGAAGAGTGCATTACACCCATGCCAGCAGAGGGGGAGGTAGGAGAACATATTACCAAGGTCGAAGAAGTTTCCCTAATCGCCATAACAATCAAAATCACAGTGACGGAGAGGATCGAGAATCTGGTTACCGATCGAATAGAAGTAATAACAGCGAAGATAACCGACCAACCACTCGAACCACTGAAGTGTACCACAATGGAAATGGGCAAGGATCCCAGGAGCCGAACGCTAACCAAAACGGTAATCACAATGAGAATTCTAGTGGTGCATTACCACATAATCAAGCGAGTAGTGATGGAGAACCTCGAATATATCGGATAAACCATATCCTGGCGGAGGACAGCCCAGAACCTAATACTGGTCCCAACAATGAGGATGAAGAGAATGATCCACGCAACTACGTCGCAAGGTTATGGCCCGAACACGTAGTGAGATGGTGATACCATGAAAAAAAAAAATGTGTTAATACGGAACATTGAGATATGGGACGGATTATTTTGATAACAAATGATGCTGACATGAACAACACATGAAACGGGATATTGAAAATTAAATATGAAGAAAAAGTGAAATATTGCGATGAAGATTATTTGTTATTGATACTAAGTAAAAAATGAAAATATAATTGTGAGAATAAATGTTGACTATATTGTAATTTTGTAATATAAAAATGTGTTCTAAAGAAATTATGTAAAGGATAAAGAAAATTGTATTTACCCGTACAGACAGATAGTACTACAAGTGTAATAACTATACGAGGCCGACACATAACACCCATGGCATAGCAAATTCCAAGATCCACGTCAACAGTAAAATAACAACTTACCCGTACATACGTAAAAGAAAAAACAACTATACGAGAACGACAAACACCATCTTTGGCACAAATATAATTTCCAAGAGCCTAGTCAACATGTAAAATAACAACTCACCCGTACAGATAGATAGTACTACTAGTGTAATAACTATACGAGACTGACACCCAAGATCTTTGGCATATGTAATGTAAATTAATATACTTCCAAGAGCCACGTCAACAGTAAAATAACAACTTACCCGTACATACGTAAAAGAAAAAATAACTATACAAGACCGACAAATAAGATCTATGGCACTAATAATATAAAAGTTAACTGATTTCCAAGAGCCTAGTCAACCAGTAAAATAACAACTTACCCGTACACATAGAAGAGGAGACAATAGACTAGATGATATACAGAAGAAGAAGAAAATAAGAAGTTGGAGGAATGAAAGCAAATAAATATCATTGATGTAGATAATAGATGACACACAACCACGAGGCAAAACACTAGAAGAGAGCCTATATCAAATGGGTTATATTTCATTTGACATCATGAGAATATATTCATGAATTATATCCAGAGAAGTGAATCCTGAAAATGAAGAAGATTACGAAATGACGTTTAATATAATACCAAGAGAAAAGATTAATTGATGACAAAGAAGAATGAAAAATAATATATTAACGAAGATGATCATGAGAGTATACCAGTGATGAAATGTAAAACAAACTATCCCTGTAAAATGTGAAGAATTTAGTTAAGTTGAATCAAGAAGAAGAGAATATAATGATGTATAAACCGCAGATGCGTGAGATGATCCCAAGGATATTTATTATTTGTCGAAAGAACGACCACTTTATATTTTGAATTAATTTGAGATGAATTGACTGATGAAAAATACCAGCAATCATTTATATTATTGACGGAGATGATGTGCCTCTGTATTTATTGATGTTAGTATGGCCAGTGGAGTTGTATGCCAAAGTGAGCCACTCTGAACTGCCCCAGCTAAACTTATGTTAGGGAATTAGGGAACTAAATAAACAAGGGAGATAATTACATAGAAAAGAAATAATTATGATTCAAATAGAAGAAAGTGAAGGGATATATAAAAAAGCATAAGAGTCGACATGGAAATGTACAACAATTGATGAATTCTTCAATAAAAAATAAATATACTAATTCAGAATTAATCAATTCTTATAGGAAGGCATATGTAACGTACCAAATTGGCAGTTACATAAAATAACTAATTATTACGTCAAGTGACGGGAGATCATGAAAATATTTCAAAGTACATAAAATAAGGAACAGGAGAATATAGACAAAGTGTGTATCTACAAAGGTATATTATTGAAACAATCCAACAAAGAAGAAGGAAGAGTAATATAGCATCATCAAGTACAAAAGAGAGAGATAATGACAACGAGCCAATATAATATGTTAGAAACCAGGCCCAATAGGTCCAAATAGTGAGGGGAAACGACAAAAATAACTATTATAATGAAGAGGAGCCAACAGATCCCGAATAGTGAGGGGAAACAACGAAAATAATCATTAAAATGAAGAGGAGCCAACTCAAGAACAACCGCAATGATGATAAAACAAACAAATTTATTTATTAGTATAAAATACTATGGAACAATGACAACCACGAATAGAAATATTGAAGAATATGACAAGACTAAGGGAACATTGATTGTCACAAGTAATGTATAAACCAGGAGAACACCGATAGTGAACAACAATTAACCAGAAGAAGAAAGGAAGAAGAAGAGCAAAGGAAACATACCATGAAGAATGAAGATAATGTATGGACAGTACAAGAAATCACCATTCACCAGGTATACAAGGAACAATATTAGTGACCGGAAGAAGTGTAATGATTATTCGAAGATCAACTACAAAGAAACCAGTGTCTAGCATAATTGAGTAATCACAAACAATAACAGTGAAAACTTAATATAAGTGTGACAACCTGTAACATGATAACCATTTTTACCCCAAATAAACATCACAGACAATACAAGTGAGAATGTTTATAACAGAGAAAAATGAGTTACCATTATAAGTGAAAGAATCCAATATTAACTAGTTAAAATGCACAGACAATTAGTGTGACCAGTTTAATCAAGATTGTAACACAACATAGATAATCATTAAGACCACCAAGAGAAATGTGAGATATAACAGTAAATTAATTGTTCATAGGGACTGATAATAAAAGCTTTGTAAGCCTTAAAATGAAATGTAACTGAATGCCATGGCAAGACAGAATAAAATATAAATAAAATCCAGAACAAATAGTAGCAAATAAGCTAGTTTGTTAGGTATAAAACAATCAATGTACCAAAAACTAGGTACAACCCAATAAGAAATGTAATACTATTAGACTAAGAATACTTGTGTTATTGTTTCAACAAATAGTGTAAACATGTGTATTACTTAATAATTAAACCATTGTAGTAGAATGCCATAATGAAATGGTAATAGTAGAGTCAAATACTGCATAAGAATATGTTGCACATTGTTACCAGACAACTGACACATAACCTCATAGAAAGTGCACCTATAACATAAAATCATGTATATTAATTAAACCAAGCAACTATCAACAATTGTTTCAAACAGAGACTAATTATGAATAGTAATGCAAACCAATAAATAACATATGTACTGAAATACAAGCAAATGAATCAGATTGAATATGATGTCATAAAGCCAAAAGAACAGAAACCCTATGTGACAAGATAGTTAATCAAAAAGCAATTTCAAAACTTATTAAAAGGTTACTAAAAATGTTATCAGTAGTTAGAGAAATATCTGATACTGCTATGAGAATACATCACAAATGTAATAGTAGTAGTTTAGTAATTGAAATATTAGAAACTAACTAACTACCATTGTAAAACCAGATGTAAACAAACACTATACTAAGAATTGGAAAGCTTTCAGATAACGAAAGACTGATAAATGCATTAAACCAACAAGGTACTACAATTATACACTATTTTAATTTATAACATTATATACCTTGTGTGATAAAATAATTAAAAAAGTGACAAATTAGAGAAATGAGAACAGAAGGTATTTTTGATAATACTATAAGTGTATCAAAAATAACATTTTTGCAAAATAAAATGTGAACAAATGTGAATAAATGTATATATTAGTGTTAGAATGTCAAACAAATGTAATTAGGTAAGGAATAATAGCGTTACATGTAATTATAAACAATCGAATATGATCGCTAGGGACGACATTACCAAATATTGTTTAAATGGTAATTACAACTATTTTATGTACTAAAACGAAGAGAAATGGACTCGAGACGTTTAGTAATGCGTCTTATAGTGTAATTAGAACAAAATATGGTGAAACAAACTTATTTATATTAAGAATCACCATATGAGTTTGTGAAATGGCTAAGTGAGTTAATAATGAACAGATTTAATCCTTGTTTAGACTTAAAATAAAGCCACAAGTGTCCGCGATTTAATGCCACTAACCATTCGACGATACGATAATTGATAAAAAAGTTATGACACTTATAAACTTTTCAGTCATTTTGTGTATCGATGCATACGTCACCCGTAGCCTCGAACCCAAGCGATAAATTGTAAAAATTTAAAAGTTTTATTTAACCAAAGTGTTTTGGGGTTGAGAGTTTGACCCGTGGAACCAATCAAATAGCTTAAAATGACCAGACGAGAAGGAGACGCTGTGGTGAAGAAAGCATTCATTCCGTATCACTCAGCACGCAAGGTTCACGCAAGAAGTCGTCAAAATTATTTCAAAATGTGCGCGTCACTAACATTAGTTAGCCTACATACACTAACCTATACACGACAATATACCAACGAGTGTCCAGTGCATTAAGTGAACAGTGAAAATAACTCGACCAGTGTATAATAAAGGTCGTGTTTTGTGTTTTTTAAATCAGGGAGTACTCTATTTTAATTATTGTAACGAATTGAATTAAAATAATAACTTTCGTTAGTAAACGACAGATATTGTTTTGGGACCGCACTAGTCAAAAGTACTAAAGTGCTTACACCATGATGAAAAATTATCAGAACTGAATACAGTCGACTCCCTCTAATCCGGACACCTCGGGACTGGATCCCTGTCCGGATTAAAAAATTTCCGGACCATCCGGCGGTTTTTTACTTATGTAAATTACAACCTGTAATAGCGTATCTATATTTATAAATCACATTTTAAGACAATTTTCAAGTGTACGGAACACAATTTTAGGTTCATAAAATTGTCCCAAACGAATAAACTTAAACCTAAAACTAATGAAAAACTTGGCTTTGCAATATTAAAAGAAATCTGTTATTTTCTTCTGCTTCTTTACTTCATCTGTTTTCTTGAAGGCATAATCACGCCACTTCCTTAGAAACATAACATCCACAGCTGATGCGCCAGGCTGTTGTTCGACGTAGGTAGTTGCCAGTTCCAGTGCTGCCCTACCCTCTGCATGAGTCAAAATTCCCACGCCATTTCCCGCTTCACTATCACCTTCGTCGTCGTCTTCTTCTTTTTCTTCCTCTTGACGAAGGACTACATCGACGATTTCGTCATCATTCAGGATTTCATTAGCCAGTTCATCATCAGCTCGCGAAATCCATTCCACAACGTCATTCTCATTAATACTAGCAGAATCAGGCAGCAGTTGTAAATCCTTTAAAATTGAGTGGTTGTCATCAGGTTCAGTTGCATGAATATTTAACCCTATTGTATTTGGGTTGTCTTCTTGTCTCTTCTCAACGAGAGTTTCAACATCTGACAATTTTCTCCAGGATTTGGTAAACGTAGATGATGGGATTTCATCATACGATTTAGCAGCGATATAAATGACGTCCTTAATGTTAATTGTCTTGAGCGTCTGGATGAGACCTGCATTGTCATTACCATCCATCTTATCCAAAATTTCTGAAAGAAGCTTCCTCCGGTATTTTCTCTTAAAGCATTCGATTACACCCTGGTCCATGGGCTGTGCGATACTTGTTACATTTGGAGGCATATATAAAAGCTTGATGTCACTGTAACTATCACATTCGAGACCTTCCTCTGGATGCGTAGGGGCATTATCAAGCACAAGAACTGCATTTACTGGCAATTTCAAGGATGTCAAATGTTCTTTTACAGACGGAACAAATTGAGCCATGAACCACTCCTTAAACAAATAAGAATCCATCCAGGCAGACTTTTGTGACCTGTAATACACTGGAAGGGAAGACATGTTTAAGTTTTTGAATACTCTGGGTTTGGCCGACTTTCCAATCACAAATAGCGGCATCTTGTGTGTCCCAGTTGCGTTTGAGCATAGTGCAACAGTGATCCTTTCTTTATTTACTTTAAAGCCCGAAGCAGACTTTTCTTGAGGAGTGGCAAAGGTTTTATTAGGCAAAAGTTTATAGTTAAGCCCGGTCTCATCGATATTGTACACTTGTTCTGGGGTTAGTTTTTCACGCTCAATGATACGCTTCAATTTTTCAGAAAAATCATTAGCTGCCGGTTGGTCTGCTGAAAGCTTCTCCCCGCAAACTCCAAGGAAATGCACTCCATGCCGTTTTTTCCATCTCGTTAGCCACCCATCGCTTGCCGAGAAGTTTCCTTTTTCCCCAAGTTTTGAATGAAGAATGACGGCTTTTTCTTTCAAAATCGGCCCATTTATAGGAGTCCCTCTTCTACGTTCCTGCATGAACCACAACCATAATGCGTCATCAACAAGTTCATGGTGTGGTTTTTTCAAGGTAGATCGAGTAGAAAGGACGGATTCGACTTCAATTTGCATACAAAAATCCTCGATCGATTTTCTGTTTTTCCGCCAATCATAAACTGTGCTTTTCCCTACATTAAACTCCGTACAAATACTTTGCACTGATTCACCCTTATCTAAACGTTGTAAAATATTAAGTCTGTCTTGCATTTTAACCGTATTATGCTTCCGTTTTTCACTCATTTTTGAGAATTTTACTGTCAAATAATCAGAGTTACTGAAACTACAATTTCACCTAACAAATAAACTCACTTATAATAACATATGTAACTCACATTGAAAATTATTAAAACACACAACAATATCAGTAGTAATTAGTAAAAACAGCTACAGTACACTGTATGACGATCCGGAGCAAACGCAATCGTAAGCCGAACTGAGGATCTTTGTTTACATGTAGGCCGGAAATAAACAGACACGCTCAATCCTGTCGTTTTCGGCCGTGAGAAACCCGGCGCGCGCTGATGACTCATTTCCAAGAAGTAGTCCGGACCATCCGGCGTCCGAACCATCGGAGTCCGAACGAGAGGGAGTCGACTGTAAATGAATCATAGTGCAATTATTAATTTAAAAATAAAATTTTACGATTTTAGCATAATTGAGAAGATTGGAATTAATTTAAATCCATGTATAGTATATAGTCGCTCATTTGACTAAACTTTTTAAATTAACGAATAACTGTTTTATTGCGCAAATATTCTAAACGACTGATAATTATACGTCAGATGACTTATAAATAAAATGTTTATGTTCATAGTATTAAGAATTTAATAAGTAATATACTTATTCAAAATAATTACTTACGTTTGCTAGGTAACTAACCTAGAACTAACGATTATAACTTTGTCACCAAGTAATGATTCTGTTCTCAAATAATTTTAATTCAATGAAAGCTATAACAAGAGTTTTTTTTATTCTACATTTTTTCTCTTGCCAGTACATAATTTTAATAGTTAATGAATAAATAATAATAATATTTTTAACAGTGCAAGCACAGAGCACGTGTTTTGATCACAACTGCTGTATGAGTTTTGCTAACCGTACGATAGTACGATATATATCGGTTTATGGTACCGAATTTTATAATTTTAAATCTTTGTTTGTTTTTATAGTAATACATAATTAAATATTGTTAAATAAGATCACATCTTGTAATCTGGTATCATGTATCTTCCAAGAACTCATGAATTTGGTAATATAACTGAATAAAGTGGACATAACCTCGTTCACCAAAACCATTGTACCAGACATCAGTGTTACCAGCCTTGAGGTACAAAGATCTCAGGAATTGTTTAAAGTAATTATTGTTTGTAAAGATATTATTGATTGTTTTTTAAAAGAGTTCATTGCATTTAACAATTGTTAATAAACCCCAATTTATTTACCAGTGGAACAGAGTTTTTGATTTTTTTTATAATAGATAAAATAGTTTAATTTTTCATGAACAGTTCTATCATAAGGTGGTGACCAATATCATTCAAATTGCAGTTAAACTTTTAATTTACTTTATTGTGCATGTGCATTATTTATGATATTCAAACGGAATATCCATATATGTGTATCAAGTGTTTTTTGCAGCAGAAGAAGTCACCAACAAGAACATTGAAGACATCCACATATGGTAAGTGGGGAGGTTGACAGTGAAGTGATAAATACTCTTTTAAACAACAAACCTTAAACGTGAACACCCACACTAATTTTATTAATAATCAACACATATAATAATAAATAAATAATAATTTAAATATTATCGTTGCAACAAGTTCGGTTACAACGTTCCAGAGAGATTACCGAGTTAATCCAATTTCCGAATGGAGAAGAGTATAAGTTCGACAAGATAAAATTTTATAATAAAACACTAGAACAAACCGAGAAAATAATAAACAAATACCAGAGACTAGAACCGAAGCCAGTACGATATCAAGTTGAAGACAGAGTCTTATTGAAGAATAGAGAGCTACCCAGCACAATGGAGGGTATAGCGAAAAAACTGTTATTGTTATATACTGGACCTTACACCGTGATTAAGGACAACGATAATAATACATATGAGATCATGGATCCAAATACACAGAGGAAGAAGGTGACTTACAACCAGTCATCCATGAAGAAATACTACTAAATAATTAAAGGAATAAGCATTGAACCGAATAATAAATTATAAATGTGTTACAAGAAGGGTGATAAAGAAAAGTGTTTTAAGATAAATAATAAGAAGGAAAAATAAATAATGCCCATCAACAATATTGTTTCACTAAAGAGCTATAGAGTATGAGAAAAGAAATTAATAAAGAAAGTAGATATAATATAATCTATACAATGATAACGTGAATAATACCAGAATATTTTTCATTTTTTTAGTCACACTTAGACTACTTTAAAGTTTTTTTGATTGACTGTAGAATGATCCAGCAATCATATACCTGAGCAGACGATACGTTCCTCTGAACTCAGGACAGCGGTGAAATGGAGCCAAAAGTGCCCACCTGACTGGTGCCAACGCACGTGGTAGGGAAAATAGTTAGAGAAATTAAATATTTTAAGGGATGAGACACTAAGCAAAATAACATATTAAACAAAGCAAGGAGATAGTGAACTGCATGAAGAAGAAAACGGAAAATTATAAGAGGTCAAAGAAGGAAGCTCAGATAAAGAAGTGATTAAACAAATAAAATGATTGATAATTTCATCAACACCTGCACAATATTTTCTGAAATGATCAATTTTAGCGATGGGGCAATATATAACAGTACATATCTTCACCATAAATTTAACAACCAAAATAAAGAATGAAACACTCATAAACTAACACCAGAACACCTAAGAAAGGAATGATAAATAAATAATTGTGTATCCGGTTCAAGAACTAAGTAAAACAATTAATATAATGAACTCAGTAAATGAAGAATAATAAATAGTGATAAAGAAGAAAATATAGAAGACAACATAATAATGTGATTAACCAAATGACCCAATTAACAAACAAAGAAACAAATGACCCAATTACTCAAGTAACAAACAAAGAAGAATGACCAAATATGTCAGATAAAGGGATATAATATGTACTAACAGAGAATGAAACAAATACAACAAGGAATTTACAGAAATAAGAAACAGCAAAGAGACACAGACATAGACAAACTATTACCAAAGATAAAACACGACAAAAACTCTTTATTCTAACAAAAGAATATAATTAATTAAAATATCGGTATGGAGAACCATACATGACTTCCATGTTCTAAGATTTATATTTAAAATCATATTCGAAATGAAATATTTCCATAGAAACTACGTCTTTCTACTTATTGCTTCAGCATTAACCACAGTACTGTGGTCACTAACGTATACCACCTCACGTTTTCGCACTCGATTTTCACCGATGATGGCAGTCGATGGCACTGCCGAAAAGTCTGGTTTTGCAGAAAAAATTGAACTACGGCTAAAGAGCCCGGGAAGCAATTTTAACAAAAAACTACTTCTTTGTTGCCGATAACATAGTACACATATAAAAAATTCTGCCCTCCACCTTCAACTATAATTTTTAATAATAGAAAATTACCCCCACCCCGTTCACCTAACCTGTTCATTTATAGATATTTCATCTACGTTTCTACAATGGATTACTATGAGCTTCTTATCAGGATACTTTATTTATAAAAATTAAGTACTTTACTCTTGTTAAATCATAAAATGTTTCAGGTAAACTACCCGTTTATCTTAACCGATCTTCTCCAAAATCAACAGACCTTCCGTCCTCTACAATTCAGGGAAGCATGCAAAAAAATATTTGATTCTGTTTGAATGTGCGGCAGTTATCGTTCGTCATGGAAACATTTCTCTTGTTACAACATAAAATGTTGCAGGTAAACTACCCCTTTCCCTTAACTGATCTTCACCAAAATCAATAGACCTTGAGCTCTCTGCAACTCAGGAAAGAGTGCAAAAAATTATTTGATTCTCATTGAATTTTCGGCAGTTATCGTTCGTCATAAAAAAAATTACCCTTTTTAAAATATAAAACGTTGCTGATAAACTACCTCTTCCCTTAACCGATCTTCAACAAAATCAACAGACCTTGAGTTCTCCTTAGTTCAAAAAGGTATGCAAAAACCTAGTTGATTCTGTTTGAATTTACGGCAGTTATCGTTCGTCATATAAAAAATTCCCTTGTTAAAACATAAAATGTTGCTGGGAAACTACCCCTTTCCCTTAACCGATCTTCACCAACACCAATAGGTATTGAGAACTCTACAATACAAAGCTGTATGCAAAACATCATTTGATTCTGTTTGAATTTGCGGCTGTTATCGTTTACTATGGAAAAAAATTACCCTTGAAAACAAACCGTTGCTGGTAAACTACCCCTTTCTCTTAACCGATCTTTACCAAAAACGACAGGTCTTGGGTACTCTACAATTCAGGCTTGTATGCAAACAATTATTTGATTCTGTTTGATTTTGCGGCTGTTATCGTTTGCCATAGAAAACACCCTTGATAAAACATAAAACGTTGCTGGTAAACTACCCTATTCCATTAACCGATCTTCACCAATAACAATAGGTCTTGAGAACTCTACAATTCAGGGCTGTATGCAAAACATTAGTTGATTCTCTTTGAATTTACGGCAGTTATCGTTCGTCACAGAAAAAATACCCTTGTTAAAACATAAAACGTTGCAGGTAAACTACCCCTTTCCCTTAACCGATCTTCACCAAAAACAATAGGTCTTTAGTACTCAACAAAACAGGACTGTATGCAAAAAAGTATTTGATTCTGTTTGAATTTGCGGCTCTTATCGTTTGCCATAGAAAATACCCTTTTAAAACATAAAACGTTGCAGGTAAACTACCCCTTTCCCTTAACCGATCTTCACCAACACCAATAGGTATTGAGAACTCTACAGTACAGGGCTGTATGCAAAACATCATTTGATTCTGTTTGAATTTGCGGCTGTTATCGTTTGCCATACAAAATACCCTTGATAAAACAAAAAACGTAGCAGGTAAACTACCCCTTTCCCTTAAACGATCTTCACCAAAAACAATAGGTCTTTAGTACTCAAGAAATCAGGGCTGTATGCAAAAACGTATTTGATTATGTTTGAATTTGCGGCTGTTATCGTTTGCCATAGAAAATACCCTTGTTAAAACATAAACCGTTGCCGGTAAACTACCCCTTTCCCTTAACCGATCTTTACCAAAATCAACAGATCTTGAGAACCCTACAATTCAGGGCTGTATGCGAAACATTATTTGATTCTGTTTGAATTTGCGGCTGTTATCGTTTGCCAAACAAACAAAATTACCCTTGATAAAAAAAAACCTTTGCAGGTAAACTACCCCTTTCCCTCAACCGATCTTCACCAAAAACAATAGGTCGCGAGTACTCTACAAATCAGGGCTGTATGCAACAAATTATTTGATTCTGTTTGAATTTGCGGCTGTTATCGTTTGCCATAGAAAAAAATCTACAGAAACAGACAGACAGACAGACACACAGACACACACACAGACACTTTTCGAAAAATGACTTTTTTTCATGTTTTGAGTGTAGTACAATCATATTCTGCAATAATCTCGAACACGATTTTTTTTGCCATCACCATACTTCCATTTCCTTAAGGAACATGGAAGTAAAAATCAAAACCATGAAAGAAAATCATGAATGATAACAATGAATTAAGCATCTTAGTAAGAATAACATACCATGCATGCTTTTAATACAGGCAAATCCAAGTAAGATAACTAAAAAAGAACCTAGTAATAACCTGTAGACAGGTAGAAATCATAAAGAAATAATAAATAATAATTAACAAGAGTAAAAGGGTCAAATAATAACCTGTAAAACATTGAAACCAGAAAGCCAAAACATAGACAATTGTTGTCAGACAAGGGGTCCCAGGTAACCTCAACTCGGTTACAAATCAACTGGTAATTAACATAAATTAAGACTAAAACAATGTAAACTAGTGTAAGTTATACAATAATGAAAGGAGACATTATAAAGACAAACCTAGTGATACAATTTTATTAATTAAAAGTGGTATACGTGGTGTTTAATACAAATACACAGACTGAAATTGGACAGAAAGTTGTACACATTAAACACACTCAGAATTTCTATAATATTGTAAACCAGTAAAGAACAATGACATATATGTGCAATACAATATATATTACCACTATTATAGTATAAAATGATTATAATGAAATGTTAATTTAACCAGAATTAAGAAAATTAAGGGAACTATCTGACCACACTAGATACAAGACGTATTAGTGAATTATTATCGATACCACATGTAATTATAAGAGGCCAACCATTGTAAAACAGCCTTTAAACAGTAAAGACTATTTAGACTGAAAAGAACCACTTAAAATTGGGGATATCATGAATTAAGAATTAAATCATAATGACACATGGCATAATAAGACTATGAACAATAAATGAGACTAAAAACAAGAAAATAATTGTATTCTAATGGAAACTAAGCTGTCCAGAAGTTGTAATGGACATCTTAGAATGTCTATATCACTGTAAGAAAGTGAACAGAACAAATTATGTCAATAAATAGAGTGAATCAAACTGACCATGCCCTAGGCCATAGAAAGTATGGATCAAATATTGTAATTTTATTAATTCTAGACAATCATTATACTAGATATAATCATAAAGGGACTTGAAAGGAACCATATGATTGAAGTGTAATCATCATTTGGTCAATTTTAGTAATTAATCATATAAAACAATAAGAAATATGTAATAGTCATAAGTAAGGAATTAACTTTCTTATTATCAAACTCACACGTCTTGTGAGGACTTATTTTAAAGAACAAATCAATTGTAGGGTGGGTTGAGGTAATTTTGGGACACTACTTTTCGGGGTAATATATAGACCCCCTTTTAATTATTATAAAAATACTTTTGATCAACTCAAATAAATTATAAATCTTTAAATTAGTACTTGCAGAATACCATACTAAAAGTTGAGAGGCTAAAAAAAAGTTTTTAGGAAAAAAAATTGTTTGCCGTTGAAGTCTGCAAAAATTACGATAAATCTTTCGTTTGTAATGATTAAACTTTCTACTACTTGTACTTAAAATAAATGTACTAAAGGAGGTTAAAAATATTTTATTATCTTTGTAGAAATCCCATCATTGAGTTTCACATCGAGTTCTTTTAAACTTTTTGATATAAAAATTTTGTTCCACAAATGGGATTTTATTTTAAAACAAGGGGTAATTTTTAGACACTTATTGGGGTAATTTCGAGACACTATCAATATTAATAAACTAACAAAACTGTTTTGTTTTTGTTTTGTTTTAGGTTCTGAGTAGTCATGTAGAAGTGTAAAAAGACTTTCTTATGAAAAACTGTAGCTGATATTTCAATTTTGATAGTTGTAAATTTAAATTAAAGTCAAAATGCCAAGAAATTATACGAAAAAGGGAAAATGTTACAACGAAGAAGATCTAAATAAAGCTTTGGAAGAAGTTCAAGACTGTATAAGTAAAAATCTACCTTACAGTGAAAGAGCTATTGCAAAAAAGTATAACATCCAGAAGGATGTATTTAACAGACGATTGAAAAGGATCAAGACTGGAGTTGCGGGCCGCAAAACGGCAATCCCACTAGCCAAAGAGGAGGAGTTGGCCGAATCACTTAAAACTATGTCTAGGTGGGGCTTTGGGCTTCTTAAAGAAGAGATAAAAGATGTCATTCAAGAATATGTAATAAAACACAATATCAAGACACCTTTTAAAAATAAACGCCCACGAGATGACTGGTTTTTGGCTTTTAAAGAGCGCCATAATCTTGCAGTTAAAAACCTGAGAGTCTAGAAGTAACCAGACGTAATGTTACCAGTGATCCTTTCATCATTTATGATTTCTACAAGCAATGTGAATCAGAAATAAACCGCCTTAACTTAAAGTCTAAACCAGCTCAAATTTACAACCTAGATGAAAGTGGACTTTGCACAGACCCTTCTAAAACTAAAGTTGTGACGGAAAAAGGAAAACCTGCCCACCGAACAATTCAAGGAAGTGGAAGAGAGAATACTATATTATTGGCTTGTGTAAATTCCGCAGGTAAAGCCTTACCTCCTTTAATCGTTTATGAAGCAAATAAATTTTGGAGTTCCTGAGTTGGGAATGAATCCCAAGGAATGATTAAAGGACCTTTTTTTGGCATATCCCCAACTGGATGGATGACTTCATCTTTGTTTTATCAGTGGTTTACCCTTTTTACTAAGCAGATTACAGAAAGGCCAATATTACTTTTATTCGATGGGCACCTGTCACACTTGGACATTGATACAATTGAATTAGCTCGTTTTAGTAAGATTACAATTTTGAAATTCCCACCACATACCACAGATCTACTTCAACCTTTGGATCGTGCTGGCTTTGGGCCTTTGAAAACCGCCTGGGGCAAGGAAGTCCACATATTTCAAAGAGAAACCCAAAGAAAATTGACAAAGGCAGATTTTGCAAACATTTTGGGAAAAGTGTGGTACACCGGACTTTCTGAAAAAAATATTAAGTCAGGGTTTGAAAACACAGGTATATTCCCAACAAATACCCTAAGAGCAGACTAGATCCGAAAAAATTGGAACTATACAATAGGGTGACCAGACGTCCCGTTTTTAACGGGATTGTCCCTTTTTTTCATTATGTGTCCCGTTGTCCCGGCAAATTATTAACGGGACATCAAATGTCCCGTTTTTCCGTACTTGCAATAACGGATAACCTAATCTTTTATCTTCGCTTCGTTTTGAGTTTTTATTTGTTTTTGTGTCATTTTGGTCTCGTTCGTTTAAACTTTCTTACTGAGGTCAAGACGGGTCTCGAATGGTTAAGGGAACGCAATCACGAAAAGAAATGATGATCTCTGGTTTCCGCTAGAGTGCGTCAAGGGAGAGTGAGGCAATCAAGGTAAACTTTTTTTGTTTGGTTAATTTTAACGCTTGGCGTGGCGAGCTTGCTCCATTGTCTGTTGTTCGCTTGGTTCGAGATACACGTGCATATTAATATAGGGAAAAGAAAGTGTACTTTCTCCAAAACCCTGAAAGAAGAGTTTCCTTTCTTGAAGGACGACACCACATCTACAAAGGTAGAATGTACTTTATGTCGTTCAGTTTTGTCCATTGAACATGGAGGACGTGCTGATATTACACAGCACATTAAGAAAAAGAAACACATGTTGGCAGTTTCCGCGAGAACTTCCAGTAGTATAACTTCCTTTGTAAGTAGTAATGGACTACAAACTGAGGAAGATAAACGTATCGCTGCTGAAGAAGGGGTGTTTGCATTTCATACTGCAAAACACAACCATTCTTTCCGTTCAATGGACTGCACATCTCTTATCATCAGAGAACTATTTGAGAAGAAATTCACGTGTTCCAGGACAAAGTGCGAGTCGATTTTAGTGAACGTTTTATCACCGTATGCAATGCATGAAGTGCAATCAGAACTTGAAGATGCTAAGTATGTGTCTGTGATGGTTGATGCATCAAATCACAAAAGCTTAAAATTAGTGCCGATTCTAGTTAGGTATTTCATTCCTACCAAAGGTGTTCAGTGCAAAGTAATCTGTTTTCAGAACGTTGGTGGAGAAACAGCAGAATTATTAGCTAATCATGTTCTGGACATCTTAAAGAAACATCATTTAGTTGACAAGATCATCGCGTTTTGTGCAGATAACTGTAACACTAACTTTGGTGGGTACAAGAGGGCCGGAACAAACAACGTTTTTTCTAAATTGAACAGTGTGCTCAAAATGAATATTCAAGGCACTGGTTGTGCAGCTCATATGGTACACAGTGGTGTACAAACAAGTGCAGACATTCTTCCTATCGACATAGAAACAGTAGTGAATAAAATATTTCAATATTTTCACATTTATACCGTGCGTGTGGAGGAATTGAAATTATTTTGTGATTTTGTTGCTACTGAATATAAGCAAGTTCTGGGTAGTGTTAAAACTAGATGGTTGTCATTGTTGCCAGGAGTTACAAGGGTTATTGATATTTATGAACCTCTAAAGTCTTATTTCATGTCTCAGGATAGGTGTCCTACATTGCTAAAACAATTTTTTGAGAACCCACAGTCACTTCTTTGGCTTCATTTCATACAAAGCCAACTGAAAATGTTTTCAAATTCAATCCAAAAGTTGGAAAGAACCAACATTTCAGCCACTGAAGTAGCTGAAGAATTAGAATTGCTTACAGAAAAAGTCAATAACAGGAAATGTAGTAAGTTTCAAACTTCAGTTGTTTCTTCAATTTTAATTAACTTAGAAAATGAAGGTCTTTTCACCCAATCGAAATATGAAACGATTACCAATTTATTTTATGACACTTTTTTAAGTTATTTAAACAAGTGGGTCTCTCCATATCAGCCTCTGAAATCATTTCATTGGATAACATTGAAAAATTCTGTATCTTGGGATGAGGTTTTAAAAAGTCTGAAAATTCTTAAGACAGTAGATTCATGTTCAACAATTCAGGTACCTGAAGATGAATTATTTGATGAGATAGGACATGTGAACAAAGTTTTATCCAGAAAATTTGAGGAATGGGAAAAAGTTAATGTGGAGATTGATAAGAAATGGTGTGATGTCTTCCACATACTTAAAAGTATAAGCATTCCATGTAAAAACATAGAGGTGGTTGTGAATTTTGCTCTGGCTGTACCAGGCACAAATGCTGTTGTGGAAAGAGTCTTTTCAATTGTGAAGTCCCTTTGGATTGATGAAAGAAACCGTTTTACTACCAAAACTATTCAAGCAATTGTAATTTTAAAAACTTATTTTCAAGACCTTAGCTGTAAGGAATTCTACAACCTTCTATTAAGTAATTCAAAGCTCTTGCGAGATATCAGGTCTTGTGATAAGTACAAAGTTAATAGTGATGTTCGTGATTCAGAAGCCACAAGTTCATGTTCAGCAGGTTGTTGATATCTGTGAATCACATCCATGTAATTTTATAGTTGTTAAGAATTTGAATATTTATATTTGAATAATTATAATTTTATAATTCTTGAAAAAACTTGATCAATTATAATATGATCCAATGCCATGATAAGTATGTTTTTAAGTTGGTTATTAAAATATATGTCTTTTTATGTGTAAAAAGTAGTTTTTATTTGTCTTAGTGAAGCAGTGCAGTCATATATGAAGCACATTTTCTTTGTAACTCGTGTCCTGTTTTTTTATTTCCATATTTCAGAAATGTCCTGTTTTACGTCATAAAAAATCTGGTCACCCTACTATACAACCAAATGCATCCTACTGGGGAAGAACTAACTCCCGACATCCAAACTCAGGAAACTTCAAACGATGAAACCATGGAAAACCAGTCAGAAAACCTTTCTGTGATTGACAGTCAACAGTCTTCTCCAAGATCCTCAACTGCTCTGAATGATGTAGGCTTAACACCAGTTGAATCAGATCACAATATAAATGATATTTTGGCGATTCCAAGTACAGTAAACCCTCGATTTAACGGACTAATTGGGGCTGAGGGGTGTCCATAAAATCGAAAGTCCGTTAAATCGCAAATTTTGTTTTTTGAGGATATATTTAAATCAAATAGGCCTAAAACACTTGAAATTTTAATACTATTAATATCATGCAAATACCGTATTGTTCCGAATACAAGCCGCACTTTTTCTCCTAAAAACATGGTCGCTAATTTGGCCTGCGGCTTGCATTCGCGCGCTAACGAAATTCGAAGTTATACCTGACTTCTGGCGGGACAAACGCTTTTGGTGTCTATGAGTTGTTTACAGCCTAAGCAACAGCAGTTTGCCCGGCTGTAGTTAACTCTGGCGTTATGATTTATGACTACAACCAAATGTTTTAACAGCAAACTGAAGAAAGAATAAGAAGATAAAGTGTAAGTGCGTGCGCATGCGCGCGTGCTCGCACCCTTCTGTAGGCAGCAAGACAAAGGATGAGTACAGGGGGTGTGAGTAACATGTTTCTAAATAACGGGTAAACTGCCAGTGTGGTTTTCTATTGTAACAGCGTCAACATCGCTTATCTGTACTTTGTTTTCATTCGGCGTTTTTGTAGTGTGTTTGCAATATGAGTGATATTGTGGAGACTAAAGGCACGCAGTCAAATCAAATTAAAAGTAACTCGTATGATGCGAATTATAAATTAATTGTGATACAAAATGTAGAAAAAACATGCAATCGCGAAGCCGCAAGGAAATTCGATATTGATGAATCCTGTATCCGACGATGGAGAAAACAGAAGGAACGACTTTTAAATGCAAATACTGCGCGACGAGCATTCGCGGGACCTCAAGTTGGGCGTTTTGTAGCAGTAGAGTCCAGCGTCTGTGAATACGTACGGCTTTTAAGAAGGCAAGGACTCCCTGTCACTAGACATGTTTTAAAATTAAAAGCTTTAGAAATCACAGAAGAATTAAAAGTCTCCGGTTTCAAAGCCAGCTTCGGGTGTATAAGATGAATGATGTGGCGAAATGGATTTGCGCTTAAATGACGTACATCATTCGTGCTAAAACTACCGAGTGACTACGAAGAAAAACTCCTACAGTATCAGCGATTTGTCATTCATTTACGCAAGAAGCATAATTATTCACTTGAACACATGGGAAATGCCGATGAAACGCCCGTATTTTTTATTTACGTATATTTACAGTGGACCAAAAGGGAACCAAATCTGTAACAATAAAGATTACGGGAAATGAAAAATTAGTGCCAGTGTAATGCTTGCTGTATCAGCCGATGGATGAATATTTCACAGTGAAATAAGATATTATATTGATCAGTGTATATTGTTCAGTGTTAGTCGTCGTAATGTCTTCCACTGAACGTGTGCGACGCCTGCGTCAACGACAACGCAAAGACAGGGATCGTGAAGAATTAAATAAATTCTTGATGAATACTCCGTTCTCATCAAATACAATTGAAGATGAGAAAATCTGCGTGTTTCAAAACAAGAAACAAGAAGAAAAGAAACGAAAGAATGCTGCGATAGCCAAGCAATATCGCCAGAACAGGAGAGTCTGCAGTTTATGCACATTATACGTTTCAAAAGCCTAAAAACATTATCATGCTTTTTTTTTGTCTGTCAAATTCTGTCCGTTAAACCGAGGTCCGTTAAATCGAGGGTTTACTGTACTAGTTATGAAAATGCTAGTACGCCAAAAAGATCTTTTGAAGAGTTGCTCTTAAGAAGAATATCGCCAAAACAAACAGATATGCCAAAGCAGAAACAGGAGAGAATTAAAATTGATGTTGGAGCAGCAGTGGTTACTGCTGATGCATACATTGAAAAAATAATTTAAAAAGAAAATAAGTGAAAGAAAACCGAAGAAGATAAGAAAAAGCGAAAAGAAGAAAGAGAAAAGAAGAAAATTGAAAGAGAGAAAAACAAGAAGTTGTAACGGTATGAAACTGTAGGGCCGATCAATGTAACAGAATGAGTGGGTGTGTGCTAATATAGAGGTTATACACTGGTTCATTTTCAATGTTTTATTTAGTTAACAAGATTACTTATAATAGTTTGTGTCTTAGACAGTATCAAATGTGTTTACATAAGATGTAGATTTTAACTTTGTTGATATAAGATGTTTTGCCAAAAAATGTACGGAAATTTTAATCTGTCTTGATTTTTTTATTGGAAAAGAATAACAATACAAAAACTGAAATAAGTACATATTAAAAAATTTTAATTCTCTTCAAAAAATGAGTTGCGTAAGTTTTTGCGATAACCCATAATCATATTTGCATTTTTAACGTTCGTGTTGCGGACTCTGGCAGAAGGCGGAAGGCGAAACAGGTAGGTGGAAAATAAAATAAACTTTTGTGTATTGGTATGTGAATTGAGTATCACAAAGTTAGCAGCAGAAAAAAACAAAAAGGGAATCAGAATAAAAAAACTAAAAAGGAACAGACACCGACTTCTTCAGATAATGATCTGGAGCCTGATGAACAATTATGGCAAGAGATGTCTGACAACTCATTCAGAGTGTCAGATTCATCAGATGATGAGAGTAATCCAGATGATCCGCCTCCTCACAAAATCCCATCAAATGTAAGGCAAATAAAATTACACTTGCAGAAAGTACAAAATGATATTACTGAAATGCAAATGTATGCAGTTTATTTTGAATCAACCTTTTACATTGGGCAAGTTCAGAAACTTTTTTATAGCTGCGAGGAAGAGATCCCTGAAAACCTGACTGATGTCGAGATGAAGTACCTGAAATGGGTTGGCGATGATAAGTTCTGGTGGCCTGCAAAGGAAGATGTTGGACTTGTAAAACCTTATTTCATATTTGATGGACCCATCCAAACTTTGTCTTTTGAACCGTTTTTAATAAGGTCAATCGGAAATGTACGAGCATTGTTCAACAACCTAAAAAATTCAGAGATGAAATTTTTCGTGAACTTTCATCTGCCAAAGAAGAAACAAACTAAAGTGTATAAAGTGCAGTTCAAACAAATGTGCAAACTAATATTAATAACTTAAGTGAGAGTAAAACTAAAGTGAAGTTTTCTTTTTAAGTATATTAGAATCAAAGACGAAGAATGTTATTTTCCTTCATATTTTTCTATACATAAGTTACACTACGTTATATTATTGTTAAGTAATATATTTAAACATTATTCCTATAAAGAATGTTTTTTTTTTCTTAAATGTTTGATAAGAAGATATTCTTTTGAAAGTAAATTTTATGTTCCACTTTATCAGACAGACCGATTCAATAACAATTCAAAATTTTTATTTTGACGTATAGGTTCACTAACAATAAATTATTGTAAGGATTAGGCTATTCTTTTCAAAAATATTATAATAATGACACTTTTTGATGTTTCACTCATTATTCCATACAATACTATTCATTTACGTTTCCTAGGTAACAATATTTTATGACAATGTAATAAATATAATTTTTTTCTTACAAATTATGTTATCTCAAAATTTCCCCAACCCTCCAAAATGATGTTTGTGATACTGTCTACAAATTGGCCTGGTCTGGAGTATTTTACCTCGTGTTAAACTAATGGTAGAATGAGTGTCCCACAATTCCCCCAGGCTGTCTCATAATTTCCCAATTGCCTGCATAATTATGAGACTCATTTTTATTTTACAGTCCAAGCTGTAATTAATTAAAATGGATGAAACTAATACTACTTAATTCTAACATCAGTGAGGTTCTGTGGAAAAAATTACAATAATTTGAACCATGCATTTTTTAGATATAAGGAAAGTTTGATTTTTGTCTCAAAATTACCCTGAATCACCCTAATAACATGGTGTGGTTACATTAAGCATTAATCATATAACAAGGACGTTAAACCAATTTTGAAGGAATTATATTTATTTTAGGAATAACGAGAAAGCAACAAACAAAACTCTCAACCCCAAAGTTGCTAACAATTTTCGGCAAAATCAAATAATTCGCGAGGGGGGTGACCTCACTGGATAGAATGGCAGCCTTTTAAACCAATGAGATCGATCAAAATCGACCGGTGGGTATGCGATCCTAAAATTGGAACAGCGAAGAAGCATAAAATGACATTCATTCTACCTCAGACTAGCAACGCGAGACGACGGCAAATTTCTGTTCGCGAAAAAACAGTCGTTTTCAAGATATCAGCTGTGCGGTAGTAAATGTAAACAGTGGGCGTAACCTAACCCCAAAAAGTTTTAGTGTCGAGTGCATCGATATAACGCTTATATTATAGCGTATTAATTGCAGAGTGCACAATAAAGCTGCAAATAACAGTGAATTAACAGGAAGTATGGTGTTAATTAATTATTAATGAAGATTAATTAAAAAACAGATATTTTAAGATATTTCATTTTTTAGCGAAATAACAGTGAATGAACAAAATAAATCATAGTCATTCACAAGCATTAAGAAACCAGATATAAATATTTTATACAAATAAATAATAACTTTTTTTATCGATGTTACAAAACTGAATCACTTATAAGGATAAACAATGAGAAGCAGTAACTCGAAGAGAGGTTATTTGAACTTCTAATTTCGACTGCTATACTAATTAAACATGTTATGAACACTAATTAAGTAACCAATCATAATTAATTGATTAACCAGAGTGACACATGAAATGGACATGACTATAATTAATAAATATTCAGTGAACTTGTAATTTAAAGACCGATGTATTTTATGATGTATAGGTTAAGGCATTATTTGAATTTAGAATAGTGTATACTTGTATTAGTTCAGTAGAATTTAACTTAATGTTGACAAGAGTCAATTTCAGAACCATAGTTTCATAATAGTGGAATCTTTATTAACATTGTTTTTTGTTTCTGAATACTAGTTCAGTAATGATTAAAATTAACGTAAAGCTGACAACCGTCAATTTCATAAACCTACATTAAGAATTTTAAAACTTTGTTATGTCCTTATCGTTTCAAGTTATTAATGCTACATGCATAAATTAAATAGTATGTTATCAGTAATCAAAGATATAACCATGTTGATGATTTTAGAAAACTTTGAACGACTGTTCACAATAATTAATTCCGCCTACTAATGTTCAACAGTAGTAGTGCTGGCATTTTCTTGTTTTGTATCTTGCAGGCTCAAAGGAACCACTGAAGATTTGTACACATGATGAACCATGGTTCAAAAAATAATACTGTAATTTTTATTTTTAAACAATTTAAATATTTTCTATACCCTGAGATTAAGAGCAAAATAAAAAGTAAAGTCAATGACTGGCAACGCAAACAGCCTATGTTAAATTATAAAGTAATGATTTGCAACATTTCACAATTTTTGTTAATAAATTAAAATTCATAACAGAAAAACAAAAAGAGTTGACGACTTTTATTAAACAGACGTTACGATTACGAGTTAGATTTATAGCAATACTTCCACAGGTGGCACCGTGTGACACTGACCGATGAGAATCGAGTTACTGACTCACTTATTTGCGAATTGGTCAACCGACTAGAACGTCAAAAGGCAGTAAGTAAAATAACTTGTGTTTTATTTTAGCAACATCAGATTCTGCAACGATCTACGCCTACCCACGGACGCCTGCGAGAAAACCGACTCGAGTAATTCGTCATCAGTCTTTTTCACCACAGACTTAATAATTACACATCATTAAACTAAAACGAATTTTACAAACATAAAACTAAACAATCCAATCTGAATAAACCACCGGATCAGAAATTATCGTTACAGAATTTACGCAACCAACGTGTGGCTTTTTTATAACGTTCGAAAAACACACATCATCGTTACAATATTCATATTTACTTTCATAATCTAATTATATTAATTTAATTTGATTTTCTGTAAATTTTGTTACCTCACAGTCAATTACTGTTATCACTGATTAATATATTCCAGTTGCTATGTTTCCTTTATAATCGTTATTCAAAAAATGTAATGTGTGTTCAGTTTATCATGTTTTATCATTTGTAATGCATCAAAAACACTTTTTCAAGGAGCTGAAATACAAATAGAGTATTTATTGCCATATTCAGATCTATATTTGTACCAATATTCTTTTGTCGTGGAACATACAGAGAACATAATAATGTTGCAAGATATCTGACATACAAATTATACTCATTATGCTATCGTACATTATTTGATTTTTTAGTTTGTAGCTAACTCTTCTTCTCAGCCTTCTTCATTAAAACAGCTACTGGTTAGGTTAAAATTAAGTTTTTACGTATTACCTTAAACTTCTAAATTAGAGTATATGTCAGTGTTATTGGAATGTAACAAACTGTCACAACTAAGAACAAAAACTTTATGCAGTTACACCCAAGAGTCCTGTCAAAGGAACTGCATTTGTCAATAAATGCATATTGTAATGGTACATATGACACTACCAACACCAACGTACCAAAAATAAGTTGTAAGCCACTACAATTAAGAATACCTACAAGGTCAAGCATACAATCATGGATAAAAAAGAGAAAGTATCATAAGTTAAACCAAGTGAATTAAAATAAAGAAGGAATTACTAGTAAATGCAACTAAAGAAGATAAAGAAGACTAACAACGAGACGACATACACCATTACCCAATAGATCATACAGTGAGAAGGACACAACTATAACAACTTCAAGAAGAAACTTATCAGACAGAGAGAAGGAAACAAGTGAAATCAACACCATGTATAAACTTATTAAGAGTGAGAAACGAATCAGTGAAGAGAAGAAGAAAAATATCCAGATCAAACACAGAAAGGGAGATAACATGAATTATAATGAACTAACATAAACCAATAAAAGAATTATTACAGAAGAAGAAATAAGAAATAGAATAAACAACATGATATAAATCCCTAAGCTGTAAAGTAAACACTGACCCAAACTTATTAAGTGAATACCTTCCTTGACCATGTAATGCAAATAATAATCAATAAGAATTAATTATTGAACATAAAAAATAACAAAGACAATGAATAATAACAGGATAAGTTCTTAGCTAAATGATGTGTAGTAGACATGAAAAGAGGACTATGTCCAAAACATACATGACCAATTGTAAAGTGGAATTGATATTAGAAAGAACCACTGATTACCAATAATAAAGACTATAAAAGATAAACAAAAGGTGATCTAATAATAAACACAGATACACCAGCACTACATAAAATCAAATCAATCAAAAGTAATACCGAAATACAAAACCAACAATAACCCATTGCTGCATACTTAAGATGTAACATAACCTAATCTGGGCAACTAGTTTTCACTAAAACTATAGAAAAATAAGGCCAAAGCTATGTTAAACTAAAATGTATTATAATGTGACATAAATAGATTATATAAGGAACGATTTGTGTACAATAGATAATGTAATAACTAAATATAAAAGCTGTATTAATGTAATTTAATATAACTATAGGCTTGCCATGGAATGGATGCCTGATGCAACAAAATTATTTTGTAAACTTATTGTAAAAGAGTAGGAACTCAACTAATAAAATTGAATGAGGCAGAATATTATTCAATTAAGTAAATTCAAGGATTATAACTACCTAAATACCAATAATAACAATAATAATAAATAAACAATGTTAACAACTAGATGCAACTAATCTTGGTAACATTAAACCAAAGCAATTATTAGAATAAATGCAGAATGAACTAATGCACAATCATAACAGTGTTATCAAAACAATAATAAGAGACGTTCAAACAAAAATGAGAATACTTTGAAAGGATTACAAATCATGTAACAATGTAACTTCCTAAAGTATGACAAGGTCACTTAACAAACCATAGTTAAGGTAATAAAACAATATGATAAGGAAAGAGGACACTATCAGAAGTGACAACAACCAATGCAGTATGCATAGGCCATAATAGAATATTATTAACTATTAATGTTAGTATAATATTATTAATAAACGAAATGTATAACAGTAAGCATAGGACTTGAACCTATGAAAATAGACATTGTGTATATGTACTAATGTACATAACCAGAAGGGAAAAGTGAATAATACTATAAGAATATGTTATCACCATCAAAATATGGGATAAAAACAATGTATTTAAAGTATTAAATAGCTTAATGGGTATTATGAATTTTTACCAAGTGCGGTTTTATCAACCCCAAATCAGAACTATATGATGAGGGTATGCAAATTACTCATATTCAAAAAATAGAAACGATGGGAATGATAAAAATATCGTCAGTGCAATTATAAATAAGATATAGGACTTATAAGAAATAATTAAGAAGTGACGAGCCCTTGCGCGTGGGTAGGTAACCAAAAAATTATAATCTCGGACCCGGCCTACTGACGCGATGCTAAGCGTCTATTTTGACGAATCTCACAGAGTGTACACGAAATAAAGACAATTAACCAATCAGAGCTTATAAAAAATACGAAGTGAAGAATCCCGACTAAGTAACTACAGACAGTCTTTTACCAACAACGAGAGTGACTTCACGTTAGCCGATCGTCCAGAAAAACGTGGTTTTGACAGCCAACAGCTGTAAACACATCAACTAACCTCAAAACTTCGAGTGGAGGTTAGGTCAACCTAAGAAGATAGTGCAGTCTATTTTCAAGTGTTCTGTTATGGAGTATATGCGTATAGGAGAGTACAGTGCATTTATGACAATTAATTTAAAAAAAATATATTAATTAATTACAAAAGTTATAAAAAAGTGTTAATTCTTCGGAGCGACCAATTACGCAAGTATCAATGCAAATGACTATTATATTATACCTGTCAAATCATTCATAATTTAAAGAACGCTAGTAGCGAATCTAATTCATCTGAATTAATTGATAAATTGCCCGAATTCCAAAAGGAAGGGGACTTAGAAAAAATCAGATAAACAATGATCAAATTGAACGATTTTAATAACAACAATTTTAATTCTTTGTTTGATTCAATTGTACTAGTATAAGAAAAGACATTGAATGATCAATGAAGGGAAAATGAACCCTGATCATTAACAATTTAAAAATGTTTTGTATTTAATTATAGGGAATGAACTCAGAGTCACACATGAGTGTAACCTGATTGTATCAAATGAATTTAATTTACCTGTTTTAGTTATATCCAATCTTGGAATTATTCAGGAACATAACACTGAATTTAACAAATTATTATGATATACTAAATACGTAATGCATCAACGAAGCATACTGTGTATCTTGCAGGCTCAAAGAACCTACAAATTTTTATGAAGCATAATAATCTAACTGTTTACAAACAGAAAACAATCGACTTGCCAAATGCAATCCTACCACCCTGAGCTTATAATTATTTTAAGAGTTCATGTTCAATTTTAACAATTTTAATTATTTTCAAAAAGGAAGATTAATAACATCATTGTAATCAAACTATTTTGCTTGAGTTGAATAAACAACTATTGTTTTATGAACAATCAAAAGTGTTGACCTTTATTAGAAAAAAGTAGAATTACAGCTTAGTGAGCAACCACAGACGGTTGATACCAGAAGTCAAGGCGGATATTCAAATTGAATGACCATCAACAACCACATTATCTAAGATTTACTACACATTACGACTGATAGTAAGTATCATGTACATGTTATGTTTATGTTAGTGTCCATACAGGAAAGTACCGATCAACTCACCGCAGCTAATAATAGAAGAGTCGACGCAACTTCTTCAGAACCGAACTCAAGAAAGTGGATAAAAAACATTCTAAACAATTAAACCAAAATAATAAACGACGATAAAAAAGAGTAAGTGAACCGATTTATTCATATCGGATTCAATAATAGATTGAATTGGGTAGAATAAATCAATAATACAAAAATTAATAATAATAAAAACAAGACTTGCACAATAATAATAAAACAACAAGAATCAGTAGGACCCTAAACATCGTCATACTACAAATTGATGAACAACATTTGAGACAATTAATTAGGTGCAATCTCAACATCATTAACAAATAATAAATACACCGCAATTATGTCGTATTACAACATGGCGCTCCATCGCGGGGCTTGAACGGACATGTATACCCGTCTAGTTAAAGACGACGATTTCGTTATATTACAATATTAGGGATGTGTGACCAAGTTTTAGTATTGCTCACAGTTCTTTTACTATTAAATATCTAACCCACCTTTTGTATTATATGTGAACGTTAATAATAAAATTGGAGCAGGATAAATGACTGGTTAATATTCAATACACATAGAAGTCTTGGATTTCGTTGTCCATGACGTGTCCGTTACTTAACTAAATACCACTATTACATTAACGACATTAAAGGCTGTAAGGTAAAACTTTATGCTTTTACTTATAAAAAACCTAGTGTTCCGAATCGTTAATGTAATAGTGGTATTTAGTACACATAAAAAGTATTTAACAAAGCAAAATTAACATAATTAAAGTAGTTGTTTAGGTACCTGAGATAGTAAAGTGTATTGTCCCATAAAGTAAGAAGTGAATATGTTATAGGAGGGGGTGGGGGTTCTAGTTTACAAGATTTTGTGAACAGTTATGTTACTATTTTTGTTGTTTACTAGTTGTAAATATCATGAAAAGGAATGGGTAAACACCACTATGATACAATTTTACCATAACTATAAGACATTTCTTTAATCTTATCAACATGTATGGGTATTAAAACCTTCTGTATGAAATATCAACATATATACGGTTTTTATGGGTGCAGTTGAGATATTATTAATTAGAATAAAGAAAAGAGAAATTAACAGCCTAGTGTCATCAATCTCTAACAAGGACATAATATTAGTTATTTGAGCAGCATGGGCATTCACCTTGAGTACAGGCATGAAGTGAACGCTAGCACGCAAGCGGTGACTTCAATCATCCCACTACAACGAATGAGTCGTTGTCTGGCTGCGTGTCAGCCAGTCGGATATCGAATGCCCGTTGGATTTCATTTATTGTAAAATGCCAGAAAAACTTGAGCAGCGGTACTGCATTAAATTTTACCAATGTGTTGGTGATACCCAAACGGATACTATTCGAAAAATTCAGCAGTCTTTTGGGGACGATGCTATGAGTGTCACACGTATTAAGGAGTGGTATAATCACTTCAAAGATGGCTGCACAACAGTGGACAGCGAACCGCATTCTGGCAGACCCTCAACAAGCTTTAATGATGAAATTACTGACCAAGTGCAAACTTTGGTCATGGACAATCGTCGAATTACTGTTCGAGAGATTGCAGCAGAGGTGGGAATAAGCATTGGTTCAGTACATTCCATTTTGACAGACAATCTGGCTATGCAAAGAGTGTCTGCAAAATTAGTGCCAAAGCTGTTAACAATGGAGCAGAAGGGAATCCGTTTGAAGTTTCACAGGACATGTTGGACACATGTATGGGTACAATCCTGAAACCACAGTTCAGTCTACACAATTGAAACATTCATCATCCCCACGGCCAAAAAAGCAAGACAAGTGCGCAGCAAAATCAAAGTCATGCTGATTCTGTTTTTTGACTCATGTGGGATAGTGCATCATGAGTACACACCACAAGGTCAAACAATTACCAAAGAATACTATTTAGATGTTATGCGTCACCTCCGTGATGCTGTGCGGCGCATAAGGCCAGACCTGTGGACAGCGCAAACTTGGCAACTCCATCATGACAATGCACCTGCCCATTCTTCTCATTTAATCCAGACTTTCTTGGCGAAACACAATACTCCTGAGCTACATCAGCATCTGTACTCTCCTAACATGCCCCCCTGTGATTTTTGGTTATTTCCTAATTTAAAAATGTTGCTGAAGGGGAGTCAAAGATTTCAGTCAAGAGAAGACATCATACAAAACATGACAAGACAGTTGTACTCCATACCAAAAATGACTTCCAGACCTGTTTCGACAAGTGGCAGGACCAGTGGAAGAAGTGTATGCAATCTAAAGGGGAGTACTTTGAACGGAATAACATTTTTAACCTGTAGATAAATAAATGTATTTTTCCTGAGAAAAGGTCTGATACTTTTTTAACACACCTCGTATTTCACCTATTCTTAAACTACATTTTTATATTAGTCATTTGTTATCCTACCATCCTACTTAATACAGTATGTTCTCAACTTTGTGAATTTGAACCTTCACCATTATAGTTGTTTGAGTACAAACTTTGAATGTCATATGTGTGAATTCTGACTTTAGCATACGAGTGACATAGTGCACCACAGGGTCATTCCGTATCAAATCAACGCGCTAAAATTAAAAATTTTACCTGACCATCTCAGAATTTGATGAAATTTGGTATGTAGGTAGTCCTCATGGAGATTAATAAAAATACAAATTTTTTTCAAATATCTCAAACGGTTTAGAAATTACGGCTATGTAAAGTTTTCAAAAAACTGCCAAAAACGCACGTCCGACATATTTTGAAATCACCACAGCTGTCTCCTAATTGAGCTAGAGAGATGGGAGTGGTGTTATTTTACTCCGTTTTTCATGCAGTTTTCATTGATATACAGCACAACATACCTTTTTATAAAAAGTTTTTTTGTAAACACAAAATCAAAATTTTAAATTTAATTTTCTCAAAAAGTGCATTTTTGAAAATTTTTTAAAAATTCCTATAAATAGTTTAAACCTTTGGTAAGTGATTCTCGAAATTTCAAAGTGGGAGGCTAATGGGTTCATAGTTAAATAATAATTTTAAAAAAGAGCGTTTTATAAAACTGATGCGTAATTTTAATTTAATTTAATTTTAAAAAAGAGACTGAGAATGTAACATCATGGATCTTTAGTTTATTTCCTGAAATACCTAAAGAAGCTAAAATTTGTGATCTTTGTAGAAAAGATATCGGAAAGTTAAAGGTAGACAATACAAATCAACCTGGTCCCTCTGGCCTGCCTTGTTATTCAATCGACATTAGCAAGGAATGCAGTTCTGAGCCAGTAGACCCAACCTTTTCTTTAGAATCAAAAATTGTAATTGAACAATTGAATACTTCTATTGTGGAACTAGAAGAGTCTCCTATTAACGTTAAAAAAATTCAATCTAAGCAGTATGCTACAAAGAAAGTAAAAAAGATTAACTCTGCATTGAAGCGTAAACTCTTTTTAGCAGCTGAAGATTCATCTAGTGATGATGAGAATCTAGATGAGTTAATTTTACAAAACCTTAAAGAAAATTTTTCTAATTCAACAAATAGAGTTAAGAAGTTAATGATACTTACCTGTCTCCCAGAAAAATGGGGTATTAGAAAAATAATGCGGGAATTTAATGCACCAGATTATATGGTGAGACAGGCAAAAAAAGTGTTAAAAGAAAAGGGTATTTTAGAAAGCCCTAACCCAAAGCCTGGAAAGGCCCTTTCAAAAGCTATTGTTGATACTGTTAAGTCATTTTATGAAAATGATGAAATCAGCAGAATAATGCCCGGCATTAAGGACTGTATGACTGTAGTTGACTTGAATGGAATTAAAACAAAAATGTCAAAACGACTAATTTTGTGTAATCTTAAAGAGGCTTACTCATTGTTTAAGGAAAAATTCTCAGATATTACAATAGGTTTTTCAAAATTTGCTGAACTCCGACCAAAGCATTGCATATTGGCAGGCCAAAGTGGAACACATGCAGTTTGTGTATGCACAATTCACCAGAACGTAAAGTTAATGATAGAAAATACAAAATTAGGAGCTTTGACAAATAGACAACTAAATACATATAAACACTGTTTGGCAAAAATGCTGTGTAATCCACCAAACATTAATTGCTATATGAGTGAATGTAGAGAATGCTCTGGTGTTGCCCCAATTCGCAAAATCATTGAAGAGGCTTTTGAAGAAAATCTTATAGAAAATGTCACCTATCGTCAGTGGGTGTCTGGTGATCGTTGCAACCTTGAAACTTTACAGAAATCTAATGAAGATTTTATAAATGTTTTTTGTGACAAACTGACTCTCTTAATCAAACATGATTTTATTGCAAAGCAGCAGTCTTCATTCATTAATGACAAAAAAGAAAATTTAAAAGAGTCAGAGTTTGTAGTAAACTTAGATTTCTCTGAAAACTATGACATTGTCGTTCAGGACGAAGCTCAAAGTTATCACTGGGCAAGCGAACATGTGACAATACACCCTTTTGTGATTTATTACAGAGAAGATGATAAAATTAAACACTCAAGTTTTGTTGTAATTTCACCTTGTTTAGAGCATAACACTGTTTCTGTGTATACATTCCAAAAAAAACTTGTAGAGTTCATGACAACAAAGTTTCAAACAGTGCCAAAAAAGATTTTTTATTACTCAGATGGGTGTGCTGCACAATATAAAAATAAGAAAAATTTTATCAATTTATGTTATCACAAGCAAGACTTTGGTGTAGAGGCTGAATGGCATTTTTCCGCAACTGCACATGGGAAAGGACCATGTGATGGGGTTGGGGGCTCAGTCAAGAGACTTGCTGCAAGAGCAAGCCTGCAACGTCCATATGACAACCAAATTTTAACACCTATCCAACTTTATGAATGGGCAGTTGAAAATTTATCTGGAATTAATTTCACCTTCTCCACACAAGATGAGTATGTTGAGTCCAAAACATTTCTGAATGACCGTTTCAGCCAAGCAGTAACTATTAAGGGAACTCAACAGTATCATGCTTATATACCTGTTCATTCAAGCGTATCAAAGATTTGTGTAAAAATATTCTCTGAAGATACAACAGAAGGAACAGTGATCATCCAAAAATCCTCAGAAAAACTACAAATGTCAGAAGTAAGCGGTTATATAACGGCCGTATATGACCAAAAGTGGTGGCTGGCATATGTGTTGGAGAAGAATGAAGAAGAGGATGAACTAAAAGTGACATTTCTACATCCTGCTGGCCCTTCATCATCATTTTCATATCCAAGGAAGCCGGACGTATTGTGGATATCACTGACAGACGTGCTTAACAAAGTTGATCCTACAACTCCTACTGGAAGGATTTATGTAATAACACCTGAAGAAGCCACAACAACTTCACAAGCTCTATCATCAAGTTCTACATAAAATTTTGCTAAAGATGTAAGTGTTAAAGATTTAATGTAAAGTGTATAAATAATTTAATATAGTACTGAAATATGTTTTAATATCTAGGCCTACTATCAGTTTTATAAAACGCTCTTTTTTTAAATTATTATTTACCTATGAACCCATTAGCCTCCCACTTTGAAATTTCGAGAATCACTTACCAAAGGTCTAAACTATTTGTAGGAATTTTTAAAAAATTTTCAAAAATGCGCTTTTTGAGAAAATTAAATTTAAAATTTTGATTTTGTGTTTACAAAAAAACTTTTTATGAAAAGGTATGTTGTGCTGTATATCATTGAAAACTGCATGAAAAACTGAGTAAAATAACACCACTCCCATCTCTCTAGCTCAATTAGGAGAGCAGCTGTGGTGATTTCAAAATATGTCGGACGTGCGTTTTTGGCCATTTTTTGAAAACTTTACATAGCCGTAATTTCTAAACCGTTTGAGATATTTGGAAAAAAATTTTGTATTTTTATTAATCTCCATGAGGACTACCTACTACATACCAAATTTCATCAAATTCTGAGATGGTCAGATTTATACCCTGCGTTGATTTGATGTCATGCGAATTTGATGCCAAATTAACTATTCTGACATATCTTAACTACCTAGCAAAATTAATGTGGGAATAGTTAAACTCACCCAACGGTACGATTTAACACACACACACACACACACACACACACACACACACATACACACACACGCGCGTGCGCACACGCACACACACGCTGTAACATGCAGTCATGGCATTTTCTTACTGTTTAGTTTCATTATTAATTCTCTGCCATTTCTTACTGTGCATCTCTTCTAACTTACATGCTGAGCTTACAATACTTCATAGCAGGATGCACTTTTTTACTAACATCTTAATTAAATTAGAATTTAAAACTATTCATGTTTCAGAATTAAAATTGTCATGTTTCACTTTTGTTAATGTATTTTTATATATTTTGTCTAGTACACTAATTAACACTTTCTGGGCAATAGATGTAAATATTCAACTTCTAACTCTTCCGTTTTTGGCAAGAGAAGTAAAGACACCTTTGAATTTTAAATAATTAATTGTAATAACTTATGCTTTCTCTGGAAAAAAATATTCACATCTCTGCTAACAGACCCTTTTCTGTATACAATAGTGAAAAATACAGTAAATAAATAGAAAGCTCCCTGGGCTGCAGGAGCTTGCTCACTATTTTCAACAAAATACATTAATTATTAGATAAATTTCAGGATTACATAATTTTTCAATTATGAAGAAAATTACAAAAACTCCAATTACTCTAATTTTTTTTTAACAATTCTAAAGCAGACAATCATACAATAAACACTAAAAATTCCAAACTATTGCATTTGTTTTTTTAGTTAAAACTTTAAATGCCTAAATTACATATCATTTAGTATTAGCCTGCAAGTTTATTTATGTTTCTACAGACACCTGTAGACCTACATCTAATACTTTTCACAAATACACACAATTGAAAACAACATGTAAAGTTCTTTTGTAAACATACCTTAGACAGGAAGGGATACAAAAATCTGCAAGGGGTGTTGCAAATTTTTTTTGACAAATTATTAAAGATAATTTATTTTTTAAAATAAAATTCCTCACAACTTGATCCTCCACACAGACTTTTATAATTTTCTTAAAATTTCGAGTTCTATTTTGGCCCGTATTGTCCTTAGAGTTAAAAAAATTCATATTGAATGATAAATACTGACTTGGGTTAAAATTCCTCAGTCTTGACACCCAGCTGATTTTTAAAATTTTATTAAAATTTTGATCTACTTTTTGGGCTTATCCAAAAATTTATAAATTTCCAAAACTGAGCACTATATTCAGATTCAGGTTAAAATTCCCTTAAATTTGATATTCCTGATAGATGTTTTGAGATTTTTTTATAATTTTGACTCCACCCCTATTTTTTGGGCATCAATCTCAAAAATAAAAGGATTGTGTAGGGAACAATTATGGACAAGTGTGCCTAGTTGTATGAAAATTGGTCCATACATTCACAAGTTATTGTGAAATGTATTCCAGACAAACAGACCAATTCCAAATGGTCGAGTTAAAACTGAGAACTCACTTCGTTCAATCATGTATTTTTTACTGCTTACACAGAATACTAATGTACAATTAGGAAAATATAGTTTAGTGGCAATATACCGTATAACTAAAATTTTGGACAGAAACAATTATTTTCCGACTATGTCAGAAAAAAATATTACTAAACAAGTTTTATTATTGATCAGTATAACCATTAATATTTTGAATATTTCCTGACAAAAGCATGAGTACATAATTTATTAGTAAAATTTCAACATAGGATTTTAAAAAATCTTAAAAATATATTTATCATAAGTAGAATACAGAACCACAAGAGTCACTAAATGTTTAAAAATTCTTATTAAAAAAAAACTCATTAATACCTCACACATAAGTACATCGTTGGTATATAAAAGAATTATTAGGTTACAGCAGACACTTAAATACATAAGGAAATACCAGCAACACTGAAAACCAAACAGACTACACATACAAATATATATAAATTTGCAGTTGTCTTTGTTTTATAATTAAAAAATAAGATTTCATTTCTAATATGAAATGAACACTTTTAAATATAACTACAGGACAGAAATAACACACATACTACTACTTTAAAAGTAATGCATTAATACAGACATATGTACGTGATTAAAACTAATACAGTGCACAAATTTAAAGTCACCAAATAAAAGCGGCCAAAAATTAACATTATAAAAAACATATCATAGTAAAACTGAATAATGTAACAAAACAATTTTTGCAAAATAGAGATACTGACAGAAAAGGTGCAAACTTGATTGTGTTCTACAACAGGCAACAACAATGTTCTCAATTTATCATACCCTTTTTCCCCCTCTCTGCATTTGCAATTGCTTTAGGAAAAATAATAAAAAAATATATTACATATAAACAAAAATTTTAAACAAAATTATTGGTATTTATTTCTATGATATTTATACATTTAACTTTGCAACATACCTTTCTGTAACAAAGAGTATAAGGGTTGCCGTCATAAATACAGCCAAATGTATGAAAAAAAAAAAAAATCAAGTTTTAAGAATATTTATATTGGAATAAATGCACAATAGTATACAGAACATTACAAAATGCAGAGCAGAGCTGAAATACTGCAATACAATTTTTGAAGATTTTTTTATCCTGAAGTACTACATAGGAAAATGTCCAATAGGTCACACCTCTAAACACAGAGGAAAACCTCATAAAACAATGCTAGAATGATGTAATTATATGAATTAAATTAAAATTCATTGTCGTTAACTGACCTCTGGTGAAATTGCTATATATTTGTTTTTATTTTTAAGGAAATTTTCAATAAAATATTAATAATTTCAGTTTGGTTGTGTTTACAAAGGCAACTTTAACAATAAACTAACCTCATACCAGGAGATATTTCCAAACACATCAGCATAGTAACAATCAGTGTTGTATAATATCACCAAAAGTGAAAATGAACAAAATTTCTCGGATTAAAAGTTGAAATTATCTGAATCGTGTCCGTGACCGAGTGGAACCTGCCGTGACCGATTGGACAAACAATGATGTGATGTCAGTAAACGTATTAAATAACTATAGTAACTGTTGGAATGTATTATGCTAAATAAATTATGCAGAGATCGATTAGAATACGTGTAATCAATTAAAGATCAAAATTACAAATGAAGAGTATCATGACAACTGAGAGTTACCTGTGACACAAAAGTAAAACAATACTGCAGCAAAATAATTGTAAGTCAGTTATTTTTCAATATATATTTTTTTGTAAAAGAAACAACAATTTAAACAAGACAAGCCTTCTGTTACCTTTAGTCGTACACTAAACAAGTGGCAAGTTTCAGATAAATTTAGTTAAGAGCATTTCAAATTTTTCAGCTTTTAAAATTGCTATTATATTGAAAAAAGAATTGGTAGGCTAGATTATAAGGACATTCAAAAATTTTAAATGAGTAAGTTCAGAAATGAAATAGTTTTGACTCATATTTTTAATAGTATTTTATATTATTTTGCAGCACACATTATTGAAAAGTTTGTCATACTCGAAATAATAGGTACAGTAAACCCTCGATTTAACGGACCTCGGTTTAACGGACTTCGGATTTAACGGACAGAATTTGACAGGAAAAAAAAAGAAAAAAACACTGAACATCAAAGCATGATGTTTTTAGGCTTTTGAAACGTATAATGTGCATAAACTGCCAGACTCTCCTGTTCTGGCGATATTGCTTGGCAATCGCAACATTCTTTTCTTCTTGTTTCTTGTTTTGAAACACGCAAATTTTCTTATCTTCAATTGTATTTGATGAGAACGGAGTATTCATCAAGAATTCATTTAATTCTTCACGATCCCTGTCTTTGCGTTGTCGTTGACGCAGGCGTCGCACACGTTCAGTGGAAGACATCACAACGGCTAACACTGAACAATATACACTGATCAATATAATATCTTATTTCACTGTGAAATATTCGTCCATCAGCTAATACAGCAAGTATTACACTGGCACGTAATTTTTCATTTCCCGTAATCTTTATTGTTACAGATTTGGTTCCCTTTTGGTCTACCGTAAATATACGTAAATAAAAAATAAAAAATACGGGCGTTTCATCGGCATTTCCCATGTGTTCAAGTGAATAATTATGCTTCTTGCGTAAATGAATGACAAATCGCTGACACTGTAGGAGTTTTTCTTCGTAGTCACTCGGTAGTTTTAGCGCGAGTGATGTACGTCATTTAAGCGCAAATCCATTTCGCCGCATCATTCGTCTTATACACCCGAAGCTGGCTTTGAAACCGGAGACTTTTAATTCTTCTGCGATTTCTAAAGCTTTTAATTTTAAAACATGTCTAGTGACAGGGAGTCCTTGCCTTCTTAAAAACCGTACGTATTCACAGACGCTGGACTCTACTGCTACAAAACGCCCAACTTGAGGTCCCACGAACGCTTGTCGCGCAGTATTTGCATTTAAAAGTCGTTCCTTCTGTTTTCTCCATTGTTGAATACAGGATTCATCAATATCGAATTTCCTTGCGGCATCGCGATTGCATGTTTTTTCTACATTTTGTATCACAATTAATTTATAATTCGCATCGTACGTGTTACGTTTAATTTGATTTGACTGCGTGCTTTTAGTCTCCACAATATCACTCATACCGCAAACGCACTACAAAAACGCCGAATGAAAACAAAGTACAGATAAGCGATGTTGTCGCTGTTACAATAGAAAACCACACTGGCAGTTTACCCGTTATTTAGAAACATGTTACTCACACCCCCTGTACTCATCCTTTGTCTTGCTGCCTACAGAAGGGTGCGAGCACGCGCGAATGCGCATGCACTTACACTTTATCTTCCTATTCTTTCTTCAGTTTGCTGTTAAAACATTCGGTTGTAGTCATAAATCATAACGCCAGAGTTAACTACAGCCGGGCAAACTGCTGTTGCTTAGGCAGTAAACAACTCATAGATACCAAAAGCATTCGTCCCGCCAGAAGTCAGGCATAACTTCGAATTTCGTTAGCGCGCGAATGCAAGCCGCAGGCCAAATTAGCGACCATGTTTTTATTAGAAAAAGTGCCGCTTGTATTCGGAACAATACGGTATTTGCATGATATTAATAGTATTAAAATTTCAAGTGTTTTAGGCCTATTTGATTTAAATATATCCTCAAAAAACAAAATTTGCGATTTAACGGACTTTCGATTTTACGGACACCCCTCAGCCCCAATTAGTCCGTTAAATCGAGGGTTTACTGTATTTATAAAATAGCTTAATTTATTAACAGTTCTGAAAAAGAAATATTAATTCGGCTAGAAATGCTTTAAAATACTATTATTCGTCTCTAAAGCATAATTCTCACAGCATTCATAAAGAACATGGAGCAACCTGTCCTATCGGTCGCGCTATGTCTCACTCAGATGCGTGACCGATTGGACATTCGGCACTTATTTCGCGTCAACTCGCTGCCGTTGCTCGTCTCGTGACTCGTTTTGAGGTTTGGCTTGGGGCTTTTCGTGGCAGTTCGTTTACACAATTAAATATTCACACATAATATTATTACTGTACAGATATTAAAGTGACCGATAGGACACATATTAAACATACTGTAAAATACTTACCAAAACTTTTTATATTTTCTTGAAACTATTAAAGATAAACTGTAAACAACCCACATGTACCAACGAAAGCATTTATCACACAATGGAACTGCCTGCTGGATATAATGCGCTCTTCTTCTTTTGAACTTTTGGTAGGAGTTTTAAATTCGCGTCGCTCGGTTACGATTTTCGGAGACTACATTATTTACATTAAAATAATAATTTTTGACAGGTTCGTGGTATATAATTTCAGCTGTATTCCATTTTATGGAAAGTGTATTATTAATTCATTATACAAATTCACAATAAAACGTTTCATATATATATTTTTTTCGTAAAAAAATTTGTATGTTCAAGGTAGGGACAGTGACCGATTGGACAAAACGTCATTACATAATTCGTTTTTGTTACGTTTTATTGCTTTTTTCAACAGGTAAGTGGGTATAATGCTTTCAAAACAATCATTTATGAAATATATACCATTTTTAATACTAAAAATATTACAATTATTTCGTTACAAGCTTGGGACTTAAATTGTCCCTCTTTATGATGGCAGCCCATAATTATTACATATACTTGTTTGTCAAAATATAAATTCCAAATAAAAAATACAAATAATTTATAATCAAGAGCTACAAAAAATTTATGAAATGTTGCCTAATCACATGTCATGTAATGCATACAGTAACTTAATATAAAAGCATTTCCAATGTACATTATATTTCAAATATTACTGCAGCTCTGTAATGTTTCCATGTAAATGTACACATTATACGCTCCTGATATTTAATGCACAGAGCACGCACACGCACTTGATTAAATGTAATCTTATTTTAGAATATTAAATCTTATACACCTATGCAATAGTTTATCTGTGAACATAAGCTAGATTATATTCGTATTTCCTCACTATTATTCATGTTTTATAATTATTAATAATAAATAATATTTTTAATTTTCCACAAGAATATTTTTTATATTTTGCTTTACACTGTTTACACACACGCACATATGTGCATGGTAATAAATTAAAGTGGATATTAATTGATGACTCGTTGGACACTTGGTGTATTAATACAAAGGTTTTGTAAAATATATAAAAACACTTGGTACGTTTCACAGATTTTAACTGACAGCTGTTTCAACCTCTTAAGTCATTGTCAAAGAGATGAATGAAGACTAAACACAGGATGTAAGGTGTACATCTGTTTAGGGTATGTGTTGTGGGAACATGTGCGAGGGGTGAAGATGGGGAGGGAGTTGCAGGAGCTAAGAGAAGGTCAAGTGTCTGTAAAAACTAAATATAACCTGAATGCAAAATATAAAATTAACTAAACTAAATATAATCTGAATGCAAAATATATAATTTACTAAAATAAATAACAGCTTTTACTAAAGGGGTTCACAGAATTCAGTTTGTTCATTTGTTAAATTTTTGTTATTTTTTATTGCTTTGTTAATTTCTAGAATTTCTAACAAATCTATTTTTTTACCTTTTTGTATGTTGTGGAGTAGTGTTATGTCTTTTGTATCTATGAAGTGATTGTGTTGTATGCAATGATATGCAAAACCTGTATTGGTTAAAATCGCCTTCTTATGTTCAGAAATGCGATGTTTCAGAGCATGGCCACGAACAGCTGTCAAGAGTTAAATAAAATCTGTGAAACATACCAAGTGTTTTTATATATTTTACAAAACCTTTGTATTAAAGTGGATAATTCAATTACTTATTAACTTGCATCAAAATGAAACTGGAACAGATTATAAACCATATTTGATTGCTACAGTTTTGAAATAATGTATGAATGATTCAATACATTTTTTCAATGTGTTATATATTTTATACATTTTAATGAAGTCATAAAATTTGCAGATAACAACTGGACATGATTTTGTAGTTTTGTTCAAAGCCTGACCAGAGTTTTAATTATCACATCTTTATCTATGATATAGAAAGCAATTATTTCCACAAATCAAAATGATCAATATGTTAGTCAGATTGTGAATTTGTGTGATGTGGTCTAGCAGTTCTTTAGAAAGTGTTGACAACAAAGACACCCTCTGATTGAGGTATCACGAACTTACTGTCACAGTGAACTCAATTACTCTTACAATATTAAAATACCAGTCTGAGATTGACAGACAACAGAAACAATTATGAAGTCCACATAGTTAACAACACTGAATGTTTTACACCGTCAAAATCATTTTTCTTCAAACTTCAAAATTACAAATGATAACTACTCTTTTGACAGAGTAAAAATATTTAAAAATAGCTATTCCTGTATAACACATTCCATTTTTATTTCTTTACTGAAGTGATCAGTTTCAGAGAAACTGATTCTCATTTTTTATTATATTAATATAATCTTTTTATTTTTATTTTTAACAAACATTTTGGTATTTAGCCAATGTATCCTGCAACCTCTTTTGTTTTCCTCCTATCTTCAGAGAATTTATAAGATTCAAGCAACTGTAATTTACATTCAGTAGTTTTCCTCTACTTCATGTAATATGATTAATCTTTCTTTACTTTGACTAGTTTTTATGTTCTTTGGTTTTTCAAACATGTGTAATACTGTTCTATTACTTTTCATTATATTTGTTCTTTACCATATACTAATAATATCTTAATCAGTATTCTGAATTGTAGCTATAACAATGGTTCTATGTAGGCATTATGTCTTTTCCAGGGTTGGATTTTTCTGAATTTATGCAACTACAAATAATGTAGACAAGACAGAATTCCTACAAAAACTGAACCAATGCCATCTGTAATCTTAAGTGCACATACATTATAATTACATGGTCTTGGCTTTCCATCCTCATTTTATTAACAGTAAAACTATTTAAATTATCTGGTAAAAATATACACATATTGTCATACTGCTTACATTTGCCATGTACTCAGATAGTAAATCTTGCAGCGCTTGACGCACAGCATTGCATTCAGCAACAATACGTTCCCGACGCTCGTCTCTGGTACACGATGAATCAGCCATAAGTGCTGCACCACTAATGATGCTTTCTAATCTTTCTTCCAGTGATGGTCGTGTCCTTACTTCATTATATGATAAAGGATCCATCACCATTCTCTCCTAACAAATTATTAACAGTCAACTGTATTAGTATACCATTCATGAAAATTAATAATGAACTTTATAGCAAAAGCATAATATGCTGTGTTTATATAAATGACTGTATATTAAAATTATAAGAAATAATCTAAGTAAACTTCTGTGTATAATATAGACATAAAGAAATCAAATGCTACAACAAAATTGACTGTGTCTACATTTTGTTGATTCCCTGCAATACTTATATTTTTATGATTCAGTAAGATGGTTATAATTTTATTCACTTTTTTTATTTTAACTCGTTTATATTTTACATTATTGCTTCTACACTGAAATATATATATATATATATATATATTGTAACGTAACGAAGCTAAGGTCCCCTACGTTACATAAAAAAATTATAATTATCAAAATAAAACAACATTAATTGCCTGTTATAATAAAGGTCAGAAAAGTAAACCTTCGTAAAATAAACAAATCAATAATACCAAGTAAGGTTACTAGGTAATAGGAAAATAGAAATGTCTATAATTACAAACTATGAAGTGGTCAGTGGAAAGTGTAAGCGATAAACAGTGTCAAACAATGTAAAAATACTATAGACAGATTCATTAATTGTTTATAGATAATTAGTATAATTATATACTAAAGAGGAGACTAATTAATTGGTATTTAATATTTTATAATAATGATGTGCATGTTATTATGTTTTGTCATGTTATTTTGTTTTCATGGTATTTATTTTGTCTTTTGTATGTGGCAGGAGTGAAGCAATTGCTTTGAGAAAGCATCAATTCATGGATGTTAATGTCATTTATGTTAAACTTCATAAGAGTAAATATTTGGATACTTACTTTGAATAAATAATAGAGATATTATTATGACATTATATTTGTAAACTTGGCCATGAAGGCAATAATTGTTGATAAATTGCCAAACGGTTATTGTAATTATGGTATAAACAGATGAAGGGTTCAATACTAAAATAAATAATAACAAATTGAAATCAGGATGAAATAAAGTCGGAATGATTAGCCATAAGCCAGTGACACATTGTACAGTAGGTCAGATCAGAAAAGTTAAATAACTAAAAAATGTAAAAAACATTCAAGGTAATAGAATAAAGTAAAGGAAAGCAGTAGTATTAATTAATAAAAGGATAAGTAACTTAAAATACAAAAAAAATTATAACACATGTAATAAAACAAATAGGCCTGAAATTAGTATTTTGTAAAGGGAAAATAATACCTATTAGACTAGGACAATCAAGAAGAAAATGTAGCAAAATGTAGATAGTTTAATAACACAGATTATGTGAAAGTTTTATATGATGTGATGTAATTTTAGTAAGGGAGTATTTTATTAAGTAAGTGCAAGAACATTTTTCTAATTACGGCTCTAGGATAACAAATATTATCCAATAACAGAACAAGGAATGGTTGTCATGGACGACAAAATAAAATATCTTGTTGATTCAGAAGTCAATTGTTATATATGAATGAGAACAGTTCAGTTGTTATAAATCTCGAAAAAACCAAGAAACCTAATGAATAAATTGACTATCAATCAAAATTAATACATAGTAACTGATTAAAAAGACGGTTGATCGACTTCCGAAGCTCTCACTCCTAGAATATACTTCTACCTATCAATAAAATTAAAACCAAAAAATCTAAAGAATAAATTAACTAACCATACCGTCAAATGAGTAATAATGGAAAATAATAAATAAATGAAGACAACCCAAGACCTGGAGAAGTCAAAATAAATAAATGCTTTAAAACGAACATAAAGAAAATTAAAATTACGTCCAGAACCTCACTTTCTACAACGGAGCGAAGACTTAATACTACACAAATTCCATTGGGACCTGTGACCACCAGAAACATAAAAATTAGCGAAGATCAAGAACTGAACCTTCCACTACATCCTGGGACACCAACACCAAACTTTTATTGAGAAGCTGGAGGTTGATATATTCATGACATTCGTCATCACTCTACTTTCCGTCACCGTTCAGTGGAACACCGCCATAACGAGTATCTTGTAAACGTACGGTAAAAAACCAGCTCATGTTTACATTTTATTTAATAAGGTTTTAACTAAATTGTAATACCTTGTAACCTTAACTTGCATTTTCTGACCTTACTAATAGTCACAAGAACTCCATGTATCCTGAGATTAAGAAAAAAATTAACAATATAATTAAACTTTAAAACATCTAAACCCGAATTCAATAACCAATCGATTCAGTCCTGTTTGATCGATGTGTTGTATCTGTGCCATGAGAAACATCTGTTTTGAGAAAAAATATGAAAAATAAAGAATCTTTCCTGAATTTGATGAGTAATCATTCTTTGTTAACGATTTATTGTATTTAAGGAACTTATAGTATATAAAGGGAGAAACGAGAGGAACACCGGGCTCAAACAACTTAACCTATAATAACTGGCTGACTGTAAACAACAGCGCTAGTCCGCGGACAGCTGGTGAATTACGAGAGAAGAGAAAACTGATTCGCGTCAGCCGCTCTCCGCTCTCTCAATTCTCAATAGTGGATGTAGACTAGGCTTGGATAATAACGATAGAATTACCCAATATATTAACTGGTGTTGAACGTTATTCTTTCGTAAATTACTTAATTACTATATAATATTGAGATATTATCCATAATTGAATAATATCACCCATATAAAAAATATTATTTCTTTATAAATAGATTAATATTGCGGTGCTTAAGAGAGAGCACTTACAACTTTATAAATAAGAAAAACATACATTGAAATAAAAAAGTTATATTACAAATTGATACCGACAACGTTGGTGTTTTTAAACATTCTCAAATTTAATTAATAACATAAACGATTGGTAACAAATTGACGAACCCAACAGTGGGGCTTAAGAAAAAATACTAGGTGGTAGAAGATATTACAAATTGGCGCCCAACATGGGGCTTTAAGACTCACCGATACACCGCAAAATCTATTGTTATAGATTGGCGAACAACGTGTGGCTTTTCATCCGAATCGAATCCTCTTGTTACAAATTGGCGCTCAACTGGTGGGCTTGAGTTAAGTAAAAAAAATCGACTACATCGCTATTACTTAACTTGAGCAGGTGACTATTAGAGGCACACGAATGCATACGAGAGGTGTTTCTAAAAGGATGGCGAAGGACCAAGAAACGGAAGAAGATAGACGGGAGGAAGAAGCAGAGATAGTTACAGACACCGAAAAGGAACAACAGGCGGGTGACAATGAGGAAGCCAGAGGAGGCCTAGATTTACAAAAATTATGGGAATTAATTAAAGAAGAAAATTGACAAACTAATGAGAAAATAGACAGTATTAACGAAAACTCAAAGAAACAAAACGAAATTTTGAGTGAGAACTTAATCAAACTAATGAACGAGAAGTTTAACAAGAATAAAGAGGAAACTGATGAGAATAACCGGCAGATAAATGAAAGCTTAAGCCAAATTAATGAAAGGTTTGACAGGAACGACGAGAGCTTAAGGCAGATTCAGGAAAATAACAAACAGACGAAAAAATTGAAAACCGTAATAAGGATTTGCGGCAAATTATAAATGAACAAAACCAAGCGTTGAGAGAAATCATAAATAAAAGGATGTCAATGAAACACTTAGCAAAAGGGTGGATGATTACAAAGAGGAAGTACGACAGCAAATAGTTGAAACCAAGGTAGGTCTAGAAAAGACAAATGAAACCATCATACAACTCGGAGTAGAAGTAGAAGCCAGAATAAACCAAATAGAAAACAATAACGATACTAGAGTAAAGGACGTACAAGCAGAAAAACAAGAAAATTAGGCGAAGTACAAATCAACATAGCCGGAAGAATAGAACGGGTTAACAATGAAATGAAGACAATGAAAAGGAGACAAACACGTCAAAGGAAATTAATGAATACACGGGAAGGATTGGAGATGATTAAAGGGGGATTAGTTAAGATGCATAATATACCAATTATAGAACCAAGAGAAGTAAGGCAATTTAGAAACTCTAAACGAACCACAATTGAATTCCCGGAGAGATTAGAAGGACCGAAAAAGCCAAAACTAACCGAGGAGCATGGAGGACTTATGGAGGTTATGTATGAACCATTCGAACAATTAAGAAACAATATGGATGAACCAGTGAAGAAGATAATGGAAATATTCCTGGAAGATAACGAAAAACGCAGGGAAAGATTTTGCCGGAAAATACACAAAATCCATAAAAGAATGAATGAGAACCACCAACCATTTATAAAAGAAATAAAACAAGATGGGAAACTGTCAATGGAACAACTAAACCAGAAAATAAAAGAAGAATTAACGAGAACAGAATCAGTTCGAAACACGACCATAGACCTTAACATAAATGAAAACTTTGTAGCAACGAAATGGCAGAACGACATGATAGTGAGATATGTCACAAGGACAGAAATAATTCTGCACACCAGAGAAATCCGAACAATCAGTACAGAGGAAATAATGGACCATGGTTAAACAGATTCCAAACAAAATTAGAGAAAAGGGACGGATTTTATGGATAACGAATAAAGCAAATCAAAGAAAATAATGAGAAACTAATTAAAATATATTAAACTAACTATTAAATGAAATAAACTAATTACATGATACTTCAGAGAAATTATTTTGAATCTATTAAGAAGAAACAACAAAATTCTAAAAATAAGTAAGAACATCTTACTATATGATTCAGAAAAAATTATTTTAAACTAATAATCATTAAAGAAGAGAAAGAAGGGTTAGAAATGAGTTAGATGAAGGAAGAATATGCCAATACAATTTATGATAAGGAGGAGATTCAGTGTTTAACTGCAGAAGTAAATGGGAGTGAATCAAAAATAATACAATACGTATGCTAAAGAATAATTAATTGACAGCACGGAACTAAGGAGAATTTAAAATAAATATTGAACAGCTTTAACTACTATACCTGTGAATAATATGATAAATGGAAGTACAGAACAACGAGATAAATAAGTTAAGAAAAAGTATTAGGATACCTCAGAAATAATAGTAATCGTCCCTTGAATATAAGTTTGTAGCGAAGGAGCTACCTTATAGGTAATAATTATATGTATTGTATTATGATAGTGCAACTTTTATTTTTTTTCTGGACAGAGATGAAGTTCCTCTGATCTCAGAAGATATAGTTAGGGAAACGGCAGAGTAATGGAAGCCAAGAGTGCCCTCTGATTCCGTACCAGCTAGATATTAGGGGAAAATGTTAGGGAAATATAGTATTTTAGGGATTATACACCAAGAGAGGTAATTAAATATAAAAATGATAATAAGAAATTATGGCATAATAAGCTAGAAGAAGTTATGAGTTCCAGAGAAAAGGACAGGTCTACAACCGAGTGAGGTACCAGTAGAGAATTTAATGACAAGATATACAATGAGTATCAACACAGTTTTCCGGTGCAATTAAAAGTTTAAGGAATATAAATAGAAAATATACACCAAAGAACCCATTGAATTGCATACTAAAGCAGAAACACAATAAAAAACTGAAACCATTATAAATTGATAATTTTATCAACCAAATATTCCAAGACGTGAAACTATAAGTTCATTTTACCCAAACCACATTCAGCTAAAGTAAACTTCTTTTGGAGGGGGAGTATTATGTAACGTAACGAAGCTAAGGTCCCCTACGTTACATAAAAACTTTATAATTATCAAAATAAAACAACATTAATTGTCTGTTATAATAAAGGTCAGAAAAGTAAACCTTCGTAAAATAAACAAATCAATAATACCAAGTAAGGTTACTAGGTAATAGGAAAATAGAAATGTCTATAATTACAAACTATGAAGTGGTCAGTGGAAAGTGTAAGCGATAAACAGTGTCAAACAATGTAAAAATACTATAGACAGATTCATTAATTGTTTATAGATAATTAGTATAATTATATACTAAAGAGGAGACTAATTAATTGGTATTTAATATTTTATAATAATGTGCATGTTATTATGTTTTGTCATGTTATTTTGTTTTAATGGTATTTATTTTGTCTTTTGTATGAGGCAGGATTGAAGCAATTGCTTTGAGAAAGCATCAATTCATGGATGTTAATGTCATTTATGTTAAACTTTATAAGAGTAAATATTTGGATAGTTACTTTGAATAAATAATAGAGATATTATTATTAGATTATATATGTAAACTTGGCCATGAAGGCAATAATTGTTGATAAATTTCCAAAGGGTTATTGCAATTATGGTATAAACAGATGAAGGGTTCAATACTAAAATACATAATAACAAACTGAAATCACGATGAAATAAAGTCGGAATGATTAGCCATAAGCCAGTGACACATTGTACAGTAGGTCAGATCAGAAAAGTTAAATAACTAAAAAATGTAAAAAACATTCAAGGTAATAGAATAAAGTAAAGGAAAGCAGTAGTATTAATTAATAAAAGGATAAGTAACTTAAAATACAAAAAAAATTATAACACATGTAATAAAACAAATAGGCCCTGAAATTAGTATTTTGTAAAGGGAAAATAATACCTATTAGACTAGGACAATCAAGAAGAAAATGTAGCAAAATGTAGATAGTTTAATAACACAGATTATGTGAAAGTTTTATATGATGTAATGTAATTTTAGTAAGGGAGTATTTTATTAAGTAAGTGCAAGAACATTTTTCTAATTATGGCTCTAGGATAACAAATATTATCCAATAACAGAACAAGGAATGGTTGTCACGGACGACAAAATAGAATATCTTGTGTTTCAGGAGTCAATTGTTATATATGAACGAGAACAGTTCAGTTGTTATAAATTTCGAAAAAACCAAGAAACCTAATGAATAAATTGACTATCAATCAAAATTAATACATAGTAACTGATTAAAAAGACGGTTGATCGACTTCCGAGGCTCTCACTCCTAGAATATACTTCTACCTATCAATAAAATTAAAACCAAAAAATCTAAAGAAAAAATTAACTAACCATACCGTCAAATGAATAATAATGGAAAATAATAAATAAATGAAGACAACCCAAGACCTGGAGAAGTCAAAGTAAATGCTTTAAAACGAACATAAAGAAAATTAAAATTACATCCAGAACCTCACTTTCTACAATGGAGCGAAGACTTAATACTACACAAATTCCATTGGGACCTGTGACCATCAGAAACATAAAAATTAGCGAAGATCAAGAACTGAACCTTCCACTACATCCTGGGACACCAACACCAAACTTTTATTGAGAAGCTGGAGGTTGATATATTCATGACATTCGTCATCACTCTACTTTCCGTCACCGTTCAGTGGAACACCGCCATAATGAGTATCTTGCAAACGTACGGTAAAAAACCAGCTCATGTTTATATTTTATTTAATAAGATTTTAACTAAATTGTAATACTTTGTAACTTTAACTTGCATTTTCTGACCTTACTAATAGTCACAAGAACTCCATGTATCCTGAGATTAAGAAAAAAATTAACAATATAATTAAACTTTAAAACATCTAAACCTGAATTCAATAACCAATCGATTCAGTCCTGTTTAATCGATGTGTTGTATCTGTGCCATGAGAAACATCTGTTTTGAGAAAAAATATAAAAAATAAAGAATCTTTCCTGAATTTGATGAGTAATCATTCTTTGTTAACGATTTATTGTATTTTAAGGAACTTATAGTGTATAAAGGGAGAAACGAGAGGAACACCGGGCTCAAACAACTTAACCTATAATAACTGGCTGACTGTAAACAACAGCGCTAGTCCACGGACAGCTGGTGAATTACGAGAGAAGAGAAAACTGATTCGCGTCAGCCGCTCTCCGCTCTCTCAATTCTCAATAGTGGATGTAGACTAGGCTTGGATAATAACGATAGAGTTACCCAATATATTAACTGGTGTTGAACGTTATTCTTTCGTAAATTACTTAATTACTATATAATATTGAGATATTATCCATAATTGAATAATATCACCCATATAAAAAATATTATTTCTTTATAAATAGATTAATATTGCGGTGCTTAACAGAGAGCACTTACAACTTTATAAATAAGAATATCGGTATGGAGAACCATACATGACTTCCATATTCTAAGATTTATATTTAAAATCATTTTCAGCCAAACAGCCAGGCTGTGTCTTACCTGCCTTTTTATTGCTGTATTAAATGAAAAATATTATATTACATTAAAATGAAAAAATTATAATTTTATTGCCTGGCAACAAAATTATTTTATTTTTAACAATTACCATTGTTTCAAAAACTTTAAATAAATTTTCAAGTACTTTACTCTTGTTAAAACGTATAAGGTTGCAGGTAAACTACCCCTTCCCCTTAACCGATCTTCACCAAAATCGAAAGTCATTGAGACCTCTACAATTCAGGGACGTATGCAAAAAATTATTTGATTCTGTTTGAATTTGCGGCTGTTATCGTTTGCCATAGAAAATACGCTTGATAAAAAAACGTTGCAGGTAAACTACCCCTTCCCCTTAACCGATCTTCACCAAAAACAATAGGTCTTGAGTACTCTACAAATCAGGACTGCATGCAAAACATTATTTGATTCTGTTTGTTGAATTTGCGGCTGTTATCGTTTGCCATATAAAATACCCTTGTTAAGAAAACGTTGCAGGTAAACTACCCCTTTCCCTCAACCGATCTTCACCAAAAACAATAGGTCTTGAGAAATCTACAATTCAGGGCTGTATGCGAAACATTATTTGATTCTGTTTGAATTTGCGGCTGTTATCGTTTGCCAAAAAAAAAAAAAATTTCCCTTGATAAAAAAAACCGTTGCAGGTAAACTACCCCTTCCCCTCAACCGATCTTCACCAAAAACAATAGGTCGCGAGTACTCTACAAATCAGGGCTGTATGCAAAAAATTATTTGATTCTGTTTGAATTTGCGGCAGTTGTCGTTTGCCATAGAAAATACGCATGATAAAAAACGTTGCTGGTAAACTACCCCTTCCCCTCAACCGATCTTCACCAAAAACAATAGGTCTTGAGTACTCTACAAATCAGGGCTGTATGCAGAAAATTATTTGATTCTGTTTGAATTTGCGGCTGTTATCGTTTGCCATAGAAAATACCCTTGTTAAAAAAACGTTGTAGGTAAACTACCCCTTTCCCTTAACCGATCTTCACCAAAAACAAAAGGTATTGAGAACTCTACAATTTAGGGCTGTATGCAAATAATCTTTTCATTCTGTTTGAATTTGCGGCTGTTATCGTTTCCCATAGGAAATACCCTTGTTAAAACATAAAACGTTACAGGTAAACTACCCCTTTCCCTTAACCGATCTTCACCAAAAACAATAGGTCTTGAGAACTCTACAATTCAGGGCTGTATGCGAAACATTATTTGATTCTGTTTGAATTTGCGGCTGTTATCGTTTGCCAAACAAACAAAATTTCCCTTGCTAAAAAAAAACCGTTGCAGGTAAACTACCCCTTTCCCTCAACCGATCTTCACCAAAAACAATAGGTCGCGAGAACTCTGCAAAACCGGGCTGCATGCAAAAAATTATTTGATTCTGTTTGAATTTGCGGCAGTTATCGTTTGCCATAGAAAAAAAATCTACAGACAGACAGACAGACAGACAGACACACACACAGACAGACACACAGACACTTTTCGGAAAACGACTTTTTTTCATGTTTTGAGTGTAGTAGAATCAGAATCTGCAATAATCTCGAACACGATTTTTTTTGCCATCACCATACTTCCATTCCTTAAGGAATATGGAAGTAAAAAACACACATTGAAATAAAAAAGTTATATTACAAATTGATACCGGGTGGGGTTTTTAAACATTCTCAAATTTAATTAATAACATAAACGATTGGTAACAAATTGACGAACCCAACAGTGGGGCTTAAGAAAAAATACTAGGTGGTAGAAGATATTACAATATATATATGTGTGTGTGTGTGTGTGTGTGTGTGTGTGTGTTTTTTTACTTCCATATTCCTTAAGGAATGGAAGTATGGTGATGGCAAAAAAAATCGTGTTCGAGATTATTGCAGATTCTGATTCTACTACACTCAAAACATGAAAAAAAGTCGTTTTCCGAAAAGTGTCTGTCTGTCTATGTGTCTGTCTGTAGATTTTTTTCTATGGCAAACGATAACTGCCGCAAATTCAAACAGAATCAAATAATTTTTTGCATACAGCCCTGATTTGCAGAGTACTCGCGACCTATTGTTTTTGGTGAAGATCGGTTGAGGGAAAGGGGTAGTTTACCTGCAACGGTTTTTTTTTAGCAAGGGTAATTTTGTTTGTTTGGCAAACGATAACAGCCGCAAATTCAAACAGAATCAAATAATGTTTCGCATACAGCCCTGAATTGTAGAGTTCTCAAGATCTGCTGATTTTGGTGAAGATCGGTTAAGGGAAAGGGGTAGTTTACCTGTAACGTTTTATGTTTTAACAAGGGTATTTCCTATGGCAAACGATAACAGCCGCAAATTCAAACAGAATCAAAAGATTATTTGCATACAGCCCTAAATTGTAGAGTTCTCAAGGCCTATTGTTTTTGGTGAAGTTCGGTTGAGGGAAAGGGGTAGTTTACCTGCCACGTTTTTTGTTTTATCAAGGGTATTTTCTATGGCAAACGATAACAGCCGCAAATTCAAACAGAATCAAATACTGTTTTGTATACAGCCCTGATTTGTAGAGTACTCAAGACCTATTGTTTTTGGTGAAGATCGGTTAAGGGAAAGGGGTAGTTTACCTGTAACGTTTTATGTTTTAACAAGGGTATTTCATATGGCAAACGATAACAGCCGCAAATTCAAACAGAATCAAAAGATTATTTGCATACAGCCCTAAATTGTAGAGTTCTCAAGACCTACTGTTTTTGGTGAAGCTCGGTTGAGGGAAAGGGGTAGTTTACCTGCAACGTTTTTTTAACAAGGGTATTTTCTATGGCAAACGATAACAGCCGCAAATTCAAACGGAATCAAATAATGTTTTGCATACAGCCCTGATTTGTAGAGTACTCAAGACCTATTGTTTTTGGTGAAGATCGGTTAAGGGGAAGGGGTAGTTTACCTGCAACGTTTTTTTATCAAGCGTATTTTCTATGGCAAACGATAACAGCCGCAAATTCAAACAGAATCAAATAATTTTTTGCATACGTCCCTGAATTGTAGAGGTCTCAATGACTTTCGATTTTGGTGAAGATCGGTTAAGGGGAAGGGGTAGTTTACCTGCAACCTTTTACGTTTTAACAAGAGTAAAGTACTTGAAAATTTATTAAACTTTTTGAAACAATGGTAATTGTTAAAAATAAAATAATTTTGTTGCCAGGCAATAAAATTATAATTTTTTCATTTTAATGTAATATAATATTTTTCATTTAATACAGCGATAAAAAGGCAGGTAAGACACAGCCTGGCTGTTTGGCTGAAAATGATTTTAAATATAAATCTTAGAATATGGAAGTCATGTATGGTTCTCCATACCGATATTTACTTCCATGTTCCTTAAGGAAATGGAAGTATGGTGATGGCAAAAAAAATCGTGTTCGAGATTATTGCAGATTCTGATTGTACTACACTCAAAACATGAAAAAAGTCGTTTTTCGAAAACTGTCTGTGTGTGTGTCTGTCTGTGTGTCTGTAGATTTTTTTCTATGGCAAACGATAACAGCCGCAAATTCAAACAGAATCAAATAATTTTTTGCATACAGCCCTGATTTGTAGAGTACTCGCGACCTATTGTTTTTGGTGAAGATCGGTTAAGGGAAAGGGGTAGTTTACCTGCAACGGTTTTTTTTATCAAGGGTAATTTTGTTTGTTTGGCAAACGATAACAGCCGCAAATTCAAACAGAATCAAATAATGTTTCGCATACAGCCCTGAATTGTAGAGTTCTCAAGATCTGTTGATTTTGGTACAGATCGGTTAAGGGAAAGGGGTAGTTTATCAGCAACGTTTTATGTTTTAACCAGGGTATTTCCTATGACAAACGATAACAGCCGCAAATTCAAACATAATCAAATAATGTTTTGCATACTGCCCTGAATTGTAGAGTTCTCAAGACCTTTTGGTTTTGGTGAAGATCGGTTAAGGGAAAGGGGTAGTTTACCTGCAACGTTTTATGTTTTAAAAGGGTATTTTCTATGGCAAACGATAAGAGCTGCAAATTCAAACAGAATCAAATAAGTTTTTGCATACAGCCCTGATTTCTTGAGTACTAAAGACCTATTGTTTTTGGTGAAGTCGTTTGAGGGAAAGGGGTAGTTTACCTGCCACGTTTTTTGTTTTATCAAGGGTATTTTGTATGGCAAACGATAACAGCCGCAAATTCAAACAAAATCATATAATATTTTACATACAACCCTGAATTGTAGAGTTCTCAAGACCTATCGTTTTTGGTGAAGATCGGTTAAGGGAAAGGGGTAGTTTACCCGCAACGGTTTTTCATCAAGGGTAATTTTTTTCTATGGTAAACGATAACAGCCGCAAATTCAAACAGAATCAAATGATGTTTTGCATACAGCCCTGTATTGTAGAGTTCTCAGTACCTATTGGTGTTGGTGAAGATCGGTTAAGGGAAAGGGGTAGTTTACCTGCAACGTTTTATGTTTTAAAAGGGTATTTTCTATGGCAAACGATAAGAGCCGCAAATTCAAACAGAATCAAATACTTTTTTGCATACAGCCCTGTTTTGTTGAGTACTAAAGACACATTGTTTTTGGTGAAGATTGGTTAAGGGAAAGGGGTAGTTTACCAGACACTTTTTTGTTTTGTCAAGGGTATTTTATATGGCAAACGATAACAGCCGCAAATTCAAACAGAATCATATAATATTTTGCATACAGCCCTGAAATGTAGAGTTCTCAAGACCTGTTGGTTTTGGTGAAGATCGGTTAAGGGAATAGGGTTGTTTACCTGCAACATTTTATGTTTTATCAAGGGTAATTTTTTTTTGACGAACGATAACTGCCGTACATTAAAACAGAATCAACTACTCTTCTGCATACCTTTTTGAATTATACAGAACTCAAGGTCTGTTGATTTTGTTGAAGATCGGTTAAGGGAAAGGGGTAGTTTACCTGCAACATTTTATGTTTTGACAAGGGTATTTTTTCTATGACGAACGATAACTGCCGTAAATTCAAAGAGAATCAACTAATCTTTTGCATACAGCCCTGAATTGTAGACTTCTCAAGACCTATTGTTTTTGGTGAAGATCGGTTAATGGAATAGGGTAGTTTACCAGCAACGTTTTATGTTTTATCAAGGGTGTTTTCTACGGCAAACGATAGCAGCCGCAAATTCAAACAGAATCAAATAATTGTTTGCATACAGGCCTGAATTGTAGACTACCTAAGACCTGTCGTTTTTGGTGAAGATCGGTTAAGGGAAAGTGGTAGTTTACCTGCAACGGTTTTTTATCAAGGGTAATTTTTTTCTATAGTAAACGATAACAGCCGCAAATTTTAGCAGAATCAAATGATGTTTTGTATACAGCCCTGTATTGTAGAGTTCTCAATACGTATTGGTGTTGGTGAAGATCGGTTAAGGGAAAGGGGTAGTTTACCAGCAACATTTTATGTTTTAACAAGGGTAATTTTTTATATGACGAACGATAACTGCCGTAAATTCAAACAGAATCAACTAGGTTTTTGCATACCTTTTTGAACTAAAGAGAACTCAAGGTCTGTTGATTTTGTTGAAGATTGGTTAAGGGAAGGGGTAGTTTATCAGCAACGTTTTATGTTTTAAAAAGGGTAATTTTTTTATGACGAACGATAACTGCCAAAAATTCAATGAGAATCAAATAATTTTTTGCACCCCCTGAGTTGCAGAGAGCTCAAGGTCTATTGATTTTGGTGAAGATCGGTTAAGGGAAAGGGGTAGTTTACCTGCAACATTTTATGTTGTAACAAGAGAAATGTTTCCATGACGAACGATAACTGCCGCACATTCAAACAGAATCAAATATTTTTTTGCATGCTTCGCTGAATTGTAGAGGACGGAAGGTCTGTTGATTTTGGAGAAGATCGGTTAAGAGAAAGGGGTAGTTTACCTGAAACATTTTATGATTTAACAAGAGTAAAGTACTTAATTTTTATAAATAAAGTATCCTGATAAGAAGCTCATAGTAATCCACTGTAGAAACGTAGATGAAATATCTATAAATGAAGAAGTTAGGTGAACGGGGTGGGGGTAATTTTCTATTATTAAAAATTATAGTTGAAGGTGGAGGGGAGAATTTTTATATGTGTACTACGTTATCGGCAACAAAGAAGTAGTTTTTTGTTAAAATTGCTTCCTGGGATGTTTGACCGTAGTCCAATGTTTTCTGCAAAACCAGACTTTTCGGCAGTGCCATCGACTGCCATCATCGGTGAAAATCGAGTGCGAAAACGTGAGGTGGTATACGTTAGTGACCACAGTACTGTGGTTAATGCTGAAGCAATAAGTAGAAAGACATAGTTTCTATGGAAATATTTCATTTCGAAAATGATTTTAAATATAAATCTTAGAACATGGAAGTCATGTATGGTTCTCCATACCGATATTTAAATAAAGAATATTAATACACAATACCATTACTATATATCACTATAAATAAATGAGGTGGAAAGCGAAAAGGGACCTCTTGTTGCAGAAGTAAAATTTAAAGTACAAGCGAAATGAGTGGTTGGGGTCGAAAATATCGACATTTGGTTTTTTGCAAACTATACCCTGTAATTTGGTTCGCTTTACCCTGTACTAGCTTATATCGTTTAAGAAATGGTTTAGAATCAAACAGAACTTGAAAAAAAATTTTAAGCAGTCGATGTCAAGCCTGAGAAAAGGGACCTCTTGTCGTTATGGGGAAATAACATGGCCTCGACAACAGGTCTCTTTTCCAAAGCAAACTACTGCATATGTATTGCTTCACAAAATAACATCTCCTAAATTATAGCACCATTCTAAGGAACTAGGAGTAGTTTATACTAAAAGAAGAACGTTTTCTGTTAAAAACTAACATTAACGTGCTCCAACAAGAGGTCCCTTTTCCCGTTTAAGAGTTATAGGCTACCAAACCTTACGAATTTTCAATCCGCTTTCTGTCATGGAATATTTGTTTTTATTTACACGATTATATTATTGATAATAAACACGTTAACTACCTGATCCCGGAAAGTGTGAGAACAAGAAAAGGGTCCAACCTTATCATTAGCCTTTTCACAATTACATATAAAACTATAGTCATGGAGAAGGTACGGTGTACATTCATGCCAACAACTGTGTCGGACACAACAAGAACAATATCTTACTGGGTTATCTTGCTTGGAGAATCTGTAATAACAAAAATAAGAAAATTGTTTGTCTTCCATGCCAGTAGGCCACACTAAATTCTCTTGTGACTGGGCATTTGGGCTTCTGAAGAATTTAGTGTCGCTTTTGTCTCTACCATACAAGACTTTGCTGGCTGCATTGAGCAATCTACACCTACAACACATGTCAACTCTGCTGTAGCCATAGGAAATGAAAAAGGTGAAGTTGCTGTGAATGTGTATGACCGGTTAAATTGGTTAAAGGACAATGAGGCTAACAAAGTACCTTCCATCACTCAATATAATCACTTTGAGTTCAATGATACTAACAAAGGCAAAGTACAGTAAAATTGAAAGTTAAGGGCATATGCACACAAACCAATTTATGGATGGACGAGTCCACTTTGAAACTGTGAATGGTGGGAGGGTAATGGAGAATCAGGTGGTATGCAAGTGAAGGTGTTGCCAACTTGTGTGTGATGTTTTAGTTACCAGTACATTGTTAGTTACTGTGTTACGTGCTATCTCAGTCTTGCATTTGTTATTGTTGTCTCAATTTATTATTAATTGTATCGTTGTTTTACAGTCACTCATTTTTATTAGTTTTAATTTTTTAGTTAATTTTTGTTGGTAGTTTTTATTCTATAATTACGTATTATCATAATTACTTGTGTTATCATCCAGTAACGAGAATTGTTAAAATGGATACTACTCCTTCAACTAGCAAAGACAGGAAAGTTATTCATAGTCAAGCTCAGGAAGTAATAATAAAGTTTTTTGTTGTCCAGGATTAAAAAGATTCTTGCAATTAAATTAATACAAAGAACACATTCCTTTATGTAATGATAAACTGTAGATAGTCGAGTGTAATTAAGGAGTGGACTGTACAGTTTGCAAATTCCATTGAGATAAGAAAGGTCAGAAAGGCTGTAGTCTTTTACGTCTCAGCAGTACACAATGACAGAACCAAACAACACTCAGATATGTTTATAAAACATTCTGATATGTAACAGCAACAAATTCTGATACATGTGAACAACACATATCATTTGCTTGATTTGTATAGTAATACAATTACATTCTTCTTATTCTTATTATTATTATTATTTGATTTACGTCGGAAACAATAAACGTATAATTCTTTTTTTAAAGTCAGCTGTGTGACTGTAGATAAATACACACAGATAGAGATTCGTGGTGACACATTTACAAACAAACCTTAAAGTCGGGAGTTTTTGTTACTATTAGAAATTATATTCATAGGTTGGCGGCACCGTCGCTGATAACAACAATTCTTCTCACATCTCACAGCGACTCCCTCCACATCGTCTTTCCCCTCTGACCGTAAGCATTTCGCGCATTTTCATGCCCTTAACTTTCAATTTTGCTATACATTGGACAACAGACATTGATGGAAATGATTTTGTACATCGCATCTTTTCTATGGAAAGTGGGTCCACTGGCTTCCCCAATGTAGTGACTCCAGCAGGGATGACAAGGGAACGAAACGAATATCTGTTCAAAAACATCAGGACATTTTGTAAAGAAGAATATAAAGACCTTCTGTGCCCTGAATTAGGGCCTGAAGCAGTTGCTGATGCCAGTGACAGTGGGGATTCTGAGCCTGAACCTGACCAACCGGACCCAATTGCAGAATCAACAAAGAAGAGATGAAAATGGTAGCGCATTTAAAAGTTTATTTTTACGTATAAATTGTTTCTTAAATATGTAAAATGAAACCAGGATTACATTGTGAAACTTTAAAATGTGTTTTTCTTAAAACACCCCCTTTCTGTCAAACATATTAAACCGCCATAACTTACTCAATTTTTGAGATAAAAATCTAAATTTGGTATCAAACTGTTCAGAATTTAATGCTAAATTTGAAAATAACAATACCTTTAAATAAAAAATTTTTGACAAGAGGTCCCTTCTTGCTTTCCACCTCACATATAAGCAAATTATGATGGGCAATATTTTATAAAGTTCTGCTTGATTCACTTTACAATAATTGTCCATATTACATAAATTCAATAAAATAATGAAAATTCTACATATGACAGATTGATGCAGTAACATATTATTATAAAAATGTGGACAATTGTAATATATTCATTAGCACTTTGAGAATGATTATGCATATCCCTTTTTTATAAACTTCAGGGCCAAAACGCCACATCACTCACCACTTTCACATTCCACTTTACTGAGTAGAATTAGTTTCTTTGTGTAACTACCTAACTCTACTGACTGCATTATGTAGAAGGAATTAACTGGTACGATAATAGTCAGCCAACAAACATCAACCACCCCTTGATATAAACTAATCACTAAGCATGGTATTACTGTCAGTTATGAAATTTCAGTTGAAATGGCAACTTCATAAATGCATTAATAATTATTATGCTACAAATTAATTTTATATATGCTGAAACAAACCAACAAATTATGTTATAATGTTTTTTCTTATAGGTGACCTCCTGTAACTCAAATTTAATAGACAAATATATTTATTATGGTGTTATTATAACTTTTATGTATACTATAACACGGGTTTACCTAATTACTCAATATTTACGCAATATCAGTGATATACTTCATGTATTTACTTAATGAATTAAGAATTCTCGCCAACCCTAGTCAGTCCGTATTGTGTAATTCAATTCAAAAATTGTGCAGGAAACACGCTAGTTCGGTAATCTCACGTTCTCCAGCTGTGGACCAGGAGCGGTCATTCGTAATTGGCTTGCTTCTAGGTTAACTGGTTCACCAGATTTTAATCACCCTTTTACCTGTAAATTACTTCACCCACAACATATAATACCTATTCTACAATAACATAAAACATCATCATATACAAGAAGGATTCTTTATTTATTTTGTACTTTAATTCAAACTAACAGTGTTCTTCATGACTACAATAGAATGATATCGATTGTCCAATGATGGATCGATTGTGTAGTTGACCAGATTCCTTTTATTTTATACAAATTATATATAATATTAAATATCTCTTATACCAGGGTACGTGTGATTCTTTTAACGATTAGTAAGGCCAGGTAATGCAAAATTAAGGTTACTTAGTATTACAAAAGGTTATTAGTTCTTAATATATTGAAATTAAAAATAAGCTGGTGTTACCGGGTTGATGACTCTCAAGGCAGCATTGTACGTCTGTAAACAGTTGAAGATTACGATTTAGGTTACTTCCATCCAGAAAAAGTGTTCCGATTCTTAATAAAATTGACGGTGTGATGTACTGGAAAGCCCCAGGAACTCTTCTGACCTTCGTTCTTCTCTTACAATCCTTGTGGTTGTCGGTCTCGGTGGAATTGGAGTCGTATTATAACTTCCTTCTTGAAAGTGAGGTTTTTCTTCAGAAACAGGTCTTTGTATATTTTTTCTATAATTCCATTAATTTAGGCTTTTTTCTTCCATCAATTAGTCTCCTGGTTAGATGGGAAATCGGGTTTAATACTAAATCCAACGGAATTATCTTGATGAGTGAAGTAAGAATTTCTCGACCTTTTGGATGTATTTGGTTATATTTTTGAAATCTAATTTAATTTATTATTCATCAGTTTGTTTTAGAGGATTAGGTTTCGACTTTAATTTATTAATTTTGATTAATTTTTGTTAATTTGTATCATCCTTTTTAAAAGTGTCTCCTCATCTGAACTCAATAGCATATAACAATTGAATAATTGAAAATCAACAAGATTTTTTACATTTTAGTTACCCTAACAACCACTAATTTCTGTCATTGGATGATATTTGATATCCTAGAGCCAGAATTATAAAATATTACTACCCCTTTTTAATAAAATACTCCATGCTTGGAATTATACCAAATTACCTAAAACTCTCACCCAATCTACCTTATTAAACCGTATATGTTTTACTATAGTTTCATTGGACTGGACTTATTAAAAAGGTATCAATTTCCTTTTACAAATATTAAATTTAGGCCTATAGGTTTTCTTACAACTGTTATAATATTGTTTGGTTTTTAACTTAATTTTCTTTACCTGACCTACTGTACAGATAGTCATTGGTTTATGGCTACTTACATTAATTTATATTTCCTGGTTTTAATTCATTATATTAATTAATTCATCCTGGAACCTTTCATTATTTTATAACATAATTATAAGAACTACTTGTCAACCTTTAAACACTTATTGCCATCCTGGCCAAGTTTACAAACATTAATTCAAAACAACTTCATTAATAAATTTCAGTCAATACATTTAACATAATATAATACCGAACACATGTATTTATACTTAATTGTCTAAAGACAATTTTAACATAAATGAAAGGAGTACCACTGACTAAGTACTTCTATAAAACAACAGTTCCCTCTTACTATCCACAAACATAAAATAAATATCTTGTAAACACTACCATGCTACAGCATAACAACAAGTACAATTTGCAACACATTAAACATTAATTGGAATAGTAATCTGCACTTCATTATTACCTATTAAACTCCTCCCATTTGATACAATGTTTATATTTTACACCCCTATATTATTTATTACATCTTTTAAATTTCTGTACACCTCAGATGTATTAATTACTGAGTAACCTTAATATTGGGGTATGGTTCTTGACCATAGTTACTTCATTTTTTATGTAACGTTGGGGACCTCAAATCTGTTACATTACAATGCATATATTATGCATTGTATTTATTTTTACTGTCATAATTATTTTCCATACATTTTTATTTGTTTAGTTTATTTAAAATGAATTGTAACGTGACGAATTTTGAGGGATTTTCATTTTATTAATTTTTGGGGACTTGTTATAAAATATTCATAAATTCATTTTCCAACTGGGTTACGGCCACGTGTTGAATAAAGCACTGTGCGAACAAAGGAGCAATACGCAATAGCTGTTGTGCAACCTTTACAAAAGAATGTACCAGGCGTCATTTCTTAGAACTTTGCTGGTGTGTGGCAGTTACGCCCGAACGCACCATACAAGCATGTGCGTAGACGACGCCACAGTAGCAAACTCAACATGGCGTGGAAGCGAGATTTTTACATTGCACATAATCATAGACGACGGATGTAAGTCTAAGCCCAACCTCTTTTGTGACGTCAACCAGTGCTGACCAAATGTCATCCACGTCAAACACACAAGAAACCAAGTGTGTTGAATGGGACACAACAGTGGCAAAGAAATAGGAGGCATTGCTTTCCACCTTGTGAGACCGCAATCTAGTTGATAGTAAGCGTAGAGACGCTCTTCCCAGTTCGCCTACAGACAGTGCCTGGCCAGGTACTTGCCCCAAGGGGCTCTTTCAAAATTTATAAGTTCCAAGTAAAAAAGTGAGTTTCAAGTAACAGTAATGTGACAGTGGTATTAGTGTTCGACGAAAGTATATCAAAATCTATTTCGGACACACGACTAAATTAAAAATGAGAAGCCACGAGTTCGAGTGGACACCGCGTTGTCGGCAGGGGTATTTCATAATGTGTTAATGGTTTTGTTAAATAAATAATCAGGGGAGGGTATGAAATATAGTGTGAATGAGAGAATGAGCAGGCTGGGCGGTCTGTTAGATATATAAGGTAAGCTGTTAAAATAAGATAAGATTAGTAATTGTCGCAGGCATGGAGTAAATAACAGAAAAGTATTATAATTGTATTTCATTTCAAATTATGACAAAATGGTCTAACAAAAGTTTTTTTGAAAGTAAAGAAATAAACTCATAATTCTCTTCAACCAATGAGTAGCGTAAGTTATTCCAATAACCCGTAAAACACGTTTGCATCCTACGTTCGTGCGACCGAATCCTGGACCAAGAAAGTTTTTTAACAGGTAGGTGAAATTTAATAATGTATTTGTATTTATATTTGTAATGATTAATTAACAGCACAATGGCTTCTGAACAGGGACAGTTTTTATAAATCAAAATTTAATGTAAAAACCGCACCTACAAATAAGATGCAAGCGTGGTTTTAAGGTTGGAGTAATAAAGTAAAAGTGCGTCATTTACGCACAATTGACATAAGATCGAAATTGTATTATGATAAAGGAAATTAATTAGAGTAAATTAACAGATATCAATTATAAAGAATAAGAGATGGCAGGAAATAACGAAAGCAATATAAATGAAACGACTAGTGTCGAAAATTTTGATGAGTCAAACATGAGTAATTTTGAGATACATTCGATTCCAAGTGCGAGCCAAGATAAAGTAGAGTTGAATTTAACCGATCAAAGCAATGTAACTGAAGATTCGGGCGTGCAATTGACCCCGACTTCAACAAAATGTAACATCCAATTCAATAATGACGTAATGAATATGTTGCAATTAATCTTAGAACAAAATAAAGAACAGAAAAACGAAATTCAAGAAATTAAAAGTAGTTTCAATGAGAAATTAGATGAACAAATTAAATTAAGCAATGTTTTTGACACCAAATTTGACGTACAGAATAACCAATTTAACGAATTAAATAAACGTTTCAACACTAATGATGCTAAGTTTGACGTATTAACTAATTCAATGTGTAGTATTGATGACCGAATTAATGAAATACGTAATGAAACAAAAAGAAAAACAGATGAGTTAAGAGAGAGTGTGTGTGTGTGTGTGTGTGATAGACAGCAAATCAAATATGTTAGAATCCAATCAAAAAGAACTTGGACAACAAATAATTACAGTAAATGACAAATTAGACAATTTTGTAAGTAAAGCAGGTGATAAATTTGAGGGTATTGAAAGTGAGATGCAGTGCATAACTAACACCATACGCATCATAGATAACCGTAGTAGTGAATTAGAATCACAAGTAGCAGTAGTTAAAAATGTTAGAAATGAGATAGAAAATATTTGTAAAACAGATATTCAATTAATCCAAGAAACAGTAAATGTTATCGAGAGTGTAAATCACAATAAGTTCGAGTCAATTGAACAGAGCATAGTTAGTGTTAAAGATGAATTAAATATGGCTATAAATAAAAAACTTAATCATGTTACTCAACAAATAGTAATTACTAAAGATATGAATAGCGACATTGATTTGGAATTGTTTAATTGTGAAAACAGGGGGGTACACCCCATGCAGTTTCTCAATCGAGTTAAAGAATTTAATCAGTTTTGTAGAAGTAGTTGGGAAGTACAATTGCTAAAAATCATGAAGTGTTTTAGAGGGAATTCCGCGGTATGGGCGGAGGTACATAAAGTAGAGTGGGTAGATTATCAGAGTTTCGAGACGGCATTTAGAGAAAAATATTGGTCGGAGGAAGAACAAGAAATATTGCGAAGTAAAATAATGGGACCAGGTAATTTCGGGACCCAAGGGGGTAACGTAACCATGTATGTAATGCGAATATACAATGAGGCTAAATATTTAGAGCCACCGTTACCATTTCGATCATTCGTCCGTCACATCAGTAAGCATTTGCCCCGAGAAATACAGATTACGCTGATGACCCACGAAATACTAGAGGTTACAGAATTCGAAAAAATATTGGACATTTTCCAGAATATACAGGAACGTGACATGAGTCGGCGAGTAAGCGCACCTGTAACACATATGAATGGTAATAATAATCAACACCGGGGGATACCAAACTTTCACCGAGGGGCACGTGGGGGAAAAAATGACAATCGAGGTGAGAGTTGGAGATGTAGAGACTGTAATGTAGATAACTATAATAATAGAACCAATTGTTTTATATGTCATAAAAACAGGGAGTGTGCACGGAATGAGAGAATGCATCACCAGCCAAATCAGCCGCCTAGAGGAGCAGAATACCATAGAGGAGCGCCGAGAGGAGGTGGAGGTTACAACCGAGGGAGAGGAGGAAACCACCAAGCCGTAGCAGGTCCCTCCACGGTAAACTAGGGAGGACAATGGAGAACCGGGCCCAACCATTGTCAACGGAGAACCGGGTCCAAGTAACCGAGGAATACTTGAGTAATATCATCAAAGTAGACATGGCGAAGGAATTATTGGAAGAAGAGGACACCAAGGTGACGGAACACAAAACCGGATTGACGGAGGTGACAGTCAACATAGAAGGTAAGAGTTATAAAACCTTGATTGATACTGGTAGTGAGATCTCTGTAATTTCTGAGAATGTAATGGGAGAATTAAAAGAAATAAATAAGAATATACCATCGTTACCAGTTGCGGGAGTTACAGTAGTGGGGGTAACTGGGGTAAGAAGCAAAAGAATAACTAGACAAGTACAATTAAATATTTTGATAAATGAAGTTGAGTTTGAAAACACATTCCTAGTGGTTAAGGGGTTGAGTTTAGATGTAATATTAGGAAATGACTTTTTGGAGAGAAATGGGGCAATAATAGATTTCAATAAACAAATCGTAAAATTTGAAAATGGGAGTAAATCAGTCGGGGTAAAGTTTAAGAAAGTAGTAAATGAAGTTAAAGTTACAGGAGTAAAAATGATACACAAGCAGATGGGCGATGGAGAGATAGAGACTACAATAAATATGTGTCGAGAGAGTGATAGTATAGAAAATGAGGGAGAGATGCATGTGAGTGATGAGAGTGTGTGGGTAGATAGAGCCAACAAATTTTTTAATGAAGGTGTAGTTGTAGGAAATACTCAGCAAGAGGAGTTGTGGGCAGTTGTGGAGCGTTTCAGATATGTCTTTGATGAATCGCCAGGGAAAGCGAAGGACTACATCTGTGAGCTGAAGGTTCGGGAACACGCACCATACATGCAGAGGAGTTACCCGGTACCATTTTCGAAGAGAAGGGCTGTGCAGGAGGAATTAGACCGGATGATGCAGGGAGACATAATTGAACGATCGATATCTCCTTACTCAAACCCTTTAGTAGTAGTGATTAAGAAGGATGGCAAGGTAAGACTATGTCTAGATGCTAGAAAGATAAACCAAATTATTATACCTGACCGGGAATCACAGGAACCAATTAATAAAATTTTACAGAAATTTAGTGGCGTTAAGTACATGACATCATTAGACTTAACAGCAGGATATTGGCAGGTGCTGTTAGCAGTAGAGAGTAGAAGATATACCGCCTTACTTTTTAATGGTAAGAATTACCAATTCAAACGTCTACCATATGGATTAAACACCAGTGTTGCTAGTTTTATTAAATGTTTCGATAAGATATTACAACCTAAAGATTTAGACTTTTTAACAGTGTACGTAGACGACATCTTGATAGCATCCAGAACATTTACTGAACATTTAGAGCATATAGAGTATGTGTTAGACAAGTTACAAAAAGGGGGTTTGACAGTTAATTGGGACAAATCTAAGTTCTTGCAAACAGAAATACACTTCTTAGGTTTCATTATTACACAAGAGGGAATATTAGCTAACCTTGACAAGGTAGAAGCTATAATGCGCTTCCCAGAACCGAAAAACATTAAACAATTGCAAAGTTTTTTAGGTCTATGCAATTTCTACGGAAAGTTCCAAGAAAATTACGCACACACAACATCAAAACTAAGTGCAGTACTCCAGAAGAACAAACAGTGGAAATGGGGAGATACAGAACGTGCAGCATTCAACGAAATTAAGAGAAAATTTAGCCATATGATTATGATGAATCATCCTGACTTTAATAAAACCTTTTATTTACAGACAGATGCAAGCAACGTAGCGTTAGGGGCGGAGCTCTACCAGGAGGGCTGCGATAAGGAGCATCTGACCATCGCCTTCGCCAGTAGGTCGCTGCTGTCTGCTGAGAAAAATTACACCATCACTGAAAAAGAACTTTTGAGCATTGTGTTCGCCGTGGGGAAATTCCGGACATACATCCTGGGAAATGAAACAATAATCCGGACGGACCACAAGGCACTATCATTTCTTAATTCTTGTAAATTGACACACAGTCGTCTGACCAGGTGGGTATTAGCTTTACAAGAATATAACTTTTCCTGGGAGTACATAAAGGGGTCAGATAATAAAGTACCAGACACACTTTCCAGGGTAGATTTTATAGAAAATAAAACAGGTAGGGACCTTAAAGAGATAGAAATTTTTAGATTAACTAGAGAAGATAGAATTTTTGCTGAAGAGTTAAGTGATATTAAGAATATGCAAAGATCTGAGAGTAAATTGGGTAAAATAATTGTTAGTTTAGAAATGGAGGTAGATGGGTCTGAATATAGTACACGTTTTCAAGTATATCAAGGGATTTTGTTTAAAAAAGTAGAGAGTGGGGAGCGTGATTGGAGGCTAGTTATACCAGAGGGGTTGATAGACAAAATTATTTGGGATTGTCATATAAGGTATGGGCATTTTGGGGCAAGAAAGTGTGCTAATGTCTTAAAAGAATCATGTATATTCAAGAATATGGAGAGGAGAGTTAGAAGAGTGTTAAGAGTGTGTGATTTGTGTCAGAAATCGAAAGTAGTGAACTATAAAGTAGAAGGTGAGATGAATTACATAAAAGTTGAAAGACCATTTGATTTAGTTGCAGTTGATTTGTATGGGCCATTACCCAGAGGTAGAGGGGGTGTATTGTATGTATTTGTAGTTTTAGACAGTTTTTCAAAATTTGTTAAGTTGTATAGTATTAAGAGAGCGACGAGCAAAGTGCTCAGCGAAAAAATAGTAAGAGATTACATGATTAATGTAGGAAAACCAAAAATCATATTATCTGACCATGGACCACAGTTTATAAGCGGCAAGTGGCGAAAGACGCTTGGATGGGAAGGCATCATACCCAAGCATACGGCAGTGTACCATCCACAGTCGAACCAAGCAGAACGGGTGATGAGAGAGATTGGTAGGATATTTCGGGCGTATTGTCACGCCAAGCATACAGAATGGCCATCCTACGTTAAAAAAGTAGAGGAGTGGCTGAATTGTACCACCCATGAATCCACCGGATTTACGCCGCATGAATTGATCAGAGGAACGAGGCCACCCAGTATATTGGAACAACTCTTTGAATACCCACCAGTCTTATGGACGTAAACATGAAGATTAGATTAGCAAATGAAAATTTACTTACAAAAGGAGAACGGAGGAAGCAGAGACACGATGCGAAGGGTAAATGGACCAAATACGAGGTAGGTCAATCAGTGTTAGTAAAGAGGCATGATTTGTCAAGTGCCCAAGATAAAGAAATAAAGAAGTTTTTCTTGTTATATGAAGGGCCCTATGAAGTTGTAGAAATAAAGATGCAGAATGCGTATGTGCTACGAAATCCAACAACGCAGGAAATAGTAGGTACACAAAATGCGACGAACTTAAAATTATATCGGTCACTTTAATTGTTTAATGTCTAGGGATAGTATTTAAAATGTTGTTTTATGCTTTCAGAAGGGACTCTCCCCCATTTTCGGGCGGCCACGATCTTACCAGTCCTGGCCGTGGTTTTCGGAACTTGGAGGCGGGCCATGGTTGGAGGATCTTCCTTCGGGCGGTGAACGCAACGATGGTCCGGCTCCACCAAAATTGGTCAAAATTTGAAAACTTACACCACATTTGAATGGGGAGGGGGACCCCAAAGGTACGTGACATACAGTATTTTATCATATACACTCATGGTGCAGCGGTCTGGTGTACCTGTCACGTGCCTGTACTGCCTTAGAGTGTCTGTAAATAATGGAGGCTGCACCTATATAAAAGGCAGTGCGTACAATTTAAAATTTTAATGTCAATGGCGAGACTAAATTAGCCATTGCCAATAGTTTCAATGTAGTCTGAAAAGACGAATTTTGTTGCAAGAGGGATTGGCGCAAGGTAGAAGGCGGGTTTGAATAAATGGGAAAACAGAAGGGATGAATATGGTACTAAAGGTAGTGGTAATGGGACGTGAATTCACATAGTATGTCTACCTAGTGCCGATTCTTTTTGCGGCAAAACCCTGGTTTTTCGGGCGATTTACTGCCTTACCAGCCCTAATAGTGTTTAAGGAATGTTAGTCAGCCTCCAGTGTAAATAAAAAGCAAAATATTTTGGAATGTTTATAATTTTAAATTTATATAAATTTTAGAAATAAGTGACCAATTAATTGTAAAGTTCAGAGTATCAGTGAGAGTGGGAACGTTTTGAAGAGTGTAAAATAAATTAGAACTTGTTGTCAATACAAGATGTGGGGATAATTTTGGGGGGTAGATTGGTGCTCATAGAAGTGATATAATCATGGAGTGTAGAAACTGCAAATGTAGAAAGTTTTAATTTTTAATTTAGCTATTAGTGTGCTATTGCTGGGGTGGCATGTGCCCCAGTAGATAGCGGAATGGGTTGGGGGTAACAGGGAGTGTTACCTCCATCGGAGGCCGAAATGGCGAAAATGCACGGCACACCTTTTTTGTACAATTGTATATTGTACCATGATACACTTTCGTGCCATGCAAATAATGACGAGTGTAACATGCATGAAGGTAGAGTTTGATTTCCCCGACTTTTCGGGCGATTACTGCCTTACCAGCACTAATCGTGGTTTTGGCTAGCGGTCAGCTATGGCCATAATTTAAGTCCCTTGACCATAGCTGACTTGAAATTGGTTGATATTAGAAATTAACAGGGGGGTGAAACTAGGGGAAATCCCGGAAACTATGGAACAGCGGCTGCCACTCTGTCCGAGGAGGGACAGCAGAGCCAGGTGGTAGACCCGTATTAAGGGCACGTAACTATATACCGAAGGTATGTTGATATCTAAAATCTTTAAAATGTAACGCCGAAGCAAGGACAAGGAGATGTTCAATTCCTCCAACTATGCCGTCCTTGTGTAGGCCAATGGGCGCCACAGTACAACAGAACAAAACAATAGTGTGTGTGGTTTGGGGGGTTGCTCAGGTGAGCAACGAATTTAAATTTTATAACTTAAAGACGATAACTCATTTTTGCACTAATTAAATGCTTGTATTATGCTTTGATAAATAGGTGTTTACATGTCTATTATACTGTGTTTATTCTGTTTTGTAAATGTATTATTTTATTGTGTTAGAGATAAGGATTGATAAAAATATGTGCTTCATATAATTTGTATAATTTTGAAATGTGTTTACAGTAACGTCATTCACATTGCTAAGAAAGTCAGCTGATCAGTAGTAGAATGTCACTGATAAATTGTTTACTAATTTCCAAGGTATTTAATGTTCAATATGATGTTAATGTGGTAAAAGATTTTATTTTAAATGATGGACTGAACTGATATATTTAAGAATTTTAAATGATTTGTGAAAAAATAATAAAAGATAGATTTTGGGTGATTAATATTTTGTTGGGACATGTAGATCAGTCCAAGCTGAGTTTAAAGTGGTAATAGAGAGAATAATGTTGTTGTGAATTGATGTAATGTAGAATTTGAGAAGTATTGATGTTGACACAGTAGACATGGGGAATATATGTAGAGTATTGATTGATATTTTGTGGTAATAAGTAAATAATGTTATTTTGTAGTTGAAGTGATGTGATGGGAATGATAATTTGGGGATGGTAATTTTGTAAGAGGGGATAGTGTAGTGTAGGAGTCCGCAACAAAAGGGTTGGGACGGGAAGGGACCGTTTAGTGCGGGAAGGGGTTGCCTTAGGTAGAATCCAGGGACCAGATTAAGGGAATGAGCTTTTGGGGGGGGGGGGACACACATCCCAAGTACAAAGGGTTAGAGAGTATTTTTTTTTATAACGAGAGAATGATGCGGATTGAGTTTAGTAGTAAGTTGGGTTTAGAGGGTTTGATAGAGATGGGTGTCATGATAGTTAAAGCTGTTAGTGGTATTAGAGTCAGAGTGGTAAAGATTATATGCGTATACATATCAAGTGGTATATCGAGTTATTATGAGTAACTAAATCACCCAAACTAATGGAGAATGAGAATATTAAAGAAAGAGATTCATAGTAAAATATAAAATTTTAATTGAAATAAGTGACAATTTTAATAAAATTTGAGAATAAGGTAAAGTTGTAAAATGTTTATTTTGAGTAATTTAAATATCAATTTTATTGTTAATCATAATAATATTTTGTTAATTTTAAATGTTTTATTTTATTGTGTTTTGTGTTTAAAGATAGAATTCTAAAAAGAGGTTCAAGGTATTTTCTGATGTAACTTATGTAGGTCTAGGTTCTTGGCTTGACCCAGTTTGATCAGCTGATGGGTGATGTTCTATACTAGACCTGTTTTGGCAAGGAAGTGATGCCAATTTTGCTTTTTAATTGATTTAAATAAATTTAAATAATTTTAAAATTTTTTGAATAATTGAGAAAAATATATTTTAATAAATTTAAATTTAAAAAAAAAAAAAAAAAAAAAATTTTAATTTTTGCCTGCCATCTAATTGATGTTTTGAATTCTGATTATATTATTGTTTGTGTGTATTAATAGTGTTTTTTTTTTAATTGTATTGTTTAAGGTATATGTATAATCACATGTTAGGATAAGGAAGTTCATATTTTTAATAAAAGTTCAGTTTATTTGTTTTCTAATTATCACAAAAAACGAAGAGAATTATTCGATCTAGATAAAAGATTTGTATTTTGATTTTGAGATTTGGTTTCAATTTAAAGGAAACTCCAAGATTTGATAGGATGTAGCAATAAGTGTGTGTGCGAGCCCAGTAACTGCTAAAGGCAGCCCAGTGTGCATGATAAGGGGAACATATCAGTTGAGGATCTGGCATGATATAAGCCAGGGGTTTGGATTTTTTGGGGCGGCATGTTAGAAGGTGAGGTGCGCTGTGGTGCATGTCTGTTCGATTTTATGGTGTTGGGATCTCGTACAGAGAAGTCCAGTAATCTCGTTCAGATGCGGCCATAGTCGCCGAGCCAGGGGGGTTGTTTACCCATGAAGTATAAGAGCTAAAAAGGGGGTTGTTGGCACCATATCCTCACCGGTCCTCTTAGGGGTTTTAGCAATGAGATTTCTTCTGTTTCTTTCTTCTGTTTCGGCAGAAGATATCTCATTGGGGGGGGGTATTGTAACGTGACGAATTTTGAGGGATTTTTATTTTATTAATTTTTGGGGACTTGTTATAAAATATTCATAAATTCATTTTCCAACTGGGTTACGGCCACGTGTTGAATAAAGCACTGTGCGAACAAAGGAGCAATACGCAATAGCTGTTGTGCAACCTTTACAAAAGAATGTACCAGGCGTCATTTCTTAGAACTTTGCTGGTGTGTGGCAGTTACGCCCGAACGCACCATACAAGCATGTGCGTAGACGACGCCACAGTAGCAAACTCAACATGGCGTGGAAGCGAGATTTTTACATTGCACATAATCATAGACGACGGATGTAAGTCTAAGCCCAACCTCTTTTGTGACGTCAACCAGTGCTGACCAAATGTCATTCACGTCAAACACACAAGAAACCAAGTGTGTTGAATGGGACACAACAGTGGCAAAGAAATAGGAGGCATTGCTTTCCACCTTGTGAGACCGCAATCTAGTTGATAGTAAGCGTAGAGATGCTCTTCCCAGTTCGCCTACAGACAGTGCCTGGCCAGGTACTTGCCCCAAGGGGCTCTTTCAAAATTTATAAGTTCCAAGTAAAAAAGTGAGTTTCAAGTAACAGTAATGTGACAGTGGTATTAGTGTTCGACGAAAGTATATCAAAATCTATTTTGGACACACTACTAAATTAAAAATGAGAAGCCACGAGTTCGAGTGGACACCGCGTTGTCGGCAGGGGTATTTCATAATGTGTTAATGGTTTTGTTACATAAATAATCAGGGGAGGGTATGAAATATAGTGTGAATGAGAGAATGAGCAGGCTGGGCGGTCTGTTAGATATATAAGGTAAGCTGTTAAAATAAGATAAGATTAGTAATTGTCGCAGGCATGGAGTAAATAACAGAAAAGTATTATAATTGTATTTCATTTCAAATTATGATGAAATAGTCTAACAAAAGTTTTTTTTGAAAGTAAAGAAATAAACTCATAATTCTCTTCAACCAATGAGTAGCGTAAGTTATTCCAATAACCTGTAAAACACGTTTGCATCCTACGTTCGTGCGACCGAATCCTGGACCAAGAAAGTTTTTTAACAGGTAGGTGAAATTTAATAATGTATTTGTATTTATATTTGTAATGATTAATTAACAGCACAGAATTTGATAATTACATCAAAATCATCAAGAGCAGCTGCAAGTTCCCCTGGTCCATCGTAAGGATGTTGAGGCGCACCAGGGCCTTTACCTTGAGCAACATCACTTATTGTATTAACGGCTTCACACACTTGTTTAAACACATAATCTCTGTTTGCTTTTGCTGCAGCTAGTTCTGGATGGCGCACATACACCTGAAACAAATCATAAACTGTAACTAGTCTGTCTAAATTCATATTTAAAAGAATAAAAAAGTTATCAACACAAATATTCTTCAAAGATATATCCATCTCAAGCAAAATGAAATCATATTTAACTGCTAAGAATTAAACAAAAATGTACGCAAGTATGGTAAAAAACTCATCACTGTAACAACATTTTTAATACTTCTGTTTTAACTCTACCATTAACCAATTTATGTGGTGAAGTATGAGTCAGTGTGTTTGTGGTGTAAAATCTAAGAATTCTTTGCCCTCAATTACGACCGTTTTTGGATCTACCTGATGCAAGTGAAGTAAAACTTCAAAGTAACACTCTTACTGACTATTTGCCTGGTGTCAAGAATCCTTAATGACAAGAATCATAGTAGTGTACACCTTTGTAATAAAACACACCAGTAAGGAGAACCCTGACATTTGACATGCTTGGTTTGGTCTTGGCTCTCCAAAAAGTATGTGCTGAACCAACTGGTCTATGCCTTGATGTCATAGCCATACATCCATGTTTCATCACATGTTTTGATGCGTTTGAGTAATTCCAGGTCATTAGCAAGGTCAGCCAACATTTGCTCAGTGATAATTTTGCACCACTGCTTGAAATGGGACATTTTATATAACACAGTAAAAAGACATTTTCGTGTGAGAACACCACACCGCATGGGATTTTTGTATGTAACTTTGGTCATAGGAAAGTGCAGAGTTTCTAACGAGCATTGTCAAAACACATTTTCACAAGCTTAGTAGTCTCGTGTCTGGCGAAAAGGAGTTCACACCTGCTAAGTTTCCCACAGAAGAGTAAGAAAAAAAACAGTTTAGTGCAGGAGTAAGGGACACCAAGCTACGCATTCCGACAGTCACAAGTAGAACACCATGGAAAATGTGCGTGACCATGTATCATTCACAAAGACTGAGCCTCGGTACAAAAATTTGGACAAATATTTCACTCGGAGTGAAATATTGATTGTCAGTTGTGTCTCAGTAAAAATGTAATTAGAAGTTTTTAAAAGTACATTTGCAGTCACAAGTTGAACACGAAACTCACGAACAGAAAAGGCAAAGGCCGTGACTTGGTAGAAAATGTGATTAAAAGTGTTATAGTGGGCGGCTTGTATTTAGTATTTAGTTCAAGTTTTATCACAAAAAGTGAATAGCAAAAATGGGAACAATATAAGCACAAGTGCAAAATAGAGGCCACTTGTTGTGCACGAACGGACGGAGGAACTCGCTGGCCAATACTGGTGGTAGCACCAACTGTAAGTATATGCACAGGTAAGTAAATAAAACTAAGCTCATATCGAGTGTAGGAATTTGACCAACAAAAAAAGGCGACATTTCGGACATTGGGACTTGTGTGTGTGTGTGTGTGTGTGTGTGTGTGTGTGTGTGTGTGTGTGTGTGTGTGTGTGTGTGTGTGTGTGTGTGTGTGTGAGAGAGAGAGAGAGAGAGTGTAAAAAAGAAAAGAAGCCTAGAAAAAACATTACTGATTTGTTTGATTTGTTGTCAAATTTGAAGGTAATCTGTTGAAGGCAACTGCACCACAAAAGGTATCATGCACAACAAGTTACCTTATTATAGGTAACATCCATTTTCTTGGTTGTATACAAAGTTGTGGGTCTATGTTTTTATTTTTATTTTTTGCCATAAAATTGTTTTTATTTTTTTTTTGTAATAAATTTCAATCTCTGGTATATTTACATATTTAATATGATCAATGTCAATAATAGTCTGTCGTGTTGCGATGTAGTGCAAATGTAATGATTTTGGGTTAACGAAACCAACAACATTCAAGTGATTATTAATAAATGGGCTTATTTGGATAACAGTGTATCTGAGCCGTTATTTCTAATGTCGCCTAGCCTTAACCTAACCTGTGATCAACGAGTTCGCCTAAATGAATCTGGGAAATTCTGTTAAGGGAAACATTTGTGACTTTTAAGTTGTTTCACGGGGACAGTATTGCAGTTTCCACATTCCGCCTGTCAAAATGTGGTAGCCACAGCTTTTGGGGTCTTCTGAAGATATAAGGTAAGTGAATAATATTGGGGCCTTATCGCTTAAACCATTACAATGGCGACTCTGCCAGGATACTTGTTAAAATTATTAACGAGTTAGGCCTACTCAGAACACAGAAGTAGATTAGGGTAAGTAACAAAAGTTATGTATGGATTTGCTGTTATAATGTCATATTTTGACATGTGTCTTTGTAAAATACTATGTGTACATTTATGTTAATGTTTAGTACATTACGTGTTATACTTTTGAGGTTATTGTTTGATTGGGTTTATAAAAGATGTAGCGATTTCATGTACTGAAGGAATTTTAATTTGACGTGTATAATTATGTTTATATTTAGTATGTTGCATTGTACTTGTGAGGTTATTGTTTGACTTGTTATATTAGAAAAGTTGTATTTGTTTTTATGTATAAGGGTTAGTTACATAAATGTTATAAACATGCTGATTTACAGGAAACCAAAAGGTGTGCATCACATGATAAGATAATGAATTTATTATGTATGCTATATAAAGAGCAAAATGCTATGTTTTAATAACAAAGGGCCATGCTTGAAGAAATAAGGGAAGAAATTAAACAACAAAATAAGGAATTAATTGACAATTAAGACAACAATGGGGGAGAAGTTTAACAAACATTTTGATGATGGGGGTGAACAGATTACAGATAGTAAGACAGACCAGGTTACGGAGAATAAGGTAGGTGATTTGATTAATAAAGGTAAGATGTTAAATAGTAATGACAATAACTGAGGTGAAACTAAGTTACTGTATTGAAAAATATTGTAAACTAAGAACTAATGTATTGAATAATAGTGATGTAACTTTAGTGAGAGTAGAAACTAGTGATGAGGTAGCAGTGAAAGCAGATGAATGTGACGGAGAGCGGGATGTGAAGTTATGTGACAGTGTGAGGCAAAGGGAAAATTTTTCTAGTGGTATAAGTGGAGTAAGTGAGGTTTTCGAGGGCAAAGGGTCTTCCGGTGGTGGTGAGGGAGACATGGTGTCTCCGAGTTTTAGTGGTCCCACAATTTTTTTTTGTTTTACCTGGTAAAGCCAGGATGTGTTTTAGTGAGTTTTTTGTGTCCTTTGTAAGGAATTATGTGTTCAGTGGGGTTGGAATAGATTCTGTGATGAGTGGCAGGGAAATATTAAGGTGGATTTGTACAATATAAATAGGAAATATGAGAATATAATTAGAAGTATAGATGTTTTAGGTTTGGAGCACGCAGTACATACTTTTGGTAACCTGGTTGATGATGACAAAGTGATTGATGACTACGGTGGGGTAAGACGACTGGCAATAATACCTACCTGGTAATGGTGAGTAACCCGATGATGACAGGATTTTTAACGACTGGTACAAAACACATGATGCTGATTCTAATTGGTTCCAGTTGGGTAATCTGAATGATTATTGTAATATTGTAGTGGATTATGATGATGAAGATATAATGTTCAATGATTATTATATTGGAAGATGTAATATAGGGGTAGTGCATTGTAATGAATTGTATATAAATAACATAAGAATGATTTATGATTTTGTGGGGTAGATATGTATTTTGATTATGGGCATTTGAACATTGAATTTTCATGTTTTTGACACCTGGCTTCCTTCTGTAATGATAATGGATAATAATGAGTTGTATTATATTTTATATAAATTTGTATTTGGTTAAATGTATTATATATTAGGTTATGTGTGTTGCTACTGTGGGGTATTTGATTACACATTTTTGTTGTGGATGTATTTTGTATAATCATAGTTTATATATTGAATAATGGTAACTGGGGTAATTTGGATCTGTATAAAGTCCTTGACATCGATGCAGATGTTTTTATCTTTTCAGAATTGTTTTAAATTGTTCTAATTATCATTTGCTGTCTAAGGCTTTCATGGCCGGTGTCATGGTTTTTTAAAATGTTATAAGGCCGTGGGTTTATAAAGCTATAAGGCCATGGTCCAATGTTAGATGTTGCAAACTTTTCGGCCGTACCTTCGACAACCATCTTCAGTGTGAAAGGACTGAAAACACTGATAAAGATTTCACAGTCAGTGAACCACAGTACTGTGGGTAAGACTACGGCAGGCCACATCTAACACATTATGTTTGCAACATCTAACATCGCACCATGGCCTTTTAGCCCAGCAAACCATAATTTTAACAACTATGTTTTAATTATATTATCGTTAGTGCCAAAGTTAATGAACACACTACGCCACTTGACGCTCGCCAGCTTTTAATCATGTTAACACTTGTAATTTCACACACATGCAGATGCTTTTTCTTTGCACCACATTTATGAGGTCAGGCTTTAAACTTGAAATTATTGGAGATTGAGAAATTGAAAAATTTGTGATAATAATACATCAAAAAAACAAACTATCGAAAAAAGTAATATGCGTAGTACCTAACTAAATAACAAATACTAAACTGTACGTACTGATACCTAAATAAACCTCAGTTGATCTTGACTTTTCATCCAAAAGCGCTATAACAAATCAGAGCTAAAAGCGGCAGCGTTAAGCGGGGTATTACTGTACATTATTGCAAAACTGATAACAGTGGTATAAACCTAGGAAACACTGATCTGTCTAAAAATAAACTGCATGATGAAATATAATCGAAGTTACATTAGTGTGATGGTTTATAAGTTTGTCTGGTATGCTTCAGAACATTTTGACATGTTCACAGATAACAAGGAATATCAATGCATAACCAGACCAAACATAGGAATACTGGCACACATTTATCTCTAATTAAAAAAAAAGTATAAACTGGTGTAATTCAGATATCATAAATTTGCCATATGTGTCACTTTTTACAACCACTGATAAACTGTACAAGTATGTCTTATGTCAATGACACACAGACTTCATTAAATATTTCTCAATGATATCGAAATACAATGCTCCTTAGAGATTAATGTTTCAGCAGTCTTTAATAATTTAATGTTTTATGTTAATTAAAATGAGTATTATATTAACGAACTACCACTAAATGAGATTTAGTAACTCTACTGAACTTCTCTATGGTTTATAATTTATTATGTAATGTAACATCACTTATACTTGAATATGTTCCATTACTCTTTACCATCTGAATTGTTCTGTATGGCTATCCATGTTTCTTGTTTGTGCAGGTATGATTTTTTACTTTTCTTTAACTTTACATACAACCTTTTAATTTATTAATTTGATAAATAGTAGTTACAATAACTTATTTAATAATAACCGAGATAATCTACAATCAAAAATAGTTAATGGATAATGTTTCTTACCTTGGAAGCAGTTAACAACATGGTAGAATGTTTTTTTAACACTGCACGTGCTGCAGCCAAGTCATCACGTAGTTGGGGATCTTTAAGTTCTTGTTGACGCTTAGCAGCTTGTGTCATCAATTCACTGGCATTGCGACCAAAAGTTTTTATATTATCAAGTAATTCACCCTGACTTGACGCATTCTTAACTTTTTCCAGATCATCTTCTACCTATAAAAATGTTTTATATTTCAATGTTTATTGCAATCTGTTTACAATAAATATAATGATCATTACTTTCAAAACTTCAGTATTAATGTACTTACTGATCTGAATAACTTTAGATGTATATGATATGCAATATCAGTATATTCTTGTATCTAAACCATACTTTACTTTTGCATGGAAACTATTTTACTGGCAGCAAAATTCTATATAATCAACAGTATTATCATATATATTTATGTTACTGAATAATTGTAAATTGAGATTTCATTATGTATGTATATCAATGAACAATTTACAAATTGTCTAATATTCATGTTTAATCTGGTATCCAAGTCACTTGTTCGAAAACTATGCTCCATCTTCAGATAGTAAAATAAAACTATTTCACTCTTGCGAGATCGTTAATTAATAAAATGTCAATTTGCTACATTTTCCTCTCAGAATCTGGTTTCTTGTACTGCTAAAATTTGAATTTTATTCTTGTCTAAAAGTATTTCCAATTCTTTTTGTTTACCAGTCTTGAGTAATCCGTCACAGGCTACTGAATTCAAAGGAGATGTAGTAACATTTGTTGATTTCAAAAAGGCCTTTGATTCTGTTGATAGAGAAACTATAGATAAAATAATCCGAGAATTTGGTGTTAAATCTAAATTGGCAAATCTAATCCGTGAAACCCTTACGGACACAGTCTCAAAAATAAAATTTATGGGAGAAATATCTCAACCATTCAAAATAAATACAGGTGAAGACAGGGTGATGGTTTATCCCCAATTCTTTTTAACTGTGTCCTGGAGAAAGTAGTGAGAATTAGGAATGAAAAATTAAAGGAATGCAAAATATCACCAATCATGTTGGGAAGAGGGAACAAACGTATTGAAATAAACTGTTTGGCATTCGCAGATGATTTTGCTATACTTTCTGAACTTCTGACATCTGCAGTAACACAAGTTAATTTTTTAGAGGACACAGCCAGTAGAACAGGCTTAAGAATTTCTGCAGAAAAAACAAATTTCTCACAAACATTAAAAATGCGCCAAAATTCCTGGTAACAGATATTGGTCGAATAGAGAGGGTTCAAAAATTTAAGTATCTAGGAGAGATAATTCAACAGAATGGCTTGGAAAAATCTGCTATAGAAGAAAGGATTCATAAGATGAAAAGGGCATATGGTATAACTAAAGATATTTACAATAAAAAGTGCATATCTAAAAATGCGAAAATAAGGCATTATAGTACAGTAGAGAAGCCAGAATGCCTATATGCAAGTGAATGTCTAGCATTGAATTATAATTTAGACAAACTAGAAATATTGGAAAGACGAATTATTAGGAAAATATTAGGCCCACGAAAAACTTCAGAAGGTTGGAAATTAAGAAGTAATGATGAAATATATTAAAGTATAGAAAATATAACAGAATGGACGACAATAGGTTGACAAAGCAAATATTGAAAATCTGTGGGGGAAGAAGTCAACATCAAGTTGGATTAAAGAAGTCCAAAAGGATTTAGAAAAAAATAATATACACGCAGAAGAAGCAATTGAAAGAGAAGTTTTTCGGGCAAAAGTGTTAAAAATGGACTGAAGACAGGAAGAAGAGACACAATGAGAAAATGAAAGAATACTGGAAAAAAGAAAAAGAACAAAGAGTAAAGAATTGTAAACTGACATGTGGTCCTTAGATGGCTGATAAAAAAAAAGTCAATTTGCATAAGAACTTCCATGAATGCCTTGGAGGAGTTTGAAATCTATGGTGCATATGCAAACCTAAGCAGTCGCGATTTCGTATTAAATGATCAACTGAACTTTGGATCCAACCGCTTGTACGATACCGCCTTGAGTCTGCTCGCTAAGACTACGATAAAGTAACAACGATTCAGTAGCAGATTGAACTTGAATGGGTGCGCACCCAACATCGCGTAACGTTCTTATGCAAATTGACATTTTATTAAGTAACAATCTTGAAAGAGTGAAATAGTTTTTTCCTGGAGCCTATTGGTTTTATGCAATTGTGTTTATGTTCACAATAAATTGGGCTTCCCAAGTGTGTCCATTACACATTTTTATTCCCTTCCTTAAACATTTTAAATGTGGGGCTTTTTTTGACAAATACTTTTTTAATATCATCAAATTAAATAAAATACCTTGAACTTCATATCAAAGCTATAATCATTTGATAAATGATTAATCAAAATATATTTATCTGTCAAATATATGTTTTTTCTCAGAAAAGACAATGGAATGACTCAGAAAACCATCTGTGAACGCCTCACAGAATACTTTATGTTAGACTTATGAAAATGTTTGGTTTGACTAATGTTTCTCAATTTTATAACTAGTAATAACTAATAATTAATTATGATAATAATAATAAAATAACAAAAGTGAGTAAATTAAACACTTTTTTAAAATCAATGGATTTTTATTATTTTTTGTCAAGCAAACAAGAAAAAAAATACACAAAGCTAAGTATGAGGAAGCAAAAAAATATCTTGTAAAATTTAAAAATCTTACTTGTATCCATTGTATAAGATTACACTAATTCAGCAATTCCTTCTGTGTCACAGTCACTATCAGAGCTGTTGCTGTCCATGCCTGAGCTGTCGTTATCAAGGTTGATGATGGACTCCACAAAATTGTCTATGTTTGGTCCCAGTGACGCTTAATACTCTTCCACTTCTTGAACATATTTTATTTTGTTTCCACTCTTCAGGTTCCATTACAGTAAACTTTTCCTCACACAATCTTCTCACTTCGGTTAGACTGAACGAAATGTTATGTCTCTTAACAAATCCTTTCACTTCAGCCCAGTTCAATAGGGTTGAGGTCGGGAAGATAGGGCGGGAGGTGTAACACTTCATGCCCTTCACTTTCCAAAATCTCATTCAAAACATATATTTTGAATAGCCCCTTATACAATTTAATGAGTTCGTAAAGCTGCGGTTTCAGCATGGTTTCTGAACAAGGAATCCCCTTTCTAATCAACCATTGCTTCATCTCATCTTTCTTACTATTTGATGTAGGTGCTTTTCCTACTTCAAAGTTATAAAAAGGGCATTATCAATCACAAGCACTGATTGAGGTTCTAGTTTTGGAAGCAGCTTTTCACGTATCCACTTCATGCAGCTTTCCTTATTCATAGTTGTATAATAGTCTCCTGAAGAAGATGATGCTTTCCACACAGTTAGTGCACCAGGAATGAAACCTCCCCCCCCCCCCCGGCATGTATAATAATCGTACGAGCTCCTTTAAAAATCGGAGAATGAATGCCTTGGCTGGAAACCGTCTGACCATACTTTTCCACTTACATGAGAAGAAAGAATGTATGTTTCATCCATATAAATGATAGGACAGCCTTCATCTCTATGTTTCTTGACAGCTTGGGGATAAATAATCCTTTGTTATTTGATATCAGATTGTTCAATACGTAATTTTCTATTATTCATAATTTTATTCCAATGAAACCCCAGTTGTTTCACGATTACACGCACACTTTTTTCACTTCTGGTAAGCTCTATTCTTTTTTGAAGTTCTTCTCTCAAAAGTTCTGCTGTTGGCAATTGTTTTTTTTTATTGCATAAAATTCATGCAGTAACCGCCCACAACACCCTGATCAAACTCATCTAGTACAGTTACAGGTTTTGCTTTCGTTCACTTCATGTTCAGAGTAACAAATGAAGTAGGTCTATCACCCTCATTGCAATTTTCAAGTTGTTATAGTTCCTTGTTTATTTTGGTCACCACACGTTCAGAAACTCCAATGGCAGCAGCAGTTTGCTCCCTAGCTCTAACAACTGGAATCGTCACCTCTTTGTTATCAGCTTCTTTCTTCATAAATTTAAACACAATGCTAATTATTTCCCTCTTTTGACCGTTTAGAACTTTCCCGCCTAGCCCACTGTGCATACCAAACATTATGAACAATTTTAATAGCTTCATTTTATTAGTTTCACTAACAGACAGACGGAGCATTAACACAAACTCAACTGCGATTCGCAAGACAATACCGACTATTGACTCAAGACTATTACAAAACAGATAATTCAAAACAGTTAACAAATCAGGACGAGCAAAAGACATTGAGGCGTTACAGAACAAAAGGCTATTCAAATATCGTTAATCACTCGTCTGGTGGTTGACAGTCAATGTTTACAGGAAAGTTAATGATTTACCCCGTACGTCTCACCCGTCCTTATGCCCCACTCCCGGATCTAAGCGCTCAGCTATGCACTGGTAGCTGTACATTTGTATGTTAATGAGAAAAGGTTAGAGAAATAATGAGGTTCAGCAATAATTAGCTACTGTAATATAAAAAAATTAAGAAAAAATTCAAAGTGTACATTTTTTGTTAGCTATTAATGAATCTTTTCATGAATATATTCAAAAAGTAATGACTACCAAAAAGGTTAACAGAAAACTGCTTCATCCATTAGTGAGCAAGCAGCAATATATAACAAGTAGATAATTATTTCTTTATAGTAATAAAGAAATAACTATTTGGTGACTGATATTTTTGTACTATGTTAGTTGTCTAAAGTGTGAGTATAAAGAGTAAAGAAAACAAGTACAGATTAATAATTAATAATGGTTTGTAAAAAAAAAAAGTTAGAGCTTTTATAACATCATACAACTTCCTCAGTATTATGTTAGGTATGAAGTTGCAGACTGTTAAACCTAAGAGCTATAGCCAGTGATTTAAGTCGTTCTGAGGACCAAAATTGCCCAAAAAATCCTACTGGTCTTGATTTTTGTATACAGCTTTATTTCGACGTCCTGAATAATGTGTGAAAAGTCACAATGCTAATCGTGTACGCATCTTGAGTTATTCAAGGTCAAAGGTCACAAAAATGGATTTTTCCAAATATCTCGCTTCATATTGGTCAGACGACAATAGAGGTGGGTATCACAATTGTAGAACTCAATATTCTATATAAAAAAAGTCCTACGCAATTTTCATGTAAAACTAGCCATTTCCGCGAAATGATGCAGAGAAAATATCAAAGTTGCTCAATGCATTCATTTCCACACCACCTTCGAGGTTGAATGCAAGGCACTTTTTTTTTTTACATGGTTTTCCCAGTAGGCCTAGTCCATGTTATGCAGGGTTATGACATTAATAATTAAAACAAATTTTAGTGGATTAATAATACAATTAATTAATTAATTAATATAATTAATTTTCACTTTTGTCTTCATCGTCCATGTCCTGAAAGTCATCAATGTTCAGGTCAAGCTCGTCGTCATTTTCTTCTAATTCTGTCAAGTTTGCGGATAAAATATCTATTGGATTAACATCATTGTCCATGTCCAAAGCAGATGCATCAGTACCAAATGTTTCACTTAAAACAAGACTGACCATGACAGTGCCCACAGACTGCGGAACATTTTAAGCTAAATTTTCTGCAACCGCAATTAGCACCGCAACCTTTCGCACAGTTGCAAAAAATTGTATTTAGCAATACGTCTGGTGCTAGTGGTAATAAAGTTGTAATGGGCTCCAAAAAGTTGTTCCTGACAATCCACCCCCATTGTTGAGGGTCTAATAAGTTTTTCCCTAACCAAGTTTGTACCTGGTAATAGACGCAGAGAAGATGTTGTTGAGTGGCTGCAGCAGTAGGAGGAAGAGAGGACAATTTAACAGGTACATTAAGCCTTGCTGACTTGGCAAATTGTAAGTACCTATAATTATCTATGGACTTTTCGGTTTTTGGAGCACCATATATGGCCAAAAGAAAAAGTATGCCATTATTGTATATGCTTTTTGGAGGGCAATTTTCCTGTTGAAATACTTGTGCCACTTGGAGCAAATCAGGACGTTTTTAAATAATTTCATCACTTTATTTTTTTCCCTTACCAAAGAAGTTGTATCACATCCGGTGATTGCGTGTAAAAATAATGTGTTTTTTACAATGAATAAAATTATTGATGCTTGCACAAGAATATACGTTTCAATATTTCCTTTACTAGGTTTCATAAAGAAAATGTTGGGTTTGGTACCTGAACAAACCCTGATGAAATCTAAGAAGACTGAAGGCGGACTGTCACGAGGAAGAAGTACCCGTGAAAGCGTCTTGTGCAAATGGATATATGGGATGCACGCAATGAATGTTGTTTGCGATGAAATTGAAAGATTTAGTAACGTATCATTAAAGTCCATGGAGCAACATGTCGACTCAAGAGATATGCGCATTAACAGAGACAATGCCGACTTAAAAAACTCATTCAATGGTTCACACTTACAAGATATGTTGACTATTTACAAAAACATTATGGCTCAAACTTAGTTGTAGTTTTCAATGGCTATTGTGACAACAGTCAAAATAATAAAGCAACGGAACAACTTCGACGAACTGCAGCTGTAACTGGATCTGTCGAAGTTGTTTTCAAAGAAACTATGGATGTGCCTATCAGCCAAGAAAAATATCTTTCGAACCTATTTAATAAAAATAGATTATTTCAGATGCTGCTCCAAAAATTACAAGATGTCAACATCACAGCTAGACAAGTTTGTGACGACGCCGATGTATTAATAATCGAAACAGCTACTGAAGAATCACAACTTAACATCACCGTCGTAGTTGGGGAAGATGTCGAATCTTGTGATTATTTTAATACTCTTCCACATCAGAACATTTTCTTTATGAAACCTGGTAAAAGAAATATTGAAACGAAAGTATATTCTTCTGCAAGGATCAACAATTTTATTCATTGTAAAAACACATTATTTTTATACGCGATCACCGGATGTGACACAACATCATTGGTAAGGGAAAAAATAGAGTGATGAAATTATTTTAAAATGTCCTGATTTGCTCCAAGTGGCACAAGTATTTCAACAGGAAAACTGTCCTCCAAAAACCATATACAGTAATAGCACACTTTTTCTTTTCGCTATATATGGTGCTCCAAAAACCGAAAAGTCCATTGATAATTATAGGTACTTACAATCTGCCAAGTCAACAAGGCTTAATGTACCTGTTAAATTGTCCTCTCTTCCTCCTACTGCTGCAGCCGCTCAAAAACATCTTCTCCGTGTCTATTACCAGGTACAAACTAGGTTAGGGAAAAACTTCTCAACAATCGGGGGTGGATTGTCAGGAACAACTTTTTGGAGCCCATTACAACTTTATTACCACCAGCGCCAGACGCATTGCTAAATACAATTTTTTGCAACTGTGCAAAAGGTTGCAGTGCTAATTGCGGTTGCAGAAAATTTAGCTTAAAATGTTCTGCAGTCTGTGACACTGTCATGGTCAGTCTTGTTTTAATGCCGCATCACATGAAACATTTGGTACTGATGCATCTGCTTTGGACATGGACAGTTATAGATATTTTATCCACAAACTTGACAGAATTAGAAGAAAATGACGACAAGCTTGAGCCGAACACTGATGACTTTCAGGACATGGACGATGAAGACGAAAGCGAAAATTAATTAAGAATATTAATTAATTATATATTATAATATAATATATATAACTATAATATATTATATATAACTATAATATATTATATTAATATAATATAATTAATATATTATAATTAATTAATGTATTTATAATATTATATATTATATTATTAATCCAATAAAAAATTTGTTTTTAATTATTAATGTCATAACCCTGCATATCATGGATTAGGCCTACTGGGAAAACCATGTATAAAAACGTGCCTTGCATTCTACCTCAAGGGTGGTGCGGAAACGAATGCATTGAGCGGCTTTGATATTTTCTCTGAATCATTTCGCGGAAACGGTTAGTTTTACATGAAAATTGCATAGGACCTTTTTTATAGAGAACTAGCGAGTACCCGGCATGCGTTGCAATGCCACTCAAAGAAAGAAAGTGTTTGTATATATATAATATATAAAGACTTCGTTCGCGTGGTCTTCAATTTAATGCGATAATATATTTAGAACAGAATCTATTCCATTGGGTTGCCATAGTAACCAGATCTAATAAGTTAGTTTTTAAGACTCCAAAGGACCCCCCAGAGGATCGTATCGAAAAAAACACCTGTCCTATGTTGGTTCTCCCGTTGCGTAAAATATTTGTGCCAAGTTTGGTTGAAATCGGTCCAGTGGTTTAGGAGGAGATGTGGAAGACCCCAAAGAACCCCATCGAAAAAACACCTATCCTATGTTGGTTCTCCCTTTGCGTAAAATATTTGTGCCAAGTTTGGTTGAAATCGGTCCAGTGGTTTAGGAGGAGATGTGGAAGACCCCAAAGGACCCCCCGAAGTATCATATCGAAAAAACACATATCCTATGTTGGTTCTCCCGTTGCGTAAAATATTTGTGCCAAGTTTGGTTGAAATCGGTCCAGTGGTTTAGGAGAAGATGTGGAAGACCCCAAAGGACCCCCCAAAGGACCCCATCGAAAAAACACCTGTCCTATGTTGGTTCTCCCTTTGCGTAAAATATTTGTGCCAAGTTTGGTTGAAATCGGTCCAGTGGTTTAGGAGAAGATGTGGAAGACCCCAAAGGACCCCGTCGGAAAAAACACCTATCCTATGTTGGTTCTCCCGTTGCGTAAAATATTTGTGCCAAGTTTGGTTGAAATCGGTCCAGTGGTTTAGGAGAAGATGTGGAAGACCCCAAAGGACCCCATCGAAAAAACACCTATCCTATGTTGGTTCTCCCGTTGCGTAAAATATTTGTGCCAAGTTTGGTTGAAATCTGTCCAGTGGTTTAGGAGAAGATGTGGAAGACCCCAAAGGACCCCATCGAAAAAACACCTATCCTATGTTGGTTCTCCCATTGCGTAAAATATTTGTGCCAAGTTTGGTTGAAATCGGTCCAGTGGTTTAGGAGGAGATGTGGAAGACCCCAAAGGACCCCCCCGAAGTATCATATCGAAAAAACACATATCCTATGTTGGTTCTCCCGTTGCGTAAAATATTTGTGCCAAGTTTGGTTGAAATCGGTCCAGTGGTTTAGGAGGAGATGTGAAAGACCCCAAAGGACCCCCCGAAGGATCATATCGAAAAAACATATCCTATGTTGGTTCTCCCGTTGCGTAAAATATTTGTGCCAAGTTTGGTTGAAATCGGTCCAGTGGTTTAGGAGGAGATGTGGAAGACCCCAAAGGACCCCCCAATGGACCCCGTCGAAAAAAACACCTATCCTATGTTGGTTCTCCTGTTGCGTAAAATATTTGTGCCAAGTTTGGTTGAAATCGGTCCAGTGGTTTAGGAGATGTGGAAGACCCCAAAGGACCCCCCAAAGGACCCCATCGAAAAAACACCTACCCTATGTTGGTTCTCCCGTTGCATAAAATATTTGTGCCAAGTTTGGTTGAAATCGGTCCAGTGGTTTAGGAGGAGATGTGGAAGACCCCAAGAACCCCCCATAGGACCCCATCGAAAAAAATTCATAAACCTTCGCGGGCGTGGGCACAACAACTCACCGAAGTTTCATCGCAATCGGATGAATGGTATAGGAACGCATACGGGACAAAGAAAGAAAGAAAGAAACAAACATTCATTTTTATAGATATAGATATTGAGTTCTACAATTTTGATACCTACCTCTATTGTCGTCCGACCAATAGGAAGCGAGATATTGGCAAAAAAAAAACCACTTTCTGTGACCTTTGACCTTGAATAACTCAAGACGCGTACACAATTGACATTGTGACTTTTCACACGTTATTCAGGACGTCGAAATAAAGCTGTATACAAAAATCGAGATCAGTAGGATTTTTTGGGCAGTCTTTTTTCCTTAAATCACTGGGCTACTATGTATCTAAACCAAATTATTATAGCAAACTAATCAGCTGCACTCATCTTTATAATAAAAAAAACTAATTTTTATGGTCAGCTGTAGTAAACATAGCATACATTTTACCCTTGAGTTCTTACACTCTAATAAGAAGTAGTGACCAAAACGTTGGCTTCCACAATGAGATATTCTGTACTTAAGGACAATATCTGTCCTTTGTAAAGATATAAAGACACGTTTTTGTTCCTGCCAATATACAATCATCATAAAGCTTTTCTAGCAGTAATAATAATAATAATAATAACAATAATAATAAAACATTGTCGGTATTAACAATCTGCTAAAACCTATATTCAATATTGAAGAAATTGTGAAACATGAATGATTTTTACATTATTGCTGTCTTAAATTCATGTACTCTATTTCCTATTTACAAGATGACCCAATAACCTTCAGTATTTTGCCCATCGTGAAGTATAGAAACTTACAGGTAGTTTAAACATATTACAGATACAATAAAATTATACTTAGGCTCTTTTACATACTTCCTTTCATAAAAACCATTACAGAAATATTTGTGCAAAGTACGTATATTCTGCAAGTCAACAGAATTTGCCTCCAAACCTCAACAATCACAGAACCTTTCAGAAAAATGAGGTTCAGAGTATTCTTGTCATAAATAAGGTAAAGGTAGCCTTCATTTTAGATGGTAATCAAAAGGGATATTTTCTTAATACAAGCTACTGTGAGGTTCTCAATAGTTTGGTACTGGAATTTAAGTATTTCAGAGAGTGAAGCACATAAAATAAGTGAGAAAATTTTTTATTCTGAGATGTGTGTGGAGACATAATTGTAATAAAAGCTAACTACTAGCTGATGTTTTAATAAATATCTGTGGTTAATAAGTAAATTCAACTACCCATTGACAGGCAACAATTACACTAAATGATTAACTGTACCGACAATAATATCAATAAGTTGCTATACTAAATAATGTGAGTTGAGTAATTTTGTTTGAGTGTAATGTAATATCAGTTTAAAATCTGTATGCTCAAGTAATGTAAGAAGTGGCAACCATCAAGTCACTTCAAGTAGCTGGTTGTAACAATGGCATGCTGTCCAATGGATTTGCTCTTCTAATGACAGCTGTTTGCTGTATCCTAATGTTTAAAACTCTTCTAAATGAACGGCTGCCACTAAAATGCCTTGTCCACAAGAACACTAAATATTTGTTCCTGTTATCACATTTTACAATATTACACTTACTTTAAGCAAAATTACACAATTTTCTGTAATTGATAGTATAATATTAATTGTTACATAATTCATAATTATAATTTTAATAAAAGTTATTAAAATAAAATAATATTAATTATTTTCTCCAGATGTACTTATGATAATTTATATAGGTAACATGTATAATTACATGAACTTACAACACGCAACGATTTGAGTAACAAATGCACATCAACCATATCTGCCAAAATAAGAAGCCTGGTCACAGCCGAAAGAAGGTTTCGAGCTGCACGCACCATGTTCCCTCTCTTTAGGGATGAACATGGATCATCTGCAAATTCTCGTGCAGCTATACTCATTGCTTCTCCTAAAGAATGTATATCAAAATTAATTATTTATGCTTGTTAACATATATATTAATGGTGGCTCCTATAAGGGTTGCAGCACTATAGAAACACTTGTACAATTTTAAGTAATAAAGCTGCAATATAAAATAAAACACAATATGTATTTCTGGCATACACTGTGTTAGTTACATGTACAAACTGTTAGTGAGCAGGCTGGTGGTGGTCATGACTGTAACTTTAACAGTACATAGCAAGTTTCCTATGCACTTACCTGGCAGTATGGCAGCATGCTATACAAGTACAGGACTGCAGGTAACGGACATTGTTTCTACGTGTAGTGCTACTTTCTTGCAATTTAATCAACAAATACATGATCACTTAGTTGAAAACATTTAATATTGAAATTAAAAAAAATTTTGGTTAGACCTCAGAATAAAACATGATATAAATTAGAGTAATTTTACTCACAATGAAGGTTAATGTCAGTGGTGTGCGGTAGGTAAAATTTTTGGTGAAGCTGAGGTATATCCGATACCGTACTTTGGTCTATACTTCATTTAAATTTCCCGCCATTGTTGCTGCTCCATCATACGCTTTGTAACGGTACAGAATTGTGAGCCACCCCAGTTTAATTTTACATCAATTCAATCACTTTCTAAATTGCCAGACTTTCACCTGTACGGAGCCCCAACCAGCAATGCACATACAGCTAGTCTAAACAATTGCCCAGACGTATTGCGTAACCGCCCAGCAGTAGGCTTTTTGTGAATCACAGTATGCAGTCTATCACCAGTTGTTTCATCAGCCAGTAGCAGATAGCAGTCTTCAACCAGAGCGGTCGTAAGTTAAATAATGGCCTCGGGCGCAAGATAGGCCGAAAATAATCTAATCGGCCTATCAAGTAAAGTGTTAACGCGCAGTTTGCCAAAAAATGTGCTTGCGAACAATGTAAGCCGACCGATTGAAAAGAATAGTGCTGTTATTTGTGAAACAGCCTTAAAATTTGTGATTGAGAAAATAATCCAAGTTAAACAGTATAAAATCAGTTTTCGGAGTGTTCTACAAACAAAAAGTGCGTAACACGTGGTGGCGGAAATTGTGGATTGCATTGACCAGATGAGTAGCAAACTAAAGAACATAATCAATTGAATAAAATCAAACACCATTTTTAGTAATTTCCTTTGTTATGTATAACGTGTTAAATTTCAAACGAGATCTCTAAGGGAAAAAATTTACTACTGGTTCATAATAGTTTGTTAGAGGCTAGTTGATTAAGAAATGTTTATTTTATTAATTCATAAAATTTCACCTTAAAATAAATTCAGATTTTATTTAATATAAAGTATGTGTTAGAGTAAGTCATTACGCCATAACCATTTCCTAGTTTTCTGTGTTGACAACTCGTCTAACGAAATCGGGGGTTTTCTGAGATTTATTACAGTCAGATAGCGGAATTTTTTTAAGGGCAAGAGTGTTCAAAGTTTACATGTAAAACTAAAAAACATGTTGGCGACCTGGGTAATTTAATAAGGTAAGTTTAACGGGGACGATGACGGTAAGTAAAATTCTGGCAGCGGTGAGTATTATAATATGATGAGTGTGTTATTAATTATAAAAAGGTAAAAAATGAGTACCTTTACAGCGACGCCCCTGCCAGGATGTTCGTATAAATATTATAGGAGCTAGACCTGTTTTAAAGCACAGAAAGTAGGATTTGGTAACGGCGTATTTGTAGAAATAATCGTATATATATTTACGTTATAAAAGGTTATGTTTTGATAAAGGGTTATTGTGTTTACTTGTCCTGTTGACAATGACTGTGTTAGGTTTTTGATTTTATAGGATAATAGTGGTTTTTTATATATAAAGGGTATATTAGAAATAACATTTTTGAACATGGCCGAGGCACGTGAAAATAAAGTAAGTGGATCAGGGGAGTTATGGAATGATACGGAGTTTATGGACGAGTTCAGAAGATGTATAGAAAGAATGACTGAGGATGATTGGCGTAAATTAAATAATGAGCTAAGACAAATGAGAGAACAAAAAATGGGATTATACGCTTTTTTGAATGAAAATAGTGATGATACTAGGAAACAAAGTAACGAGGTAAGGGAAGGGGTAGCATTAGATAATAAAATATTGAATAATGATAATTATGAGATTAAAATGGGGATAAATGGTGAAGAGACAGACCAATTAAGCGAAAAAGACAATCAAATAACAGAGAATGACGTAAGTAAAAATAGTGTAAATGGAAATAAAATAACAGACGAAAATGGTGTCAATACACATGAGAGTGTAGGGGTGACAGAAAACTGTGATTATGGTGGTAAGTTATACGCCGATGAGAATATAAATAACAAAGAAATAGGAGACAAGGTAAGTGGTAGTAATACAAGTAATTATAATGATGAAATAACATTAAATGAGAATAATGATTATATAGTTGAAAATGGGGTATCTAAGAATGATACGGTAAGTAACGGTGGTGAAATTAAAAACGTGGTGTTAGATTGTAAGGTTGTGAGCAAAGAAAGTGTTGATGAGGTTATAAGTGTGTGTGTAGAAAGGTTGAATGGGCAAAGGGCAGATGTTCCCCAAGTTTATGGTGAAACAGAGTTTTCACAGATGTTTAATGAGGACAGAGTTTCCTCCGGTATTTGTATAGAAGACAAGGTGTCTTCAGTTGGTCCCTGTATTTTTTGTGATTTAACTGGTAAAGCCAGTAGAGGTAATAAATATTTAATGGTGCCCTTTGCATGGAATGGGAGAGTTCAGTATGGTTATGAGAGGTGTTGTAATGAAATAGAGAGAGAAATAAAAATATTTGAGATTAATAGAGGTTATGAAATGTTGGTGCAGGTGTTAGATATTGAGAGAGATGAAGAAAGGGAATTGCATTATGAAACAGAGAGAGAGAGAGAGAGAGGAATATTTGAATAAAACTGTTATAAATGATAAAGTAACTGACTTGATGTTGAGAAAAAATACTTACGGAGACTTTATAAAAAATACTGATGTCGACTTGATTTATGATAAGATAATTTTGGGGGTTAACCCTATAGATTATTATTTTGGTATAATGAAAAAAGTAAAATTTTATGGCCATTACACAGAAAATAGCCATATGATGAATGCAAATAAAATTGACAAATGTTATACAAAAATAAGACTATTATACGATGATGGAGGTTGAAAGCAGTGTATGGACATTTTAAATACTTTAATATATGGTAATGACCTGGCTGAATTAGATATTGAAGCACGGCAAATAATAATTGGATATGACAAAAATTTGTAAATAAATGTGTTAATGTTAAATGTATTGTGTTAATAGTATTCTGTTGCAATGTATATTATAGCTTATGTGCAACATATGTTTGTAATGAGAGGGAAAGGTATAATAATAAATAATAATAATTGTATTCCACTAAAATAATGAACAAAAGGTATTCATGAAGCCTATTTTGTATTGTGTATTTATATTCAAAGTGTTTTAAATAATATAACTAAAGTTAAAATGTTCAAGTAATTGTGGTGAATCAAAAGCATATCCGATTCGAGTTGGAAAGAAATAAGAGATAAATATGTTAACTAAAAGATTTATAAAAAAAATTGAAAAGTGCAGTATAGGTGTTAGTATGTGTCAAGCAGAATGTTTAGACTGAATGAGTGTTTATGAAAACAAGTCTGGCACACAAGTGTTTATGTAAATAGGTAGATGGTTTGTTGTGACCCATGTTTACAGCCAGAGGTGTTGAAGCTGAGTTGACAATAACAAAAATGTTGTAGTCTGCTGAATCATTGCCAGTAGCAAAATTCTATTATGAAATAAAAAGAAATGCCAGGTGTGAAGAAAGGAATGTAAATTTTTGAATAATGTAGGTAATATTTTTGTAGGGTCTTTTTGTAAAATGTAAGTAAAACAAATGAAATTGTTTTGAACAAATAAAATAATAATGAGGTAATTATTGCAACTTAGAGTTTGAGAAATTAAATACAATTAAATTCATTTGGTAATTAAATTAATAGAAAAGATGATTTTTGATAATGAACTTGTAATAATGAATTTAACTTTATTTTCAAATTGGAATTATAAATTAAATACTAATTGATGAAAAAAAAAAAAGTTAAAGTTGAGATAGTGTTTGGAAAATAAGATGTGTATATTACTGTCCATATAGACTTTACACATGTCATGAATTTTTTGTCCTATATACATATATAGTAGTTAAGGATACCTTGTATAATCTATGTATTATTTTGGAGGGTAACATTGTATGGGGAATATTATTCAATTTAACTGGAATTTATGTGTACTACTGTAAACCTATATTGTTTTATTAATACTATTTTTTAGGGTCTATAATATGAAATGAGCCAGTACATTGTCAATGAACCAGTACGGCTAAGAGGAAACAAATCAGTTGTGGGATATGGAGTGATGGAAGGCCGCTTGTCAATTTTTTAATTGAATGTTTTAAAGTCAGGCGATACTGGGTCGGGTATCTGTTCGATTTTTCGGTGTTGGGATCTCGAACAGAGAAGTCCAGTAAGATCGGATGGGTGCTGTCGCAGTCGCCAGACTAGGGGGGTAAGAACCCATGATTTCAGTAGTGTTCAGGGGGGTTGCGGCGCCATATCCTCACTGACCCTCTTAGGGTTTAGGCAATAAGAGTTTGAACGCTTCGGCTTTCAACCTCTTATTGGGGGGGGGGTATTGTAACGGTACAGAATTGTGAGCCACCCCAGTTTAATTTTACATCAATTCAATCACTTTCTAAATTGCCAGACTTTCACCTGTAAGGAGCCCCAACCAGCAATGCACATACAGCTAGTCTAAACAATTGCCCAGACGTATTGCGTAACCGCCCAGCAGTAGGCTTTTTGTGAATCACAGTATGCAGTCTATCACCAGTTGTTTCATCAGCCAGTAGCAGATAGCAGTCTTCAACCAGAGCGGTCGTAAGTTAAATAATGGCCTCGGGCGCAAGATAGGCCGAAAATAATCTAATCGGCCTATCAAGTAAAGTGTTAACGCGCAGTTTGCCAAAAAATGTGCTTGCGAACAATGTAAGCCGACCGATTGAAAAGAATAGTGCTGTTATTTGTGAAACAGCCTTAAAATTTGTGATTGAGAAAATAATCCAAGTTAAACAGTATAAAATCAGTTTTCGGAGTGTTCTACAAACAAAAAGTGCGTAACACGTGGTGGCGGAAATTGTGGATTGCATTGACCAGATGAGTAGCAAACTAAAGAACATAATCAATTGAATAAAATCAAACACCATTTTTAGTAATTTCCTTTGTTATGTATAACGTGTTAAATTTCAAACGAGATCTCTAAGGGAAAAAATTTACTACTGGTTCATAATAGTTTGTTAGAGGCTAGTTGATTAAGAAATGTTTGTTTTATTAATTCATAAAATTTCACCTTAAAATAAATTCAGATTTTATTTAATATAAAGTATGTGTTAGAGTAAGTCATTACGCCATAACCATTTCCTAGTTTTCTGTGTTGACAACTCGTCTAACGAAATCGGGGGTTTTCTGAGATTTATTACAGTCAGATAGCGGAATTTTTTTAAGGGCAAGAGTGTTCAAAGTTTACATGTAAAACTAAAAAACATGTTGGCGACCTGGGTAATTTAATAAGGTAAGTTTAACGGGGACGATGACGGTAAGTAAAATTCTGGCAGCGGTGAGTATTATAATATGATGAGTGTGTTATTAATTATAAAAAGGTAAAAAATGAGTACCTTTACAGCTTAAGCGACTAGTTTTTCACTGTAAGTTGAAATTCAATCAGCAATTGGCGAATGAGCTCTCTGTAACAGCCTGGGCATGTCGATCACAACTTATAAATTCTAAAAAATTCTAAAAATCTCTCTTTAACTTCTCCATCGTAAGCATAATGAAAAACTGCAAATAACTGTGTTTTATATGAAACATTTCATCGACTAATACAGCGACAAAGTTTGCCTCTTTATTTCATTTCTTTATAGTCACTAAAGGAGCTGAGCTAACCACTTCAATGAGATAATTTTTCATTCAATTATATAGTCCCCTGAATACAGTAGATGTTTCCATACTATCTGAAAAAAGAACGCCATATTTGGCTGGTGCTTTAGAAGTTCTAACTGCCTCGATTAACTGACTTTTCCGTTTTGTCTGTCCCCAAAATGGTAATTCTTGTTTATCTAGCAAACAAACAGCTCATTATTAGTCTCATAAGAATGTCTCTATTACTTCGAACCTTCCGCTTGTGAGCCGATATTTCCGATTTAAATTGGTCGTCTAAAGCAATTTCTATTCTACTCTGATCGACAGCAGTAAAACACAATGATGAACGAAGATAATTCACAGTAATTTCACGGCCAGCAATAGACTTAACTGTTTTCTAAATGTCTGAATCAAGTATTGGCTCAGCTACTGTTCCTGTCCTTTCCAAACAACAAACAATACCAGCAAAGTACCGCATTTAGTTCAGCTCTACCAGCCAACCACTCACATTTCCTGTGCATTTGTTGGGTTTTTGAAAGATCCGGGGGTCAGCCTACCAGTTTTTATAATGTCAGTTTTTTCGGTAAATATCCAGGAAGAAAAAGACTTTGTGAAATGGTCTTTTATTATACAAACGGACATTGTAGAAAGTATTGAAACCAACACTGAAACTATTGTTAAGTATATAACTATAACTTCAAATATAATGTATATCATTTAAATGGAACGTAAATAAAATGTAAACGCACTATTTAATAAGCTATGACTATAACTTCAAATGTTAAAAATGGATAACGCATATGTTTAAACATGACACTATATAAAATATAACACGCACAGCGATACTAGCAAACTCAACATCATGCAGTCCAACTCAACTCAAGCTAGCTTCAGTTTGCTACCATGGGAGTGGTGGGTTTCTATCTTGCTCTACGTGCACGCGCTACCTTTCTATTTTTCTACACAGGGCTACCTCAAGCTGCGACGAACCTGCTTCACCTACTGTAGCAGTGACAGCGTATAAAGTCAGTCTACTTAGTTAGATAAACCCAGTGAATTTTTATTTTGGTTAGTTAAAATTAGATTCAATTAAATATTAACATCTACTCTAAACAATAATTGCAGTTAGTGTGTTGTCAGTCATTAGTGAAAGTGCTTCACTTGCTTCCCTTGACCGCACGCCACTGGTTAATGTTATGAGTCAACAATGGAGCACTTGCTACATTAAGTAGCTCTGTTCTAGAAAATTTTTATTCTTTTTATATGATACTGTCTGCCAGGTTGTAGTATCTGATTGTATATCACTGTACTACTTGACTGTATACAATAACTAAGAATTTCTTCCTGTAAGACAATTCAATTTACTATAACTTATACCCAATAGCTCTCTTCTCTTTCCGTCATAACTTAGTATTAAATGTGAGGCCATGTATATTTTCTGAAAGAATAATACAGTAAAACCTCTCTAATTCGGATTATATGGGGCGAAGCCTAGTCCGAATTAGAGAAAAATCCGAATTATAGAATATTTTATAGAAATTCATACTACAGTATAGGTAAAGTGCTGTAAAAATAAATATTAAAACTACCTAAATATTAATGGAAATTTAAATTGATTGTACTTACAAAATGGATAACTAAATTCACATAAACACCAATCTTTCACCATCAATGTTTTCAAGTTAAGTTCGCACGCAAAAAGTTTATAAGTAATGCACACCTGCAATTATTAATGTACGTAAATATTAATGGAAATTTAATTTTATTGTGAAATATTCGTCCATCGGCTAATACAACAAGCACAAGTATATAGTGGCACGTAATTTTTCATTTCCCGTAATCTACTGTTACAGATTTGGTTCCCTTTTGGTCCACCGTAAATATACGTAAATAAAAAATAAAAATACGGGCGTTTCATTGGCATTTCCCATGTGTTCAAGTGAATAATTATACTTCTTGCGTAAATGAATGACAAACCGCTGATACTGTTGGAGTTTTTCTTCGTAGTCACTCGGTAGTTTTAGCGCGAGTGATGTACGTCATTTAAGCGCAAATCCATTTCGCCGCATCATTCGTCTTATACACCCGAAGCTGGCTTTGAAACCGGAGACTTTTAATTCTGCGATTTCTAAAGCTTTTAATTTTAAAACATGTCTAATGACAGGGAGTCCTTGCCTTCTTAAAAGCCGTACGTATTCACAGATGCTGGACTCTACTGCTACAAAACGCCCAACTTGAGGTCCCGCGAATGCTCGTCGCGCGGTATTTGTATTTGAAAGTCGTTCCTTCTGTTTTCTCCATCGTTGAATACAGGATTCATCAATATTGAATTTCCTTGCGGCTTCGCGATTGCATGTTTTTTCTACATTTTGTATCACAATTAATTTATAATTCGCATCGTATGGGTTACGTTTAATTTGATTTGACTGCGTGCCTTTAGTCTCCACAATATCACTCATACCGCAAACGCACTACAAAAACGCCGAATGAAAACAAAGTACAGATAAGCGATGTTGTCGCTGTTACAATAGAAAACCACACTGTCAGTTTACCCGTTATTTAGAAACATGTTACTCACACCCCTCTACTCATCCTTTGTCTTGCTGCCTACAGAAGGGTGAAAGCACGCCCACGTGCGCACGCACTTACACTTTATCTTCCTATTCTTTCTTCAGTTTGCTGTTAAAACATTCGGTTGTAGTCATAAATCATAACGCCAGAGTTAACTACAGCCAGGCAAACTGCTGTTGCTTAGGCAGTAAACAACTCATAGATACCAAAAGCGTTCGTCCCGCCAGAAGTCAGTTATAACTTCGAATTTCGTTAGCGTGCGAATGCAAGCTGCAGGCCAAATTAGCGACCATGTTTTTAGGAGAAAAAGTGTGGCTTGTATTCGGAACAATACGGTATTTGCATGATATTAATAGTATTAAAATTTCAAGTGTTATAGGCCTATTTGATTTAAATATATCCTCAAAAAACAAAATTTGCGATTTAACGGACTTTCGATTTTACGGACACCCCTCAGCCCCAATTAGTCCGTTAAATCGAGGGTTTACTGTATTTACCTCTAGCACTCATATTGTAATACAGTACTGTAAATTAATACTAAACAGTGTTTGAAGAAAATGCGGTTTGAAAAGCTGTACGCAACTAAGAAATAACTTCAGTACAATAGAACGCACACGAATACAATAACAATGACGCACACATTACCAAAGCAGCAGTTGAAACTGGACTAAACTGGGGGTGCGTATCACACATTTTGCCAACATAACACTTTAATAATTCCCTAAAGGCAAATGTTTCACAAAGAATTCACAAAATTAATTTTTTTTTGTGAATTATAATTTTTTTTTTAAGGAGTCCGAATTATCGTAAATTCCGAATTAGAGAGGTTTCACTGTATTACCATTGACAGTCACTGGCAGCTGATTCCTTAAGTTTTGGTGAAATTTGTTTGTACTAATTTCTGCTCATTTAATTTTATTCTTCAATCTTTTTCCATATTAAAAAAGCAACATAAACAAGTTGCATGAAGACATGATGCAAAAGTTATTTTCAGCCCACAATACCAGAGGTCAAACATGGATGTGAGGGATCTACTTTCATAATGTTCCTGAATAAGGTTTGAAATCAAGTGCTATATGACAGTCTAAGATTGCAGGTCTAAAATAGTAACCTGGTGTTGACACATGCAAGTCATATGACTGGTCAGGCTATTGACTTACTATAAAATGGCATGAACACAAATGTTTTTTATGTACACATGCTCTTTCTCATTTCTAGCCACAAGACAAGGGCCCCTTCTAAAATATTTATTCTTCATAAATGCGTATAGCTTACATTTATTTTTTACCTTTCTCCTCATATATTTTTTAATTATCTCTCCCTTATAAATGTTATAGGTACAGACCTTCCCCTTGACTTAGTCATCCTTCTGATATGTTGCTGCTTATAATACAGCTTCTGAAGTTTATCTACAGACTGATTCAATATTGCACAGCTGGTTATAAGATTTAACAATATTTTACAATATTTTAGAAGCTGATTCAGGCCATTAATGTTAGCAAAAACTTCCTATAAATGTATATCCGAAAACGCTTCAATTTGATTTATGGCTACTAAAATATTTTGATGTAATTTCTGCTCCCACAGTAAAATGAAAGCTATAATGAAATTCATGGAACTTCAATTAACCCATTCACTGACTATTTTTTTAAGAAATATATTTTCAAAAAATGACTATTTTCTATTGCAGATTAATACTTAACAATATGTTATAATGCACACAAAATTATTTAAAAAATTTTACTTACAGTTTGTTTTTTCAAATTTTGTCATTTTCATTCGTTCGTACTGAAGCACTGTTACAGAAGCGTTCAAGAGACCCTTTTGAATATAAACTTTATAAACCATATACTGGAATACACAATTACTTACAATTAAGAAAATATTTAAATAATAAGCAGTTCCACTACAGGCTTACTAGTCCAAAAAATTTAATTTTGAACGATAATCGCGAAAGCATTTTGGTACATGTAGTAGGATGAGCACTTTTCACACTGCCACACTGTTTCACTTCTAATTTTTTTTTGGAAACACAAATAACATCTCTTAGTAGGATTTGCTTTTGAAGAAGTTGGTGGCATCTTTACTACAAAATGTCCCCACTGTTTGCTCTGAAGTCGCAGAGGAGTAGGTCCAACTGATGGTTTTCCACGGGTTGGATACTGAGGTAATGTAACATTTTCTAAGACCTGGTCTACAAAACTCAATCGAAAATCTGTGAATGACTCTTTCTTTCCCGTCATAATTTTCCATATCACAAAGGAATTATATAGAGCCATGTCAAACATATAAAAAAAGTTTTTTATAACTTTTAGAATACCTTCTCATAACTGGAAAACATGAAAGGACCTGATCTTGGCGGTCTACGCCACCCATAGCACTGTTATAGTCTATAACAACATTAGGTTTTGTTACAGTTATTTCATGTATATATGTGTATCTTTTATTATTATTTCATGTATCTTTTGCTTCACCTTTCTAGTTTTTCCAGCGTCAGTCATGACGGGTGATTCATGAAGTGATGATAACATCAAAACGTCTTTCTTGTCTTGCCATTTGAGACATAGGATGTTATTGGAACTCTGGTATGTTACTTCTCCTTTAGACAATTTTTTTGTAACAACAACTGGAGGCATGTTTTTCCTATGTCCACGAACAGTTCCTATGGCATATGTTTTATTTTGCAACAGTAATCTGAATAATGAAGAACTGTACCAGTTGTCTAAATAGATAACATAACCCTGGTTCAAAAGTGGCTCACTCATGTTCATAACAGCTTCACTGACCAACATATTATTATGAATATCCTGGCCACAATAAACTGAAAACTTCCAATATCCTGATTTGGACTCATTCAATTTGTAAAACTTTACTCCACACTGAGAACACTCTGATGGATTGAACTGAATGTAAGATAGTCGCCCTCTATGCTTTACTAAACTTTCATCAACAACTACATTTCTGTCAGGAGTATATGCATGTTGAAATTTTATATTCATATATTCAATCATAGGCCTAATTTTTTTCAGCCAATCATCATCACCTTCAAAGTCATTTGCAAAATGCAGATATTTACATAAAAGTAAAAAACATTTATAAGGCATTACCTCAGAAAAAATAGGTGTACGAAGAATTTTCCTCTTTGTCCAGTACATTTCCAGCCATTGGTTGGGGTTCTGTGACATCAGCACTATAATTGCAAAAAGAGTTTTAGTTCGTCAACCGTAGTTGTAAACCATTTCTGCTGATTCTGAACATCAACAGTGTCCAACTTTACTTGAGCATACCGATTGGTTTCAAGAACAATCATTTAGTAAAAATCGTCACTCAATATTTCATTGAAAATATCGATTTCGTTCGTCACAGAATTCTGACTAAGATTTTGTATTATATCACTGTTTACCCCAGAATCACCAGTAAAAGTAATTGTAATAACAATATTATTTATATTTTGCGAAGACGGTATCAAACAAATGGTTTGTTTACAATGCTCACAGAAAACAACGCTACATAACAGTAAAAAAATCACATGTGGAAAGCATTTACATCTGCCCAACATCTGTTGGAGATTCATAAAACTACTACAAAGCAGTTCTTACATTGAAACAACACTGGCGAGTGTTTGCCGTCAAAGTCAGTGAACTGAACAAATGGCGCAAGCTACACTTGTCAAAGTCGCCACGGTACTGGTAAAATGATGCGAGTTACACTCGTCAAAGTCAGCAAATGGGTTAAGGGGTAAATTTGGTGTTTTTTAACCTCAAAATTGAATAAAATGTGTCCTCTAGAACTGACTATTAGTAACTTTTGAGAAAACACAAAAAAGTGCTATTGAAAAACACAATTTTGTAGGTCTGATGTACAATAATTTTGTTAAATAGCTAATCAATGCGTAAAACTTTTAAAGGAAAAATATAGAGCATATAATTATGAGAAAACTGATGTAAGTAAAGTCAATAGAAAACAAAATACAAGTTAGAGAAACTCAGCATTATCTTTGGACAGATTTTCTATCTACCATAGATACCATTTTTCAAACCAGTCATAACGCTTAGAAAAGAGCAAACTGCATTTTGCATTTTTTTTATTCAATTTTTTCTTCAGTTTTATATACTTCTGGATCAATACTTAAATTCTTTTCAAATAAGATTTTCATTTTTGTAAATTCAATTTTTATCCTAGTTTGTTTCCATTTTTTAATGAAATTTTGGCCTATTTTGTTTTTTAGTAAAAGATGAGTTACTCTAACTTGTGTTTGTTATCTGCTAATTTTACTTATATCAATTTTTTCACAATTAAATTTTCTACATGTTTCTTTTAAATGTTTCATGTGCTGATTAGCTATTTAACAAAGTTACTGTACGTCAAATAAAAATTTGTTATACCTCATTTTTGTGTTTTAAAATTTTTACCCAAAATTACTAGAGATACAGTTCTTGGACCTATTTTATTCAACTTTTCAGGTCAAAAACCATATGTAACCATACATTTGCCCCTTAATTTATATTCCAAGAATTTCAGTGTGGCTTCATTTTAGCCTTGGAGCAGAAATCACAACCAAATATTTCACCAGCCATAACTTGAAAACAAAGTGCTGCAGACAATTGTTTACTGTAACTTTTATGCTAACATTAATCAGCTCTTGAAATATTGCCATGTAATATGTACACTATGTATATTATCAGACAGTTTCTTTCATTAATGCTTCTTTACTTCAAGACCCTTCATAATTTTATCGTATTGTTTAATCATAAGCTCTTTTATACTTATAAATGCTAAAAGTATTTCATTTTCTCCTGAAATGCCTTTTGTCTGAACCAGCTACTTAACATAAAAGTTTAAAAATGATACTCTTTAGATGGCTGTATTAGTACATTTGACAGTCTTCATAAAATGAATCAACAACAAACCAAGTGATTGAAAAAAAGATTAGTTTAATAGCAGTCACTTAATGTTTAGTGCCTTGTAAATTACCAACACTTCTATTATCATCAGTTATAAGTATGAGGATTGTTCAATAGAAACATGTTTAGAGGCTGTAAACCATTTTTTATTCAACGATTTTAAAAGAAGTCTCCATTAACATTAAGGCACGAGTCCCACTGTTGCACTAATCTGTAGATTCCCTGGTGGAAAATTCTTGCGGCTGTTTGGGGAACCATTTGCTAATAGCAAACTCTACCTCAGTGTCCGATTTGAACCGCCATCCTTTTAGTGATTTCTTTAATGTGCCAAAAACATGATAATTGCATGGGGACAAGTCGGGACTGTAAGGTGGATGTTGTAAGACTTCCCACTTCATATGATCAACTAGACCTTGAATTGTCTGGGCTACATGGGGTCGAGCATTATCATGCAGAAGAATGACTCCATTTTTGACCTTCCCGGGACGTTTATTCTTGATGCTGACCCGTAAGCAATTTAAGCTGTCTCCATATCGCTCAGCGTTGATGTTGACACCAGGTTCTTTAACATCTAAGAGCAGCACACCCTGATAATCAAAAAATATGGTCACCATTACTTTTCCTGCCGAAGGTTGGGACCGACATTTTTTCGCCTTCGGAGATTGTGGATACTTCTGCTGCATACTCTGACGTTTGGATTCTGGTTCGTAGTGATAACACCAAGACTCGTCACCTGCAACAATTTGGTGTAGAAAGGCATTACCTTGTTGTTGATAGTGCATCAAATGCTGTAATGATAAGGCCGAACGCAAATTTTTCAGCTCATCGTAAGCAGTCGTGAAATCCACTGAGCAGCAACTTTGTGACACCCAAGACTATGAATGATGGAATGAACAGTTCCCACGCTGATGCTCAACATTTGAAAAGTTCTCTAACTTTGATGTGCCTATTTGCGCGTAAAGAAGTTTCCAGCTGTCTCACATTTCCATCTGATGCTGCAGCACGTGCAAGTCCGGGACGGGCCAAATCTTTTGTGGATTCTCTTCCTTGTTGAAATTTATTGGACCATTCAACAACTGCCGTATGAGAATAACTATAGCCACCATATACAGCTTTCATTCTCGTATAAATTTCCATTGGCTGACACCCCTCAGTGGGCAAAAACTGAATAACGGCAAGCTGATTATCTTTGGACGGATTTTCTATCATAGATGCCATTTTTCAAACCGGTCACAATGCTTAGAAAAGAGCAAACTGCAAATATTTTTGACAGACGTGTCATGAGTACTTAAACAGACAATATAAACAAATGAATTCCGTTGCCATGGCGACGAAGTCACTGCTGGACAGATCAAACGTGTTTCTATTGAACAATCCTCGTAAATTACGGCTGGACAGATCAAACGTGTTTCTATTGAACAATCCTCATAAATTATTGTCAATATGGATAACTTTTAGAACAGACTTTCTTAAAATCATGTTATGATTGCAGTTTAAATTAATTACATGGTCACAAAATCAATACTCAATCACAACTTATAAAAAAGCTGTAAAGAATAATTGCTTTCTCCACGACTTACATTTCACTGTAAGAGAATAGTTACTAAACACTAGTACAATATTTACCTGTCTTACGGACTTCTTCCACAGCAGAAAGCATTTCTTGTTTTATATCTGGATTTTCATATGCAATAAGCTCACCCTTTTCAATAAAGTTTTCAGTTGCCTTCTCTACTGCAGCAACTAAGACATGAGCCCTTTTTGATCTTCCTTTCTTTTTTTTTGATGGACCTTTTGTGTTGACAAGTGTTGTAACCTGTTCGACAAAAATATAGAATTTAGCTTCTTTTTTACAGGATGAGACAGGAAAGTAAGTTGTTACTCTCACTTGTGCCAAAACTATGGTAACCTTTTTCCATCACTCAATATGACCCATTTAGGCCTATCAGCCCTAATAAATCATCACTATCAAGAATAATATATCACTGAGTTCATACCTTATAAATGATCTCTGAATGGACAGATAGTCTGTGATAAAGATGAAATTGCCAGCACGAGAAACAGTCTTTGTGTTCTACTAAATATTCAAGCTATTATCAATTTTCTATTATATATTATCATATGTATGGTACCTTTAGACTATAAAAAAATACAATAGAAAACTGAAATTATAGGTACCATTAGTAAAACAATAAGTGTAAGTATATTATAAATACATCACATTATCACTAGCTATTATAGCGATAAACCCAAGATATTCAAGCTTCACACTACACACTGCCTTCAAATGTTTTCAAGCACATATAAAGACTTCATATCAACTACCAAAAAGGTTTAATTGTTCACAAAACCAAATCCAAACTGTATTAAGACCTAAAGATATAACTTACACTGTGAGATGTATGAATATGACGTCTCATTCCGAATATGTATCAACGGCAATTTCAAGTGAGCCTCATTTTTAACTTAATGGCAACAAAAATAAATGACCTATTGTTAGTGAGCCAATAAAACCAAGAATTTCATGAAAAATTATAGGTTAATTGTAGGTAATAGTGTGTGTACATTACTGATATGCCAATTTTTAGTACTGGTTATTGTTGAGCAAATCTTTGTTAATAATGTAATAGGAAAGACTGTATTTAAAGTATTACTTTTTCAAGTTAATGTACTAAAGACTGTTTTACTATAGGGACTAATAAATTGTATGGTTGGAAGAGAATGTAGCTTAAAGTGGCAAGGCACCACTTTCCATACAGCTGTATGCCATTTGGACTGAACAACTGTTGTTCCCTAACTGCTCAACAATCATAAGGCGCTAATTTGCATAAAATATCTTAAAGATAAAGTAGTAATAATATCTACAGAAATGCTTGTCTCAGTTTTTAAGGTGTTGAAAAACAACTTTGGTCATGATACTGGAGACCACTTGAATCTCATGTTTGAAAAGCACCATAAGAAACCGGGGTAATGACAATTTAAGGCTATATTATGAGAAAATGTCAACATTAAAAATACCTGCTATGGTTTGAATTTTTTAAATCAGAGCATTTACTTGCCATCCTTAATTAACTATCTTATTTCTGATCACACACACACACACACACACACACACACACACACACACACACACACACACACACACACACACACACACACACACACACACACACACACACACACACAGAGTATATACCTTAACAATAAAAAATTAGAACAAGTGAATACCCTGAAATATCTTTGAATTATTTTTGATACAAAATTTACGTTTAATGATCATATAGACAACGTTGTGACAAGATGTACAAAATTGATTAATATTTTATCAAAAGCTGCCAAAATTAGCTGGGGCCTAACAGGTGAAGCTATGAAGATCATATATAAAGATGCAATTCTACCCCTTTTGTCGTATGGAGCCCCAGTTTTGAAAGATGCGTTGGTTAGGAAAAATAACCAACGTAAATACAAGAGAGTGCAAAGATTAGTTCTCATAAAAATTGCAAAAGCTTTCAGAACGACATCTTATGAAGCGCTGTGTCCTGACTGCGTTGACCCCAATTTTAATTAAAATAGAATAGATTACTGATACCTACCGGACTACAAAAGTAATGGGGAATTCACATCAAGCATTTGATGCGATGGTTGAATTAAATAAATGGCCTCACCCAGCAGATATAGTAAAAATTATCAGAAGGGATAAGAAAATCGACTACTTAGTAGAAGCGTACACGGATGGCAGTAAAAGTGAAAATGGCGTAGGGGCAGGTGTGGCACTGTACGTAAAGAAGCAACTTGTTCAAGAACTAAAGTATAAATTGGATAAAAGATGCTCTAACAACCAAGCGGAACAGTTTGCAATCCTGAGAGCTCTGCAAAACATTATTGACATGAAGGATGTAGAAATAGATCATAGAAAAGCAGTTCTTTATACAGACAGCATGACAACATTGGACTCATTCACCATAAATTATTTTGCTTTGAATAGTATCCAAGTCACTATTTTCAAAATAATTTAATTACCTTGTATCTGTCAGTGACTTCGTTTTTGCGTTATTCATATAGACGCATTTCGTGACATGTGTCACATCATCAGTATCCTTCGTCAAGCGTTAAAATTCACATAAAAACATTTGCATTTACTATATTAAGTCACAATAACAGCACACACATAATACGATATAACTTCGGCTCCATTGGACCGGTCCGACCGAGCATGTAGTTGACGAGCCACTAATTTAACAAAGTCAATCCTTATCACCAGTTATCGCCGTTTATGCGCGATTATATTTAGGGCTATATCATATAGTGAGTTAGATTGAAACTTTAATTGTTCATTTAATATACTGTCACTGTTGATATTCTTATCTTTAAATGCTTTATAAATCTCAAATTCCTCGAGAGCGTCCATTAACCTACCCTTACCGCATACATGGATTGCTTTGAAATTAGTACTGAAATCTGTGTAATTATGGTTATGCATCATTAGATGGCGCGCATAATTAGATTTGGTCTTGTCTAAATCATTCCTTGGTAGATGTTCTTTGTATCTTTTCAAGAAAGACAGTTATATAAAACCAATAAATGCACGAGCCCCGCAGCTCACGGGACTCCCGAAGATACATAAGGCAAATATTCCTGTCAGACCCCTCATAAATTACACATCTGCACCTGGCTATAAGACGGCAAAGAAATTATATCATATTATTAAAAATAGTATCGTTTTAAAAAATAATCACAGCATAAAAAATAGTATTGACTTTATTAAAAGGGTCCAGGATATCGAACTCTCACCTACGTACAAAATCTCTTCATTTGACATAGTTAATCTATACACCGTGCCGGTTCATGACACATTTTCAATCGTAAAAGATCTTCTCATTAAAGGTGAGAAGCTGAATCACAAACAAATAGATGAGTTAATTTTATTGTTGAATGTCCTGTTGAAGCAGAATTACTTCACTTTTAATAATAATTTTTACTTACAAGAGTTTGGACTCGCAATGGGTTCGCCACTTTCAGGACTGCTGGCGGATTTGTACTTGCATCATTTTGAAAATATTTACATGTTCTCAGAGAATAACAAATTTTATAATAATATTAAATTCTACACACAATATGTAGACGACACCTTTATAGTTTTTAATGGCACGCTACGACAGATAGAGAAATTAAAACATTATCTGAACAGCCTTAGCAGGAACATACAATTTACCCTCGAAACAGAGACTGACAATAAACTCAATTTTTTGGATCTGACTGTTACCAAGTATCTTAATAAATTCCAATATAAAATATATAGAAAACCCACCACCACAGATATTACAATAAATGCCTATTCTCACCACCCATATAGTCAGAAAATGGCGGCATACAACAGTTTTGTTCATAGGTTGGTAACGATTCCACTTAACCAAAAGGACTTTCAGAACGAATTGGATATAATAAGGCACAGCAATAGCGAATGGGTACAAGAGTTGGATGATAGATAGACTTCTTAAGCGACACCTATATAAAACTAGATCCCACCATAATACCATCGATGATAATAAAGTTAACAAAAATAAAAATAAAAAGTATATAACGACAGTGTACGGTAGCCTTTTACCTGGCAGTATATCCAACGTGTTTTCTAAATTTAATATAAAAGTCGCATTTAAAACAAATAATAATATTTCTAATTTGTTACGCATTAAACAACCTTTTCCGTTAGAAGAGAAAACAGGTGTTTACAGGATGTCATGTGATGATAGCGATTGTTTCTATCTGGGTCAAAATGGTAGGTCTTTCTTGAAAAGATACAAAGAACATCTACCAAGGAATGATTTAGACAAGACCAAATCTAACTATGCGCACCATCTAATGATGCATAACCATAATTACACAGATTTCAGTACTAATTTCAAAGCAATCCATGTAAGGGTAGGTAGGTAGGTAGGTAGGTTAGGGTAGGTTAATGGACGCTCTCGAGGAATTTGAGATTTATAAAGCATTTAAAGATAAGAATATCAACAGTGACAGTATATTAAATGAACAATTAAAGTTTCAATCTAACTCACTATATGATATAGCCCTAAATATAAATCGCGCATGACGGCGATAACTGGTGATAAGGATTGACTTTGTTAAATTAGTGGCTAGTCAACTACACGCGTGGTCGGACCGGTCCAACGGAGCCAAAGTTATATCGTATTATGTGTGTGCTGTTATTGTGACTTAATATAGTAAATATGTGCAAATGTTTTTATATGAATTTTAACAATTGACAAAGGATACTGATGATGTGACACATGTCACGAAACATGTCTATATGAATAACGCAAAAACGAAGTCACTGACGGATACAAGGTAATTAAATTACCATAAATTAGTTGAAGAGATCAGAAATGTGATAAGATCTCTTGAAGGTGACAACTGGTGCGTACATTTTAGCTGGATTAAAGCTCATGTAGGTAATCATGGTAATGAACTGGCCGATCAGCTGGCCAAGGAACCAGCTTTAAACACTGAAATTCCATCCTCATTTGATCTGATTCCCAAAAGTGCAGTTATTACTGAGGCGGGATATAGAAGTACAGAAAAATGGGAAAATGAATGGGCAAATTCAACAAAGGGAGCTAAAACTAAAATGTTTTTTCCTACTATTAAACAAAGAATTGTCGTAAATATCCCAATGTTACACAAATTGACAGCTATACTGACAGGCCATGGTAAACGTAAATCTTATTTTTATCGTTTCAAGATTTCAAACCAAATGTGTAGCTGCAAAAGTGGAGAACAGACAGTTCATCACCTCCTTTATGAGTGTAAAATTTTACATAAAGAGAGAACAGCCTTCAGGAGAAGTATTGCAATGTGTGGTGGAGTCTGGCATATGCAAGAAAAAGATATGATTACAAAAAAACATATTAAAGCTTTTCTTATATTTGTCAACAGTATAAATTTTGATCTTTTGTGATTTACATTGTTATAGTATTGTTGTTATTTTTGGCTGTTTTGGTTACGAATTGTGTTTAGTTGTACCGTAGTTATTCATTGTTGCGTATTATTGTTATTACTATTAGCTATAGGTGTATTATGTATTGTGTTTTATAACTGAATTTTTATTAATTAGTATTTGTTAATAATTAATAAGAATAACATAACATGTAGTATTACATTATATTGGATGGAGTGGGAGGGTGGAGAGGGAGGGAGGGAGGGAGAGAGGGGGAGGGAGAGAGGGGGAGCAACATATATCTTAGACAGCTTATACACACCTCTTACAAATGTTGCTTATAGAGTTTATAAATAAAAGAAAAATCTGTTTCATTTCTTCAGTCTGGACACAAGTCTAATTATTGTGCCTTACATTTATGTGAACATTTCTGCCACACGTCTATAATGAATTATGTTTGTTAAATTCAGTAAAAATTACCTGTAATACTAGTGGTTCCAGTGTCTTTTCAACTGACATCGTACGGATTTCTAAGTTTTTTGGATCCCACTTAAGGGTTATGTTTCCAAAGTGATCAACCATTCTTTTTATGCTTCCTTCAATTATATGAATAAAACCTGTAATTACATATATATAAATATACATGTTTAACATTAGTACAAATAAATAACAAATGATTGTTTCTATAATACTGAAGTGATTATTAGATAAATCCTATTGATTGAAGACTCGTTGGGCACTTGGTGAAACAATTACTAGAAAGATTTTTAAAAACACACAAACGTTTATTAAATGCACCTGCACATCGACAGCTCTTGCATGGTGCCTTACGGCCCGAAAAGATCAATACCAAGTTAACTTCATTCTAGCAATTTGATTCTAGAATATATAAAACTGCTTCCAGAAATTGTATGTAACCTGCTTCTAATAATTTTAGGTGCATAATTTAGTGAGCATATTTTAGTACTTTTTTTTTGTACTCGACTTAATGTTTATATTTTTTATGACAATGTTCTAGTGTCACTCCTAGGTTTTAAAATCAGCCTTTATATTTATGTTTACACACTATAACTGAAAGCTGCTTGATCAATAGAACAGCAATACAGTATGTACAACATCCATTGTACTCTACCAGCTTATTTAACGGATGTAAAAATATGATATTGACAAACGCTGTCGTCAACATTAAGAAAAATAAGAAAGAACCACAACTCAATCACTGCAGTTGCATCTTCAGGTGGATTTAAGCAAAGGAAAATGAAATGTGGGAAACACGAGGACCTGGAGAACATTTTGATTGATTGGCTTCATCAGGCTTGCAGCTCAACTACATCTATAAGTAAGCATCATTCAAGGTAAGGCCCATGAAATATACTGCAACATTACAACAATTATACAAATATATTATCATATTCTCAACGCAACTATAATATGTACTACACCGGCCAGGTCGCAGGATTTGGCTTCTCGTTGCGTCAAGTACAAGTGGTTGCACAATAATTAAATAATTTTTAAAGAGGAGTCAGATGTTGTTGACATGAAATAATCAATTAAACCCGTTTCAAAATAATCATTCTAAGATTTATTACTTGATAGAAAAATATTTGACTATTAAAATTACAAACATTATACAAATAAATATTCACCTTTATAAGCTTTACAAATCTGTAACCTGCTATGCTATTCATAACATACAACAAAAATAAACACCCAAATAATCTTATTAACTAACCAAAAATGTTAAACAAGTTATTTAAATTCGTTTTATTTGTGTGTCTGAAATTAACTCAAATTTTAATTACTGATAGCAACTCATTTACCAACAAAATAATATTTAAGATTCAAGAATGAATTTACTGTTGCTATAAACAAATAAAAATGATATTACATTTACTTCCAATCTATTACTGATTTATACTGACACACCCAAAAAATACAACAAAAGATTAGTACTGTATTTCTTTTCTACAAGTTGTTGTTAAATTACACTCTCTTATCTAACTACTATTTTACTTTAAAACTCTAATTATTATTTGTTCATATTTAAGTTCTTTTTCGAGAGCTCTCTTCACAATAAAATATAATTTTTTTTTTATCACCTGCGTTTATCTGCCGTTACCGTTGCATGTGTGTGTGTGTGTGTCCAGAATCCTGAGAGTATGCTGCTGCTGATGATGATGATGATGATTCTACTGCTATGGTTGTTGTCTCTAAGTGTTGTTGTTGTTGATACTCCAGAATTCCTTCTTACATCTTGGTGTGAGTGTGGTAGTGTATGTGTGTGTGTGCATGTCGATCTGCAATCAGGCAGCATAACGTCGTCTGTAGATTTCTTGAGTCTGAGTGTGTGATCGCCCAAAAATGCCAGTGGTATTTAAACTGGTGGTGATCTGACAGGAATAGGCCTGCTTTCGACAACCTAGACATTGTCAGTTCGCGCCAAGGCGTCCTTTTTTTTACACTCACTTTTTGGTTAATTATCGCGAACTCATGACCATATTCGATACACATGATCGATATCATTGTTTGCATAATTTTTCTCTGGTCACTCATATATACCACACATATTAATTACTCTTCAATTACACTAGTAATTAATATTAATTAGTTAGCATCTTTAATATTGCACCTCTGGAAATAAATTTTACATTACCATACTTGTTAAAAATCCCTTAATATAATGGTGTCTTTATAATTGGCGTAAGTCTTTGCTTACAGGTTTAACACAAGTAATTCGTTTATTATAATCCTGTTAAGACATGATTACAGCTGTAATCGTACAATGCTACACCCCATCTTTTCGTTCAATGCCTGCCGGAACTGGCTCACACACACGAACGCTATAACTTACGCTGGCGAAGCAGGTGTCCCTCTCGACAGGACAAAGCCTGCATTTTCTTACACAATATTGTATAAAACTGTTCCTTATTCTATTTACGCTAATTACAATATAAAACATACCGCCCTGGGCAAATATGCTCATATATGTATTGTTGCAATACATAAATTGAACACTGAATATTCTGCTGCACATTCAGCAACATCTGGTTGGACAGATTTAAGCAAAGTCATGGAATTATTTATTGCCAGATTTCCAGAAAGTAACAGTCTACCAGTGAAAGTGACGTTATTGAGTGGCAAAAAGGAGTGATGTCTAATCTAATTTTGTGGTATGAACCCAGTGATATTTTCAATGCGGACGAATGTGGTTTGTTTTTTAAGCTAATGGCAGATAAATCATACATTTTCAAAGGAGAAAAGTGTTGTGGGGAAAAATTAAGTATGGACTGAGTCACAGTGGTCATTGCTGCAAATTCTGACGGCTCTGATAAACTGCCTCTAGTTGTGGTGGGAAAATAAGCTAAACCACTATGCTTTAAAAACATAAAAAACTTACAATGTGTTTATAAACTTAACATGATGTGCATGAATGACTAGATCTTTTTTTTACATGGCTTTCACATCATTTGGACAAAATGATGAAAGCCAGACATAAGATTCTGTTGTTCATAGGCAGCAATACAAATCTAGCCACGCACCACTGCTAACTGCTTCGGAAAAGCTGGATTCAATGAGGTAAGATACTTGATTTTATGCGTACTGTGCGTTTTTCTGTTCCTGCAGTTATTACCCTTTTATTATTTATAAGGTCCCGATGATTCAGTCCCTTAATCTGATCGCTCTTCTTATGAAATTCATTATGATGAGGATTGGGTTGTTATGCACAATAAGTTCGGAAATAACTTGGAGGATATCGTATCTATTGACAATGGGGTAGTAGCTCATGATACTCGGTGTACATGATATTATTGAAAACCATGCCACAGGTGATAAAAATGGGGATGGAACAGACAAATCAGATGACGAATCACCTCCCACATGGCAGGAAGCCCTTGAAGCACTAAGAGTGATAAGACAGTTTATAGGTGCTTCTTCTGACAAAATGTCAGTTGGTATGAATTCGTACTTTAATCATGTAGAAAATTTGATTATTCACTGAACAGATTCACATACAAGGCAAACAACTATAAATGATAATTTTTGAAAACAAAAACTGTATATTCAATGTTAAGTGACATAAGTTACTGAAACAGATTTAAACTCTTTCTTAAAATATGGTAATTAAATGCAGTATTTCGATAAAAATGCTAATATATATTGTTACAAAACAGATTATGTTGTATTATCAATTGAAGCACCGCGTTGGGTTCGTCAATCTATTACAAATCAGATTTATAAGATTATAGATTATCGATTATTAGATGTGTAGATACTCCAGTCGAGTAAGTGACGTTATTGTTAATTATTATTATAGTGTTGATTATTAATAAAATTAGTGTGGGTGTTCACGTTTAAACGTTGTGGTTTAAAAGAGTATTTATCACTTCACTGTGTCAACCTCCCCACTTACCATATGTGGCTGTCTTCAATGTTCCCAATGGTGACTTCTTCTACTGTAAAAACACTGGATATACATACATAGAGATTCTGTTTGAACATCATAAAGAATGCACATACACAATAAAAATAAATTAAAAGTTCAATTGCAATTCGAATGATATTAATCATTCAAATACTTCCGCCACCTTATGAGAGAACTTGTTCATGAAAAAATTAAACTACTTTTCTATTATATAGAAATCAAAACTCTGTTGCACTGGTAAATAAACTGGGGATTTATTAACAATTACAAAATTCAATGAACTCTTTTAAAAACAATCAATAATATCTTTACAAACAATAATAATTTAAACAAATCCTGAGATCTCTGTACCTCAAGGCTGGTAACACTGCTGTAAGGTACAATGTTTTTGGTGAACGAGGTTATGTTCACTTTATTCAATTATGTTACCAAATTAGTGAGTTCTTTGAAGATACATGATACCAGATTACAAGATGTGACTTTAATTAACAATATTTAATTATATATTACTATAAGAAAGAACAAAATTGAAAATTATAAAACTCGGTACCATAACCGATATATCGTACTATCGTACGCTGCGCTAACGTATATAGCCTTTGTGGTCAACAGCGTGCTCTGAGCTTTGCACTGTTAAAAATATTATTATTATTTATTCATTAATTAGTAAAATCATGTATTGGCAAGAGAAAAAATCTAGAATAAAAAACTCTTGTTATAGCTTTCATTTAAGTAAAATTATTTAAGAACAGAATTATTTCTTGGTGACAAAATTATAATCATCAGTTCTAGGTTAGTTCACCAAGTATACGTAAGTCATTATTTAGAATAAGTATATTACTTATTAAATTCTTAATGATATGATCATAAACATTCTATTTATAAGTCATTTGACGTATAATTATCAGTTATTTAAAATATTTGCACAATAAAACAATTATTTGTTAATTCAAAGGGTTTAGTCAAGTAAGCGACTAAATACTATTTACTAATGATCGGTATCTAAATTAATTCCGACTTTCTCAATTATTATTCAATTGGAAAATATTTTTTTATTTTTTTAAATTAATCATTGTGCTATAATTTATTTGTTAGGTACTGATAATTTTTCATCATAGTTTAAGCACTTGAGTATTTTTGACTAGTGCAGTCCAAAACAATATCTTTCATTTGTTAACGAAAATTATTATTTTTTTTTCATCAATTTCTTTTAAAGTAATTAAAATATAGTACTCCCTGATTTAAAACACAAAACATGACCTTTATTGTACACTGGTCGTGTTATATCACTGTACACTTAATACACTGGGGGCTGAAGGTGGGTTACAGGTCTCGGAGGTTGTATAGGATGCCGATTACTATGCAACACTAAAACTCTGAGAAACGCCGACTGTTTCTGACGAGAGAGTCAGAGGTTCCCGGAAGGGAACTCAGCTCTACCCACAAATCCTACTCTCACGTTCTCGAAGACGAAAGTTGCGTGGCCCCTGAGTACGTAATGTAGCAGACGAGAGAGGGTGAATGGCGAGTTCCCGGCGCCAGAAAACTGGGACCCATCGGCTAAGGGAAGGGAACCCTAACAGAAAAATCCCTGGTCCTCCAGGTTGGGGGTTGGGCGGTAGGCCGGTAACCTACCCCCGGAAAAAATACCACACCACGGAACCTTCAAGAAAGCCTCGGATTGGACGGAAACAATGGCAACGACTACGGCAAAGGAATATGGAATACTCTTTAGGAACATGGAACGTCAGATGCAAGAGAGATATTAAAAGTGCGTTCCTGGAGGAGGATGGCTGCTGACAGAGGAGAATGGGGGGAAAAATTGAAGGAGGCCAGGGCCCAACAAGGGCTGTAGTGCCATAGAAAGAAGAAGAAGAAGTATAGGTTAGCGTATGTTTACTTATTACTGTGTGTGACGCGCACATTTTGAAATACTCTTGCTGACTTCTTGCGCGGACCTTCCGTCGTGATTGATGCTGAACGAGTGATTCCTTCACTGAAGCGTCTCCTTCTCGTCTGGTCATTTTAAGCTATTTGATTGGTTCAAAAGGTCAAACTCTCAACCCCAAAACACTTTGGTCAAATAAAACTTTCAATTTTTTACAATTCTTAGCGTGGGTTCGAGGCTATGAGTGACGTATGCATGGATACTCAAAATGATTGAAAAGTTTATAATTGTCATAACTTTCTTATCTTTTGTCGTATCGTCGATCGGGTAGTGGCACTAAATCGCGGACACTTGTGGCTTTATTTTAAGTCTAAACAAGCACTAAATCCGTTCATTATTAATTCACTTAGCCATCTCAAAAACTCATATGGTGATTCTTAATATAAATAAGTTTGTTTCACCATATTTTGTTACAATTATACTGTAATACTTACTACTAAACGTCTCGAGTCCATTTCTCTTTCATTTTAGTACATAAAATAGTCATAATTACAATTTAAACAATATCTGGTAATGGCGTCCATAGCGACCATGTTCGATTGTTTATAATTACATGTAACGCTATTATTCCTTATCTTATTACATAGGTTTGACATCCTAACACTAATATGTACATTTATTTACATTTGTTCACATTTTATTTTGCAAAAATGTTATTTTTTATATACTTATAGTATTATCAAAAATACCTTCTGTTCTCATTTCTCTAATTTGTCACTTTTTAAATTATTTTATCACACAAGGTATATAATGTTATTAATTAAAAAATAGTGTACAATTGTTGTACCTTGTTGGTTTAATGTATTTATTAACTTTTCGTTATCTGAAAGCTCTTCAATTCATAGTATAGTGTTTATTTACATCTGGTTTTACAAGTGCAGTTAGTTAGTTTATAATATTTCAATTATTAAACTACTACTATTACATTTGAGATGTGTTCTCATAGCAGTATCAGACATTTCTCTAACTACTGATAACATTTTTCATAATCTTTTGATATAAGTTTTGATATTGCTTTTTGACTAACTATCTTGTCACATTGGGGTTCTGTCCATTTGGCTTTATGATATCATATTCAATCTGATTCATTTGCTGTGTATTTCAGTACACATGGTATTTTAATGGTTTGCATTATTATTCATAATTAGTCTTTGTTTGAAACAATTGTGGATAGTTGCTTGGTCTAACTAATATACATGATTTTATGTTATAGGTTCACTTTCTATGAGGTTATGTGTCAGTTGTCTGACAACAATGTGCAACATATTCTTATGCAGTATTTGACTCTACTATTACCATTTCATTATGGCATTCTACTACAATGGTTTAATTATTAAGTTATACACATGTTTACACTATTTGTTGAAACAATAACACAGGTATTCTTAGTCTAATAATATTACATTTCTTGGTGTGTTGCACCTAGTTTTTTGGTACATTGATTGCTTTATACCTAACAAATTAGCTTATTTGCTACTGTTTGTTCTGGAATTCATTTATATTTTGTCCTGTCTTGCTGTGGCATTCAGGCACATTTCCTTTCAAGGCTTACAAAGCTTTTATTATTAGTCCCTATGGACAATTATTTTAATGTTCTGTCTCATATTTCTTTTGGTGGTCTTAATGATTATTTATATGATATTACAATCTTGATTAAACTTGTCACACTAATTGTCTGTGCATTTTAACTAGTTAATCTTGGATTCTTTCACTTACAATGGTTAATCATTTTCCTCTGTTATAAACACTTTCACTTGTATTGTCTGTGGTGTTTATTTGGGGTAAAAATGGTTATCATATCACAGGTTGTCACACTTATATTAAGTTTACACTGTTATTGTTTGTGATTACTCAATGATGCTAAACACTGGTCTCTTTGTAGTTGATCTTCGAATAATCATTATACTTCTTCCGGTCACTATATTAATTTTAGTTCCTTGTATACCTTGTGAATGTTGATTTCTCGTACTGTCCATACATTATCTTCATTCTTCATGGTATGTTTCCTTTCCTCTCCTTCTTCCTTTCTTCTTCTGGTTAATTGTTGCTCACTATCGGTGTTCTCCTGGGTTATACATTATTTGTGATAATCAATGTTCCCTTAGTCTTGTCATATTCTTCAATATTTTTATTCGTGGTAGTCATTGTTCCATAGTATTTTATACTAATAAACAAATTTGTTTGTTTTATCATCATTGTGGTTGTACTTGACTCGTATCCTCTTTATTTTAATGATTATTTCCGTCATGTTCCCTCACTATTTTGGACCTATTGGGCCTGGATTCTAACATATTATATTGGCTCGTTGTCATTTTCTCTCTCTTTTGTACTCGATGATATCCTTATTACTCTTCCTTCTTCTTTGTTGGGTTTGTTCAATAATATTCGTTCGTATATACACACTTTGTCTATATTCTCCTGTTCCTTATTTTATGCACTTTGAAATATTTTCATGATCTCCCTTTACTTGACGTAATAGATAGTTATTTTATGTAACTGCCAATTTGGTACGTTACAATATGTGAAAAATAAGAATAAACAGTAATATAGTACATATCCCTATGCTATTTGGTCATCTCCTGTTTAATGCAGTTTTCACGTGGTCCCTTGATGAGCGTTATAATAGGTTTTGCTGTAATTAGTCGCTAACAGTTTTCACGTTTTATTTCTCGAAACCAATATGCGTTCTTGTGCCTATTAAGTATTCATTTATGTTTAACTAACATTTTCTTGTGTCACAAGATTATACACTAATTTTTAAAAATATGGTAAGATTTTCCTTTTGTAAAAGTCTTTTATAATGAAAATTTAAATCACAAAAAGTCTTCAATATTACTGTTTTCATTGACATTTGTTTCTCTTCAAGATCATCAATATAAAATTCACTTTTATTTTCATCATCAATATTAATCTCTACACTATCAGTAATATTAATTTATAACCTGGCATTTCACAATTCTGACACGTTGATCCTTGGCAAATTTTTACACATAACTGTGCATTGTAATCCAGATTTTAGGCAGCAACAACGAAAAGTAGAACAGTCAGTCGTGCAGCCACAGGAAATTAAATTCAAAATTGACTGAGGAGCTGGTTCTAATGTAGTCTTAATAGGCTGCAGTGGCGGCTGGTGGTTCCACATTTTGGTGGTTGCAGTAGTCGGTTGAGTGGGGGGGGGGTTAAAAGAACACATTAAACAAAAGGCAGACCTACTACATATGTGCATCATACATAGTGCTGTCATATGGGAAAAAATATTAAATTACTGTTTTCCAATTGTTTGATCAATTAATTTGTAGGAAATTCTCAGTAAGTTGTGTCGAGACAATTCATCTAACAAGTATGACGCAAGCGACTGAGCATCATGTTTAGGAGGAGCAATGAAACCCCAGAATCTTTCAACCCGTTTACCTTTTATTATATAACGATACACTATGACCATTTGAAAAACATTAGGAACTTCAGTGGTCTCATCAGCAATTACAGCCAAATAATCCGCTTCTTGTATCTTACTCGTTATTTCTTCATGGCATATTTCTAACATTATATTTAAAAGTTCACATTGAATGGTTTTTGAGGTGCCCTAAATATAGTTTCTTCCTCTAAATGATTTTTCATTGCTGTGTCAAGCTCAGATCTGACACCAATTAAGCCTCTAAATACACCAGAATCTGATGAAGATTCAGTCTAATCATGACCCCCCCCCAAAACTTTCCCCCCCCCAAACTAATTCAAAAGCTCCACAGAAGCGGATACAATGTATTATTACATTTAAGACGTAGCGACTACTGCTAACTCTGTTGATGTGTAAAACAATATTTCATCTATATTCTCTGCCCAGCAGCTATGCCATGTTAACTGTACCAAAAAGAGAAAACTGAAAATCATTCTTTATAGGCCTAATGTACACTTGACGCCTGATGATTTCTTATTTTTTCGGCCAGATTATTAATATCTTTCTTTCCAAATTTTGTCCAGGGGTCCTCTCATCCAAACAATAAACATGGAAAACAAAATAAAGAATTTCTTTCATCACAACCACATAACTAGTCAGTATTTTTGTTATATTCTAGTTTAAATGATCGATTAAATTGTTGACCGCCTGATTTTACAATTTGATTTATTGTTAAGGGAGGCATTTGGCGTCCTAGTCTATTGGTTCTTAATGCTATTCATTTTAAACTAAACAGTATCTTGGCCAACAATTGTCACTTGCAAGTTCAGAGACTTCTGAATGGCAGTTTGCACAATCAGTGTATCTGCGTCGTCAGATGACTGTTGTACTTCAAACTTTTGTTCTTCGAATTTTTTTTCAACATTTCAACGAGTTGTTTTTTATTTTCACTATTAGCTTAAAACTTTTCTTGGCCGACAGACAGGGAGGTTACTTCCGTTATGCTGAACTGTGGACTGATGTTCGCGTATCGACATTGCAGTTCAGATTTTTTTGTACTGTCAGAATTATCATATCAATTGAAGACGATTACTGCAGACTTAAAAGTACGCACAACATATTGCATACTTCTTTATAATTACTGCATTTTTAAAATTCCATTTCACTTTGTGCAACAAGTATCCTCCATCTATTATGTAGATGTCTGTCTTGTTCAGTAGATTTTCATAGATATTTTTAAACCATCATATAAAGCGGACTTGGTGGTTTTTTCATTCCAGTATTCGTAAAAAGAGACATTGGGTACGGTGCAATTTCAAATTTAAAATACTCTGATATATCATCACTTGGTTCTCTCCACAACAGCATTCTTTGATAGAGAATTAAAGGATCTGTAGTAATACCCTTTTCACGTACCTTTATAGAGGAATTAACGGCACTCAGAGGACAAACTCTGTTTTTACGTGTAATGACAATGTCCTTATACAATTTTCCGGACAAGTTTTTGATATGGTTATCACCAATTTCCTTTGACTTAGGGTCAATCCATATCAAATCAACCAATGGGTGTTGCGGACATATTTTATTTTATTTTTAATTATACATTTTCTGTTTCTATATATATCTGGGAGTACAAAATGATTTTCTGTCACATTTTATCACTAACACTTTGGCTTCTAGCGGCCATTTTGTTTAGAAGGATCTGTCATTTTTGGCGTTTTTAAAGGTTAACGGTAAGTTAAATAACTATTTTATTTATTAAGATATCAACTTGAAATAAAAACCATCTTAATCTACACGATACCATCTACAATTCATGTTATGACCAAAAATTTGTTAGGTTTTAAGGAAATAACCTAAAACTTGATTAGAAAATCGTGTTTCGATTAGAATAAATTAACGATTTTAGAACCATTTTCTTCATAGAAGGGATGTAAACACACATTAAATATTTCTTACCCACAAAGATATAATATACCACTAGATGCTATTAAAATTTGAGATCATTTACATCCATCCTTTAGGTTTTACAAGCCTTCAAATATTGAGATTTGGCTAAAATTGCTGATTTTCAAATTGGTATATCTCAAAAGGGACTGAACAAAAAAATCTGAAATTTTCTCAACATATTCTACTATTAACTAGTAATCAACATATAAAATTTCATCATTGTGTTGTAACCAGAAGTAATATTTTAAAAATAAAGAAAATGCCAAAAAATGCGCTGTCAAATGAGCGAATGACATGAGTGTTAAAATACAGCAAAAATTGTCAAAATAATATAATTATTTGTTATGGCTAGTAAAATGAAATATCTGTCATAAAACTAAAAAAATAAATGTTTAATAGTAGTAGTAGTAGTAGTAGTAGTAGTAGTAGTAGTAGTAGTAATGTTCTATCTACTTCTGTAGTAGGAGACTCCAAGGTCACATTGGCTGAGCATTCCATAACATGTTAGGACAGGCAAATGATATCAAACTACTATAGCTCATTTGTTCAGTAGCTGTGCTTGTGAGTGGTTGTGTATAAGTCATAGCTTTGTTTTATAAGTAGGTCTAGTGAAGTTTTTTTTTTTAGAATTGTGGTTTTTATTTATTATATAATGGCAAGGGAATGAACGGTAGGGGAAACCGGAGAAAACCTACCAAAGCGGCCGCTTTGTCCGCCACAAATCCCAACTCCCTGACAGGAAAAATTTTTCCTACAGTTACTTTTTTTGCAACAGCTGGACAAAGTTAATGTTTGCAGTTAAAGAGTGAATAAACAGTTACTAGCGACACATTTTGCTCAACTGTAAATAAATCAAAGAAGAATGAAACAAATTTCAAGTAGTTGCAACACAGTGAAGTAGATAAATAAGGGATAATTTCAATGGTGAATTTATTTATATCTTCAATCATGTGTAAATTATTGTCTTTTAATATCTGGCTACTCCTATCTTTGAACAGAGTACAGCTTTTTCTTTAACAATTATATCAAATATAATTTCTACCAAAAATAATATCAATAATATTAATATTATTTGCAAGGTGTTTAATTATTGATTCTAATTTCTTTACAGTTCTTAGAACTTTTTGAAAAGTAGCATACAAATCCAATACTCATCATTCTGTTGCCTATATTATTAATACACAGTTACCCCACTTACAAACATGGCACATTCACATTTTGAACAATCATGGCTCTTTCACAGTAAGCAACATTTTTTTAATTGCTTTCCTAACTGATATTTTTAATGAATTTTATGAATAAACAAAAAACTACTCTATATCACAACATTCAATCCTTTTTAGAAATTAAATCAGAGAAATTAGAAAAAAAATAATACAGTGGCATCGTGATTAACCGAAGTAATGTGGACCGAGACCTCCTCGGATAATCAAAAAAACGGAAGGTTCAAAGAAAAATTGCATTAGTATAAGCTCTTTTCTTCTATTGCATTTATTTGCTGTAATACATGTAATTGCTTCATATTGTCAGTGAAACTTTGCCACAAAAACATTTAGTAATTGGAAAAAAAAGGAAAAATAAGAAACTGAGCCAATTCTATGACTTACATAATCCTTTATTAATTACACTAAGCGGCAAAAACAGTAACAGTACAACTCTCGTCAGATTAAAATCTTAAACAATTAAATCTCATAATTTCTTTAAAAAGTCTTTTAACAGTTTTTTGCTTGTTAGCGCTGCCTGTCTTCTTTGCCGCCATATTGCGCAGGACCAGAATGTCATCTAGTAATGTGTCTTCTTGTTGCTCGGCGTACAACAATGCCTTCTCAATTGCACCTAAGCCGTCAGCGTGGCTATCTTTTTGTCCACAGTAGTAGTGTCGTCTTCTTCATCGTCGCTATTTTTCACCGTCTTCATCCGTCGTAAATCGGATACAGTAGAAGCCCGATATAGCACGGTCCGATATACCGCGGATTCGGATATAACGCGGTGAAGAGTATGTCTCCCGTTATTAGCGAAAATTCTTACTTGTAGAAAGTGAGTAAATTATGAATTGTTTATCATGACTTCCGTAGCCACAACATTGGAATGCGTTGCGTTTATTGTAAACAAAGGCTTGTTGTTGGAAACGGCGTTGTAAAAAACAGCCAGAATTGCCAGTTCAAGTGTACCTGTAGACATAAACAATTGCCCGAGCTATTTACAGTCTCTACGTTTCTAAGAATTCATGCCAAGGCAAGCAGCCAACTAAATCCCTTCTCTCCCTCATATTACAGTACAGTATAAGATCATACTCTGATATTATCTTATCAAAGTGTATAGTCTTTGTCATAAATTCGCATAGTGTAGAGTTTTGTGATGTCGCAGAAAAGAAAAGCATATTCTGTGAGTGATAAACTCAAAATAATTGATCGTGTGAAGAACGGAGAGTCAAAGGCAAGTTTATCACGTGAGTGTGGCATCCCAGAAGGAACAATTAGAGGGTGGATGAAGGAAGAAGATAAACTTAAAAGTTTTGTGAACACAGTTGAAAGTGAAGTGGGGTTGCAAAGAAAAAAGACTAAAGTAGGTAAGGATAGTGAACTAGATGAGTGTCTGTACAGGTGGTTTTTAATAAAACGAAGTGAAGGTGTGCGCCACTGTCAGGACCAGTTATTAGAGCTCAAGCTGTGAAATTCCATAGTGATTTACATGGCAACAGTGACTTTCATGCATCTGATGGGTGGTTTTCGCGATGGAAATCTCGTCATGGTATAAGCCAGATAAGCATTGAAGGGGAAGCACGATCATGTTGTCATTATACAAATCACATACATATAACTACCTTTACCATAAACATTGTATAATTACGGGCGCCATGTTGGAAATTACCAACATATGATATTAGACTTGTTTTGCGGGCCAGAATTCGTGTTAAGCGAACGATATGATAGCGGGAAGTGTTATCTGAAATAAATACTTTTAGTTGAAATGGTTACCAAAATATTATTATTATCAAAAAGATTCTACATATAAAAATGATTCTACTCTGTGCCAAACACGCACGTTACTAGGCCTCGGGGCGTAGTCCCATATATGTTTGAATAAACATTATTAGAAATAAACATTGTAAATATACTAAACATATAATAAAATGAAATAGAGCATAATATGCTAAAACCAAAACAAATTTAATACCTGCACAACCCAGCATAATTTACGTCACTCTGTCTCTCTCACACTGGTACAACTTTATTTTATTTTATTGAGCTCATATTTGATTTAGAATTGGTCATTTAATATTAAGTAAATTTTGATTCTGCATTAATACGAATGTTTGGAACGTTTTCACCAAATTGCCAGATGCGGTTTTACGAACGTCGCGCACCGCGAGTTCGCCGATTTCTACCGGTCATATTTTGGTAGTATTACACCTTACCTAATGGTAACGTGTCACTGTTAACAAACACTGTTGTAATTAACCACTTTTAGTGGTGTAAAAATTGAAATTCACACTTGGTGAACGGTTTGCCGGCCGGCTGCGCTCACGCTTTCTGATGAAATGACCAAGAGTCTTTGTTCCTTATAGCGTAGGTGGGGCGAAAACTACGTCATCACGTTATTGTCCATCTGTTTACAGCTTCAACAACACATTCTTCATCGCTGGCATCATCAGGGATTGGCACCTTATCTCAGTATGCGACATAAGTTTTTTGCTGTGTTTCATGTTTTTTGCGATGGAAACAGTTAGAATCTTGACAATTCACTTTTGCGTTCACAAAATATTTGTATAGTCCACTCACTGTAGCTTTATAGGGATTATTAAAGGTTTAATTAATTATGACCAAATTGTTAAAAATGAAGGAATACAATACTTATGGTCTTTTATACCATGTTTTTGTTAATTAAAGATTGTACCAGAATTGTACCATTACAAAACCCCCTCAATGAAAGATTTTGTGCCGAAGCATAAAAACTTTCATTGACCCATTCATGCTTCCTAAAGGGGATCAGCCAGGATAGGTCGCCACAACCCCCTTACAATTTATATAAAAGAAAACAATAACTCACCCGTGGTCTGATGATGACAGTACCTGCATGACCTTACTGGACTTCTCCTTCGAGATCCCAACACCATAAGGCCACTTAGGCGCGTAACGCCCCTGCTCTGACGCTCTGGCCAGCTCAGGACCGCTGTCATAACATCACCAAACACTGAAACAATAAATGAAAAATATCCAAATAGTGGCTTGGTATATTACTCTATCCTTAACTGATCTGTTTCCCCTTAGCTAGGTGCTGGTTTGTGCTAATAAGCACTGGGTTTGCTTGAAATACTACTAAAATATAATATAAAAATGTAACCTACAAGAATTATATAGAATTGCCATTCTCCTTATGGACTACCCTGAATTATAAAATCGTTTCGATTCCCATCGATAATAATTAACTTTCTGTTTTATAATTATTATAATTATAAAAGAAACGCATATTGATATAAAAAGAATTTAATTTAATTATAAATGAAAACATGGAAATCCCCATATAAATCTCCCAAATATTCAAACATGGAGGAAAACAAACTATAGACAAAAAATAATTAATAAATCTTATTGAATTGTTAAATTAAAATTATTATTAAAATCATTACTATCATTATTAACAGGTAATAATTGTTATTGACAGCGCCAATTATATTTACCCCTCTTTCTCCTCCACACACACTATTCCATAAATCATGTTAAAATTTCATAACATAATACATAATGCATGATAATACATTGATACATTTATACACATGATCATTATATTAATACATTTAATACATTTTAAATTCATATTTAATCTTAATTAAGATTTGCACATTCTATCTATTTAAAGTTGCATTTAAATTATTTAAATTACAATTTCATTTAATTGATTAATTAGACATCAATTATTTATTATAATTATTAATATTTATTATTAATATTCTATTATATTATTATTTCATTATTCATTTATTACCTCTCTACTCTGAACTTTCTACCTCACTAACTACCTAACCTTTCACCTTCTAATCATTGTTTAGTCTGGGTGACTCCTGTATCCTCTATACTTTTACTTATTATAATCTTACTCACCTTTCTTAAAACTAACAACCAAATTTACCTATCATGACACCCATATCTCTATTATAAACACCTTTACTAATTTCATTCCGACGATAAATCCTATAGCACCGCGCGTCTTTGTACAGAGATGGGTGTTCCCTAACTGGCTATATACATCCATAATATTTTGCCCTTCCAAAATATTCGGCAAACACTCCCTGAAACTACGCTATTACCTGCCACAACACTATAAGTTGGCTACTCCTTATCACCTCACCCCCACTACAAAATATCATCAACAACAAATATATGTTTAACCTTGACTTCACTCACCTCTACAAATAATCACTAACTACTGTGTCCCTAAATATCTAATACTTTCTTTGTATTATTTTCTTTAAAATTCTTAACTATCTAACTCCCATTACTTTAATTAAACTCACCTGCATTTTATCTATACCCAGGCTCTATCCCTGTTTAAACATTCTACCTTACTGTAATCATTGACAATTGTCTTATAAAATTCATCTCTCACCTACTCATAACAATACTTCTCAAATTCAAATATAGGTTTATACTTAATCATTTATTTAATTATTCATTAGGAATTACCTTCATTACAAATGAATTAATAATTTAACTTCATTAGAAACTTTCTATTACAATTAATAATTTACTTCTGTTGCAAATTAGTACAACTTCCTTTTGTACTATTTTAATTCAGTAATTGACCTTTAAATATTATTCATTTGTTTAAACTTGTTTAATTAAACAAAACATGTTAATTATTAAAACATACTTGATACACGTTGTACACAAAATATACCTGTAATACAACATCAAAAATACATAAATACATTGATATATAAAACATATGAAACAATGAAAAATATACACTCCAAACACATTATTTTGTTATTTATCAAACTCAGTCCATAGCAGTCCAATTCAATACCACTTTTCACATATATTAAATGTTCATTACACAATACAACAGTCTATCCTCCATCGTTGAATAACATTCTTATCTTAGGTCTATTTAATTTATTTTTTAATGAATAAATTTTATGATTAGAAACATTATATTCATATTCATATATCAAACAAATATATCAAGTCACGATCGAGTAAGGTTCTGTCTATCTCAGTAATATCATATGTTATAATTTTGTTATTCATATTGTAATTATCATCATAATTTTCTACCACAGGTAAGTACTTAATACCATTATTCTCCTCATCTATTATTATTTCAATTTCACTGTACTACAAGGTAAGTATTCATTATTTTCATCCACCGTCTCTATGCCTAACCTCTCTACCAATTCTCTGTACTTTCTATTTACTTTAAAAAATTTTATTACTTTCTTTTTCTCACAATACCTCTCTACACTTTCTCTCTTAATATATTTCTCTCCATATTTCTCTCTTAATATATTTCTCTCCAATAACACCAAGTTACACTCTCTCTCTCCAAATATGCAGGGGTCCCTAACTCAAAATTACTGCACCACTTATAAGGTACATAAAAACACCAAGAAACTTTATTTGTAGACCTATCGTCTCCCAAATATAAATTGAAGGAACTCTTGTCCTTATTAAAAATACGTGAAGACTTTTCTTCACCCCCTAACACAACATCAAAAGAAAATTCTACCCCCTGCACCCCTTGTACAAAAATACTTTCTCCAAACTCTCTTTCTGACTCAATACACTCAAACACTTCATTATCATTCATAATGCTTTCATTATCATTTTCTAACACCATATTCTTACTACCTGTACATTCATTAATCAAATTATCACTGTTACTTACGTTATTAGTCAGTACTTCGTTTTTCGTACTGTTTTCACTACTATTCGACTTCTGTTTTTCTAGTTGAATTAAATTCTCGTCCAATTTTTTAATGACCTTGTCACACTGCTTAATGAGATTATCATTACTGATTTTAATTTCATTCCTTAATTCATTGAACTTGATATCAAAACTATCAAATTTTTCACTTTGTTTATCAAATTTGTCATTCAAATTTGTAAATTTTTCATCAAATTTATTTAATAAGAGCTGCATCAAAGCAGCGGTACTATCTGATTTACATTCCGACATAGTTGAAATGGATGTATCGACTTTCGTTGTCTCTACAGATACAGGCGTATTTGCCTCGTCAGTCTGACTAGTTTGAGTTGGTTGAACATCCATCTCACCAGTCAAATTTACATCAGCTGTACTGATTTCTATTGTAACATTATCATTAGTACTCATGTTTGCAATTTTATAATACACGCATGCATACAATCGTATAACATAACCTCGTAAAATTTGGTTATGTTTACGTATTAAAATTTGGCGTTTATTACCTCAGATAACCCTTCCACTCTCTTCGTAGGCTTACCCCACATAAAATTAGATTATATAGAGTCCCTGTTCGGGCGCCAAATGTGATTATACAAATCACATACATATAACTACCTTTACCATAAACATTGTATAATTACGGGCGCCATGTTGGAAATTACCAACATATGATATTAGACTTATTTTGCGGGCCAGAATTCGTGTTAAGCGAACGATATGATAGCGGGAAGTGTTATCTGAAATAAATACTTTTAGTTGAAATGGTTACCAAAATATTATTATTATCAAAAAGATTCTACATAAAAAATGATTCTACTCTGTGCCAAACACGCATGTTACTAGGCCTCGGGGCGTAGTCCCATATATGTTTGAATAAACATTATTAGAAAAAAAACGTTGTAAATATACTAAACATATAATAAAATGAAATAGAGTATAATATGCTAAAACCAAAACAAATTTAATACCTGCACAACCCAGCATAATTTACGTCACTCTCTCTCTCTCACGCTGGTACAACTTTATTTTATTTTATTGAGCTCATATTTGATTTAGAATTGGTCATTTAATATTAAGTAAATTTTGATTCTGCATTAATACGAATGTTTGGAACGTTCTCACCAAATTGCCAGATGCGGTTTTACGAACGTCGCGCACTGCGAGTTGCCGATTTCTACCGGTCACATTTTGGTAGTATTACACCTTACCTAATGGTAACGTGTCACTGTTAACAAACACTGTTGTAATTAACCACTTTTAGTGGTGTAAAAATTGAAATTCACACTTGGTGAACGGTTTGCCGGCCGGCTGCGCTCACGCTTTCTGATGAAATGACCAAGAGTCTTTGTTCCTTATAGCGTAGGTGGGGCGAAAACTACGTCATCACGCTATTGTCCATCTGTTTACAGCTTCAACAACACATTCTTCATCGCTGGCGTCATCAGGGATTGGCACCTTATCTCAGTATGCGACATAAGTTTTTTGCTGTGTTTCATGTTTTTTTGCGATGGAAACAGTTAGAATCTTGACAGTTCACTTTTGCGTTCACAAAATATTTGTATAGTCCACTCACTGTAGCTTTACAGGGATTATTAAAGGTTTAATTAATTATGACCAAATTGTTAAAAATGAAGGAATACAATACTTATGGTCTTTTATACCATGTTTTTGTTAATTAAAGATTGTACCAGAATTGTACCATTACAAAGTGACAGTGAAGCTGCAGCACTTTTTCCTCAGGCATTAAACAAAGTAATGATCGATAATGATTTAAATGACCATCAAGTGTACAACTGTGATGAAACTGCTCTGTATTTTCGAATGCTTCCTACCAGAACTCTGGATGTGAATAATTCAATAAATAAATCTGGATTAAAAATAAATAAGGATAGAGTTACCCTCCTGTTTGCCACAAATAAATCAGGCAGCCACAAAGTTAAACCTCTCTGTATAGGGAAAAGCCGAAATCCTAGATGCTTTCAACATGTTAACATGACGTCATTACCCATCACATATCGTAATACAAAAAATGCTTGGACAAGTGATATTTTCGGTAAATGGTTCAATGAATAATTTGTTCCATCTGTGAGAAGCCACCTGCAGTCACTCAACCTCGAAGAAAAAGCTGTACTGACCCTTGACCACTATCCAGCACACCCACCTGCTGATATGCTACAGTCAAGAGATGGGAAAATCGGAGTCATGTTCTTGCCAAAAAACACTACAGCACTGATCCAGCCATTAGATCAAGGCATCATAAAAGCATTTAAAGCGCATTACCGCCGTGAACTTCTGAGTGCTATAGTGAATTCTGATGAGGAAATGGAAATTTACCTTAAGTCAATAAACCTGAAAACAGTTGCATATTCAATAGGTCTTGCATGGGAAAGTATTAGTACGGCTACGATTCAGAATTGCTGGAAGAAATGTTCCTTTGAACAAAACATCGCCGATGGAAATTGCTCTGTTGCCGGATTCACTAATAGTGATGTACAGTCTGCGAGTAGTGCTCTGCATTGCAACTTCACTCTAGATGACTTGAATGACTGGGCAGAAGTTGACAACGGTGAGCCTGTTACAGAATGTATAGGAGATAAAGATATCGATGCAGTCCGAAATGCAAATTGCGAAGAAAAAGAAGACGATGACGATGATGGAAATGAAAATGGGGTGGAAGTGAAAGAAGTTATTCCAAATGTTAGTGAAGTGATAATACACATAAACAAAGTAATTTCATGGATGGAGAGGCAAAGTGAATATAATAATGTTCATCTGCTGCACCTCGCGTTTATAAAACAATACGCGGAAAAGAAACGCTGTGCATTATCCCGTCAAACAACAATTACGGACTTTTTTAAGACCAACAATTAGGCCTAAAGTAGGTCGAGTGAGCAATGTATAAATAGTGTATTTTATATTCCATTGGATTAAAATACGTAGTGTATTGGATTAAAATACAGTTTTCTTATTTTTTATTTCTACATTTGGTGACGTAATTTACGTACAGTATATAGTAGTGCATTATGCTGTAGCCTTTTTCCCGGTCCTCCCTCCCCATCATTTGTCACTGTACAGGTCACCTTCCGATATACCGCGGTTACGCCTATAACGCGGGGGAAAGTATGTCACCTGACAACCGCACTATATCGGGCTTCTACTGTAGTTCACATAGTTCTTCGTCATTCATCCAATTGTTAACGTCTTGATTTGTCACTGCCTCAGTAACTGGTAGCTGATTTAAAAGTTCCACTAGTTCTACACCATCTTCATTGTCTTCACCGTCGTTTGTGTTTTCCCTTTTTGGCGAAATGTTTTTGTAGCTTTTCGGGACAGTAGATTCTTTCACATCGTCCCATGATTCCGCCAGCCAATAAATCACATCTTTTAGGTTAATTTGTTTCAGACTTTCAACAACTGTTTTACCATTGCATTCTTGCTTTAGGCTCGGATATCACGGAATCTCGGTTAATCGAGACTCGGTTCATCGCGACTCCACTGTACTAAATTTGGCTAAACTCACCTAACTCGATAACTCTCAAATTTCATTTAAAAAATATTTTTGTTAAAGACCATCTTTCCCTAGTTCAGCGATAGGTAAAATTAAGTTCTATGGGAAATGAAAAAGTCAAAGAACCAATACTGTTACATTTTAGTGATAACATTGTTTGAAATTACTGAGCAAAAGTGAAACAGCAGTGTATACAACATAATGAAAAGTTTTTTTAATTACCATATTCAAATTTAAGAGAAACGATATTAACTGAGTGTCTAGCATTAATGTCAAAGCTTCATGAATTGTTCACTATTTTATATTATATGATGTGTAAAGAAATTCCATGGACTAAGCAGTGCTGTTTTCTAAAGAAAATTCTCTTGGGATTTTTGTAATAAAAGATAGGGTAGAGTGGGGGAATTGGGTGGTAGGGGTAATTGGGTGGTAACATTTTTGGAAAAAAACAAAAAATACATGTACAAATAAGTTTAAGTTTTAATCACACTAAAATTATTGTTATATGTTTGTCTATCATAAAAATATGGATTAAATTTTAAAAAAAACAAAATTACAAAAAAAAATATTTTTTTCAACCCTTACAATTTCACTTTGTTCAAACCTAGATCTTAGGTTTGTCCGACGTTTATTAAAAACTCAGTGACACTGTAATTTTATAAAGAATATACTTAATTTTATTATTCTATGAAAGATCAAGGTATAGGCTACATTTTGTGTAGTTGTGATTTTTTAAGCTTATCTGGGGGGGGGTAAGGGGAGGGGGAGAAAATATTACCTCCCAATAGGTAGGTGGGGAAATGGGTGGTAAATTTATAACTCAATATTTTTCATTAAGAATGTGAAAGAAAGGTGTAAAAATGGTATAACAGTGTGTTACAGCATAAAATTTAGTTCAATTTTGTCTATTATGATTTTTTTTAAGATAATGGGGTAATTGGGTGGTATTTGGAGTGAATTTTTCTTTGTGTTTTACCCACCTGTTATTGTTTTACCAGCTGATTGATAAGTGTTTCTTTTCAGGTTATGTTAGTAAATTGTGAGTGAAGAGTTTATTGACTTTGAAAACGCCTTGTACTTATATTAAAAAGACATTAGAAAAGCCAAAGTATGATCTGGAAGTGTTGAAAGCAGCAGTTGAAGCTGTACAAAATGGATCCAGCATTTATTTAGCTTCAAAGACTTATAGTGTTCAAGGACCACGAAGAAAACAATTGATTCCAAAACACATAGAAGATGAAATTGCGTCTCATAATTTTTTTGAGTGACATTCAACAACCTCTAACAAGAGCAGAAACTGCGTCAGTAGTCCAGGAGTATTTTAAGGTAAATAAGTTACCAAACCCTTTTTCTCAAAACAATGACGGACCTGGAAAAGAGTGGATGATGGGTTTCCTTCATAGACATCCAGAAATCAACAAGCATAAAGCGCAGCCTTTATAGAAGACTAGAGCACAATGTGCAACCCGTGAATCCTTTCAAAAGTTCTTTGATACATTGGGAGACATTGTTAAGAAACATAACATTATAAAGAAACCCACAGCAGATTATAAATTTAGATGAAACAGGCTATTCCTCTAGTATAGGAAGTAATGTGTTAGCAAAAAAAGGAGCAAAATGTGTTTCCCAAATCCAAGGGGGCAGCGGAAAAGAAACTTTTTCCGTAGTTGAAACGGTTTCTGCTGATGGACAAATATTTCATTTACAAAAGCAAAAATTTGTATGACAAGTGGTGTTTAAATGGACCAGAAAATGCTGCTTATGTTTCATCTGAAAACGGGTGGCAGGAAAAGAAGACATTCCTTTGTTACTTTGAAAAACTAGTGGAATGTACAAAAGATTGGCCAAAACCGCTGTTAGTCATTTATGGACATAAGTCATATCCAGTTTAAAATAAGCAAACTTGCTTTGGGAAATAAGATCCACATGTTATCACTTCCAGCCCACAGTTCAGATAAATTACAGCCTCTCGACGTTGGAGTTTTCGGTCCAGCTAAGAAAGTTTGGCTGTCAGTAAAACGGGATTTCGGTAGAAAAACGAACTTTAAAAGTATCAGTAAAGAAGATTTCCCTCCACTAATGAAAGAGCTAAGAACAAGGGATGTGTTTAAAAAGGAAAATATCATTTCTGGATTTCGGTCAAGTGGAATATGGCTGTTAAATATTGAAGAAGCATTGAAAAAGTTGCCACCAAATTCAACAAAGGCCTATTTCTACCTCCAATATGCCAGCATCAAAGACTCAAGAACAATCTGATAGGCCCGCAGCTGAGACTCAAGAACAATCTGATAGGCCAGCAGCTGAGACTCAAGAACAGCCTGTTTCTAGCCGATTCAGCGGATTCTAGCCCTGCTCATGATGAATCAACATCACATGATGAAAACGCTTTACCTGCAGAACCGCAAACTTATGGCCCACCAGAACAATTGGTAGTTCCAGCAAACTCTCCTGTTACACCTGTTGCTTCACCTACACGTTGACACCAAGGCCAGATGAAAACAAGCACGACATTGAATCGTTCAGGCAAATCCTCCTAAAATGCTTGACACCCCTTGAACGTAAACAGGATTCTTCAAAGAAAAGATTGACCTTTAACAATATGGCCTTAACCCAAAAAGATATTATGGACCAACTAGAAGTTTTTGAAAAGACAGAGGAAGAGAAAAGGTTGAAGAAAGAAAACAAGAAAGAAGAAAAGATCAAAAAGAAAGACATCTTAAACAAAAAACAACAACAGAAGGCAAAAGACAGTAAGCCCAAAAATAAGGAAACAAAAGTATCAAAAGTGAAACACATCAAGAAAAAACTTAAAAGAAGCTACAATTACTCAGAATCAAGCACATCTGAAGATGATGTTTCCTTCATATCTGATGATTTGGTGATATCAGATGATTCGAATGACTTCACCAGCAATGTGGTCAATCGTGGATCAGACCGAAGTTTACCATCTACGTCTAATCGTACCCAAATGAGTGAAAATCCCCCTAAAGTGAACTCTAAGCAGGAAAACCCCCCCTAAAGAAAATGACTATGTAGCCGCAGTGTATGAAAAGGAATGGTTTTTAGCGTTTGTACTTGGAGTACAAGAAATTGACGAGAACGGAACAAAACTTAAGTACTTCAATCTTCGGTTTACGGAGAAAAAAGGCGACAATAAATTTATTTGGCCCCCAAAGAATGATGAGATTTTTGTGCCAGAAGAGGACATTTTGTGTACTGTTGAACCACCAGTGCCTGTAAGCAGCAGGCATTTGGGCCTTGAAAATGTTGACTACAAAAAAGTAAAGAAACTGTTCTTAGAGTACTTGGTTTAAGTTAAATTTTAACAAAAAATGTTAAAAATGTCGTGTAGAAATAAGTGGAAAGCTGATTTAACAAGATTAATGCAATAGTCTATAGTTACTGTTTTCACTGGTAAATCTTATCAATCTCTCATTACAACCTAATTAAAAACAGAACTGATTTCAGTAAAAAAATTGCCTGATTGCCTGTACTTTTTCTGGTTTTCATTGTGGAATTTTTCCGCATATTGAGCTCAAACCTTACGAAAACTGTAATTATTGAATTACGATGACGACTGTATTTTCACTGTATTAAAGTTGTCATAGGCAACAAGTTCAGAACATAAAAATAAACAACAGTCGCTTTTTCCTAGCCGCAAAAGAAATTTTTTGCACGTTATGCCCACGAAATTTTGTCAGACGCCACCCACCCTCACTAACGTGGGTGGCGTCTGACCCTCACTAACTAATAAAAACTTAATCAGTAACAAAAATTATTTTACACTTGTAAAGCGAGCAAAAATCACGATTATTTTTAAAGTTTTATTCCTTTCTCAAAAAACTTGTGTTTCTAAAAATTTTATATTGAATTTTTTTTGTTAATATAGCATCCAAAGTAACTAATTTCATATGCCTTTTGAACACAACAACAGTTTTGTATTTTTATTAGTTTATAAAAAATGTGCAAAGTTTACGAGAAAAAACTTTAACACCCTGCTATTTCATTAAAAAATTTTGTAGAAAAATAAATTTGTGTGAAAGATGCAGTTTAAGACTATCTTATTAACACCCAATTACCCCATTATTTTAACATGCACTTAAATAAAGATTCTTGATATACCTCCCAATTACCCCATGTGGGGTAATTGGGTGGTAAATTTATTTATTTATTTTTTTAATTATGTTAGGAGGTATGTAAATTTTTTAAAGTTACATAAAAAGGTGACTATTTACATGAGTTTTATGAATAAAAAACTTAATTTCAAAAATTTTAATTTTTGAAGAAAATATTAGGTTTTTTCCAAACGTACCTCCCAATTCCCCCACTCTACCCTATCATTTTCATTAATTTAATTAAAAGTAGGATAAAAGTTTTTCATTTTCAAAATGTGAACAAGTATGCACTAAAGTGCCAGGCTTTCTCTACTTAAAATAGATAAATAAATAAAATATATAAATAACAAATTGTACAATACAGCTCGAATCTTTATAATACAAGGTTTTATCAAAAAGTTCATAGTACAGTATTTCTGTTTACTTAAAAAGTGATGTCTGTATTCTTCTATACTTATATTTCCCCCTCAAAGTAATCTCCATCACAGAAAACGCACTTATGTAATGTTTTATCCAGTCTTATAAACATTCTGGAAAGTGCTTTGTGGTACAACCTTGAGCTTGTTTAAGTGATTTTTCTTTTACATCTTCAACTGTGTAGAAACGATCTTTCCAAGTTTGATATGTAGGCTGGTATAGTATTGTGGCATAATTTCCATAAATTGTCTTTCAATAAATCTGGCTGTTTCGTATGAATAGCTTCACACAAACAACATAAAATGCCCAAATAATACCCTTTATTCACCATAGCACCCAGTGATAAAAATTCATGGGCACAATACCACAATTTTCATCTTACTATCATGGTCTTCAAATCAATAATGACTGTCTCTGAAGCTTTTGTACAATTTACAAACCACTTGATCATGCATACTAGATTGACTAAAATCATTCTGCAACATTTTCACCATGTTACAGCACTTTATCTCTTCTTTTTATGTACAAAACGTAATGCAAATTCTTTGACTCTGCATTGTAAAATGCTAAAAAAAACTCCAACAAATCAAATCACAACTCACTCAATTAGCTATCAAATCCAAACTATGCATCAAATATGGCTAAAAATGTTGACAACTGTTACAAATAGGTGTAACAACCCCTCAAAAAATAATTCTGATCAGACAATTCAAATGTAGGAAATTTTAATATTACATGAAAATTTTGATCAAACAAGCAGTTGTTACTATATAACACATTATACTAATGGCAATAAAAATGTTTAGGTGCTTGTTCCGTTTTAATTAACCACAGAATTTGACCTTGTCTTTTAGATTCTTGAACTGCTCTTGCATATGAGTTCATATACAATTTTTTTCAGTTTTTCTTTAATTTCGATTTTAAATTTGGGTTGTGTATTTACAGTCATTTTCACAAAAATTTTGGCAAAAGTGTGGTTCATTGATATGACACAATTACTGATGTTTAATATGGTTGTATTAAGAATATTTTATTTGTTTTTATTCACACCCTACCTGATATAACTGTCACTCATAAAAGACATTTGTAAAAACCACCTATGTTAAAACATGATTTATATAATTTTAACAACAGTTTCTAGTCACGTACACAAATTATGAAATGAATACTATTATTGAAGAACAAGGCCATTTTGTTTTATAAAACTTGCTACCATTTGCTTCTGAATAGAATAAAAATAGTTGGGCTCCAATAAAAAATGTTTCAGTTAACTCTTCGTAAACTTAGTCACAAAAAACATATTTATTTGTATCTGAAAAGCATTTTCACCAGCAGACTGTACATGTAGATATTGGCACACTGTGACAGTAAAGATGAAGAGCTGATAATGATGAAAAGTCACGGACAGTGAGCAGACAAAGATGTTTTTATACAGGATACTACCAACAGTACATGATTCCCATCTGCAGGATTAATCATCCAAGACTCTGTTCCAATTTATGCAGAATGATTCATATCTCATATTTTCCATTTTGTAGACCAAGTAAAATATTTATGTTGATAGTGCAGACATGTTCTGTACATGTTTGTAAATTTTGGTATTCTAAAATTCCAAATAATTTATTAACTTTTAAAATACTGAATTTTGAAATTTTCACAAGAAACTACTGAACTGTCTAAAAATTCAGAAGCATTCATCATTATATAATGCGTCAAATAAAACGGTACACATTTACATATGTGACAAAACTTCTACTAAACAAGGAAACAATTGCTCGAGTGCTCCACTTAGCAATTCAAATCTAAGTAAATGCAGATTCAGTTCATATACTTTATATTCAACTTAACTTTTTATGATTTTAAACTGTAATAAAATTAAATAAAAAAATTACGCGTATATTTGTGATATACAGCAACTAAATTCGGTTACATTCACACTAAACTTTTGCAGACTTAATTTAAATAACGTCGAAATTACTATGCTCTTATAATGACAAGGCTTCCGACATTAGGTGAATAGTACTCCCCAGCGCCTAAATGCCAACTCTTGGCTTGTGTCTGCAAAGCAAGGCTATGTCAAAAAAACGTGTTCTGTTTGTGCATTCTCACACCCCGCTTTTCATCGAGAGCCATTTAAAAATATTGGCGAACTGAAACAAGAAAATTTTTTTCAAATGCAAGACGAATTAAATGTTTCATAAATAGTTATATTTTTATGTAACTTACAAACCACTACATAGACGTATACTAAAACACGAATTTAAAGTTTAAAATAAATTTCATAATTCAATCCACCCATGGAATTACATCTGTTTTTATGTTGACATTTATTTACCTGGGTTTGCAAATATTGCCTCAACTGGAGTTATAATTACAAATTCACACTACTATAAACTACAAAACACAACGGCTTTTTAAAAATAATACCATGAAACCAACAAACAACATCGAACAACAGGCACCAAATTTGACACTGACACATCCTAGTTATGAGTCATTATCATTTCTTTGTAGACCGTTGGGTAGGATATCAGAGGCCAGTTTAGTAATCATATTCTATATAAGCACATTATACGATTATATTTTATGAAAATAAAATATATTTATGATTGTAAAAATCTTTTATGACTACATTCGTAAGTTATAAAATATATATTTTATATTATTAATAATAATACAACTTTTTACAAGAAAATTTTTTTTTTAATTACAGATATTTTTCGATAGTGATCTCATTTAATATCATCAGATATAATTTAATATATTATATAATATATTTATACATAATTGATAATTTAATAACGTTATCAGATATAATTTAATAAATTAAACATTTTTTTGAATCATTGTTCAATTGTTTTATGTGTAGAATTGTATACCTAATTTAGTACTTTTTCCAGTAACCGTATATACGCTAATTTTCTTCGATATTTCGATTATGTGGCAGTCGGTATCGATATGTAATAAATATCCCTATAATTTCAGTAAAATAATAGAGAAAGCCTGTTACTTTATTGGGTGATGTTAAAAAATGACGTTTTTCGGTTGTAAGCGCTAGAAGGGGTAGGAGTAGGAGTATAATTTATTACATTCTGCCAAAAATAAGTTAATACTGTAGTTCAGAGTGACTACCTATGCTCTGATAGTCACAAAAAATGTCCACCCACAGAGGTATGGACATACAGTGTCAGAAAAATGTTTAATACCATCCACAAGACAGCTGTATTGTCTAATGGTCTTAAACTTGCTTTTATATTAACTAACTAAAATGTCTACAGTAATCTACATTGAAAGTGAAAGATTTTGGTCAAAATAAAATTCACAAGGATCAACTTGTTCAACAAGATATTAGTATTTTAAGATTTAGGCTTGCTTATTAAAATTGCATGTTTAAAAAACAAACTTTAGTTCAAAATGGATGTATGCAGAACTATGATTTTTGCCAATCCCCTTCCTCTATACACCACCCCCACTATACCTTCCAACCAACAAACTTTACTAGGTACTGGCAGTCTGTCGCAAAGCTGAAGAAGGCGAACACGACGCCGAAACGCGTTCTACATACAAAACAGACAAGTAAGTTTTACTTGAGAAAGTTTTCAATATTATATAAAGTGTAGTGCAGTGAAAGAAGATGATGAACAAACAAGACAACTATGATTTTTGGTTTCCACAGAAAATTTATGTTTCTCTTTCAAATAAATGGCATGAAAAAAATGTTTTACTGTCATTTTTAAGGGGCTTAACCGTTTTGAAATTATGATAGAAAATCAGAAAAAAGAAATTTTGTTTTATGGATATTTCAAAATTCTCGCCATATTCATATTGTATCAACATTTGATTTTACATGTGTATTCAAGTTAGCACTTCATCTTTTTCCCCTCTACTCTGCTGATTTTAATGTTATTGTTCCTACTCATTTTGAGGTTACTGGTTTATTCATTTTGTGTTAGGGACAATATGGGAAACAACGGTAGCAGATGGGTTTAAGTGCCAAATAACCTGTTTAATGAAGTCTGGAAAATCACAAAGGCAAGTAGGTAATATTCTAGCTGTACCTAAAATGTGTTCACCAAACTATGAAGTAATTTGGAATAGTCACCGACCAGCATAGGGTAGGCTGTCCAAGGAATATATCTCCTTAAGTTGCTTCAGCTTGGGGTCGAGGGAACAAGAGAGGTAGTACCTTTACTGCGGGTTGACTGGGCACTGGTCCTCACAAGTCTCAGCGTTGGAGGAAGTGATGGCGCCCCAATGGAACACCTACCTTCTATCCAGCCAAGACCATATTGCATGGTGAAGAGCCACATCCTACATGAGGTGACCCTGTTTTTGCAGAACAGTATGGATCTAGACCAAAAGATTGATAAACATTCCTTGTGGAGGGCAGCAGTATCCACCAGTACCAAGGTAGGGACACAAAGGAAATGATCCCGGACCAGCCTATGTCTTGGATTATTGCAGGCAACAATCAAATCTTGATTTACCCAGCTTTGATACTGCGACTGCAGGGGTAGGTGGGACTCTGTAACAGTAGTGGAAGCAACCAATCTAGAGGAGAAAATCTTGATTACAATCCTGGTCCTCCAGGTTGGCGGTTGGGCATGGGGCTGACACCCCATAATTTAAAAGTACTCGGTTACAAAACTTCAAAAATAGCCTCAGATGTTGGATGGAAGCAATGGATTACAACAAAGGGAAAGGACAAGGACAAATGATATGGCAATGGCTATTTGGAATTTAAGAACAATGTTGAAACCTGGGAAAATGATGGAAACAGCAAATGAAATTCTGAAACACAACTATGACTTAGTAGGATTACAGGAAGTGAGATGGCATAGTCAAGGACAGATTGACAAAAGAGAGTACTCCTTAGTATATAGTGGATCGTAGGAAAGAACTGGACAGTTTGGTACTGGATTTATACTATCCAAAAAGATGAGAAGTTTGTTAGAATTTGAACTGATAAACAAAAGGATGTGCAGGGTTTGAATAAAGGGAAATTTTGAAATGTAACGATAGTAAATGCTCATGCACCAACAGAAGAAAGTGGAAACAGAAAAAAAAAGATTCTATCAAGAAATGGAGAGTTTGTTGTAGAGTCCAAAAATATGATAGCTGCTTGTTCTAGGAGACTTCAATGCAAAAATAGGGAGGAAGGAATACCAATATGGAGTTTTTGCGAAGTACTCACTCCATGAAGAAAACTGAGAATGGAACTCTACTATGTCAGTTTCCTGCAAGAAATAATATGGTAATTATGAACACCTGCTTCCCACACAGAAGGATCCATTTAGGAACATGGAAATCAGGAGTAACTGGAGTAATTAACCAAAATTGACCATGTTTTGGTGAGCACTTGCACTTCTCCTCAGTTACTGTGCAGAGCTGTAGAAGACCAAACTGTGATACTGATCATTACATGGTGAAAGCGATTTTGAGAGAGAAATTGGCTTCAGTAAATAAGAATAGAACAGAGAGGAGGACGATGATGAATTGGAACACAAATAAGTCAAATGACCCAGTAGAAATAAAAAGATATCAACTCGAAATAGAGGGTAAACTGAGGCAGGAGGAACAGCCAATGGGAGTAGATGAAACGTGGAGATGATGGATTGAATCAACCGTGAGGGAAGCTGCAGAGAAGACCATAGGAGTGAGAAGGTGTGGAAGAAACTAGGAATGGTTCGATGAAGACTGTAGACGAGCAATAGGGGACAAAAATAGGGCAAGGGCGGGAATGATATGGAGAGAGTCAAGACATAATGTTGAAAATATAGACCTAAGGAGGAGAGTGAATCAAATGTGCAAGAGAAAGAAGAGAGAGTGGATTAGAAAGAAATTTCAAGAGCTGGAAGAGCTAAGAGCAGAATGAAATACAGTGATTCTATCATGCTGTTGGTAAAATGAGAGTAATTTTTTAACCAAGAATAAAAGCCTGCAAGAGTAAGGATGGGAAGGTGATCAGGGAGGAAAATCTGATACTGTGGATATGGGCTGAACACTTTGAGGATATATTAAATATCCATACAGATCTCAGGGAAGAAAGGGAAAAGCCTTGGTGAAGGTGTGGAAACAGAAAAGCCAACACTTCATGAGATTGAAGCAGCTATTCGTAAATTGAAAAATAATTGTGCAACCAGTGAAGATGGTATTGTTGCTGAACTAATAAAAAATGTAGGCACTCAGTAATGAAGGAAATGCATGAACTAATATCTGACATATGAGAAAATGAAATCATTCCAGAAAACTGGAATAATATGCCCTATCTATAAAAAAGAGGATAGTACTATATGTGAAAATTACAGGGGCATAAATTTGCGGAGTACCTACTGGCTGTAAGAGTTTTACTGAAATATTGAATGGAAGGATAAAAAAATATGCAGAAAGATTTCTTGGAAAATATCAGTGTGGTTTTTGGCCTGACAGAGGAACGACTGAACAACTATTTATCATTAGACAGATGATGGAGAAATCCTATGAACATGATGTAGATCTACACTTCCTGTTTAATGATTTTAAGCAGGCCATTGATAGTATAAATTGGGAAGAATTTTTTTAAGTCCTGAGAAAAGTCAGTATTAGCACCAAACTAATCCAATTAATTAAAATGACCATGAAGGACACAAAAGCAAAGATGAAGACATATAACAAAATAAGTGCAAGTTGTGACTTTAACAAATGTGTGAAGCAAGGAGATGGCCTCCCTGCAGTTCTGTTCAACATAGCTCTACATAGTGCAGTAAATAAAGTTGATAAAAGGGGCACAATATTCATGAAATCTTCTCAAATGTGTGCATAATATGCAGATGTCATTGCAATAGTAGGAAATATGTTGATAGCCTCAGAGACATGTATGCATTAATGGAAGCAGAAGCAATGAAAATTGGTCTTGTGGTAAATGAAAACAAGACAAAATATATGGTAACATCCAACTCAGAGACCAGAAGGGCTCCTAGACATTTTGGTGTGAATGGGAAGTGTTTCAAAGGAATGTCCTGCTTTAGTTATCTAGGTGCCTTGGTATCAAATGATAATAACATTAGGATGAGTATAATAGAAAGGATATAGGCAGGACATAGAGCCTACTTTGCAAATATTAACATCTTTAAAATAATCTTGTTACAAGAGGTATAAAACTTAAAGTATGTTATGCTCTTGTGCAACCAGCTGTTACATATGGATCTGAGGTGTGGAGTTTGACAGACAATGAAAAAACTGCTTTAAAATCATTTGAGCACAAAATATTGCATACAATTTATTGCCCAGTAAGAGAAGAAGGCAGTTAGAGAATACGCAAAAACAATGAACTACAGGCTCTCATGCATGGAAAAGACATAGTGAAATTCATCAAATCACAGAGGTTGCATTGACTGGGACATGTGGAAAGAATGCTGGAGGGAAGATTATATACTACTAGACACAGAGGCGAGCCAAGGATGAGATGGTTGGATGGTGTACTAGAAGATCTTGCTAGCATGGGAATCAGAGGGTGAAGGGGAAGGACAGAGAACAGGGAAGCATGGAGGAGTAATATTGAGGAGGCTAAACCCCACCAAAGGCTGTAACGCCAGACAAGAAGAAGAAGTTGCTTCAGCTTACAATAAAAATGCTAGTTGTAGTGATCTTTTAAGAGAACTAAAGGCCTCTTGTTAAAGCGAAGCTTTTTATGTCGGCGGTCCGCACGGAGAGGAGTGAGCAGAAAAAAATCGTTACGAGAGAAGCGTCACGAGAGAATTGTCACACGCGTTCGGGGATTCCCGCTCTCGTGGCCGCATCATCGTATATAGAGTACCACTCTCTCTCTCTCATCCCCTCTCCGAGGGCCCGATCTCAACGGTTCTGTAAATCCCTACTATATTTCTTTCTCTCTCTCTCTCGCGTGCTACTCTCATCCTCATGTGCCACATTGTATTAAATACACCGTACTTAGTTTATAAGTAGTGTTAACAATGGATAATTCAAGTAGTGATAGTGATGAACCAAAACAAGTAATAACTGTTGTAGCGGATATTCATCAAATTCAAAATGTTGAAACAGAGAGTCATGAAATAACGAGGTAAATAACATGCCACGTTGAATTAAATACACCGTGCTTAGTTTATAAGTAGTGTTAACAATGGATAATTCAAGTAGTGATAGTGATGAACCAAAACAAGCAATAACTGTTGTAGCGGATATTCATCAAATTCAAAATGTTGAAACAGAGAGTCATGAAATAACGAAGTAAATAAATAAATATATACATATATAAGTATATAATAATCGTTTATATACATTAATTTATTGTACATAAACATGAATAAATAAATAAATATTGTAACGATACATATCTTCAACATACATTTATGAAGCAACATGATAAGAATAAAATACTAAATGATTAACACTATGAATTAAAAGGGATGAGTCAGAGATAAAGGAATGGGTAGTTAACATAATTATGCGATCAAACAGATAAAGGTAATAATAAAAGTAACCTCTGATAAGAGAAATGTAGCAAGCAACGAAGCAAACTTTGAAAACAATAGTACAATGCGATTTAACCAAAATAACCCAATAGATATGGTAAGTGAGTAGGTAGAACAAGCCCCAACACCAGTGATAGGACAAATAAAGACAAATAAAATAATCAAAGGTAGACAAACAATACCAGAACACAAATAATAAAGTAAAAAATAGTAACAAGTATTATATAGAGTATGTAAACAAAAAGTACACTACCAATAGTAATTAAGGGAAAACATTTGTTAATAGAATATATGTATTATTAATAACCCTATAGTGAGAGAAAAAGAAGAACATAAAAAAAAACAAAAAAATAAAAAATGACTATAAAACTGTGTTTTAAAACCCGATCCAAGAGTGAGAGATAGGTAGGAAGTGATGACAATAAACAGTGAAGTGGTGGTAATATTAAAATAAACAACTTATAATTTTAAGGAAAAGAATAGTGACCCAGTGTAACAAGCCAAAACCATAACCAAATGGTGAATAAGAAAATAAGTGAATTGTGTTAAACTGTAAGAAACGGCATAGGTGTGAGGGTAAGAAAATATAAAAACATATTCTATTACCAAAAGAATGACTAGAAAGTTTATCTATATAGAATAGAGGGTATCAATACAATACTCACAAAATTGTTATATTATTAAGTAAATGAAAAGTAATTTGTTTGTTTGATGTTTAAGGGAGTGTAAACCCAGAAGGCAGAAGTTTACAATAATATGTTTGTATTTATATATAAGTAAGGAAGGTATAAGGAGATGAATAGTATGAACATTTTAATTAATGACATACAAGATAATAATTGTATTTTTAATAAGAAGGAGTTATTTCTATGTTATGAATAGTATGAACATTTTAATTAATGACATACAAGATAATAATTGTATTTTTTTAATAAGAAGGAGTTATTTCTATGTTATGAAGAGTATGAACATTTTGAGTAATGACATACAATATAATAATTGTATGTAATAAGAAAGAGTATGGCTGAACAATATACAGACCATCAAGTTATTTATATGTTATGTTTTGTTAATAGATTTAAGTTAAATAGATATGATTATCTTGTTGTTGCATCCTCTTTGTTCACTTTATTAATTTATTAATAATTCTATTTTAATACATATTTTACTTATTTATACTATTTATCACAATTCTGACATGTTATTCTGGTTATTTAATTGTAATTACTTAATTTATTTGGTCATATCATTCAAGTATAGTATTCAATTGTTTATTAAAATAGAATTATCAATTTTGTACAAAAACATTAGTACAGGGCCTAGACCAGCCTTATGAGATGTCAAATTGATCATTGAAAGAAAATAGGGACATCTATATTAATATTTCAAGCATTGGAAATATCCCCAAGGAAAAATAACATTTATAAAATATTTATTTATTTTGAACAGAAAACCAGGATTTATAACAATAGTTTCAAATGTACTTAACCAATCAGAGCCAAGCCGGTTACCATAGAAACAGAACGTTATTATAATTTTGACCATTATGTAATGAATTTCCATTATTAAGAATTCAGAGGTATAGACGTTATACTGATGCGGACCTTTTAAAAAGCAAATAAGTAAGAAGATCAAAAAGAAATGAAACCAAATTGAATACCCGAAGCAAACAAGAGTTCCAGCAACACCAGGAGGAAGAATAAATGAAGTTACAAAATTAATAAATAACTAAAAATTTGTAATAAAAGAAACAGACGCCAACGAAGACGACAACCCTATCTTTGAAATTAGATGAATGCATTAACAACAGCGAAGAAACCATTGATGATCAATAACACTAACACCGTGATTGTGTTAAGTATAAATTAAATTATAATTAATAAAAAAAAAACTAAAACTGATCCACTTTTCTCACAATAGAAAACTCTCACTATGAACTTGGAACACCTATTTCTTTCAAAGATTAATAAAAAATATTTATGAACACCTGAAGTAACTATAAGATAACCTATGTATAAAACGATAACTTTTAACACTTTTAACACCACAGAGTTGAATTTAATGTAAACCTCTTTCATATTTAATTACCACAATTGTAAGGTGGTGTACTTATTTAAACATCTTGTTCTAAACTTTTTTTGTACTCAAAAGAATTCATTGGCAATTTAATTTGTATAAATAAGAAGACACGGCGACCATTACGTTGTCAACTAACTTGTGCTGCCACCCTGCTCTCTGCTGAGTAAAAAATTAATTTATTGCCAAGGCTAAAAGTTATTATAATAATCTCAATTGTACAATAATTATTAAAAATTAATGAGCTATCAAGCCAAATAAATAAGTATGAATCTTTACTAGCTGTACTGTAATTATTTCAAATGTATTATGTATGTTGTGTTCTGTAGCAGTGAATAGAATCATTTGACCAAATTTTATGTTGGCAACATGTCCCCCCAGACAAGCGAAATTCGAGTTACCACCAGTCTGCGAGTAATTCGAATTATTCATCACAGTACCGTAAACAAACAAACTGATATTGAATCTTTTAATTGTTTTTCTGGAAAACAATTTGGCGCCTATCGGGAAGAAAAAACCAGTGAGTAAGGACAGGTAAGGACTAACAGACAACAACAAGATTCGGGACAGCTTATTAGCACGATCGCGATCATCATCATAAGTGACAGCTTTATCACAAATTGACACCTACGATAGTGTGGCTGTTAAACCATACTACAAGAGTTTATAACAAAGTGACGCATCCAACGTGTGACTTAATACACGCACAAATCTACTATTTTAATATAACAATGTGGTGCCCAACGTGGGGCTAGATTTACAGGAAGAATTATATCTAGCGGCGATTATGAAAAAAGGAGAGCAAGATGATCACTAGAGGCAGACCAAAGAAGAGGACAGAGGACGTCGACATGGATGATAAGGAAGCGACTCCGGTCGAGGACGTAGAACAGATATTACCTCCCATGGAACCTGCTGAGCCCGTACAGTCAGAAAACCAACCAAAGAAACCAACACAAACTGAGGAGGAGAGATTTCAGGAGATGATGATCATGGGAATAAATAAGAAAACTGAAGAATTGAACAAAAATATAGCGTCAATAAAAAAAGATTTCAAGGAAGAATTTAAGAAAAATAAGGAGGAATTAGGAGAGACCAACAAAAATATAGCGTCATTAAAAGAAGATTTCAAGGGAGAATTGAAGAAAAATAAGGAGGAAATTAATGAAAAATTAGACAACAACAGCAAGAAGATGGAGGAAAAAATAGACGACAACAATAAAAAAATAGACGAACTGAACCAAGACAGCCAGAGAAATATGGAGGTCTTAAACGAGAAGATGACAAAGAACAACGAAAAAATGAATAAGAAAATCGAGGAGGAGATGGCAAGAGTTCGCCAAGAAATTTTGGAAGTTCAAGGCAGACTGGAAACCGCCAACCAAGAAGTACGACAAGTAAAGACAAACTTCGTTACAAGAATGACAAATTTCGAGGAGGTCAGCCATACCCGAATAGAGGCTATACGAACGACGACCGCAGAGGGCCTGCAACAAGTACGAACAGACTTTGGAGAGAAGTGCCGGGACATTGACACCACAGTAAATGAAGTACGCGGACAAGGCCAACATAACCGAGAGAAGATCGAAGAAATACAGAACAGGGAAATAATGAAAATCAGAGAAGAATTGGAAATTATCAACAACCGACCACCCATAATTTCACAATTCCAGCATATGGACAACCGGGAGAACATCAATTTCAAATCATATAAACGCAACCCGATGGAATTCCTAGAAAGAGTCGGGGAACAATTGGCGAAGACTCGGGAGAATCGCTGGCCAGTTATACGGGGACATCTGGACGAATACTTCCGAGACATTAACGACAACTGGTGGACAGCAACTAGGCACGACCTAACTAGTTATGAAGAATTTAAAGCAATGTTGCAATGTTCAAGGGGAAATACTGGTCAGAGGCCACCCAAAACATCGTCCGTGATAACATATGCCACAGTAAATATGAGACCAACAGAGGGACGACGCTCACAGCCTATTTCTTGGGGAAGGTCTGCTTAGCAAGGAATCTGGAGCCGAAGATTCCAGAGGAGAGCCTGGTTACAAACTCGCATACCACTACGAGGAAGGAGTTTCCAGAGCACGACTTGGCGGACAAATAAAGACAGTCCAATCAATGGCAGCCCTACTGGAAGACTACGAACGGGAGAGTTACTATAGGAGAAGTCGGCAACGAAACGACCAACATGATAACAGAAACTCACAGAACAGTAACCACAATAACAATAACAACTATTACCGACCAAACTTTAATAATCGCGGTAATAACAATAATAACGCCGAGGTGTATAATAGACCGAATAACAATAGTTCGGCCAACCACATGAACAATAATAACAGTAACAATAATCGGCCAAACAATCCATTAAACCAATTCAATCGGCCGAACAACCCGAACTACAACCGTCCATATTATAACAATACCAATTTTAATAACCGGAACCAGAATAATAAGAATCGAAACTATCGCCGAGTGAATTATGTGCGAGCCGAAGATGGCGGTAGAGGCAGATCCTACTACCAAGGACGCCGAAGTTTCGACTGTAATGTGTACGGACACCGATACAGCAATAACAACAACAGGCGTGATACCAGAGCCAGTGGAGGCAGAAGTCGCAGTCAAGAGGTATACCGGCGGGATCGGTACGAAGAAGACTGTAACCAGCCTGAACCCCGACCGTTAGTAAGCGGAAATCAGCCTACAAATCAGCAAGACCGGCGGGATGAACAACCTGAAATGGCTTTAAACTAAGCGCGGCAGTGAAAAATCAAATAACACCCTCACTGAACTAATCTATTGGGTTAAATCGTACAATTCATCATACTCACAACTAACCAATAATTACCATTGTACACACAAATTATTTAAAGTATATAAGGGAAGAATTGCTCGAAGAAAAAGACAACCAATCTGATAACAACCACAACAGTGAAATTGCTTATATCACTACTAAAGTTAACAGAGTGCCAACGCGGATAATGATAGACACGGGATCCAACATTTCATTAATCGACACCATCGAACTTTCTAGAATACAGGAAGGGAGAAAGATGACTATACTTACACTACCCATCAGTAACAGTGTCCTTGTAGGAGCGACCGGGCGACAGAATAGAACCGTCCGAAAACAGGTACAACTAGAACTGACGAGCGACGGACAAACCATAACAATGACATTCCTAGTAGCCAGTGGATTACCATTCCAGATGCTAATTGGTTGCGATATGCTGCGCCAGTACTCAGCAATAATTGACCTAAGTAAGTCCAAACTATTCTTGAAGAAGGGTGACTTGCAGTGGACAACAGATTTAATCAGTAGTGATGAAAATCAGTCGAAGAAAACCATGTACCATATACAGAAATACCAAAATACTGGGTAACAAACACCGAACAATGGAATTTGTGATGAGACCGACAATGAACAGCTATGGCACGAAAAAATCGACAAGATCCGAACTTTCCAGAGAGAGAAGACGAACACACAGTTAACCGTTCAACAAGCGGAACAACTTATAGATGTGTACAATAGATACCGACACGTATTTTCAGATACACCTGGGAAGGTCAGAGATTATCAGTGCGAAATCGAATTCCGAGAGCCTGTCAACTTTAATAAAAAATCTTAACCGATCGCATTTTTGTTGAAGGAAGTGGTGAGAACAGAAATCAGCACAGTAAGTGGACTGAGTACATACCAGCGACCAAAAATTTTATAAATTTATCGCACCACCAGTTTATTGAAACAACACCATACACAGCAATGTTCCAAAGACCACCACCCAGAGAAATTACTTCATTAATCCAATTTCCCAGTGGAACAGAATACCAGTTCAATAACGTGCAATTTCACAACAAGATACTCGAGAAGACGGACAAGATACAATAAAGATATAAGCAATTGCAACCAAAACCCCTACAATATCAGATTGGAGAGCAAGTATTACTTAAAAACAGAGAGTTACAAAGTACCATGGAAGGGATAGCCATGAAGCTATTGCTACTTTACACCGGACCTTATATAGGAAGTAAGGATAGTCAAAATAATACATATGAGATCATATACCCAAATAAACAAAGAAGAAAGGGAACATATAACCAATCTTCAATGAAAAAATATTATTCAATGGAAGAAAAGCATCTTGAACCCGATTAATAAACAATCAGTGTTGAAAGAGAAGTAACAAAAAACTAATAATAATAATATCATGTGTATCATACCCATCAGTAATATCGTATCACTAAGAGCTAAAGAGTAGGAGTCAGAAAAAAAAAATTATAATTTGAAATAATGTATTGTATAATCTAAATAACAATAATGTGAAGAGTCCCATAATGATATTTATTTATAGTCGTACTTAGACTACTTATATAATTTTGTTAATGATTGACTGTAGATGATCCAGCAATCATATGCCTGGGCAGACGATACGTTCCTCTGTACCCAGATGATATAATTGACGGCAGAGCAAAGGAGTCAAAAGTACCCTCCTCCGGTCTGAATCAATATAATTTTTAGGGAAGAAATGTTAGGGCATTAGATATTATAGGGATAAAAAACATTATACAAGAATATAATGCAGGAAATCAAGGAGAATGCTGACACTAAATAAAGCATTAAGAACAGATAGCTCAAATCTAACAAGTGATTAATAAAATAAATTAAATATATGATTGATAATTTCACCCAAACACCTGAACGATATTTGCTGAAATGATCAATTTTAGTGGCAGGGCAATATGTAAGGGTACATATCTTCAACATACATTTATGAAGCAACATGATACGAATAAAATACTAAATGATTAACACTATGAATTAAAAGGGATGAGTCAGAGATAAAGGAATGGGTAGTTAACATAATTGTGCAATCAAACAGATAAAAGTAATAATAAAAGTAACCTCTGATAAGAGAAATGTAGCAAGCAACGAAGCAAACTTTGAAAACAATAGTACAATGCGATTTAACCAAAATAACCCAATAGATATGGTAAGTGAGTAGATAGAACAAGCCCCAACACCAGTGATAGGACAAATAAAGACAAATAAAATAATCAAAGGTAGACAAACAATACCAGAACACAAATAATAAAGCAAAAAATAGTAACAAGTATTATATAGAGTATGTAAACAAAAAGTACACTACCAATAGTAATTAAGGGAAAACATTTGTTAATAGAATGTATGTATTATTAATAACCCTATAGTGAGAGAAAAAGTAGAACATAAAAAAAAACAAAAAAATAAAAAATGACTATAAAACTGTATTTTAAAACCCGATCCAAGAGTGAGAGATAGGTAGGAAGTGGTGACAATAAACAGTGAAGTGGTGGTAATATTAAAATAAACAACTTATAATTTTAAGGAAAAGAATAGCGACCCAGTGTAACAAACCAAAACCATTACCAAGAAAATAAAAAAATAAGAAAATAACCAAGAAAATAAGAGAATAAGAAAATAAGTGAATTGTGTTAAACTGTAAGAAACGGCATAGGTGTGAGGGTAAGAAAATATAAAAACATATTCTATTACCAAAAGAATGACTAGAAAGTTTATCTATTACAAATAGAGGGTATCAATACAATACTCACAAAATTGTTATATTATTAAGTAAATGAAAAGTAATTAGATTGTTTGATGTTTAAAGGAGTGTAAACCCAGAAGGCAGAAGTTTACAATAATATGTTTGTATTTATATAAAAGGAAGGTATAAGGAGATGAATAGTATGAACATTTTAATTAATGACATACAAGATAATAATTGTATTTTTAATAAGAAGGAGTTATTTCTATGTTATGAATAGTATGAACATTTTAATTAATGACATACAAGATAATAATTGTATTTTTTTAATAAGAAGGAGTTATTTCTATGTTATGAAGAGTATGAACATTTTGAGTAATGACATACAATATAATTAATAATTGTATGTAATAAGAAAGAGTATGGCTGAACAATATACAGACCATCAAGTTATTTATATGTTATGTTTTGTTAATAGATTTAAGTTAAATAGATATGTGAGAAATGGGAGTAGGAGTAAACTAATAATGACATAAAAAGTAACAAACAACAAATTAATAAATATAATATAAATAGAAAGTAAAATATCAGATAGGAAATAATTTGGTAAAAGTATAATAACTTGAATAAATTGTTCAAAGTAATTCAAAAGCCAATAAGCACGAATGCAAATAAGCAAACCATATGTGCTTAGTAAATAATGTTTAAATAGAGCAAATTAAGAAATTCTAAGATGTTACAGTTTAGTCCTATAAATGACAAAGCTGTATAAGTTCAGGAAACCAATAATAAACAATTGAATACTATACTTGAATGATATGACCAAATAAATTATGTAATTGCAATTAAATAACCAGAATAACATGTCAGAATTGTGATAAATAGTATAAATAAGTAAAATATGTATTAAAATAGAATTATCAATTTTGTACAAAAACATTAGTACAGGGCCTAGACCAGCCTGATGAGATGTCAAATTGATCATTGAAAGAAAATAGGGACATCTATATTAATATTTCAAGCATTGGAAATATCCCCAAGGAAAAATAACATTTATAAAATATTTATTTATTTTGAACAGAAAACCAGGATTTATAACAATAGTTTCAAATGTACTTAACCAATCAGAGCCAAGCCGGTTACCATAGAAACAGAACGTTATTATAATTTTGACCATTATGTAATGAATTTCCATTATTAAGAATTCAGAGGTATAGACGTTATACTGATGCGGACCTTTTAAAAAGCAAATAAGTAAGAAGATCAAAAAGAAATGAAACCAAATTGAATACCCGAAGTAAACAAGAGTTCCAGCAACACCAGGAGGAAGAATAAATGAAGTTACAAAATTAATAAATAACTAAAAATTTGTAATAAAAGAAACAGACACCAACGAAGACGACGACCCTATCTTTGAGATTAGATGAATGCATTAACAACAGCGAAGAAACCACTGATGATCGATAACACTAACACCATGATTGTGTTAAGTATAAATTAAATTATAATTAATAAAAAAAAAACTAAAACTGATCCACTTTTCTCACAATAGAAAACTCTCACTATGAACTTGGAACACCTATTTCTTTCAAAGATTAATAAAAAATATTTATGAACACCTGAAGTAACTATAAGATAACCTATGTATAAAACGATAACACTGACACACACTTTTAACACCACAGAGTTGAATTTAATGTAAACCTCTTTCATATTTAATTACCACAATTGTAAGGTGGTGTACTTTATTTAAACATCTTTTTCTAAACTTTTTTCGTACTCAAAAGAATTCATTGGCAATTTAATTTGTATAAATAAGAAGACACGGTGACCATTACGTCGTCAACTAACTTGTGCTGCCACCCTGCTCTCTGCTGAGTAAAAAATTAATTTATTGCCAAGGCTAAAAGTTATTATAATAATCTCAATTGTACAATAATTATTAAAAATGAATGAGCTATCAAGCCAAATAAATAAGTATGAATCTTTACTAGCTGTCCTGTAATTATTTCAAATGTATTATGTATGTTATGTTCTGTAGCAGTGAATAGAATCATTTGACCAAATTTTATGTTGGCAACACGTCCCCCCAGACAAGCGAAATTCGAGTTGCCGCCAGTCTGTGAGTAATTCGAATTATTCATCACAGTACCGTAAACAAACAAACTGATATTAAATCTTTTAATTGTTTTTCTGGAAAACAATTTGGCGCCTATCAGGAAGAAAAAAACAGTGAGTAAGGACAGGTAAGGACTAACAGACAACAAGATTCGGGACGGCTTATTAGCGCGATCGCGATCATCATCATCAGTGACAGCTTTATCACAAATTGACACCTACGATAGTGTGGCTGTTAAACCATACAACAAGAGTTTATAACAAAGTGACGCATCCAACGTGTGACTTAATACACGCACAGATCTACTATTCTAATATAACAATATATACATATTTATATTGTTTTTGAGTGTGCGTGAATAAATAAATTAATATATGCATTTATATACATATATTTATGCACGCACGCACACACACACACACACACACACACATAGAGTATTTATATACCTAAATTTGCTCGACAGCGAATGATAAATAAATTGAGTCATCTTGCTGTACCGATTGAACTACGAACTTCAAATATCCCTTTAACTACAAACAAAAAATTTACTGCCAAGAGAAGACATTTTCCTCTAATCGCGGCTTGTGCTATGACAATACACAAATCGCAAGGTGGGACTTTTTCTCACGTTGTTTATGAATATGATAAGACACATTCACAACAACTCGTATACGTTGCCCTATCTCGAGTTACTAACATAGAAAATTTATACATCGTAACAAAAATTAATGATAGATATAAATTCAGATTTCACCATGGCCGCCGACAAGCTACATCTACTTTATCGTTGCTACAAGAATTTCAACGATTATCCTTAAATCCTTTGCAAACTAAAGTGAAAATGATATTAGATTTTATTTCAAATAAAAAGGGTGTCTCAATATTAACTTTCAATTGCCAAAGTCTGCAAAGGCACCAACTAGATTTAACTGATACAGTCACAAAAATACTAATGTTTTGTTATTCACTGAGACATGGATGAACAATAATCAACAACTCGACATTCCCAATTTTAATTGCATTGCTCAATTTAAAAGAGATGGCGAACATGTGCAGGAGTTGCAATCTACCATAACATCAACGAAAACGCCAATATTTTTACTCCAAATCTGAATGTATCCATCTCAAATACTATGTCTGTATGTGTTCGAAGTGAAGAAATTGGAGATGTCTGTTCAGCTATATGTAAATTAGAGAACGGTGTTGAGATAGTAATGGTGGTAATATATATTTCGCCAAATAAAGGGATTAATGACATAATAACATTCATTAAGACAGCTCTTGGAGAATATAGCGAATATGTTGCTAGATGGATGGGCCATAATCAGCATAAACTACCGCTTATATTAGCTGGTGACTTTAATGTCAACTTTAAAAGTGAAGAATCAGAACCACTTAAAGAAGCTCTACATAATAATTCGTAATGTTATAATATACATCATTGTAAATAAAATATAATATTTCATGGAAATTTGTAATTTGTATATAATAAAAATAATATATTTTTTTATAATATATTATGTATTTATTATCCCGATTAGCGCTTTCAAGCCTCACAGCCCATCGTCAGATCGGAATAGGTAGAAATTATTTTAAAACAAATACTTCACCCCTCTCCCCCACCCTGCTCACACACAACAAGCTATAATATAAATGACCCTTCCCCACCCCCTAAACCCTGTCCCACGCCATCTGTACAGTTACATATTTTTCTAGCAAATTCCTTGTGTTTCAGTGTTGTGTGTGTGTGTGTGTGTGTGTGTGTGTGTGTGTGTGTGTGTCCTTTTAAACTTACCCTACTTCCTCTCCACACACGTGGGTCAGTCACACACCCTTATTTTAAACCATCCAATTAGTACTATGCAATATAATTCTTAATCTTATCTATCTGTCCTCTATCATTTACTTCTTAATCATGTTATAAAATATTTCTTCATTATCAAATTTAATTTTAATATTAATTAAATTGTCTAACCCTTTTTCTCTTTCTTTTAATATTTCTAACTCCTCCCTAAGCTTCCTTTCAACTGTGTTATTTACTACTTTTACAATTTCGTATTCTTCCAAAGGATTAACAAACTTATGGTTGTCTTCTATGAAATTTCTTGCATATAACGAATTGGTTGTTCTATTACCTTCTCCACGTTTGTGGTCAGACAACCTGCATACGAATTTTCGTCCTGTCTCACCTAGGTACACTTTATTGCAGTCTTTACATTTTAATTTATAAATTCCGCTTTTCTGTAATACTGGAATTTTTTCTATATTCTTATTCCTTATCTTATCAAATACCGTTTCACATTTTTTAATAGCTATATCTACTCCATATTTATTAAAACATTTTATAATTTTTCTAGTATGTGAACCTATGTATGTCAATGACCCTGCATAATTCTTTTGTTCTGGTTCTATTTTAGCTTTTTGTATGTTAACCCTTTTCATAACTTTATCCACTATGTTGGTGTTATAATTATTATTCCTTACAATTCCCTTTATCGTTTTTAACTCCCTATCTTTTGATTCGGTCTCTTTTAAACACTTCTGAGCTCTGTAACAAAATGTATTGATTGCCGCCATTTTATATCTATATGGGTGGTAAGACTCTCTTGGTATAATTATATCAGAATACGACTCTTTCCTAAATATCCCAAACTGTAGTTTCACATTATCCTTAATTTCTATGTTCAAATCTAAGTAATTTATTTTCTTACCTCCTATCTCTTCTTTAAATTGTAAGTTTTTATCCTTATTATTTACCTCATTTATAAACTCATGCACTTCTTCTATGCTTCCTTCCCAAATTACTAATACATCATCAACATATCTAGACCATAATTTTATATTGTCTTTATACTTAGTGGAAGTTATTAATTGCTTTTCAAAATCATTCATGTATATTTCAGCAAGAATAGGGGATAATGAAGACCCCATAGGTAAACCTTTTTTCTGTATATAAAACTTGTTATTAAACCTAAAATAGTTCTGATTTACACATTCTTTAATTACTTTCATCAACTGCTTTTTATACCTGTATTCTCCCATATTATTATCGTTTATTAACTTAATAACTTTATTTACTGTGATATTGGTAAACATGTCCTTAACATCCAGTGATATCAATTTTGTATTTACATTAATCCTAATATTTTCTAATTTTTCTATCAATTTTACTTTATTCTCTATGTTGTATTTTGTCCCAAATTCATATTTCTCTTTCAGTACTCTGCTAACTTCCTTTGATAATTTATAAACAGGTGCATTAATAAAAGAAACAATCGGTCTAATTGGTTTTCCTTCTTTATGTATCTTAACCTGACTTTTAAAAGTTGGTGCTGTTGGATTACTTTCCAATAAATACTTTTTCTTATTTTCTTCTATAAATGTTATCTGTTTCATCATTTGTTTTATCCTTGACTGGTACTTACTTGTATAATCATACTTTATTTCCTCGTATGGTCCTTCCCTTATAAATTATGTATTTTGACATAATTATGTCATATTATGTATTTGACAATGTACACATAGATTTTTCCTATTTTTGATAATTAATTAAAAAATATTTGATTAAATTTTTATGTATTTATTACTGATGTTAACCTTTAATTAACAAATATATTTGGATAAATTATTGTTCTTTCCATTAGTAAACTACTTCATATTTTTTATTGTTCTTTCTATTAGTGAACTACTTCATATTTAATAATTTTCAACTTAATATTTAAAAATTAATATAAACTTTTGTTCATAAAAATTTATTAGTTCTCTATATAGCTTAAAAGCTTCGCTTTGGTCGGTCACTCCCGAGTGCCACACACGCTAGTGATAATTAATGTAACTAAGCACACTGTTGTACAACATATTGAATGAGGCAGGCCTAGACAGACTCCTATTTTGCAATCTGCTCTCCTAAATAATAATCACAAAAAGCAATGACTTCAGTTTTGCAATGAACATTTAGAGTGGCTCAAGAAAGCTGGGAGAGGGTAATTTTCTCAAACGAATAATATTGTTTTGAGCTATTTCCTTGACATAAGGTTAGAGGTTGCAGGACAAAAACAGAACAATTTTTCCAGCCTGTGCCGCCTTGGCAATCCAACAAAGTGGCAATGCTGTAATGATCTGGGGTTGTATCGTATCTGAGAGGCTGGAGAGTGTAAAGTAAGTTAGTAGTGCAATTCACAGTAACAAATACTGTGAAACTATGGAGGAATTGTTGATTTCTTCTGGTTAGATGTTCCTCAGGGAAACACCTCATCCCACAAATCCAAGGTAACCATGAAATGGTATGTTACCCACGATAGTGAGCTGTTTTCCTGGCCACCATGGAGTCCAGACCTCAATCCAACTGAGAATGTTTGGAATATGATGACGTATAGATTGCTGAAGCAGAAGCCCAGGAACAGAGCAGAATTGAGATAAGCAGCCCTATACGTTATGGCAACAAGGTAGGCATAAAGAGTGTAGAAAGCCAATCCACTCAATGCCTGACAGTATTAAGGCATGTTTGGAGGCAAAAGGAGGTCCCATTAATTATTAGACATGGTAATTAATACAGAATTTTTTTTCTATAGCTTTCTGATTAAATAAAAATAAATAAAACAATTTTGTTTTTAATGGGTGGTCTTAAACTTTTTTCTGAGACTGTATATTCAGATAATTATGTCCTTATTGCTAAGATTGTCATGCTTGTTCAATGGAAGAGAAAGAAACCTTGAACCAAGTCAAATGAGGAGGTATTTAAAATATATAGTTGTCTTGATTGTTGATCATCTTTTTTCACAGCACTGCACTTTATATAATAATGAAACTTTCACTTGTGAACTTACTTGTCTTTTAACGTCGAACGCGTTTCGGCGTAGTGTTAAATCTCAAAGCTGACGAAGGCGAACACTACGCCAAAACGCGTTCGACGTTAAAAGACAAGTAAGTTCACAAGTGAAAGTTTCATTATTATATAAAGTTAAAATATATCTACTACAGGATGACAACATCAAAACCTTTTATTAAAAATTGTTTAAGTCAGCAGTTACAGTAAGTGGAAGCAGACAAATACATAGAAACTGAATGGATGAATATAAGAGGTTGTAAAGGAGAACCATCAAAAGAGAGGAAATAGTTAAAAATAAGAAGATACGGAGTAGAAGGGGTCTTAGACTGTGGAATGATGTTGCTAAAGCAACAAAGAGAAGAAAAGGGTGTACCACTTGTATCTACAACTAAATATAGATGAAGCTAGAGACATCTATAAAGAAAAGAAACAGAACTAAGGGTCTAATGAAACAGGAACATGATGAATCATGAAGTCAGTTTATAGGGAGCATTGAACATGATGAACATGTAAGACAACGTGTAGTCTATAAAATGCTGAAAGCCATGAATAAAAATGAAAATGATACTGCAAATTTAAACATCATTCCTAAACATAAATGGATAGATTATTATAAATCTTACTGATGTAATGATAATATGAAAGCAGACCATAGTAATATAGAATCTAACAACTATGTTAACTACAAGGGAAATTTAATAACAATAGACTAGCTTGAAGAACCCCTTGGAAGAATTAAAAATTGAAAAACAAAAGGACAGGATACAGGATGTATTGAACGCAGAACTGTTTAAGTATGGGGGTATCTTGCTTAAACCTCAATTATTACATTTTCATAACATGTGTTGGAAAAGACAACATGTCCTGCAAGGTTGGCTAACTGTTTGGATGGTGTCTATTTTTAAGAAAGGAAAATGGAATGACTGTAATAACTATAGGGGAATATGCTTAGTTGATACTGGATACAAAATATATGCAACGATCATGAACCTCTGTCTACAAACTGTTTTCGAGCATCTTATTTTGGAAAAACAAAATGGTTTCAGGAAGAGCAGATCTTCCCGCCCATCCAGAGGAATTCCGGGCTCTTGGGCAAACTAGATTGTAGCCCCCCCCCCCAACTAGGCAACTGTCTGTTCCCCGAAAGCGTGTGTATATGTGGTTTTATATACACGATATATATATATATATATATATTGTTACGACACAAATAAGCCACCCCAATACCAGGGAAAAAACGATGAATTAACTATAAAAAATGTATACACTAAAGAAAATAATATGACGATGACGATGACGCGACAAACGACTACATGACCCAACCCAAGTGATTGAATCAATAGATAAACCAAATAAAATGAAACCAAATGAGAACGGGAAAACCAAAATAAAATGAAATAAAATGAAATCGAAGAAGAAGGAAAATGAAGGTGAAACAAACCAAGTATAAAGGAAATAAAATGAAATCAAAGGATAAAACACAAACGAATGATATATAACAAAAAAGGAGAAATGTTACACTCAAACATAATAATGACAAAGAAACCAATAAATAACAAATGTAAAAGATAATTATTAGTATCGACTAAATAATCAATGTAAATGATAATTGATAAAACCAGATAAAGTAATGACAAACTAAAAGTACACTAACCAAAGAAATAGAGTTTAAATGTAATAAAGGACTCTATAAGGAACTGTATAACTAACCTTTGTAAAGAGAGAGATAGAGAGATAGTGAGATAGTGAACATACAAAGAAAATGTAATTTTAGGGATTACCCATTAATAACACTTAAAATAAAATATAAGAAGTGCAAAGTGATAGTGTAAAACCCCAAAATAATAAGAAACCCTATTGATAGGTATAAACACTCAATAATCTGTGATGAACACTATAGGTTTAATGGTGAACATTATTATTCAATAAGAATTTTGTTAATGATAGTATTAAGATTAATTGTAAATGACGGATACAATGGTATTCAGGGAAGGGATCCCATGGAAGGTCAAAAGTTAGTGTTACCATGGCTAGAGAGTAAAGTTAATGTAAGAAAAAATATAGTAAAGAAAATAAAGGCAAAATCAATAAACACCCTATATTCTAAGGGATAGTCAGTTAAGGAAATTTGAATGGTGTGATGATGTTTATCACCCAAAAAATAATTAAGAATGAAACAAATTGTAAACCAACGTTGCATAATAGCTGTTAAAGAATTGTTCGATTAAATCTATGAATAGGCATATGGCTGAAGGGATTACACAGACCATAAACCTAAATGTTATATTATATTTTATAGAGAATAGTAAATAATTGCCAAATAATAAACACTGGCAAAATAAATAAGAAAAAGATAAAGTAATATAAATCTAACAATACTAAAGGGCAGTTAGAAAATAATAAACAAACCATAATGTAGAAACTAATGAAAACATTCAATTATTATAAAACATACCCAAAATAAGTCAACAAGTAAACAAATCATTTATAATACCAACACAAAACATGTATGAGAGTAAATTAATAAGTAATTAGTATAAAATAAGTAAATAAAGTCAATTACTACTTAGGCCTATGAAATGCCTAACTGTAAAAAACAAATAACTACAAATTGTAAAAAACTAACAAGAATATTAGCAAATCCAAGGCAAGCAACTAGTCAAGGATAATTAGTGAATTGTATTAAAAGATAAATGTTAAATTAAGGACATAAAATAAAAAAAATAATTTAAAAAATTAAAAAACATGACTGCCAAAAAATAAATGAATAAATAAAAAATAAATTGATAAAAACACTAAATAAAAAAAAACTAAATAAAAATAATATTTAGTAAAAATCACAAAACCTAAATAAAGTCGATTTAAAAAGCCAAAAACAAGGTATTGAAATTCAGCTCTGATCAGATTTAACGAAAATGTTATGAATGATTAAACGCATAGTAATTTTATTAGATTTAAATTACTTTTCGATGTTGAATATATATCAATGCATCATATGAAGACTACAATTATAAAAAATATTGCTGATAAAATTTTGCTCTTCAATTTTAATTTTCAATGCAGTCGGGGGCTGTTTCTAAATAGATTTGTTCTTTTCATTAAACAGCCCCCGACTGCATTGAAAATTAAAATTGAAGAGCAAAATTTTATCAGCAATATTTTTTATAATTGTAGTCTTTATATGATGCATTGATATATATTCAACATCGAAAAGTAATTTAAATCTAATAAAATTACTATGCATCTGGAATTGTTTCAAGATGCAGGAAGACCTAATAGAAGTGGACGAACTTGGACAGAGGATCAAAGGAAACAAGCCAGTGAGCGTATGAAGGAGTATTGGAGACAGAGGAAACTCCAGGCAAAGAAAAAGAAATAAAGTTGTAGCGTGATCCTAAGTGGTCAATTCGCTAAAAAAAAAAAAAAAAAATTACTATGCGTTTAATCATTCATAACATTTTCATTAAATCTGATCAGAGCTGAATTTCAATACCTTGTTTTTGGCTTTTTAAATCGACTTTATTTAGATTTTGTGATTTTTACTAAATATTATTTTTATTTAGTTTTTTTTAATTTAGTGTTTTTATCAATTTATTTTTTATTTATTCATTTATTTTTTGGCAGTCGTGTTTTTTAATTTTTTAAATTATTTTTTTTATTTTATTCCTTTTAGTGTTTAAAAAGAGTATAATGGGAATGTGCAGTGTGTGCGTGCGTATGTGTGAAGTGCAAAAAAAATTTCAATTTTTACATAGTTTTATTTAGAAACTTTATTATGTACATAGTATAATTAGCGTATGAACTTATAAACTTATAAATATAGTATAACTTTATTTTATATACTATTATATAACTAGTATAATACAAACATTTCGATAAATTGTTTTATAAATTATATAATTAACTAAATAATTTAATTTATTAGAAATGATAAAGAAAGAGCTTTGGTCTACAGATTTCTGAGTCGATTTAATTCCTCAAGTGAGTTTTTATCGTGCGGTTCATGCAACAATTTTCGTGGATCCAGACAACTTATTGCTAATCCCTCTAATGTTTTCACACGACTTAGTGCGACGTAGGACTGACCCTTGGCAAAAATATTACTACTCAAATCAATGACTGCTTTGTCTAAAGTAGTGCCTTGGAGTTTATGTACTGTTACAGCCCAACACAATATTAATGGCAGCATACGTCGTTCTACTTTGCCCTGGCCTCGCAAAGCATCATATTCAACAGTGGTGGTCTCTATGTTTACTCCAATACCAGCAGTATTTCCCCTAATTGATCTGTCATCAAATTCTACAAATACGGCTTGTGGAAGCTCACCAGGTTGAAGCTGATCTCGACGTAGTGCAGGCCACTCAATTTTTCTAATCATGCCGATTGCTCTGTTGACCAGACCATGATTAACATTAATGTTTTTTCGCAACATTACCCTAGATCCGACTCCGATTACTAAAGAGTTTGGAATACCTCCAGTTTTGTTTGGATCTGTTGGTATGAAGTCTTTCTTTAATTTTTGTCCCTAATTCTTTGCTTCGACAGACACATCCACCGCTGCAATATCGTAAACTTTAGATGATGTTTTCAACTTTTCAGTCATCATAGCATTATATTCTTCTACCTGTTTAGTGGTTGGGAAAATACGCAGACACTCGCCATCAGCAAATTCATCTGTCAAAGGAACTCTTCGACGATCTAAAATTTCTAGCTACTGCATGGTGAGTTGGCCGACTCGTAAATTATTTAGAATGTCTATAAAAGTAGTGTCGTTAGCTTGCCGCATATTTTGAGGTAATTCACAGAAACTAAACAGTGTCCACAAATTAATTTCAGCTGATAAGTAATGAGGCTGCTTGAAGCAGTAGGTACCACCAACTGCTTTTGATACAGGTGGCAACTGCATTAGATCGCCAAACAAAATAATATTGATACCCCCGAAGAGAGCATCATTCATTTTAAGCTGTTGCAACCTTAAGTGAATATTTCTTAGGGTAGTATAGGGTACCATTGAGATTTCGTCAATGATTAGCCAATTAATATGCTTCCACCTTAGCCGTTCCCTTTGAAGACGCTCATCAGTAAGAGGGCGAAGAGCTGTCACCTTGCCTTTTTCGATAGGAAGGGCAAAAGTAGAGTGCAAAGTGCTACCTCCAATCAATCTTGCAACGACACCTGTGGGTGCTGCTACCGTAACAGCTCTGCTTGCAAGTAAATGAGAAAGACGACGAATCTGTTCTACAATAATTTTCAGAGTAAAGGTTTTGCCGGTGCCTGCTCCTCCAGTAACGAACACACGTAATGGCTCAGTATTATTTTCACTTGGAAGCAATCTGTCTGAAAACATTTTGAACAATTGGCGCTGCTGAAAATTCATTAAGTTTACTGCTGCGGCATATTGTTGATCTGTCATTTCATGTATTTCAGGTTCACCATATTTCGCAGAGAGAAATATATATAGCAAACCTATATATATATATATATATATATATATATATATATATATATATACTTTCAGATCAGCTGTTCTCGTGTTCTCAGTTTCTCACGGATTGCACATCTATACTCTCACACAATAGCGCGCTAACATAGTATTAGTGAGCGTGGTCTTAAATCGCGAGCACTATCTGGAATGAACTTTACAGAATACCTTCCACTAGCGCCACCTGATGGACCAATAAACGAACAAAAAAAAAATCCTTAGAACCGATCACTTGTATTCACTTCCGGTCAAAACCGGAAGTCAACTCATGGTGATATATAGCCTATGACACTTCTGGTGAAGTAAGGAATCCATCGAGCCATTGAACATCAAAATCGGTAAAGCCGTTAAAAAGTTATAGTGGAACAAACATACATACATACATACCCTACCACTGAAAACATAACACTCCTTTTTAGTAGTTGTGTAATAAGAAAGAAATGTAATTAGATAATATCAACATAAATGTTCAAACAATAATACATAAGAAAACCCAGCTTTGTGGGATGTCAAAATGATCTTTGAAAGAAAATACGAACAGTAGTGATAATATTTAATACATAGAGAGGAAGACGGAAGAATAATAGCAATCAGAAGATATACAGTAATTTTGAATAAAAATTCAAATATGATAACAATGGTACTAAGTCAAGTTCAGCCAATCAGGACCTATCAGTTACCATGACAACTGAAACGTTATTTATGAATTTTCCGTTAGAAATTATGATTCCATTCTTGACGCTCAACAGGAATAGACGCCAGGCCGAAAATGACCAAAATTTTAATTTAAAACGTTTAAAAAGTAATCCAAATTCGAAAAGATGAAGACGTAAGAAGCAGATGAAGGACTAGAACACTTAACTGATGCCAAGGACCAATTTAACACATTCCAAATTAATAAATTTCAACAACTAATACGAAAAAGAAGCCAGACGTACTTAAGTTCCAAGATAATTGAAGATTGAAGACCCCAACCCATTTCAACTGAATGACAGTACACCTCAAATCGACTGAGTTGATAAGTATTGCTAAATTACCGAACTTTTGAAACACACTTTACCACACTTCAGGAACAAATTATAATTACACATTATATTATCTAAGTACAATTAACGTAAGGTAGTGTACTTTATTGTAATCATTATTAATATTTTTTTTCTTAATCACAAGAATCCAGAATCTGAACGAAACTAACTGTAAACAAACGATTTCAGTCGCCATGTTTGACTGAATAATTCGTTCAAAGTCACTTCGCCAACCTTGAGATTTTTGTCTTATAATAATTACCGGTGCAAATTTGTTGAATAACAAAATATAATTTTGTATAACACTGAATAATTACCAATCACAATTAAATAAACTAGTACAGAGTTGTAACCACTGTTCTTTATTCCATAGGAAAGTGTATTATAATATTTGTGTATTTTAGCGAAAAAACAAGGGTGACGGTAGGCACTCACGTCGGAAACTCGGCGAATTAACCGCTCGATTAAGAAGGTCGAACGAAGGCGGGAGTAAATTTGAATTCTCCATACCATCATAGCTAAGAACGCTTAATCGTCCTATTTTTTAATTTAATTGTTTTAATTAAACAATTTGGCGCCACCCGGGATGAACACCTATTGGAGAACAGGTAAGGTTTTCACTCGCGTGTACTGGTAATTCGAAGTATCGCTACGGACATCGTCAGCGCAACATAAAGTAACGACCACGACATGTGAGGCGAACACACACAAGCATACACTTTTCCAGAGTATGTACAAATCGACTCGTTACAGATTGGCAACCAACTAGTGAGGCTAGAATTGAAGACTAGCGGCGGTTGTGAAAAAATATGAAACATTCCATGGTTACAAGGGGAAAAGCTAAGAAGGGAACTGAGGGTACCGATGAAGAAGAAATGGAAATGATTGAAGAAATGATCGAGGAAATGATCGAAGAGGATGCCCAAGAGGACCAACCAGAAAACCCAACCCAACCAGAACCGGAAGTAGAAGTAATAGTCGACCAGCAACCGGAGAAACCAATTCAAGATAGTGAGAGGGAACAACAGGCGGGAGATCATGAAACAGCAAAAGGAGGTCTGAGCCTGCAAGACCTGATGAATTTCATAGCAGAAACTTCAAAGAAAACAAAGGAGGAAATTAATGGAAAAATAGACAAAAATATTGAAAAAATAGAACAAATGAAGGAAGAAACTAGAGAACAAAGAAAAGAAGACAGGGAATTCTTCAGACAAAATAGTGAAGAATTAAAGAAACAACTCAAGGAGGACACAGCACTTCTGAATAACAAAATGGAAAGCAACCATGAAGCCTTGAAGAGAAACCAAGAGATCTTACAAGAGAAGAGCGAGGAGTTAAAGAGACAGATCAAAAAAGATCTAGAGATAATGAACAATAAAATTGAACCAACAGTGGAACACTACAACAACAATTAAAGGAAGATAGCGAGAAAACCAAGGATGAGTTGAGGCAACAGTTGGTAGAATGCCGGGAAGAAATAAAACAAACCATAACCGAGACGAATGAAACCGTAGTACAAGTCCGGAAGGAATTAACAAACAAAATAAATGACGTTGAGGAGGAAGGAAAAAATAAAATTGAGGAACTTCGAAAAATAACAACCATAGAATGCACAAAAAATAAACAGGAGGTGCTGAAAAAACTCGAAGAAAAACACCAGGAAATACAAACTGATGTAAGTGGACGTGTGGAAAGGGTATACACCAACCTCAACAAAGTAGATGGACAGACCCAAGAGAACAAGGAGAAGATCCATGGAATAAGCCAAAGGGAAAGGCAAATGCAGGAAGAGCTGGATGCACTGAGGGAGAAACCCTGTCACAACACCCATATTATCACCAGCGAGAACAGGGAGGAAATAAACTTTCACAGTTACTGGCGTAACCCCGTGGAATTCCTCAAAAGAGTGGAGGAACTAATTGAAAAGAATAGGGAAACAAGATGGACAACAGTAAGAAGCCTCATTGATGAGATGTTCAAGGACACCCACGACAACTGGTGGACGGCCACCCGACCGGAGATAAACAGTACACAAGAATTTAAGACCCAATTCCGAGATAAATACTGGTCTGAGTCCACCCAAAACATAGTCAGAAACGATATCAGCAATGGGAGGTATGAACCGCAAGCAGGACACACCCTAACGTCATACTTTCTAGGGAAGGTGTGCTTAGCAAGGAATTTAGAACCAAGGATACCGGAGGAATCTTTAGTGATACAGTTGGGATACCATTACGAAGATGCGGTCCAAAAAGCCAGGAGACAGGGTCAGATAAAAACCATCCAGGGAATGGCGAGCTTGTTGGAGGACCACGAAAATGATGGCCAATACAAAAGGAACAGAATGGTTAACCAAAGATACAACAGGTGGAGTGAGAATCAAAATGCGCCTAACTACAACCCATTGAACAACAACCCCCAAAATAACAACCGGAACAACATGAACAGGAATGTCAACGACAATCAGTATCGGGGGAATCAACCAAATTACCATGCAGGTAACCAGCAGTATAACAGGAACGACCCAAGGAACAATTCCACAAACAACAATTACAGAGGATCAGGACCGAACCAATGACCTAACGGCCACCCCAATAATAGCAATTACTATGGCAACAACTTTAACCCGAATTACCAGTACAACAGGGGAACCGGGAATAATCAAAATAGAGGTGACGTTCGACGACAAGTTAAGTTCATTAATGGGAGGAATCAACCAAACCAGAGAAGGTACTGTCCAAATACACAGGCAAACTCCTGGTACAATATTATGACTTCAAATAATAATCCATCCCAAGAGAATAGAACTACAGAAGCGTCCAGGAATCAGATAGGCGTTCAACCAGGACCTATAAATGAAACGGTGATGAACCAATCCGATAGTCTGGCCAACAATGCGCAACCACCTTTAAACTAACAAGGTTAGTGAAAAACAAAGAATGCCCTTCACATGACCAATCACTTGAGTTACTATGACAAATGACGCAACAACACAAGAATAAAATTATAACAATCATCTCCAGCAATTACCTCAAAAATATAAGAGAAGAACTCCTTGAAGAAGAGGCCAACCAACTGCCAAAACCGAACAGTGAAATCTAGCACGTAAAGGCTACCATAAACGGGACAATAACCATCATAATGATCGACACGGGATCAAACATATCCTTGATAAACCAGACAGAGCTAGAGCGGATCCAAGCTAACTCCAAGATACCAATTCCCACTCTACCAATCAATAATAGCATAATAATTGGTGCAACTGGTAAACAAAACAAAACAGTAAGAAAACAAGTATCATTGGAATTGAACAGTCAAAACGTAACAATACCCATTGTTTTTCTGGTAGCAAATGGACTACCGTTCAATATGCTCATAGGGTGCGATGTGTTAAGACAACACTCGGCAGTAATCAACCTACAACAAGGAATAGTGTTGTTAACCTCTGAAAGGGGAATATGGTCTGCAAACATTATAAACTGCAACCCTACACCAACAGCTTCGAATCAGGATCCAGGTTTAAAAAAATTATTATTGCAGAACACATGAACCATCAATAATTATGAATGATGAAGAGGAAAATAGAGAACTATGGGAAAAGAAAATCGAGAAAATCAGAACATTCCAAAGAAACCGACCGAAACAAGAAATAACCAAAACACGGGTTGAAAATCTCATAAAAATCTATAATACATACCAACACGTTTTCTCCAATACTCCAGGCAAGGTCAAGGGATACCAATATAAGATTAATTTCCGGGAACCAGTAGACTTCCATAGAAAATCCTACCCCATAGCATACTCCCTGAAAAACGAAGTCAGAGCGGAAATAAACCGAATGATGGAGGAGGACGAGTATAGCCAATCTTCATACACAAGTCCCATAGTAGCTATACCCAAAAAGAGTGGTAAAGTCCGGATCTGCTTAGACGCCCGGGAGATCAACAAAATGATTATCAACGACCGAACTTCACCAGGAGAAATTGAAGAGATTTTAAAAAAGTTTCATGGAACAAAATACATTAGTACCTGGGATACCATATGTGGGTACTGGCAGGTGGAGCTGCACCCACACAGTAGACAGTATATGGCGTTTATCTTCGACGGGAGGAATTACCAGTTTAAGAGGTTGCCTTTCGGCCTCATCAACTCCGTTGCAGTGTTTGTAAAGTGCATGGACCAAGTCCTAGGTCAAGAGGCTCTGCAGTTCACAACAGTATATGTGGACGACCTACTAATAACATCATCAGACTGGGACAAACACTGTGCACGAATCGAACAAGTGTTGAAAAAACTCTCCAACAACAACATAACACTAAAGCTGGATAAGTCAAAGTTCATAGCAAAAGAAGTAAAATTCCTGGGATTTAACCTAACAGAGCAGGGAATATCTCCGCCCCAAGAAAAGGTAGAAGCCATACAGAAATTCCCCACACCTAAAAATAAGAAGCAGTTGCAATCCTTCCTAGGTATATGCAATTATTACAGGAAATTTCAAAATAATTACTCTTATCTTACCGCAAAATTTTCCAAACAACTCTCAGCAAAAGACAAGTGGACCTGGGGAAATGAGCAAGATGAAGTACTGACACTCATTAAACAAAAATTTCTAGAAACAGTAATGCTGTATCACCCCAACTTTGAAGAACCCTTCTATTTGAATTGTGATGCCAGTGACGTCAGTCTGGGCACTGAACTGTATCAAGATAAGGAAGGACACCAACTGGTCATCAGCTTTGCCAGCAGAGTATTAAACAGTTGCGAGCGTAACTACAATGTTACAGAAAAGGAGCTGCTCAGCATAGTGTTTGCGTGCTGAAAATTTAGAACCTACATCTTAGGGTACCACGTTACAGTCAGAAGTGACCATAACTCAATATCATTTCTCAAACAATGCAAATTGAGTCATGGTAGACTTACCTGTTGGATCCTGGCTCTGCAAGAGTACCACATCACGTGGGAATATATTCCAGGCCGGAAGAATGTAGCAGCGGATATATTGTCCAGAATAAATGTAGAAAACCAGACATTTGAAGGAGAAAAGGAAAAAATCGCCAAGGTGTATTATATATTAAAGGATAGGAAGGACCTGGAAGAAATCGTAAATGAGATAGTACTACAGCAGAAGCAAGATGCCAAGTTAGCAAACATTCGAAGGAGACTGTTGGAATCCGAAGAAATTATTAATAACTCTTACTGCCTACACAAAGATGTACTGTTCATTAAAACAAAAAAGAATCAAGGAACATGGAAACTAGTAGTTCCAAATTCTCTAGAAAACAAAATAATTAAAGACTACCATGTCAGATACAAACACATGGGAACATTAAAAATGGTTAAAGCGTTAGAAGAAGAACTATTCATTAAAAGTATAACTAGAAAAGTAAATAAAAACATTAAAACATACACAATATGCCAAATGGTCAAAACCAATAACGAAAGAAAAGATGGAATGATGATACCCATCACATCAAATACAAAACTGGAAAAAGTGTTTCTTGACATATGTGGACCATTCCCAGGTAGTGGAGGGAGACATAGATTCAAGTTCATAGTGATTCTATTGGACCGTTACACCAAGTACACCAAGTTATATGCTATAAACAGAGCAGCAACCAAGAAAATATTAGAAATCATAAAAAACAAATACATAACAGAAATTGGAAAACCATATACGATAATAACAGACCACGGAACACAATTTAAAGGAGAAAGTGGAGAGATAAATTACTGAAATTAAACATAAAAACCTATAAAACATCTGTATACCACCCGAGCAGTGATCCCGCAGAGAGAGTATTGAAAGAGGTGGGACGCATTTTAAGGACGTACTGCCATGATAATCAAAAGGAATGGCAAAAATATTCAACTTCAACTGAAGAATTTTTGAATATAAGTTACCACCATTTCGTTGAAAACACACCATATTCAATGATGTTTGGAAGAAAACCACATCGAGAGATACAGGAGTTAATAGACTTTCCAACCAGCCCAGAAGACCCGTATGAAGAAAATAAATGTTACAACCGAATCATAGAGAAAATAGAGAAACAAAAAACTAAATATTCTCCAAACCAGACCAAAATAATTAAATATAACAAAGGAGAAAAAGTATTGATAAAAATCGTGAACTACCCAGTACACTTGAAGGTATAACCAAGAAACTATTATTATTATACATAGGACCCTACATCATAACCAAGGACAATGGCAACAATACATACGAAATAAGCAATATAACAACAAAAAAGATAAAAGGAGTTATAATCAAGTTTCTATAAAAAAGTTTTATGAGGAAACATAAACAATAATAAACAAATGAAAAATTACAAAATTCAAAAGATGTAAGATCAACTTACAATAATATTTAGATGACGTATGAGGCAAAATATAAAATGAAGGAATAAGTTACATAAATTCCTAAAGAGTAAGAACAACAAACTTACAAAAATTAGTGAGATAACATATGAAGTATAATATAAAATATAAAATAAAGGAATAAGTTACAAAAATTCCTAAAAAGAAAGAACAACAAACTTACAAAAATTATTTAGAATAATATTTGAGACAAAACAAAATAAACCAAAGTGAAAACAAGAATTAATAATACAAGAGAATTAGAAAGGAGACCAATTAAAATAAACAAAAAATAAAATGAAGCAAGAACTGCTAAGACAAATAAGAATATAGAGTATTCAGAAAAAAATGAACTGGTATAAGAAAAGAAAAAAAATGTATCAAGCAAATATACAGCAAATGGCTAAAGCAAAATAATGGTAATCAACCAAGAAGAAGAAAAGAAAAGATGTCTAAAATAATTAAAATGATCACAAGAAGAAAAGAAAAACAAACTAATGAAAAGTTAGAAATAATGAAATTAACAATTAAATAAATAAAAAACAATCAACTGCGTGAGTAGATAACAGAATAGCAAAGGTACAGCGGAAGGAAGAATGAGTAAAAGGTTAAAATGATCTAAAAAACCATGAAATGGACAATCCCCAAAATATTATTATTAATGTAAGTCACAAGATTATAAAAAAGGTACGGTATTTAGGATTGACTGAGAATGGGTCCAGCAATCAATTAACTGAGCAGAGATGATGTTCCTCTGGTCTCAGAAAAAATGGTAGTAATGGAAGAAACCAGCTACAAAAAAGTTGGAAAAAATTATATAACAGGGAGAACACACTAATGGAAATAAATAAAAACAGATCTAAATAAAATGGAGTGGAATAAGTAAGAAGAGAAACAAGAAAGAAGAAATAAACAAGAAGAAAAAGGAAAAAATGTATAACTAATAGTTTCATAAAAAACTATGCTAGCGTTTTATCAAAATTATCAATTTTGAAGGATAGGCATTATGTTATGACACAAATAAGCCACCCCAATACCAGGGAAAAAAACGATGAATTAACTATAAAAAATGTATACACTAAAGAAAATAAAATGACGATGACGCGACAAACAACTACATGACTCAACCCAAGTGATTGAATCAATAGATAAACCAAATAAAATGAAACCAAATGAGAACGGGAAAACCAAAATAAAATGAAATAAAATGAAATCGAAGAAGAAGGAAAATGAAGGTGAAACAAACCAAGTATAAAGGAAATAAAATGAAATCAAAGGATAAAACACAAACGAATGATATATAACAAAAAAGGAGAAATGTTACACTCAAACATAATAATGACAAAGAAACCAATAAATAACAAATGTAAAAGATAATTATTAGTATCGACTAAATAATCAATGTAAATGATAATTGATAAAACCAGATAAAGTAATGACAAACTAAAAGTACACTAACCAAAGAAATAGAGTTTAAATGTAATAAAGGACTCTATAAGGAACTGTATAACTAACCTTTGTAAAGAGAGAGATAGAGAGATAGTGAGATAGTGAACATACAAAGAAAATGTAAAGTTATGGATTACCCACTAATAACACTTAAAATAAAATATAAGAAGTGCAAAGTGATAGTGTAAAACCCCAAAATAATAAGAAACCCTATTGATAGGTATAAACACTCAATAATCTGTGATGAACACTATAGGTTTAATGGTGAACATTATTATTCAATAAGAATTTTGTTAATGATAGTATTAAGATTAATTGTAAATGACGGATACAATGGTATTCAGGGAAGGGATCCCATGGAAGGTCAAAAGTTAGTGTTACCATGGCTAGAGAGTAAAGTTAATGTAAGAAAAAATATAGTAAAGAAAATAAAGGCAAAATCAATAAACACCCTATATTCTAAGGGATAGTCAGTTAAGGAAATTTGAATGGTGTGATGATGTTTATCACCCAAAAAATAATTAAGAATGAAACAAATTGTAAACCAACGTTGCATAATAGCTGTTAAAGAATTGTTCGATTAAATCTATGAATAGGCATATGGCTGAAGGGATTACACAGACCATAAACCTAAATGTTATATTATATTTTATAGAGAATAGTAAATAATTGCCAAATAATAAACACTGGCAAAATAAATAAGAAAAAGATAAAGTAATATAAATCTAACAATACTGAAGGGCAGTTAGAAAATAATAAACAAACCATAATGTAGAAGCTAATGAAAACATTCAATTATTATAAAACAGACCCAAAACAAGTCAACAAGTAAACAAATCATTTATAATACCAACACAAAACATGTATGAGAGTAAATTAATAAGTAATTAGTATAAAATAAGTAAATAAAGTCAATTACTACTTAGGCCTATGAAATGCCTAACTGTAAAAAACAAATAACTACAAATTGTAAAAAACTAACAAGAATATTAGCAAATCCAAGGCAAGCAACTAGTCAAGGATAATTAGTGAATTGTATTAAAAGATAAATGTTAAATTAAGGACATAAAATAAGAAAGAAATGTAATTAAATAATATCAACATAAATGTTCAAACAATAATACATAAGAAAACCCAGCTTTGTGGGATGTCAAAATGATCTTTGAAAGAAAATACGAACAGTAGTGATAATATTTAATACATAGAGAGGAAGACGGAAGAATAATAGCAATCAGAAGATATACAGTAATTTTGAATAAAAATTCAAATATGATAACAATGGTACTAAGTCAAGTTCAGCCAATCAGGACCTATCAGTTACCATGGCAACTGAAACGTTATTTATGAATTTTCCGTTAGAAATTATGATTCCATTCTTGACGCTCAACAGGAATAGACGCCAGGCCGAAAATGACCAAAATTTTAATATAAAACGTTTAAAAAGTAATCCAAATTCAAAAAGATGAAGACGTAAGAAGCAGATGAAGGACTAGAACATTTAACTGATGCCAAGGACCAATTTAACAAATTCCAAATTAATAAATTTCAACAACTAATACGAAAAAGAAGCCAGACGTACTTAAGTTCCAAGATAATTGAAGATTGAAGACCCCAACCCATTTCAACTGAATGACAGTACACCTCAAATCGACTGAGTTGATAAGTATTGCTAAATTACCCGAATTTCTGAATTAAATTCCCTTTAAATTTTTCTCACAGCAATCTGAACTCTCACTATAAACTGATGATATTATTTCTTTCAAAGATTAATAAAAAAATAAAACACTAAACTTTTATGTTAACTAGAAAAATAACCTGTATGAAAATTACGAACTTTTGAAACACACTTTACCACACTTCAGGAACAAATTATAATTACACATTATATTATCTAAGTACAATTAATGTAAGGTAGTGTACTTTATTGTAATCATTATTAATATTTTTTTTCTTAATCACAAGAATCCAGAATCTGAACGAAACTAACTGTAAACAAACGATTTCAGTCGCCATGTTTGACTGAATAATTCGTTCAAAGTCACTTCGCCAACCTTGAGATTTTTGTCTTATAATAATTGCCGGTGCAAATTTGTTGAATAACAAAATATAATTTTGTATAACACTGAATAATTACCAATCACAATTAAATAAACTAGTACAGAGTTGTAACCACTGTTCTTTATTCCATAGGAAAGTGTATTATAATATTTGTGTATTTTAGCGAAAAAACAAGGGTGACGGTAGGCGCTCACGTCGGAAACTCGGCGAATTAACCGCTCGATTAAGAAGGTCGAACGAAGGCGGGAGTAAATTTTAATTCTCCATACCATCATAGCTAAGAACGCTTAATCGTCCTATTTTTTAATTTAATTGTTTTAATTAAACAATTTGGTGCCACCCGGGATGAACACCTATTGAAGAACAGGTAAGGTTTTCACTCGCGTGTACTGGTAATTCGAAGTATCGCTACGGACATCGTCAGCACAACATAAAGTAACGACCATGACATGTGAGGCGAACACACACAAGCATACACTTTTACAGAGTACGTACAAATCGACTCGTTACAATATATCACACAAGCTTACACTTTTACAGAGTATGTGCAAATCGACTCGTTACAATATATATATATATATATATATATATATTGTAACGTGTAAAAGTGTGATGCTCGTATATTTTACAGCCTCACGTTGTTGGCATCAATTCTGTAACGACACCAACAAATCGTACTTTCTAAATTGTATGTTATTTAGCCTCACTATTGGGATCGCCAATTTGTTACATCAAGAATCGAATCTATGGGTTATTTATCAGAATTTGTATCTTGTTTAACTCGGTTATTATTTGTATATACTTTGTTAATATTGGATTAAGGATGAGTATATGTTCGGGGGGATGTTTGTTGAGGCCAATTTGCAATCACCGTTTGCAAATAAATTTATTGGTGAAATATCACTAATAAATTTTTATATGGTTTCTTTATTCTGTAACTAACTCTCTTTTAATCTTTTCTTTCAGCAATGAATATGATAACTTGTGCTCATCAAAACATATTTTAAAAAAATCTGCTAAGACTTTCAAATGATGAGTGTTGCCAACTTAATCTAATTACTGAAGTCAACTTACAGTACCAGATATCTTGTTCAGTATATCATACCCATTTTATATTCATGAAATAAAGAAACAAATAAACCTTTTTCAGTATTTTGTAAACTCAAATCCTTTATTTATTCTTTAACATGTTTTAAATGTCAAATATAATTCTTAACAAAGTTTGGCCAGCTGTATTTTAATATGCTCAGAGTGGCAGCAGTAACTCTTATATCTCAAGGCATAACATTTCATATTTTATATTTAAAGAATAAAATACAAATATATTGTGTTAAGTTAGGTCCTTTTGGCTACGATATAACAACAGTTTTGATAGGGAAAGTACCAAAATACATATGATTAGAAATAGTCACAATGTGTCTTAAAAGGATTATATAAAGAGTGTAAAACAGTTCAGTGTTTAGGTTATGTTATTAAAATGTTTTCAAGACTTAATTAGCTTTAGATTATAGTAACACTATACATCAATGGTTTTTTATGCTTATGTCCATACTATTAATTATTATTGTTCTCAGTGGAAGTTCAAAAATGGTTTTTATAAAAAGTGTACTCAATGTCTTTGAAACCTTTAGTCTAGGCTTAACAGGGAATGGTTCAGATTAATTTTATATCTAAAATACTTCTCTCCCTGTGTCAATTGATTCACTTTCTTCAGAGATATCCTGGTTTAATTCGGTAGAGTCCTGTAGCACTTCCTTCTTCTGTTATAATCTTGATGAAGATAATTATTTAATGGTTTTATTTAGATGCACTGATATAAAAATGTCTTATAATTTACTTTTGTCACTATGAGTTGTTTTAAATCAACATTTCTTCATTCAGATTTCAATAATCCTCTCATTTTATTTCTATCAACATATTAGTTGCTAAGGCCTACCTTAGATATCTCCCTGGTTTCCAATGTAACAGTTTTTGTATCACCCTGGTGACATCATATTATTAATATAAACAAACTCTTACTATTTTATATTTCATTTTATTTAAAAGGATATACCTTTTTTATAAAAGCTTTAATCTTCATTTTATTGGTTTCTTTGTTCTTCTGATAAAACACTGATCATTTTAACACCACTTTTGACTATCTACTGATCTATATTTCCTGAGTTATTGATTTACACTTTTTTATTATATTTGTTCCAAACTTATTTATTATTATTTCTTTTTGTACCTTTCACTTTCTTAAATTTATTTTATACATTTAGTAATCCTTTAACATAAACTGACATTGTTTCCTTATTATTTTAATATAAATTCTTATTCATATAACTTAACTGACTAAGCTCAATATGCCTAGTTTTACAAAAATCTCTGACTATTATTTTGGTACTTTCTTGTTAAGAAAAACATTAGTGTTATTAACACTATCATACATAATATTAATAAATGTGACACAAACTGATTACTAATAACTATTAGTAATATTTTATAATTCCCCTTAACTGACTGTATTTACGAATTTACAGTCTGCACAAATAAAACAAAATTCAATAAGTAAGTTCATTAACAGTGTCCTTCTTACTTATCATCATTGACATCCTTTTAACTAAGATAAACACAACATACATTAAACAATTAAAATAAATCATATTCAATCAATTCTTTCTTTACTAATTTCTTAACAATCTTATGTTTCTTGGTACTTTTTATTAAGATAATCAAAGTACATTTATGTTACAAGGGCATGGTAAAAATATCATGTAACAATATATATTCGAACACTTTTTGCTACAGTCCGTTTCTTGATGTGTATAATATATTTAATATTTTTATATATAAAAAACTTTCACAAATGAACTTACTTTTGTTCTCACTTTCACAGTGAAAGTTCATTTGTGAAAGTTTTTTATATATAATAATATTAGTAAAAGTGAACAAAGAGGATGAATCAACAAGATATTTAATATTTGTAATGAAATTACCTCAAGATATTTTTTTCCCCTTATTAGGAACATGTTTCGAGAACATGTTAGGAACCACCCACCACAACATAAAATGGTAGCATTCTATTCACTTTTTAACAGAATGTACAAAATACCCCTAAACAAACAAGAAACAGACAAAGAAAGAAATATAATTTACCAAATTGCTTATAAAAATGGATATAATAAAAATACTGTAAACAAAATAGAAAATAAAAACAAATATAAAATAAAAACTGAACAATTAAGAGTTAATCAAAATGAACAAAACAAAAATAATAACAACAATAAAATATCGGTAAGGAGAACCATACATGACTTCCATGTTCTAAGATTTATATTTAAAATCATTTACGAAATGAAATGTTTCCATACAAACTACTTCTTTCCACTTATTGCTTCAGCCTTAACCACAGTACTGTGGCACTAATGTATACCACCACACGTTATCGCACTCGATTTTCACTGATGATGGCAGTCGACAGCACTGCCGAAACGTCTGGTTTTGCAGAAAACATTGGACTATGGCCAAACAGCCCGGGAAGGAATTTTAACAACAAACTACTACTTTGTATCTGATAATGTAGTACACATATAAAATATCGGTATGGAGAACCTTACATCACTTCCATGTTCTAAGATTTATATTTAAAATCATTTACGAAATGAAATGTTTCTATAGAAACTTCTTCTTTCTACTTACTGCTTCAGTCTTAACCACTAACGTATACCACCTCACGTTATCACACTCGATTTTCACTGATGGTGGAAGTCGATGGCATTGCCGAAACGTCTGGTTTTGCAGGAAACATTGGTATACAGCCAAACAGGCCGGGAAGGAATTTTAACAACAAACTACTTCTTTGTTGCCGATAACGTAGTACATATATAAAAAAAATTTTCCCCTCACCCTTCAACTATAATTTTTGTTTATAGAAAATTACCCCCACCCCATTCAACTAGCCTCTTCATTTATAGATATTTCATCTACGTTTCTACAGTGGATTATTAAGATCTTCTTATCAGGATACTTTATTTATCAAAATTAAGTACTTTACTCTTGTTACAACAAAAAAAGTTTCTGGTAAACTACCCTTTCCCCGTAACCGATCTTCACCAAAATCAATAGGCATTGAGTCTTCTACAACTCAGGCACATATGTAAAAAATTATTTGATTCTGTTTGAATTTACGGCAGTTATCATTTGTCATGAAAAAATTTCTCTTCTTACAACATAAAATGTTGCTGGTAAACTACCCATTTCCCTTAACCGATCTTCACCAAAATCAACAGGCCCTGAGCGCTCTACAATATAGGGATGTATGCAAAAAAGTATTTGATTATGTTTGAATTTACGGCAGTTATCGTTCGTCAAAAAAAAATTACCCTTGTTATCACATAAAATTTTGAAGGTAAACTACCCCTTTCTCTTAACTGATCTTCACCAAAATGAATAAGTCTTGAGTCCTCTACAGTTCAGGGATGCATGCAAAACAATATTTGGTTCTCTTTGAATTTACGGCAGTTATCATTCGTCATAGAAAAAATTACCCTTGTTAAAACATAAAATGTTGCAGGTAAACTACCCCTTTCCCCGTAACCAATCTTCACCAAACTCAATAGGCCTTGAGTATTCTACAACTCAGGCACATATGTAAAAAATTATTTGATTCTGTTTGAATTTACGGCAGTTATCGTTCGTCATGAAAAAATTTCTCTTGTTACAACATAAAATGTTGCAAGTAAACTACCCCTTTCCCTTAACCGATCTTCACCAAAATCAGCAGGCCTTTAGTACTCTACAATTTAGGGAAGTATGCAAAAACTTATTCGATTATGTTTGAATTTACGGCAGTTATCGTTTGTCATAGAAAAAATTACCCTTATCACATAAAACATTGCAGGTAAACTACACCTCTCTTAACTGATCTTCACCAAAATCAATAGGTCTTAAGTACTCTACAATTCAGGGATGCATGCAAAACATTATTTGATTCTGTTTGAATGTGCGGCAGTTATCGTTCATCATAGAAACAATTATTCTTGTTAAAACATTAAAAGTGGCACGTAAACTGCCCCTTTCCCTTAACCGATCTTCACCAAAATCAATAGGCCATGAGTTCTCTACAACTCAGGCACATATGTAAAAAATTATTTGATTCTGTTTGAATTTACGGCAGTTATCATTCTTCATGGAAAACGTTCTCTTATTACAACATAAAATGTTGCTGGTAAACTATCCCTTTCCCTTAACCGATCTTCAACAAAATCAACAGATCTTGAGGTATCTACAATTGAGGAAGGTATGCACAAAATTATTTGATTCTGTTTAAATGTGCGGCAGGTATCGTTCGTCATAGAAACAATTACTCTTGTTAAAACATAAAATGTTGTAGGTAAACTACCCCTTTTCCTTAACCGATCTTCACCAAAATCAACAGACATTGAGTTTTCTATAGCTTAGGAAGGTATGCAAAACGTTATTTGATTATGGTTGAATTTGCAGCTGTTATCGTTTGCCATAGAAAATACCCTTGTTACAACAAAAAAACATTGCTGGTAGACTACCCCTTTCCCTTAACCGATCTTCACCAAAATCAATAGGTCTTGAGAACTCTACTATTCAGAGTTGCATGCAAAAAATTATTTGATTATGTTTGAATTTGCGGCTGTTATCGTTTGCCATAGAAAATACCCTTGTTAAAATATAAAATGTTGCAGGTAAACTACGCCTTTCCCTTAACCGATCTTCACCAAAAACAATAGGTCTTGAGAACTCTACAATGCAGGGGTGTATGCAAAACATTATTTGATTCTGTTTGAATTGTGCGGCTGTTATCATTTGCCAAAAAAATACCCTTGTTAAAATATAAAATGTTGCTGGCAAACTACCCCTTTCCCTTAACCGATCTTTACAAAAAACAATAGGTCTTGAGAACTCTACAATTCAGGGCTGTATGCAAAAGATTATTTGATTCTGTTTGAATTGTGCGGCTGTTATCATTTGCCATAGAAAAATATCGGTATGGAGAACTATACATGACTTCCATGTTCTAAAATGCAGGGGTGCCCATCCCCCCCTAGGCCCAATGCGCAAATCCCCCCCAAAAGTCTCTGCACTCCCTACCAATTGAAAAGCTCCCCCACTAATAATGACCCAGGGGGTGCATGCCGTTCTGGAGGGTCTGGGAGTATGGAATACCCCCCAGTAAAAGGGGAAAATTAAGACTTCAAAACTCGAGTTTTAGGTATATTTTAGACCTAAATCTCGGGGTTTTTCAATAAGCCTATACAAATTATTTTAGCTAAAAAAGTCATGAAAACAAAACAAGATCCTACACTACAGTTACGATAATTGTTACACTTGTTAAGTTGTTTTAAATTGCATCATTGTTTTAAAAGATAAGGCGCTACGCTGGTATGGGTGTGGATGAGAAGCAAAGACATTTGAGAGATATATTTTAAAACATACTGGTCATATTAGAACATGGATGGCCAGTTTAAGCTTACAGAATTTTATCATTAGCCCTAATAATATTGTTTAGAAGTTTTGTATGTCATTACTTTGAACAAAACACGCTAGATTCAAAGGGTATCGGAGTAATTAAAAACCAAGCAAATATTGTACTTAGCAAATTGTATTTAACAGATGTGTTGCTAAACTAAAAATACATTTTAAATAATTGTACTATTAAAACCAATACAATGAAATGATGCAAAAACGACGTACAATGTAGTTTAAAATATTATGATAGGAAAAATATGTTTGTGCAAAAATATACATTTACATTAGTTATCACCTTGTTTAAATGTCTTGTACAAAAGCAGCTTTTTTCTTTGTACACTTGTGGTTGCAAATTTGGTAATGATTTCTTCGTATTAATTATGTCTACATTTATAGGCATGTTTCTTCTTACAATGTTCTAACCACTTGTCTTTTCGATGAGTTGTGTTACACATAACCTCCATACACTTATACTTAAACGATTTTTAAAGTTTTTTCTGCATTTTGACAACTATCATGAAACACGAGATTACATTCCAACCCCAACTCACACAAACAAAGCACCGCACTACAGAGTAAAACTCACGTGCAGACTGCGGGCGCGCGCGGGTGGTCGGACCAGTGATAAGATCTGAGGACCTGCCCCCTTTACTCCACTGCCCTACGGTCTACAAGCTTAGCACACGCACACATTTTTACATTCACGATTTATTATTCATGGACCCTCTGACTTGTTGACAGGATGTTGCTGCAGGTTGCCAGGGTCAGTTTTCCAAAACAAAATTTACTACTAGTTGTACTGGTAGAGACATTTATGCCGCCAGTGCGTTAAAACAATCATAAAGATATGCAATTGCTTTAGTTTTTTACTAATAGCTTAGTTTGTTGCACAAACACGGTAAAAATTTCCATCGATGTTGGATTTAAAATGTTATTCTTGAAAAAATCCCCCCCCAAAAATCCTTAAAATACACTCGAAAAATCCCCCCCAAAAATTCTCAATGCGCAACTTGCGCTATGATCCCCCCTGTGGGCACCCCCTGCTAAGATTTATATTTAAAATCATTTTCGAAATGAAATATTTCCATAGAAACTACTTCTTTCTACTTACTGCTTCAGCCTTAACCACAGTACTGTGGTCACTAACGTATACCACCTCACATTATCGCGCTCGATTTTCACTGATGATTATAGTACATGTAAGACCTTTGTTGCATATCTCTTGAAAAAGTAACCAGTAAACCAGTTATTTCTTGCTATAGGCCTAAATGTAATCCAGTGTAAAGCAGTTGAAGTTGGAATCAAAAACTTTGTGGATTCACAAAACCTGAGTTTTTGCCAGCGTAAACAAATGGTTTTTACATTACATAAAGTATTTCTATCCCACATAATTTCATGTAAGGATTCCCACCTAATTCCCACAGAGCTTAGGCTGCGCTTTCATGTAATCTTGTGATTTTGTTTATATGCAGAGCATCTCGTGTACACAGTTGTGTTCATGTGGGGGCTGTGCTGACTTTTGAAGTTGTTAATAAACTTTTTAAATACGTCAGAATGTCCTTAAATTCTCATTCTCTTTTTAGTGATACATTCTTAAAGTATAAGTGTAGGAGACATCATATTAGATTGAATGGTTCAATGTGTTGTATATGCTGATGATGTGGCACTGATTGCTCGAAAAGAGAGAGAACTTATGAAAAAATTTGTTGTAAAAGCAGACAAAGACAACACGACTGTAATCATCTCCACAGACAACCTACACAACAAAGCACAAAACTTCATGGAACAGAACAACATCACAGAACTAAAACATGACCCCACCGACAGGTACCAAAACACAGTAAAACAACTAATCAACAAAACCAAAACACATAATGACACACAAACAAAAGCCCTACATGAAACAAATCCAACCATCAGCCCCTACCCTCCAAGCGCTTCTCAAAATCCATAAAGAAGAAATTCCGATCCACCCCATTATCAATTACTGTAATGCCCCTGTATACAAACTCGCAAAACATCTAGGTAAAATTATCAGACAACACACACAACTAGACAACAACATTGCAGTAAAAAACAACACAGACCTAGTAACAAAAATAAAAGACATACACATCCCCCATAATGCCACGTTAGCCTCCTTTGACATTAAAAACCTGTACACAAACATCCCCATTTCTGAAACAATCACCATCCTACAAAACAAACTCAAACAGAACAACACACCAGACGAACTAATCAACTAAATAACAGAAACTCTGAACATTATCACAAAACAAAACAACTTTACATATAACAATAAATTTTACACACAGAATGATGGTCTACCCAAGGGCCCCCCATATCCAGCATTTTAGCAGAAGTCTTCCTCCAACACTTAGAAAAAACAAAAATCCTCACAAACAATGACAGAGACTCACATAAAATACTAAATTGGCACAGATACGTTGATGACATTCTAATACTATACAGGGGAAACAAAAGACAATGTGAACAGTTACTAACGCACATAAACAAAATACATAAAAGCATAACCTTTACTGCCAAATACGAACACAACAATACCATAAACTTCTTAGACCTCTCCATCACAAAACTTGAACACAGGCACAAATTCAGTATATACAGAAAACCAACTACAACTAACACACTAATACACAACTCCTCCAATCACCCAATACAACACAAACTAGCTGCCTTCAGAACCATGATACATAGACTTAACAACACCCCCCTAGATGAAAAAGACTACAAAGACGAACTAAACACAATAAAATATCTATCTAACAGATACGACAGAACAATAGTCAATAAACTCCTACACAAAACACAAAACAAACAACAGACAAAGACAGAAAACAACAAATTCATAACACTAACATACATCAACAAACAAACTGAAAAAATATCCCACAAATTCAAAAAAGCAGGATACAGAATCGCTTACAAAACTACTAACAAAACAGAACACACACACAAAGCACAAAACAAATTCGACCTACCTGGTGTTTACAAACTAAATTGCTGAAATTGCAACAAATTCTACATAGGCTAGACAGGACGTAGCTTCAAACGAAGATACATTGAACACACAAAGGCACTCCACTCCACTACAGAATCCATCTTTGCAAACCACCTCATTGAAGCAAACCACACATATAAAAACATCGACAATAACATGAACATTCTACACGTACACACAAAAGGCCAAAAACTAGACAATCTAGAACAATTGGAAATATACAAACACACGAAAACAAATAAAAACAACATCCTAAACAAACAGACACAATTCAAATCGTACGCATTATTGGAACATATCTCACCCCACACACACAACATCGATCTTTCAAAACTCGATTCCATCGCCCACAACAGGATGGACAGCACTACCAGCGAGAACCTCTGAAGAAGCTTTTTAAAAGTGAAAACCGGTTCAGGTTGTAAGGTAAAACTTTGTTTTTACTCATAAAAAACTTTGTGTTTCGAGTCGTTAATGAAATAGTTGTATTTAGTTAAGTAACGGACACGTCATGGACAGCGAAATCCAAGAATTGAAAATAACGTTTTTTTTAGTTGATTTTTTGTTTGTCCTATGTAACATTTATTGCAATCTTGGCATTCAATTTTGTATATACTATTGATTGTTGTATTATCTTTGATGTCTGGGTTATTTATTTTTTTTAGTTTTTGTAAATTATGTTTATTTGTTTGTATGCTATTTTAATGTCTGTGTTTTTATACAGTTTTGTTAGCTTTGCCATCTTATTATTTATGTATGTGAATGTGGCCCATTTTGTATTGTTGTTATTATTTATGTGTTGTTCATTTTGATAATTTCTTAAATGTTCAATTTTCATTTTATATTTGATTTTGTTTTCTATTTTGTTTATAGTATTTTTATTGTATCTGTTTTTGTAAGCTATTTGGTATATTATATTTGTTTGTTTCTTAAGTATACCTAAGACTTATGTATAATAGACTTACGCGCGCGCGCACACACACACACACACACACACACACACACACACACACACACACACACACACACACACACACACACACACACACACACACACACACACACACACACACACACACACACACACACACACACATAATATAACTACAAAAGTGAATTTTTATACATGCTTTCTGATGATAAAATTCAATATTTTTATGTGTGACTCAGTTTTAGACCATCAACCCCCTAATAAGGAGACAGGATGGAGGTAGCTTAAAATTTTCAAACGTCTACCCTCATTGAGTGACCCCTCAACTATACTAGAGGAGTGGTTCTTCCACTCATCATCATCTCTGTATTATTAGTCAGTAAAAATGAAATAAAGTAATGGTAAAAATGCTGTTATCAAAGCATTCAAACACTGAAAAATCTTACACTGAAAAATTAATTAAGTTTAAAAAACAGATCTTGAAAACTGTTCAAAATTAAAAATTTTTATTTCTTATAGACATAAATAAAAGTGGCACAATGCTACGATGCTAGTTTATTATAAATAATAGCATATATAGTTCCAAATTCCATTGAAAATATATCTATACTGTAATTACCTACTTTAAAAAATTAAGGATTACAATTTCTAGAAAGGCAATGATATTGTAAATTAACACACTGAATGTTCTATTTAACACATGTTCTAATTAACACACTACAGCTTAGAAATTTACATCTTTTGGAGTTTTTCAGTTTCAGATAAAACCAAAGAACTTACAATTTTATTTTTATTAGTTAACAAATAAAAAATGAAACAAGTAAAAAGTCGTGTAATAAGTTAAAGTAGCCACACATTAAATTTATAAAAATGTAACTTGCAAAGTCAGCAAACAGAGAACTATCTAAAATTAAAAATTATTTTTCTTGCTTTTTTGTTTCCAAAATCTTCAATAATGTCACTGAAATCAACACTATTTGTAAGATCAGCCTCCATAGCAAGAGTAGTTAGTTCGCACAGTCTTTCTTGCCCCATTGCAGATCGATTGTAGTTTTTTATTCTTTTGAGTGGACTGAAAGAACGCTCAGCTCCTGCTACTGACACTGGAAGTGTGCAAAATAAACTGATAGCTATGCACGCATTTAGATACAGCAACTCTAGTTTTAAGCTCCTAATTTTATTTATCAACTTAAATGGTGTCAAAATAGAAGTACCAATACTGACTGCATGAATAGATTTTAGGTAAATAAGTTTCTATTAAAGCTTCTGAGAGGTCTTCTGGAAAGATAGAAAGTAACTCTTTACAGGAATTGGCAATTGCAGTCTTGTCTTTATCCAGGTATTACCATTAACATTGAAATATGTTACTAAGCTTCCTTGCATTATTGAATCTTTCACATAGCCCACTAGTAACATAATTACTCACTCTGTAGAAAACATCTATTCTAAATTCTCTCTCTACTTCGTTTTGTTCTAAGTCTTCATCAAACATTTTGTAATGAAATTGGTTCCTCTTCTTCTTTCTTTTTTCAATGATTTCTGTTTCTGTAGGCATTTGACTAGCCATAGTCTGTGCTACGGGTTTAGCTTTTTGGAGAATAACATCAAATTTATCTCATAATTCAATGTCTTCTCATAATTATAATTCATAACATCAATTTAATTCATTTCCTTTATAAGGTTATTGAAAGTGAGGAAGTGAGACACTTCCTCATCAAGAGTGGCTTCTCTTGCTTGGAGAACTTTGTTTTGGTGATCGAATGAAACCAGTATTTTAAACCAAATTGTGGCCATTAATATGCATTTAAAAGATTTCAGATACTTTTCAATTCCCAAAAGTTTAGTTTTACTTTCAGCCGACATATTAAGTTTCAGCGAAAGGCTTTACAGCAACAACTTGTGCTGACCACCTTGTAACTGAAAGTTTGTGGAGTAAACATTTTATTTCTTTTTGAAGAATTTCCCACCTTTGTGGAGACTGCGAGAAAAACTTGTATAACTGTTGCAAAACACCGAAAAACATTACAGTATCCTCTCATGATTCAGCTGCATTGACACCACATATGATGAAACTGTGTTCTGCACAATTAGAAAATAAAGCATAGTGGTTGATTTCAGCTATGTGAGTTTTAACACCTTTGTACACTCCAACCATGTTCGCTCCATTATCAAACCCCTGCCCCCTACAGTCATTCAAAGGAATGCCATGCTTAGCCAATTCATTTAGAATTTCATTTGTGATATCTACTCCAGTATTTTTATTGCACTTTACAAAACTTAGGAATCTCTCTGTAATTTTGTAGCCAGATTTATTTTCTAATAAATATCTTAAAACAAATGTCACCTGTTCCTCATGTGTTACATCTGGTGTTGCATCCACTAATATGGCATAGTACTTGGCCTTTTGTCTTTCAATTAAAATTTGGTTCAGAACTTTTTACCCACAAATGTCAATGAATTCGTTTTGAGATCTCCAGGATAAATAATGAGCTTGTAGACGTTTTTCATTTTCTTGGGATTCTGTTCTTTTGTAACATGCTCCCATAGCAAAGGATCATATTTAGATAATGACTCTATGATTCCTAAAAAATTTCTATTATGGGGATCACCAAGTTTTGAGAATTTGCCCCTAAAAGAAAGCCCCCTCTCAGCTAAAAACAAAATCACCGCTAGTAAACGTTGTGGTAATTTCTACCAGTACCCTTTTCTTTGGGTTAATTTCTCATCAAGCTGAGACTGTATATCAGTCCCTTCTTTTAAGCATCTTTCTATAGGTTGCCACTCTATTTAGCATTTTTTGTGATGAGCACTAGTTTCATGTTTTGGGAGCTTATCATAGAGTTTTCACCACCCCATCTCCTTCTTCCATCCTTCCTCGCTCGTAAGAACTGAACGGTTGCTATCAGCGAGCTCACTGGGAGAGTTTAACAATTGACAAGGATTATAATAGAGGGACTGCTTTTTTGGACTCCAGGATAACTAGTTTCTGGGATGAAGTTCTCCATTTTGGGTTTTTGTCTGTAAAACTATCCGAGGAAAAACTCTTTCCATCATTAGGAATGTCTTCAGGAATAATTGGGCAAATGGCCTTTTCTAACAAAATTTTCAATAATATTAATATTAGCGTATGGGCAACCAGTCAAGTCACCTAAGTCCAAAAATTCGTTTGAGCATTCAACAATTTCATGTGAAGCCCTATTTTCTGATTTAGTGGTTTTGGTTTTAAGTTTTTTAGGCTCGCCCACATTTTCTAAACTAGACCTACCTTGAAAAGAAACGTGTATTTTTTTGTCATGTAAATTTATATTCCCTGAGGTAGATGCAATAAGCTCAGCCTCTTCATTAAGCGTTCCCAATACACCGATAGAGACAGCCTCAGATTTCTTGAGTCCAATATCAAATAATTTCCGTAAGCCTTTCTTACCACTCTCAAGATTTTGCTCTCTTTCTTTTCGTTTCTGTGCTCCAGGCTTGTGTATATAATGGTCCATTGTCTCACACAACACTTACACTATACCTTATTATAAAACAAAACAATAAAAAATACCAGAAAAGATCTAACTTGAAATAACTACACACTGCTGGCACTGGCATAACCTCAACTCTAGTAGTACTATGCAGGGGCAGCGCTAGTCACTTGACTTGACTTCCCGCCCTGCCCCACCACTGATGCCAAGTCAATGCGAACGGTGAGAGCCGCAGGGGCTCAGTGGATAGAGCGCTTGGCTTTCAGTCCGAAAGTCGAGGGTTCGATTCACATCGCCAGCACCTCTGGCTTTTTCTTTGGAAAATGCTAAATGTGCTGTTCGCCACACGCTCTGGTGGTTCAGAACCCACATACTGTCGATAGCCGTAGGTCATGCACACACCGATACACTAGTGTTTCCCATCTGCCTCTTGGGCCGTCGCCCCCTTGAGAGGCATTTGGGCGACATGACATTTTACATGGCAGAAATAGGCACCACATCCGAAAATAAATAAGTCCTAGGGGATGGCGGATGGGTCAGTGGGTGACTCTCCGTCACCTATAGGTATCCTGCCCTCAGTTAGTCGAGAAAATTCCTACTTTGCCTTTACGTCCTATGGACCACTACAGAGCTGTTAAATCAGCCTAGAGAATTTACGATTGTAGCATTGAATTATACTTGACGTGCGCACTTCTAACTGTAATAGACATATATACAAATCGCGAGACAAACTACCTGGTCATGGCAAGAAGTCTGAGCTGAGTCTCGGACATAGCCAGTAAAGAAGAAGAAGAAGAAGATGTGAATGGTGACGGACAGAGACAGCGGCACAGTGCTGGTCTAGTGTTTCAGTTCAGAGTATCTGTTTTCAAAGCAATTAGCGATGTAATTTAATAAAGAAAACATTGATCAAATGATGAAAAAGAAAATATCTTAACTATAAAAAAGTGTCAATACTCTACTTATCTTTTAACATTGAAAATGTTTATAAGGACGTGTCGCACATTTGCGGCCGATCACTGGTGCGTGATCGAAAATGGGAACCGGTGAGTTTCCATAGAAACTACTTCTTTCTTGTCAATAATGTAGTACACATATAAAACTTCGCTTATGAATGCGATTACATTTAACTTATAATCCGTATATTGGTAAATGAAGAATGAATTCATTGATTGGTGAATGAACATAAATATATAATTTATATTTTTTAGATTTATTGAATCATTTCAATGCCCTTCTCTGTGCATTGCATTTGTGCAATGCCTGTAAATTTTTTGTTTATATTATAAAAAAATTTAATGTAAAAGTAGTTTTAAAAATCTACAGAAAATCACATGCAAATCATTTTAAAAAACATCCGAATCTCCCCCTGAGGAGAGCCCTTGGCAATGTCCCGCTCTGGGCGGGCCTGCTTGTACAGACAATGCTTTTATTATCACACAAATCACTGAGATGCATCATGACTTCAATAAAGAAACACATATAGCTTTGACTTTTAGAAGGCCTTTGATACAGTAGATAGAAATTTGCTATGGCAAGTATTAGAAGAACGGTGATACCCACAACAACTTATTAGAACTATACAAGGCTTATATAATTTAACAAGAATAGCTGTTAAATATAATTAATTGTAGGATAACTCAACAAATATATGTCAATCAGGTTGTTAGACAAGGGTGCAGTATATCACCTACTCTTTTTAACATCTATATTCACGATCAAGTAAGGAAATGGAAACATCTAGTGAATCCTGGTATTAAGATCATGAGACAAATATTTGAATCTGCTGTTGTTTGCTGATGACTTGCTTGTAAGTCAATATATAGAATCTGCTTTACAAAACTCTGTTTTTAAACTTCATCAGATTTGCAAACAATACGATATGAAAATCTCCATTACAAAACAAAGGTAATGGCATTTCAAGGCAAAGTACCAATAAGAACAAAAATAATTATTAATGATCAAATTCTAGAACCGGTGAGCCATTTTAACTACTGTATTTGGGAAATGATATTGGCTATAATAAGCTTTATGATAATGATGTTAAGTTATGTAAATTCCAGATGGTCTGTGGGTCAATCAACCATAGTTTTAGAAACAAGGTACACCAAGATACAAAATAAAGTTATTCAAAGTTATGGTGGTCTCTATACTGTCCTATTGGTGTAAATTATGGACAACAACCAAGAAACAAAAAAGTAAAATACAGGCCTCGGAAATGGCATTCTCAAAAGGAGTTAAAAGGTGTTCTAAGATTTACCATATATAGAATGAGGCCATAAGAGAAGAATTTAAAGTTTTTAACTTGAAAGAAAGACTAAAAGATTATAAACAACGGTGGAAAGAACACTTAGAAATAATTTCAGATTGAGGACTGACCAAACAAATCTGGGAATTAACCCCAAAGGTCACAGGTGTGTGGGTAGACCCAGGAAGAGATGGCCGGAGGATCTCTGAAGGCAGAACATGCAGCACCTTAGCTATTCCATGATGTAAAAATGTTGATGATAAATCGTTGTCCATTGTCACATATTTTATTAGCAAAGCGTTTCTGGCAATAGTAAACGGTAAACCTCTAAACTTACGCCTATAGCAGCAAAAGGTTGGTGTTGTTAGGTTGACAGGCAATGTGAAAGGACTCAGGAAAAGCAGTACACCTTTAAAATAATACATGCTTTTTGTGTAAATCACCAAAAAATATCCAACTTGAAGAAAGACAACTTGCAGGTTACTATACGTGTCTCCCTTTTTGTGACAGAAATATAGAGTAAGAATAAGAATGTGACTTTTCTCTAAGAACGGTAAATTTTAAACAACATCCTTTTTTCATTGAAGTCTTCTCATGGTTGTCGCTCTTCCCTAGTCCCTTACTATACTTACAATGCTTTTGGGATGTTTATGTATACCATGTATGCAGTTATAATACAATCCGTAAAGATATGTATGTATTCTGTTTTAATTGCAAACATTTTCGCGAAAAATGTACCATAACATTTTCGTTCTTAAGGTTAGCTTCATTTAAGTTTAAATGTAATTCCATCCTAATCAAATACACCCACTATAAAAATGTTGAGTGTAGGTTCAACCATGGCCGGCTCTAGTAGAAAGCCGGAACATTAAACGTGGGAACCGTCTGAGGCCTATAAGGATAGTGTAATGAAATAGCTAAAGTGAATATGCTATATTTTGGTTTAATTTCATAGCATTACTAAAATCATAAGTAAGCCTATTTATAGCCAAATCTAATTTATAGGTCTGTGCGCACTTAGTACAATATATTTACGTTGAAGAAATTAGTGAATTAATGTTAGACCTAATGAATTAATTTTGTTCGAATGATTGGATTCGTATCATATGAATGAGTTAATTACTATATTTCTTAAATATATAACAGTATTTTACATAATAAACTTTTAATTTCCAAAAAGTTAAAAATTATAAACTGCTGTTAACCGTTGCTCAAAATATCAGCTGGTTCCAATGTTGCCACGTTTAATGTTCCGGCCTTCTACTAGAGTCGGCCATGGTTCAGCATATTTCCAAATTCAAATGATGAAGAAGAAAGGACTTGAATGTCACAATGTCGCAACAACACTTAGTTTGCTTTTAGTTGTTTCTTCATATGTGCTGAGATTGTCACCAAGTGTCAATGTGTTAGGTACAATCATTGTTTTTACTTATTAAAAGTTTTATTTTTCAACCATAAATTGTCAAACAATACACTAAAGAAAAAAAGATTCTGGCCTAACCTCACGCATTAACACACCCAGTTCAGCAATACAAAATAAAAGGTACACTTCTTCCAGTGTTGCCAGGTCAATGAGTCCTCTTTTCCCACATGGCTACCAAAAACTTCCCCACTTTGCCATCGAAATCCGCACTGCCACAAATTCGTGTACTTTATGCAGTGTCTCATTTTATAGATTCTGAGTATATTCTAGATATTTAAATTCTATTTTGAGAACAATATAAATATTAAAAACTGGTTTTTAAGTATGATAAAAGAAAATGTTCTCACCTGATGAAGTCAGCCTCAGTACTTTTTGAAATACTTTCCATCCACTTCGTTCATTATAGGCTTGAGTCAGTATTCACACTTGCACTATATTTAACAACTTTCCAATGGTTTAATTCACAAAACAATTTACACTCATTCACCCATATTTTTAGTTCATATACATATAGTTGCTGTGTTTCACCAGTATTAAAACATTTATAGTACAATCTAAACAGGATTTATTTTGTTTGCTTGAACGTTTTTCGTATGCACCTGGCCAGACAGTGTCTCAGTACCCAATTTACTTCTGATTTTGTTTTTATTAATATTGTAACGATATATAATAAAGGAGACGAGATATTATAGGATGACGAGTTATTATTTCCCACTCTTGGGTTTGAATTTGTATCAATTAAAATAAAGGATACGAGATATTATGTCACGTTGGGTGCGGCAAATTATAATAAATAAATAAAATGAGACGTCGTTTAAGTTCACTCTGGATCGTCAATTTGTAACAAATAAATATGTTGAACGATAAATTATTATGCTACTGTTGTATTCTGCCGCTCGCTCCCACTATGCATCCAGTCCCAATGACGTCACTCGGAGTTGCCAACAGTCGCTCAGTCCGTTTACTATGTTATCGTAATTCTTAATTGAAACAGTAATAATAATGCAAAGATAACACCAAACAGATATATTCCTTTTATCAATCTTTATTCAAACGAAGTATTGATTAATTACTTCTCGTTTTCTTTACTGTAATTACAAATTATGACAAAATTATGCGTCTTTATTCATAAGTTGGTAGTAGCTAAAATATGCTGGAGTCGACGATCAAAAGAATGATGCACTTTGTTTTTACTTCAATTAAATAAACAATCTCAGGGCGTATTTGGTTCGGAAATTATGGTTAAACAAATAATACAACTCTTAACATCAAAATACAAACTTCACAATATAAGGATATTACAAGGTTTTGATGTGTATAGTGCAAACTGGTAGTCGTGTATGTGTTATTCGCTATTATAGGTTATGAACAGTTTAGATGCTTATTAGTTATCGTTAAAGTTTTTATGGTGTTCAAAAAAGGTGTAATACTCAATTGGTGTTATTTCAAGTGTTCTTTAGTGTTGGTGTAGATTAGTGTCTGTAGTTTTATTTACTGTTTAATTCCTAAATAGTTGTGTACACAAGTGTAGGTGTTGTCACATAAGATGATAAATTGTTCAAATTCACCCAGATCCTCTTCTTTATTCTTCCAGGACGAAGATAGGGTCCAAGTCTTCTTTGCTTCTTCTCCCCGGATCTAAATTCTTCTGAATTAAATTCTTGATGTTCTTTTGTTATTATAATATTCTTCATTGACTGTACCGATTGGTTTTACAAAGTCTGGTATGTGTTTTCACTATTTAAAATATAATTATTTGAGACGTTTTAATAACGCGTCTGTCTTCAATGACGGTTGTTAAAGAAGTTCCTATTTTATTTACCTGAATTTTCGGTTGCTAAGGTAAAACTTGAAATCTGGTTGGTTGATTCAGATATACATTGTCATACAGATTCATTATTTCAATGTCTGAATTTGGTCAAAAAATTTTAAATTAGTATAACTTTTTTGTACTGATTGGGAATTTAAAACTAATAGCATCATTATTTTGGTCTTAACATTTGTGACATATAGACACCAAACATGCCTATTTTTGCTTAAGAAATACTGATGTTACATTTTTTGCTATCTGAATTTTTCTTAAATAACTTAAAACTGATTATTTCGATTCCATATTTGTTGTGTATACTATTAATTATAAACCTATCCATATTACAACATTCGTTTTATAAAATTCTAAATGTATTTCCTAAAATATACAAAATTCCAAAGTTTTTATAGGCCTAGGTCTTGACATGTTAAATTTCAATTTTCTGTTATTGTAACACCTATTAACTATGCAACTACCATCAAAACTACTCCCTATAACTCTATTAGTATTATTATTTAAAAATATAACAATAATTATTACTATAACATTATAAAAAAAACATAATTCACATTTTGTGATTAAACAATTTGTATGTGTCTGGTTACATACATCCTGCATAAGGCATATCATACACTCATTACTTAATAAAACTATAAATAACATCAACACAACTTAACCTTATTTTTAAAACATAAAAAAGGAAAGTTTAATCATTTAATAATGATTTATAATTTCTATTCTTTTCTCATGCAGTTCAGCCATTGCTGTACTAGGCACTTTTACCATTTTTTTATACATTTGAGAATTATTATGTGATTATACATTATTTATTTGATAACATTATGTCCACTATTATTCACACTATTAGTGATATGTTTCCATGTATCTATATGATTGTTTTCTTGTATTATCCCATTATATCATTTAGTTAACAATTTACTAATATATTATTTTACATTATATTGTATATTTGGGCCTATTATCCCTCAATTTGTATTTTGATTATTTTTATATTTTGATACATTTAATAAAACAATTTGTTTACTTATAGTAATGGTACATAATTTGTCTGTCTTTATAAGTATTATTATTGTCATCTGGGTATTTTGCATCACTTTACCTAAACATTAATTTGGGTACGGTCAGTTATAGTCTAAGTCAGTTTAAAGTAGTTATTTGTTCATATTCACTATAATTTTTAAAAGATATTTTTCTTCTTGTTAAGTTTCTTATCCATGATCTTCATTAAATCTGGTACGATATCAAGCTATGCCAAATGTAATGTTACATAACACCCTGCCACCAAATTTGATTATTTTAATAAAATAGTATATTTTGTTGAAATTATCAATTATCTTATCTTTCATATTATCACTTGTTATCCTTTTTATGATCTGGTATACTTGTCTTTAATTATAAGTGTTCTATCCCTGGAACATGTTACCTCCCTAACAAATTAATCATTATCACATACGGTATATCTTGGAATCAGTTGGGGGGGGGGGGGCTCTCTTGACCTAATACCCCGCTGTCCTTATAATACATAATACATCAATAATATCGATTGCTGGAGCTATCTCATCAGTCAATCACATTTAATAATCACTAGTCTATTCACGACTAAATCAAAGAAAAAAATAATATAATAATATATTCTTGGGATGGTTCACTCAGTTTAAATTCTCAGATCTAAATATTTCTTTCCATTGATTCCTTCAGATGTTCATTTTCTTGTGGCGATATTAATAACATTTTTATCTTTTATTATTGGTACTATCTCCTTTCCTTCTTTATCAGTACTGCTTAATCTTCATTTTTCATTCACTATCTTTATTCAATTAAAACATAACAAGTATCTGTTTCTATAGTTGTTGTTGATTCTCTCACAATCATGATAGGTTATTCATAGTAATTTCGTTTCTAGTCTCGTCTTATTTTCATCGTCGATTGCCTACATTTGTCTTTTTTTTATTTATTTTGTAATACTTTGGTTTCTCCTGATTCATGGGTGTTGTCTCTTTCTTTTATATTCCAATAATAAGTTCATAATTATATTTAATAAGATGTGCTTATTTCGTTTAGAATTTTGAAATTTATTCAAATTTGTTTATTCACTTGATCCAAAATAACATTGTCAACATGCACTGTAAGTTGTCCTTACTATTGGTTTTAATTTTGAGATCTATTCAAATTCGTTTATTCACTTGGTTCAAAATAACATTGTATTGACTTGTTTTGCCTTCTGGTGGCTCCAATTAAAATTATATTCTGGATTGGTAGAGTCGGTAAGATGATCTTACTTAATTTTTGAATTTTGTGGTATTCATTGTTATCGATTAACAACACGTTTGCGCCCGTATCTATCATGAATCTTGTGTCTAGTCCATTTACTTGGGCGATAATATAGGCAATCTCATTATTCAAATTGTTGTTCGTTATTGTATCTTCGTTTAGTAATTCTTCTCTCACATTTTTTAAAAAATGATTATGCACTATTGTTATTGTATTGTCAGTCGTTTTGTCTCATCCTAGTAAGTACCCAAATTGTCGGTTCAGTGACGGGACCTGTTGGTTTCTCACTGCCGTGGTCCGTTTAAATCAGGGCTGATCTCCTCGGTCCTGTTGTCTGGTTGACCGGGGGTGTCTCTATTCTGTAGTTCTTGTATCTCAATGGCGTTGTTATTGAACGTCACTGAGTTTCTGTTATTCCTGTCATCGTCGCAGCTCCTACTTCGTCTATGTTCATCCTGGTAGCGTTGGTTATTCTCCTCCTGAAAATTTCTCTCCCGGTTCCCATTATAATTCATTCATCCTTGGTACGAACGTCTTCCCATATCTCTATCGTCGGTGCTCACATAATTCACATGTCTTCGATATGTTTGGTTTTGGTTGTTATAATTGCCATTATTATTCTGTCTGTAACGGTTATTGTAATTGTTTTGATTACCTTGGTTGTTCTGGTAGTGGTTGTCTCTATCATTGGCACGCTGGTATCCGTTATTATGATTCGTAGGAGAGCTACGGTAATAGTGGCTGTTGTTATTGTTATTGTTATTCACCGCATTATTCCATGGGTAGTTATTATTGTTATTATTATTTTGGTAACTACGTTGATAGTGGTTACCATTGTTGTTGTAATTATTATTCGGTCTTTGCCCGTTGATTTCATATCGGGCGTCGCGGCGACCATTATTTCTATCCATCTCGTCGCTCCTTCGTCTGTATTGGAGGAAGCTCTTCTCTTGTTCCATTTCCGCTAACAATGCCGACATCTCCTCAATGGTTTGTATCCGTCCGTTTATTCGGCCTCTCGTAATTTCTCCCCCATAGTGATAAGCCAATAGCCTCACTAAACATTTGGTAGGAATGGTAGGCTCTAAATGTCTGGCTATGTTGATCTTACCCAGAAAGTATGCGGTCGGAGTTTGTTTGCCGTGTAGATCATATCGGCCCAATCCTATGTCACTCCTTATCATATGTTATGTGGCATCAGACCAGTACTTGGATTTAAATTGTTTTTTGAATTCTTGAAAATTTTGTATACTCGGTCGCATCGCCGTCCACCAATTGTCATAGACTTTTCTGAACATTTCGTCTAGCATACTTCTAATTACAACCCATCTGTCTTCTCCGGTTTTGGCTATTTTTTCTTCTACCCGTTCTAGGAATAGCATGGGGTTTCTTCTATAATTCTGGAAGTCGATAACTTCTCGGTTTTCCTCACATGTGGTATGGGCACCGGTACATTGTCTTTTTCTTAGAGAGTTGATCTCATCTCTATGGGCAGTTGTTTGTTTGGTCTTGTACCCAATTAAGACTAGTACCTATGCTTTCTAATCTTTCTCCCGTCACTGCTTGGTTGGTTTGCATATTTTCTATTCGTCCATTCGTTTCTTCCCGGCGCACAGTATCTCTTGGTTCATCCGCTCACACTTTTCCTTGGTCTCGGATTCTACCCTTTTAATTTCATTCACCGGTTCTTCTAGCTTCTTGTCACATTCTTCCTGCAATTGCCGGTTATTAATTTCCATCTTGTTCTTCCACTCTTCCTTTAATGACTCTTTGTGTTCATCCAATTTTTTCATGGTTTCCTGGTAATTTCCCTTCAATTCTTCCCTCAATGCTCTGTTATTTTCGTCTATTTTCTCCTCCATTTTCCTGCTATTCTCTTTCAATTCTCGGCTCAATTCCTCCTTTGTCTGTTTATTGTCACTCTTTATTTCCTCCATCTTCTTACTCAAGTCTTCCTTCAATATTACTAAATTCTTATTACTATTCTCACTTAATTCTTCCATTTTCTTACTGAAGTCTTCCTTCATTTCGTCCGTTAGTTTCTTATTACTCTCCTCCGTTTTCTTACCAGTTTCCTGCATCAATTCCATCATTCGTTTAATCATTTCTTGCGTCTTCTCGCTTTCTGTTTGTGTGGGTTCTTCTGGTTGTTTCTCCTGAGCCCTTCTTATTATAGTTTCTACTTCCTCAACCGGTGTTGCTTCCTTGTCTTGCATGCTTAATTCGCTTTCCTTCTCGGTTTCAGCCGCTCGTTTGCGCGATGTTTCTCGCTTCCTCATTTTTGTTTATTTTATGCTGTTTAATTATAAATTGTATTTTAATTTATCGCCTCACACGTTGGTTCGCCAATTTGTAACGATATATATAATAAAGGGCTGTATCTTATATTAAGCCCCACTGTTGGGTTCGTCAAATTGTAACGATATATAATAAAGGAGACGAGATATTATAGGATGACGAGTTATTATTTCCCACTCTTGGGTTCGAATTTGTATCAATTAAAATAAAGGATACGAGATATTATGTCACGTTGGGTGCGGCAAATTATAATAAATAAATAAAATGAGACGTCGTTTAAGTTCACTCTGGATCGTCAATTTGTAACAAATAAATATGTTGAACGATAAATTATTATGCTACTGTTGTATTCTGCCGCTCTCTCCCACTATGCATCCAGTCCCAATGACGTCACTCGGAGTTGCCAACAGTCGCTCAGTCCGTTTACTATGTTATCGTAATTCTTAATTGAAACAGTAATAATAATGCAAAGATAACACCAAACAGATATATTCCTTTTATCAATCTTTATTCAAACGAAGTATTGATTAATTACTTCTCGTTTTCTTTACTGTAATTACAAATTATGACAAAATTATGCGTCTTTATTCATAAGTTGGTAGTAGCTAAAATATGCTGGAGTCGACGATCAAAAGAATGATGCACTTTGTTTTTACTTCAATTAAATAAACAATCTCAGGGCGTATTTGGTTCGGAAATTATGGTTAAACAAATAATACAACTCTTAACATCAAAATACAAACTTCACAATATAAGGATATTACAAGGTTTTGATGTGTATAGTGCAAACTGGTAGTCGTGTATGTGTTATTCGCTATTATAGGTTATGAACAGTTTAGATGCTTATTAGTTATCGTTAAAGTTTTTATGGTGTTCAAAAAAGGTGTAATACTCAATTGGTGTTATTTCAAGTGTTCTTTAGTGTTGGTGTAGAATAGTGTCTGTAGTTTTATTTACTGTTTAATTCCTAAATAGTTGTGTACACAAGTGTAGGTGTTGTCACATAAGATGATAAATTGTTCAAATTCACCCAGATCCTCTTCTTTATTCTTCCAGGATGAAGATAGGGTCCAAGTCTTCTTTGCTTCTTCTCCCCGGATCTAAATTCTTCTGAATTAAATTCTTGATGTTCTTTTGTTATTATAATATTCTTCATTGACTGTACCGATTGGTTTTACAAAGTCTGGTATGTGTTTTCACTATTTAAAATATAATTATTTGAGACGTTTTAATAACGCGTCTGTCTTCAATGACGGTTGTTAAAGAAGTTCCTATTTTATTTACCTGAATTTTCGGTTGCTAAGGTAAAACTTGAAATCTGGTTGGTTGATTCAGATATACATTGTCATACAGATTCATTATTTCAATGTCTGAATTTGGTCAAAAAATTTTAAATTAGTATAACTTTTTTGTACTGATTGGGAATTTAAAACTAATAGCATCATTATTTTGGTCTTAACATTTGTGACATATACACACCAAACATGCCTATTTTTGCTTAAGAAATACTGATGTTACATTTTTTGCTATCTGAATTTTTCTTAAATAACTTAAAACTGATTATTTCGATTCCATATTTGTTGTGTATACTATTAATTATAAACCTATCCATATTACAACATTCGTTTTATAAAATTCTAAATGTATTTCCTAAAATATACAAAATTCCAAAGTTTTTATAGGCCTAGGTCTTGACATGTTAAATTTCTATTTTCTGTTATTGTAACACCTATTAACTATGCAACTACCATCAAAACTACTCCCTATAACTCTATTAGTATTATTATTTAAAAATATAACAATAATTATTACTATAACATTATAAAAAAAACATAATTCACATTTTGTGATAAACAATTTGTATGTGTCTGGTAACATACATCCTGCATAAGGCATATCATACACTCATATTACTTAATAAAACTATAAATAACATCAACACAACTTAACCTTATTTTTAAAACATAAAAAAGGAAAGTTTAATCATTTAATAATGATTTATAATTTCTATTCTTTTCTCATGCAGTTCAGCCATTGCTGTACTAGGTACTTTTACCATTTTTTTATACATTTGAGAATTATTATGTGATTATACATTATTTATTTGATAACATTATGTCCACTATTATTCACACTATTAGTGATATGTTTCCATGTATCTATATGATTGTTTTCTTGTATTATCCCATTATATCATTTAGTTAACAATTTACTAATATATTATTTTACATTATATTGTATATTTGGGCCTATTATCCCTCAATTTGTATTTTGATTATTTTTATATTTTGATACATTTAATAAAACAATTTGTTTACTTATAGTAATGGTACATAATTTGTCTGTCTTTATAAGTATTATTATTGTCATCTGGGTATTTTGCATCACTTTACCTAAACATTAATTTGGGTACGGTCAGTTATAGTCTGAGTCAGTTTAAAGTAGTTATTTGTTCATATTCACTATAATTTTTAAAAGATATTTTTCTTCTTGTTAAGTTTCTTATCCATGATCTTCATTAAATCTGGTACGATATCAAGCTATGCCAAATGTAATGTTACATAACACCCTGCCACCAAATTTGATTATTTTAATAAAAATAGTATATTTTGTTGAAATTATCAATTATCTTATCTTTCATGTTATCACTTGTTATCCTTTTTATGATCTGGTATACTTGTCTTTAATTATAAGTGTTCTATCCCTGGAACATGTTACCTCCCTAACAAATTAATCATTATCACATACGGTATATCTTGGAATCAGTTGGGGGGGGGGGCTCTCTTGACCTAATACCCCGCTGTCCTTATAATACATAATACATCAATAATATCGATTGCTGGAGCTATCTCATCAGTCAATCACATTTAATAATCACTAGTCTATTCACGACTAAATCAAAGAAAAAAATAATATAATAATATATTCTTGGGATGGTTCACTCAGTTTAAATTCTCAGATCTAAATATTTCTTTCCATTGATTCCTTCAGATGTTCATTTTCTTGTGGCGATATTAATAACATTTTTATCTTTTATTATTGGTACTATCTCCTTTCCTTCTTTATCAGTACTGCTTAATCTTCATTTTTCATTCACTATCTTTATTCAATTAAAACATAACAAGTATCTGTTTCTATAGTTGTTGTTGATTCTCTCACAATCATGATAGGTTATTCATAGTAATTTCTTTCTAGTCTCGTCTTATTTTCCATCGTCGATTGCCTACATTTGTCTTTTTTTTTATTTATTTTGTAATACTTTGGTTTCTCCTGATTCATGGGTGTTGTCTCTTTCTTTTATATTCCAATAATAAGTTCATAATTATATTTAATAAGATGTGCTTATTTCGTTTAGAATTTTGAAATTTATTCAAATTTGTTATTCACTTGATCCAAAATAACATTGTCAACATGCACTGTAAGTTGTCCTTACTATTGGTTTTAATTTTGAGATCTATTCAAATTCGTTATTCACTTGGTTCAAAATAACATTGTATTGACTTGTTTTGCCTTCTGGTGGCTCCAATTAAAATTATATTCTGGATTGGTAGAGTCGGTAAGATGATCTTACTTAATTTTTGAATTTTGTGGTATTCATTGTTATCGATTAACAACACGTTTGCGCCCGTATCTATCATGAATCTTGTGTCTAGTCCATTTACTTGGGCGATAATATAGGCAATCTCATTATTCAAATTGTTGTTCGTTATTGTATCTTCGTTTAGTAATTCTTCTCTCACATTTTTTAAAAATGATTATGCACTATTGTTATTGTATTGTCAGTCGTTTTGTCTCATCCTAGTAAGTACCCAAATTGTCGGTTCAGTGACGGGACCTGTTGGTTTCTCACTGCCGTGGTCCGTTTAAATCAGGGCTGATCTCCTCGGTCCTGTTGTCTGGTTGACCGGGGGTGTCTCTATTCTGTAGTTCTTGTATCTCAATGGCGTTGTTATTGAACGTCACTGAGTTTCTGTTATTCCTGTCATCGTCGCAGCTCCTACTTCGTCTATGTTCATCCTGGTAGCGTTGGTTATTCTCCTCCTGAAAATTTCTCTCCCGGTTCCCATTATAATTCATTCATCCTTGGTACGAACGTCTTCCCATATCTCTATCGTCGGTGCTCACATAATTCACATGTCTTCGATATGTTTGGTTTTGGTTGTTATAATTGCCATTATTATTCTGTCTGTAACGGTTATTGTAATTGTTTTGATTACCTTGGTTGTTCTGGTAGTGGTTGTCTCTATCATTGGCACGCTGGTATCCGTTATTATGATTCGTAGGAGAGCTACGGTAATAGTGGCTGTTGTTATTGTTATTGTTATTCACCGCATTATTCCATGGGTAGTTATTATTGTTATTATTATTTTGGTAACTACGTTGATAGTGGTTACCATTGTTGTTGTAATTATTATTCGGTCTTTGCCCGTTGATTTCATATCGGGCGTCGCGGCGACCATTATTTCTATCCATCTCGTCGCTCCTTCGTCTGTATTGGAGGAAGCTCTTCTCTTGTTCCATTTCCGCTAACAATGCCGACATCTCCTCAATGGTTTGTATCCGTCCGTTTATTCGGCCTCTCGTAATTTCTCCCCCATAGTGATAAGCCAATAGCCTCACTAAACATTTGGTAGGAATGGTAGGCTCTAAATGTCTGGCTATGTTGATCTTACCCAGAAAGTATGCGGTCGGAGTTTGTTTGCCGTGTAGATCATATCGGCCCAATCCTATGTCACTCCTTATCATATGTTATGTGGCATCAGACCAGTACTTGGATTTAAATTGTTTTTTGAATTCTTGAAAATTTTGTATACTCGGTCGCATCGCCGTCCACCAATTGTCATAGACTTCTCTGAACATTTCGTCTAGCATACTTCTAATTACAACCCATCTGTCTTCTCCGGTTTTGGCTATTTTTTCTTCTACCCGTTCTAGGAATAGCATGGGGTTTCTTCTATAATTCTGGAAGTCGATAACTTCTCGGTTTTCCTCACATGTGGTATGGGCACCGGTACATTGTCTTTTTCTTAGAGAGTTGATCTCATCTCTATGGGCAGTTGTTTGTTTGGTCTTGTACCCAATTAAGACTAGTACCTATGCTTTCTAATCTTTCTCCCGTCACTGCTTGGTTGGTTTGCATATTTTCTATTCGTCCATTCGTTTCTTCCGGCGCACAGTATCTCTTGGTTCATCCGCTCACACTTTTCCTTGGTCTCGGATTCTACCCTTTTAATTTCATTCACCGGTTCTTCTAGCTTCTTGTCACATTCTTCCTGCAATTGCCGGTTATTAATTTCCATCTTGTTCTTCCACTCTTCCTTTAATGACTCTTTGTGTTCATCCAATTTTTTCATGGTTTCCTGGTAATTTCCCTTCAATTCTTCCCTCAATGCTCTGTTATTTTCGTCTATTTTCTCCTCCATTTTCCTGCTATTCTCTTTCAATTCTCGGCTCAATTCCTCCTTTGTCTGTTTATTGTCACTCTTTATTTCCTCCATCTTCTTACTCAAGTCTTCCTTCAATATTACTAAATTCTTATTACTATTCTCACTTAATTCTTCCATTTTCTTACTGAAGTCTTCCTTCATTTCGTCCGTTAGTTTCTTATTACTCTCCTCCGTTTTCTTACCAGTTTCCTGCATCAATTCCATCATTCGTTTAATCATTTCTTGCGTCTTCTCGCTTTCTGTTTGTGTGGGTTCTTCTGGTTGTTTCTCCTGAGCCCTTCTTATTATAGTTTCTACTTCCTCAACCGGTGTTGCTTCCTTGTCTTGCATGCTTAATTCGCTTTCCTTCTCGGTTTCAGCCGCTCGTTTGCGCGATGTTTCTCGCTTCCTCATTTTTGTTTATTTTATGCTGTTTAATTATAAATTGTATTTTAATTTATCGCCTCACACGTTGGTTCGCCAATTTGTAACGATATATATAATAAAGGGCTGTATCTTATATTAAGCCCCACTGTTGGGTTCGTCAAATTGTAACGATATATAATAAAGGAGACGAGATATTATAGGATGACGAGTTATTATTTCCCACTCTTGGGTTCGAATTTGTATCAATTAAAATAAAGGATACGAGATATTATGTCACGTTGGGTGCGGCAAATTATAATAAATAAATAAAATGAGACGTCGTTTAAGTTCACTCTGGATCGTCAATTTGTAACAAATAAATATGTTGAACGATAAATTATTATGCTACTGTTGTATTCTGCCGCTCGCTCACACTATGCATCCAGTCCCAATGACGTCACTCGGAGTTGCCAACAGTCGCTCAGTCCGTTTACTATGTTATCGTAATTCTTAATTGAAACAGTAATAATAATGCAAAGATAACACCAAACAGATATATTCCTTTTATCAATCTTTATTCAAACGAAGTATTGATTAATTACTTCTCGTTTTCTTTACTGTAATTACAAATTATGACAAAATTATGCGTCTTTATTCATAAGTTGGTAGTAGCTAAAATATGCTGGAGTCGACGATCAAAAGAATGATGCACTTTGTTTTTACTTCAATTAAATAAACAATCTCAGGGCGTATTTGGTTCGGAAATTATGGTTAAACAAATAATACAACTCTTAACATCAAAATACAAACTTCACAATATAAGGATATTACAAGGTTTTGATGTGTATAGTGCAAACTGGTAGTCGTGTATGTGTTATTCGCTATTATAGGTTATGAACAGTTTAGATGCTTATTAGTTATCGTTAAAGTTTTTATGGTGTTCAAAAAAGGTGTAATACTCAATTGGTGTTATTTCAAGTGTTCTTTAGTGTTGGTGTAGAATAGTGTCTGTAGTTTTATTTACTGTTTAATTCCTAAATAGTTGTGTACACAAGTGTAGGTGTTGTCACATAAGATGATAAATTGTTCAAATTCACCCAGATCCTCTTCTTTATTCTTCCAGGACGAAGATAGGGTCCAAGTCTTCTTTGCTTCTTCTCCCCGGATCTAAATTCTTCTGAATTAAATTCTTGATGTTCTTTTGTTATTATAATATTCTTCATTGACTGTACCGATTGGTTTTACAAAGTCTGGTATGTGTTTTCACTATTTAAAATATAATTATTTGAGACGTTTTAATAACGCGTCTGTCTTCAATGACGGTTGTTAAAGAAGTTCCTATTTTATTTACCTGAATTTTCGGTTGCTAAGGTAAAACTTGAAATCTGGTTGGTTGATTCAGATATACATTGTCATACAGATTCATTATTTCAATGTCTGAATTTGGTCAAAAAATTTTAAATTAGTATAACTTTTTTGTACTGATTGGGAATTTAAAACTAATAGCATCATTATTTTGGTCTTAACATTTGTGACATATAGACACCAAACATGCCTATTTTTGCTTAAGAAATACTGATGTTACATTTTTTGCTATCTGAATTTTTCTTAAATAACTTAAAACTGATTATTTCGATTCCATATTTGTTGTGTATACTATTAATTATAAACCTATCCATATTACAACATTCGTTTTATAAAATTCTAAATGTATTTCCTAAAATATACAAAATTCCAAAGTTTTTATAGGCCTAGGTCTTGACATGTTAAATTTCTATTTTCTGTTATTGTAACACCTATTAACTATGCAACTACCATCAAAACTACTCCCTATAACTCTATTAGTATTATTATTTAAAAATATAACAATAATTATTACTATAACATTATAAAAAAAACATAATTCACATTTTGTGATTAAACAATTTGTATGTGTCTGGTTACATACATCCTGCATAAGGCATATCATACACTCATTACTTAATAAAACTATAAATAACATCAACACAACTTAACCTTATTTTTAAAACATAAAAAAGGAAAGTTTAATCATTTAATAATGATTTATAATTTCTATTCTTTTCTCATGCAGTTCAGCCATTGCTGTACTAGGTACTTTTACCATTTTTTTATACATTTGAGAATTATTATGTGATTATACATTATTTATTTGACAACATTATGTCCACTATTATTCACACTATTAGTGATATGTTTCCATGTATCTATATGATTGTTTTCTTGTATTATCCCATTATATCATTTAGTTAACAATTTACTAATATATTATTTTACATTATATTGTATATTTGGGCCTATTATCCCTCAATTTGTATTTTGATTATTTTTATATTTTGATACATTTAATAAAACAATTTGTTTACTTATAGTAATGGTACATAATTTGTCTGTCTTTATAAGTATTATTATTGTCATCTGGGTATTTTGCATCACTTTACCTAAACATTAATTTGGGTACGGTCAGTTATAGTCTAAGTCAGTTTAAAGTAGTTATTTGTTCATATTCACTATAATTTTTAAAAGATATTTTTCTTCTTGTTAAGTTTCTTATCCATGATCTTCATTAAATCTGGTACGATATCAAGCTATGCCAAATGTAATGTTACATAACACCCTGCCACCAAATTTGATTATTTTAATAAAATAGTATATTTTGTTGAAATTATCAATTATCTTATCTTTCATATTATCACTTGTTATCCTTTTTATGATCTGGTATACTTGTCTTTAATTATAAGTGTTCTATCCCTGGAACATGTTACCTCCCTAACAAATTAATCATTATCACATACGGTATATCTTGGAATCAGTTGGGGGGGGGGGCTCTCTTGACCTAATACCCCGCTGTCCTTATAATACATAATACATCAATAATATCGATTGCTGGAGCTATCTCATCAGTCAATCACATTTAATAATCACTAGTCTATTCACGACTAAATCAAAGAAAAAAATAATATAATAATATATTCTTGGGATGGTTCACTCAGTTTAAATTCTCAGATCTAAATATTTCTTTCCATTGATTCCTTCAGATGTTCATTTTCTTGTGGCGATATTAATAACATTTTTATCTTTTATTATTGGTACTATCTCCTTTCCTTCTTTATCAGTACTGCTTAATCTTCATTTTTCATTCACTATCTTTATTCAATTAAAACATAACAAGTATCTGTTTCTATAGTTGTTGTTGATTCTCTCACAATCATGATAGGTTATTCATAGTAATTTCGTTTCTAGTCTCGTCTTATTTTCATCGTCGATTGCCTACATTTGTCTTTTTTTTATTTATTTTGTAATACTTTGGTTTCTCCTGATTCATGGGTGTTGTCTCTTTCTTTTATATTCCAATAATAAGTTCATAATTATATTTAATAAGATGTGCTTATTTCGTTTAGAATTTTGAAATTTATTCAAATTTGTTTATTCACTTGATCCAAAATAACATTGTCAACATGCACTGTAAGTTGTCCTTACTATTGGTTTTAATTTTGAGATCTATTCAAATTCGTTTATTCACTTGGTTCAAAATAACATTGTATTGACTTGTTTTGCCTTCTGGTGGCTCCAATTAAAATTATATTCTGGATTGGTAGAGTCGGTAAGATGATCTTACTTAATTTTTGAATTTTGTGGTATTCATTGTTATCGATTAACAACACGTTTGCGCCCGTATCTATCATGAATCTTGTGTCTAGTCCATTTACTTGGGCGATAATATAGGCAATCTCATTATTCAAATTGTTGTTCGTTATTGTATCTTCGTTTAGTAATTCTTCTCTCACATTTTTTAAAAAATGATTATGCACTATTGTTATTGTATTGTCAGTCGTTTTGTCTCATCCTAGTAAGTACCCAAATTGTCGGTTCAGTGACGGGACCTGTTGGTTTCTCACTGCCGTGGTCCGTTTAAATCAGGGCTGATCTCCTCGGTCCTGTTGTCTGGTTGACCGGGGGTGTCTCTATTCTGTAGTTCTTGTATCTCAATGGCGTTGTTATTGAACGTCACTGAGTTTCTGTTATTCCTGTCATCGTCGCAGCTCCTACTTCGTCTATGTTCATCCTGGTAGCGTTGGTTATTCTCCTCCTGAAAATTTCTCTCCCGGTTCCCATTATAATTCATTCATCCTTGGTACGAACGTCTTCCCATATCTCTATCGTCGGTGCTCACATAATTCACATGTCTTCGATATGTTTGGTTTTGGTTGTTATAATTGCCATTATTATTCTGTCTGTAACGGTTATTGTAATTGTTTTGATTACCTTGGTTGTTCTGGTAGTGGTTGTCTCTATCATTGGCACGCTGGTATCCGTTATTATGATTCGTAGGAGAGCTACGGTAATAGTGGCTGTTGTTATTGTTATTGTTATTCACCGCATTATTCCATGGGTAGTTATTATTGTTATTATTATTTTGGTAACTACGTTGATAGTGGTTACCATTGTTGTTGTAATTATTATTCGGTCTTTGCCCGTTGATTTCATATCGGGCGTCGCGGCGACCATTATTTCTATCCATCTCGTCGCTCCTTCGTCTGTATTGGAGGAAGCTCTTCTCTTGTTCCATTTCCGCTAACAATGCCGACATCTCCTCAATGGTTTGTATCCGTCCGTTTATTCGGCCTCTCGTAATTTCTCCCCCATAGTGATAAGCCAATAGCCTCACTAAACATTTGGTAGGAATGGTAGGCTCTAAATGTCTGGCTATGTTGATCTTACCCAGAAAGTATGCGGTCGGAGTTTGTTTGCCGTGTAGATCATATCGGCCCAATCCTATGTCACTCCTTATCATATGTTATGTGGCATCAGACCAGTACTTGGATTTAAATTGTTTTTTGAATTCTTGAAAATTTTGTATACTCGGTCGCATAGCCGTCCACCAATTGTCATAGACTTTTCTGAACATTTCGTCTAGCATACTTCTAATTACAACCCATCTGTCTTCTCCGGTTTTGGCTATTTTTTCTTCTACCCGTTCTAGGAATAGCATGGGGTTTCTTCTATAATTCTGGAAGTCGATAACTTCTCGGTTTTCCTCACATGTGGTATGGGCACCGGTACATTGTCTTTTTCTTAGAGAGTTGATCTCATCTCTATGGGCAGTTGTTTGTTTGGTCTTGTACCCAATTAAGACTAGTACCTATGCTTTCTAATCTTTCTCCCATCACTGCTTGGTTGGTTTGCATATTTTCTATTCGTCCATTCGTTTCTTCCCGGCGCACAGTATCTCTTGGTTCATCCGCTCACACTTTTCCTTGGTCTCGGATTCTACCCTTTTAATTTCATTCACCGGTTCTTCTAGCTTCTTGTCACATTCTTCCTGCAATTGCCGGTTATTAATTTCCATCTTGTTCTTCCACTCTTCCTTTAATGACTCTTTGTGTTCATCCAATTTTTTCATGGTTTCCTGGTAATTTCCCTTCAATTCTTCCCTCAATGCTCTGTTATTTTCGTCTATTTTCTCCTCCATTTTCCTGCTATTCTCTTTCAATTCTCGGCTCAATTCCTCCTTTGTCTGTTTATTGTCACTCTTTATTTCCTCCATCTTCTTACTCAAGTCTTCCTTCAATATTACTAAATTCTTATTACTATTCTCACTTAATTCTTCCATTTTCTTACTGAAGTCTTCCTTCATTTCGTCCGTTAGTTTCTTATTACTCTCCTCCGTTTTCTTACCAGTTTCCTGCATCAATTCCATCATTCGTTTAATCATTTCTTGCGTCTTCTCGCTTTCTGTTTGTGTGGGTTCTTCTGGTTGTTTCTCCTGAGCCCTTCTTATTATAGTTTCTACTTCCTCAACCGGTGTTGCTTCCTTGTCTTGCATGCTTAATTCGCTTTCCTTCTCGGTTTCAGCCGCTCGTTTGCGCGATGTTTCTCGCTTCCTCATTTTTGTTTATTTTATGCTGTTTAATTATAAATTGTATTTTAATTTATCGCCTCACACGTTGGTTCACCAATTTGTAACGATATATATAATAAAGGGCTGTATCTTATATTAAGCCCCACTGTTGGGTTCGTCAAATTGTAACGATATATAATAAAGGAGACGAGATATTATAGGATGACGAGTTATTATTTCCCACTCTTGGGTTCGAATTTGTATCAATTAAAATAAAGGATACGAGATATTATGTCACGTTGGGTGCGGCAAATTATAATAAATAAATAAATAAAATGAGACGTCGTTTAAGTTCACTCTGGATCGTCAATTTGTAACAAATAAATATGTTGAACGATAAATTATTATGCTACTGTTGTATTCTGCCGCTCGCTCACACTATGCATCCAGTCCCAATGACGTCACTCGGAGTTGCCAACAGTCGCTCAGTCCGTTTACTATGTTATCGTAATTCTTAATTGAAACAGTAATAATAATGCAAAGATAACACCAAACAGATATATTCCTTTTATCAATCTTTATTCAAACGAAGTATTGATTAATTACTTCTCGTTTTCTTTACTGTAATTACAAATTATGACAAAATTATGCGTCTTTATTCATAAGTTGGTAGTAGCTAAAATATGCTGGAGTCGACGATCAAAAGAATGATGCACTTTGTTTTTACTTCAATTAAATAAACAATCTCAGGGCGTATTTGGTTCGGAAATTATGGTTAAACAAATAATACAACTCTTAACATCAAAATACAAACTTCACAATATAAGGATATTACAAGGTTTTGATGTGTATAGTGCAAACTGGTAGTCGTGTATGTGTTATTCGCTATTATAGGTTATGAACAGTTTAGATGCTTATTAGTTATCGTTAAAGTTTTTATGGTGTTCAAAAAAGGTGTAATACTCAATTGGTGTTATTTCAAGTGTTCTTTAGTGTTGGTGTAGAATAGTGTCTGTAGTTTTATTTACTGTTTAATTCCTAAATAGTTGTGTACACAAGTGTAGGTGTTGTCACATAAGATGATAAATTGTTCAAATTCACCCAGATCCTCTTCTTTATTCTTCCAGGACGAAGATAGGGTCCAAGTCTTCTTTGCTTCTTCTCCCCGGATCTAAATTCTTCTGAATTAAATTCTTGATGTTCTTTTGTTATTATAATATTCTTCATTGACTGTACCGATTGGTTTTACAAAGTCTGGTATGTGTTTTCACTATTTAAAATATAATTATTTGAGACGTTTTAATAACGCGTCTGTCTTCAATGACGGTTGTTAAAGAAGTTCCTATTTTATTTACCTGAATTTTCGGTTGCTAAGGTAAAACTTGAAATCTGGTTGGTTGATTCAGATATACATTGTCATACAGATTCATTATTTCAATGTCTGAATTTGGTCAAAAAATTTTAAATTAGTATAACTTTTTTGTACTGATTGGGAATTTAAAACTAATAGCATCATTATTTTGGTCTTAACATTTGTGACATATAGACACCAAACATGCCTATTTTTGCTTAAGAAATACTGATGTTACATTTTTTGCTATCTGAATTTTTCTTAAATAACTTAAAACTGATTATTTCGATTCCATATTTGTTGTGTATACTATTAATTATAAACCTATCCATATTACAACATTCGTTTTATAAAATTCTAAATGTATTTCCTAAAATATACAAAATTCCAAAGTTTTTATAGGCCTAGGTCTTGACATGTTAAATTTCTATTTTCTGTTATTGTAACACCTATTAACTATGCAACTACCATCAAAACTACTCCCTATAACTCTATTAGTATTATTATTTAAAAATATAACAATAATTATTACTGTAACATTATAAAAAAAACATAATTCACATTTTGTGATTAAACAATTTGTATGTGTCTGGTTACATACATCCTGCATAAGGCATATCATACACTCATTACTTAATAAAACTATAAATAACATCAACACAACTTAATCTTATTTTTAAAACATAAAAAAGGAAAGTTCTTCATTAAATCTGGTACGATATCAAGCTATGCCAAATGTAATGTTACAATATTGATTGCACTAAAAATCCTTTCAACACACCCACTATGATGTGGTAAAGTAAACAGATCCGTCACAAAATTATTTAAACTTGAAGAAGCCTCAGTATCTTTCGCACTCTTTGTATTTTTAACTTCTCTCTAAAAGCTTAATAAACGTACTGGTGTTAATAGTTGTATTTCTAAGAACTCTCTTTTCCCTGTCTAGGTTCATCATGTTTATTTCAATACTTTTCTCAAAGGCTGCTGCTGCTGCTGAAGCCAGTGACTGAATGTCTTTAATTTTTTGCCTAGCTATATTAATAGAAATTCTAGATGTTTTAAGTGTTGAACATAGTCAATGTTAAAAGGAAACCGGTTGTTTTGGTGTGCACAGTCAACATAAAAATGTATGCAATTTATTCTGAAATTTTATATTTCCTCAAGATTTTTACATTCCAAAATCGTAGTGCTCTTATAGCACCTACATCAATATTTTGTAGTTTTGTAAACTTTGCAGGATTTCTGTACTGCAGTTTGGTCACATCTGCATTATTTGAAATCGCCACCAATTCGCCACATTTACACAAATCCCCACTATTTCCCCACTTACCATTTTGAGGCTTCAAATTTCGCCAGTGTGGGGAAAAATCCCCACACCTGGCAACCCTGAAAGGTGGTGTATCGATACATCACGTTCTCAAAACTTCGAAAACGTAGTGTAGATATGGTTTTTGCGAAATTACCGCATAAGCTTCTAACCGGAAGACAAAAACGATCGACTTTCAGGTTCAAGAAATAGGCAGATTGGAGATCAGGTGTACACAGGGTTGCCAGGTGTGGGGATTTTCCCCCACAGTGGTGAAATTTGAAGCCTGAAAATCTTAAGTGGGGAAATGGTGGGGATTTGTGTAAATGTGGGGAATTGGTGGCGATTTCAAATAATAAAAATTATTAAATATGTAAAATTATATTTTATGCGCATTTTAATAACCATTCAGTAAAAATATAGGTTTTCTTTTTTCAACATTTTCCAAGCCTGATTACCATGAATACTGAACCCCTTCCTAGCTTAGGGAACCACCAGCCGGGATCCACCAGTTTAAAACTCTTCCAAAAACTGTTAAGCCCACAAAAACCGATATTGCTCCTAAAATGAAGCGTACATTTATTCATAAATATAGGAAGGAGTGGGAACAAAATCCAGAATTCAAATCCTGGTTAAAACCCAGCAGTAAGGGGGAAACATATTTCCATTGCAAAATTTGTGGAGAGGATAGGAAAGTAGGTGTATCTGCTATAAAAAACATAACTCGTCTGATAAACACATTAAAAATTCCAAATCTGTAAAAACTTCAATGCCCCTAATTCAAAGTTTTTCCAAATCCCATAATATGCCTATAGATAAACAAGTTAAGGAGGGGGAGATAAGAATAGCCTCCTTTATATCAGAACATAATATAGCCATTGAGTCAAGTGATCATTTAGTTGGACTTATTAAAGCAGTTTGTCTAGATTCCGAAATAAGTAAAAAACTATCATGTAACCTGTAACCGTACTAAATGTACTGCAATAATAAAAAATGTGATAGCCAAAACAGAGTTTGAGGAATTACTTACTGTTATGAGGAACAATAACTTTAGCATTTTGGTAGATGAGTCAACTGATAGGTCATCTAATAAACACTTAGCAGTAGTTGTAAGGACATGTTTGAATAATCATGATGTGAGGGATGATTTTTTATGTCTTTTGCCTGTTGTATGGAACTGCTGAGGGCCTTTACAAATTGTTAACAGATTTTTTTTGTAAACATGCAATTCCTTATAAGTCCAATCTGATATGATTTGCAGCTGATGGAACAAATACCACGATGGGTCATAAACATTCACTGCAAACTATGTTAAAAACAGATGTACCCAATATTTTTATTATGAAGTGTTTGTCACTCTCTGGCTTTGTGTGCTTCATATGCTTGTGAGAAACTACCAGAATCTGTTGAGGTTTTAGTTAGGAGTATATATACCTATTTTCAATATAGTCCAAAAGACAACACGAATTTCAAGCATTCCAAAAATTTGCAGAAGTTAAAATACGTAAGTTGTTAAGGCCCTGCCAAACCAGATGGTTATCTTTACTAGCATGTGTCGAAAGAATTGATGAACAATATCCAGCATTGCTGCTATATTTTCAAGGGGAATTTTTAATTGATGACAATGCAAAATCCATTTATGAAAAATTAACACCTATAAATAAATTATATCTTCTTTTCTTGGAGCATGTTCTCCCAATTTTAACAGATAGGAATCTAGAATTTCAGTCAGACAAATCTAAGATTCAATATCTATGTAACAGATTTGAAACAGTGTATAGGACAATCTTGGATTATTACATAGATCCAAATTATTTAAGTAAAATGGATGTAACCAAATTGCAGTACAGAAATCCTTCAAATTTTACAAAACTAGAAAACATTTATGTAGATGCTAGGTGCACTGTGATTTTGGAAAGCAAAGATTGAAATCTGTCACCGGAAGAAATAAAAAATTTCAGAGTAAACTGCTTAAACTTTTATGTTAAGTGTGCCCACCAAATTTATAGCCGGTTTCCTTTTAACAGTAACTATGTGCAAAGCTTAAAACATCTAGAATTTCTAGACAGGAAAAAAATTAAAGACATTCAATCATTAGCTTCAGCATTTGAGAAAAATATTAAAATAAATATAGTAGATCTAGATAGGGAATGGAGAGTTCTTAGGAACACAAATATTAACACCAGCACAGATGAAAGTTTATTAAGCTTTTGGAGAGAAGTTAAAATTACAAAAAATATGAATGATATTGAAGCTTTTCTAAATTTAGATAATTTTGTGGCATATATATTTACTCTACCTCATAGTAGTGGGTGTGCTGAAAGGACTTTTAGTGCCATTAATATTAACAAAAACAAAATCAAGAACAAGTTGGGTTCTGAGACACTATCTGGCCTATTGCATACAACAAACGTTCTACAGCAAACAGAATACATCCTGTTACGAATTTAATATTGTAACCGAACTAAACCGGAATGGTTTAAATAAAATTTAATTACGTTTAAAATATTATTTTTGAATGTATTAATGTTTGTAGTTGTTTCTAATTGAAGGTTACTAATTTTGTAAAGCGATTCAAGATGTAACATTCGAGGTTACTCAGAGTGTGTTTACAATTGTATAATTATAATGGTCTGAAAAGAATTCCCTTATATGAAGCAAATAAAATAGTTAGGTTGATAATAATTAAATACTAGTTTTGCTTAAGTTTAAAAGTAAAGTATAATAGTTGGTCGCTTGATGATGCTGATCGTCTTGCTGATACTAGCTGTGAAACTCCTCCTCCAGGTCGATGATAGTCTAAGTACATTACGTCTGGTAATGTCTGGACAATTGAATAAATATAATATACTTTCACGTACCTGGTCGTGTTTTATAGAAGTTCAATAAGCTGCCAAGACAGTTTACAAAAAACCAACTCACTTGAGCTGCAAGGTTAAGTTGCCTTGTTTGATAGTGGGCGCCACACGGATTTATTTTGGGAAAATCCCGTGTAAAACCCATGAATTGAATCAATTAATGATTTAAAGGAATTAAAATAATGGTTGATTATCTTTATGGCAATGCTATTCCAAATACTTAATCACAACTGAAGGTTGTTTGAGTTGTCTAAATAAAATATTTAACTATCTGTTAGAAATAAATTAAGTCGAGTTATGCTGTTAATTATGGGTTTTATTCATACCCTTGATAGAGAATTCAAAACAAATACAATTAAAAACATATAATGATGTACAATTGTAAACAAGTTATTATATACCCTATAAGGCTTGCTCAGAGCACAAGTGGTAAATCTGGCTAAGTCCAGATATTTGTTATTTTTAACATTAATATTATTCAAATCTCAGATATGAGTTCTTTGAGACACAAAAAAGAAAGTCATGCCTACACAATAGCTAATAATTTTCTGATATAATATTGTTCAATAATGTTTTTGACGTTACTTTTATAAAGTAAACAAATAAAAATAACCTATTTGATAGGTTGGGCGTTCGTCACGCTTGGTTTATGAATTACAAAGTTTATAAATTGAGAACACTTATAACTAACATTCAGCTTAATTAATAATGACAAATTCATCAAATAAATTGAGACATGGCGTAATATTGAAATGTTTCTGTGGTTTGCGTCAGTACAGATCAGTGTATAAAAACGTACAGGTTATGAGCTCGCAGTAAAAATGAAATAATGGTTACACTGTTACCTTTTGGTTTTAATTATTTAATTAAAACTCATTAAGCACCTCGATAATCGGATTATAATGATTATCGTTATTCACTGCACACGCACAAGAACAGAGAATTTCGATCCGCTTCTAACTTAATGGATCATAAATAACATTATTTAATTGCTTCTGTTCATTATTTTCCCGCACAAAAATAAAATAATACTGCACATAATCACTATGGTTCTCTGTAGAATAATTTGAAGTAGCTGTAGGTTGTTGTCGAATTGTTTCCTTTGACGTGTTATCGTGATGACGCTATTAGTTATTAAAAATGTTGAGATGGCGGGCGTACGTTCCGCACTGGATGAAGTTGATAAGTGTCTGTCGAGAATCGGTTACATCCTCTTATATACCCTACTCTTCGATCGGCTTTAGGCAAAAATGTTAATTACTAACTAATTTTGTGATTGGCTCTTGCAGGTGTGATGAATATGACGTATTGTCTGTTTAGCCGTTAATAACGGTTTTCCAACCGCCAAACTCTGAAATGATTGAAAGCTGCCGATATTGTAGTTATTAGTACCCAGATTTCTGATGCATATTTCGTAAATGATGCTAACACCTTTCACGCACTTAATACAGTTGCGATTGGGGCGATATTACCATCAAATTAAAGATCATTTTGTCCTCTTTAATTTGATATCGTTTGATACCGAGTTAATTTCACTTTTATTGACATTGCTACATAAACAATGTTCAGGTACACTACTCCGCACTGTCGTCTGTTTACCTGAATCGACGGTTATACACTTTGATTAATATTGTTTGTGTTCACATAGCATTTTATTACTCAAACGTTTATGTGAGAACACTATTAACTCTGTACTGACATTTTACTGAACATTATGGATAAACCTTATCTTTATACATGGTAATGAACGATCCTTACTACTATGACATTTCGTTTTACACTAACTCGCTCTATTCTACTAATTAACAATTGAATTATTAAATATATCATTTTAATAATGGTTTTCTGCTATGTTTGAGCATAACAATTGTTCTGTGCATTTAATCCACACTTCTGTTACCCCCACAATAATCAACTCACTGATTATTGTTTGGTCTAGGCCTTGTTAAGACATACCGCTCATACCGGAATTCTGCCTTTAAAAGCTTTCATTATTTCACAATTCGTTAATTTGCTGAGGTACCTTATTTGCACAAGGTTCCCTCTTAAAAATGTTTTTTCTTTCTCGTCATAGGTATATTTGAGATTGAAATATAGCTTCGTTCTCATTTTGTGGACATTGCTAATTTTAACTTTTTTTTTGCGTTAATAATTACTAATCACTTTTTATTAACATATCATATTCTGTTTACATTATCCACTGACTCGCTTGACAGCTTAAAGTAAATTTACTCTGTCCCTCAGTTTGTGTTAGTCATTGTCTGGTTGTAGTGTCAAACAGTATTTGGGTTTACTGCTTCATGTGGCACTTCTGCTTCCTTCTTCTTCCATGATTTCTCTCTTCTTGGTTATTCTTATTACTATATTCCCTATTTACATTATTGTTATGTACTTATTAAATCTGATAGTATACGTTTAGGTTAGGTAACATTTTGTTATGTTACATATACTCCCTCCTCAAAATTGATCATTTGAGAAAAAATTTATTTTTTTATAAAATTATCAGTTCATGTCAGTTTCTTAGTATATTTCTATGGTTTTTTTTTCTTGTACTCTTTGATTTTTTAACATACTATTAGTGTGTTACTCTAGCTTGATTTTTTGTCTAGTGATATAATTCTTAACTTACTAGTAATTTTCAAGTAGCTTACTTTTTAAGTCATTTAACTACAATATATCTCATTTCTTAAATTAACAATTTCCTGTCTTATCATATCACATTTTTCTTTCTTATTATATATCTTTACCTTTGTGATTATTTCAATGGTTCTTATATTTTATACCTCATAGATTTTTTCATAATAGTCCTTGATACATTAATACAATATAACTCCCTAACTTTTGTAGTGGGTTCGGAATCAGAGTGGCTCACTGTGGCTTACATTCTCTGCCGTTCCTCAATACACATACTCAGATTCAGAGGCATTACTCTTCTCTGTCTGAGAAAAAAATAAACATTGCACCAGGCAATAGTTGCACTATCACAACTCATAAAATATAACACATATCATTCATTTTCAATAATATAATATCTTCAATATAATATTCAAGGTATCAGAGGTTTTCATTTATATCACATTTCCATCTTTATACTTGTTAACATGCTTTCTTTTTTACAGGTAATTATTTCTTTTCAGATTTGACATTCTCGGCTATGCTTTTTATCAGCCGTATTGTTACTGTTTATACTAGTTGACAATTTGCTTTGGTTCACTTGAGTATTCTTAAGATTACACACTTATGTTGCTGCTTATATACTTATGCAGTTGGTTTTCACATATAGAGTCTACAATATTTTATTCTCACATTAGTTTACAAGTTTTTTTTTTTTCTTAATCATTTATACTTATCCCGAATTATCAGGATCTACACTATTCATATACTGACTGGTTTTTTGTTAGATATTCTCTGACATATTTTGCTACATACAATATTTGATAATTAAAATTTAATGTGACAATATAATAACATATTAATATCTAATTTTATAGACATTCTTGGGGTTACTTGTTTCATTTAATAAACATTTTTTCTCTCTCTTTACTTTCCATAATAATATCTTTCTTTCTTTATACTCTCTTTGATCTTCTGCCTCTCTACTCCTTCAAAGGTTAGTTGGGTGAACCTTTATTCTGGATGATTTTATATAATATTTTAGTTTTATGAGAGGTACACTATAATCATTTGATAAAATCTAGTTACATATAGTATTCATTTGGATAAACATTTTTTTTTTTTTTCTAAGTATAGCATAGTAATTTTAGTTATATGCCACTACTGGCTCTTTATGACATAATAGATGTCTTGTCTCTCATTAAATCATTTAGTTTACAATACATATCCTTCTATCCTCTGGTGTGATAGATCTGGTTCCTTTTTAACAAGCAACAAATAGTTTGGCCTGTATCTTAATCCTACACACTTTTGTAACTCAATAGGGCAAATAGATTTGTTATAGTCAATTAGTTACCTTCAATAATTTGGGCCTAATATGTGATTCTTGTAATCACTGAATGAGTTCGTTTGTAGTAATCATTTTTAACATATATTTTTTCTTTTTATACTCTAAATATTCTGGTGATAAGTGTCGCCTACCACTATATTTTATCTGCTCTTAATAGTAATCATTTTTATGGTTTACATACATGGGGTTATCTTGTGCTTTTCCACTCTATTGGGTGCATTATTGGGGACGATTACGTTATTATGGGTATTGTACTCTGGCGTCTTGGGATGTGCTGGGTCGGCTGCCATCTCCGGGTCTGGACTCTCTAGAGCTGCCTGCTCGGTTGTGCACTATTGTAAAGCCAGGCCTCTCACAGACTGGCACCCAATCTCCTTCGTCATCATTATTCGTGGTGTTTGGCTGTGGTCGGGTATCAGGTCTCCCTGGGTCGGACTGGTCATGGGCTTGCACAAAATTCACTTGTGGCCGGTAGTCATAGTTGCGGCTGTCGCCCTCAACGCTGTTACTTCTCCACCGTCCTCCTCTTATACTTCCTCTCTCTCCACTGAAACTGTTTCGTTGCTGGTAGTACCGTCTTCTACCGGGATCGTAATTAGCTTGCACATAATTGGCTCGGCGATATTGTGATGGTGGATTATTCCCGCCTTGGTTTGATGGTCTGTTTGTGTTATTATTATAATTGGGTCGCCGGTTGTTATTATTATTATTATTATGGCTACCGTTATTATTATTGTAATTATTACTACTTTGGTTATTTGGCCTACTATTATTGTTATTATTATTATTGTTGTTATAATTTTGGTTTGGATGGCTATTACTATTAAAATTACTTCGGTAATTTCTGGAGTTGTTATTATTATTATTGTTCATGTTACCGCCCATATTATTAAAATGGTCTTTCCTCCGACGACTCCTTCGGTAATACCCTTCATGTTCCTGATCCTCGAGCAATGCGGACATAGCTGCTATAGTTTTAATTTGCCCCCACTGACGTGCCTTAGCGACACCCTCCTCAAAGTGGTAAGACAGTTTTGTAACGAGACATTCTTCAGGTATTTTTGTTTCTAAATTTCGTGCTAGACACACCTGACCCAAAAAGTAGGAAGTCATTGTTCCTCCTCTGCTCGCATCATATTTACCGTGGCATATATGATCGCGTACTATGTTTTGTGTAGCCTCTGACCAATATTTCGCGCGGAATTGAGTCTTGAATTCCTCGTAACAGTTCACGTCGTGGCGCGTTGCGGTCCACCAATTATCATATATTTCTTTGAAATACTCATCTATCAAGCTTCTTATGTTGTTCCATCTGGTCTCTCGGATTCGTGCCAAGTTTTCTTCAACACGTGCTAAGAATTCAATAGGGTTTCTTCGATAGTTTTTAAAATTGATCGCGTCGCGGTTGTCATTTGGTAGCAGATACTAACCTTGGATAGGACGGTTGCGAATAACTTCAATCTCCTCCCGCATTTGTACGATTTCTTGTTGTCTCAGTTCCTCGATTCTTTCCCGATTAGCGACGGTTAAATTTCTCACCGCGTCTACTGATGTACTTACCTCTTCACAGCGCTCACCTATGTCTATCCTTACTTGCTTAATTTCCTCTTGACTCATTCTCTTCAAGGATTCTATTCTTGCTTCAGTCACCTCCTCTATGGTGTCGATCCTCCCGTCGACCTCTTCTCTTGTTCGCTTTAAGTCCTGGTCTTGCTGTTCGCACCTTTTGTTTACTTCTATTATTTCCTCCCTCACGACCGCTATTTCCACGTCTATTCTGGTGTTAATCTTCTCATTACCTTCTTCCATCCTCCGGCTAATTTCAGTTAATGTGGTGTTCAATTCTTCTCTGATGGCTCTACTGTTGTCATCTGTTTTACTGTTTAGCATGTCCATGGATTTATGGGTATTGTCTATCCTTTTATTCAAGTCTTCTTTCAGTGACTCCATATTTTTACTAATAGACTCCATATTTTTATTTAAGTCACGATGATTCTCCTTCATTGACTCTATATTCTTATTTAATAACTCGATATTCTTCTGATTCTCTTCCCGGGATTTCCTACCGTCTTCTTTTAACGACTCATTATTTCTAGTCATTTGCGCCATCATCATCATCATCATGTTCTCTATTCTTGCCCCTTCGGTTGTTTTGTCTGGTTGGTCGCTGACCATTACTTCTACTTCCGGTTCTACCTGGGGTGTTTCTTCAGGTTGAGTTTCGATATTATTGATGGAAATGACTTCCATTTTGTGTATGGGTTGTGCTTCAGATGTATCTATATCCCGTTGTATTTCTCCTACCCGACTGTCCTTATATCTCGTATCATATTGATGGGTGTGTGGCATGTTTATTCTTTCGTGTCTACCGGGCTGATATAAAATATAAAAAAATATTTTTATTTAATATTTTTAAGCCACACTAGTTGGTGCGCCAATTTGTAACCGAACTAAACCGGAATGGTTTAAATAAAATTTAATTACGTTTAAAATATTATTTTTGAATGTATTAATGTTTTTAGTTGTTTCTAATTGAAGGTTACTAATTTTGTAAAGCGATTCAAGATGTAACATTCGAGGTTACTCAGAGTGTGTTTACAATTGTATAATTATAATGGTCTGAAAAGAATTCCCTTATATGAAGCAAATAAAATAGTTAGGTTGATAATAATTAAATACTAGTTTTGCTTAAGTTTAAAAGTAAAGTATAATAGTTGGTCGCTTGATGATGCTGATCGTCTTGCTGATACTAGCTGTGAAACTCCTCCTCCAGGTCGATGATAGTCTAAGTACGTTACGTCTGGTAATGTCTGGACAATTGAATAAATATACTATACTTTCACGTACCTGGTCGTGTTTTATAGAAGTTCAATAAGCTGCCAAGACAGTTTACAAAAAACCAACTCACTTGAGCTGCAAGGTTAAGTTGCCTTGTTTGATAGTGGGCGCCACACGGATTTATTTTGGGAAAATCCCGTGTAAAACCCATGAATTGAATCAATTAATGATTTAAAGGAATTAAAATAATGATTGATTATCTTTATGGCAATGCTATTCCAAATACTCAATCACAACTGAAGGTTGTTTGAGTTGTCTAAATAAAATATTTAACTATCTGTTAGAAATAAATTAAGTCGAGTTATGCTGTTAATTATGGGTTTTATTCATACCCTTGATAGAGAATTCAAAACAGATACAATTAAAAACATATAATGATGTACAATTGTAAACAAGTTATTATATACCCTATAAGGCTTGCTCAGAGCACAAGTGGTAAATCTGGCTAAGTCCAGATATTTGTTATTTTTAACATTAATATTATTCAAATCTCAGATATGAGTTCTTTGAGACACAAAAAAGAAAGTCATGCCTACACAATAGCTAATAATTTTCTGATATAATATTGTTCAATAATGTTTTTGACGTTACTTTTATAAAGTAAACAAATAAAAATAACCTATTTGATAGGTTGGGCGTTCGTCACGCTTGGTTTATGAATTACAAAGTTTATAAATTGAGAACACTTATAACTAACATTCAGCTTAATTAATAATGACAAATTCATCAAATAAATTGAGACATGGTGTAATATTGAAATGTTTCTGTGGTTTGCGTCAGTACAGATCAGTGTATAAAAACGTACAGGTTATGCGCTCGTAGTAAAAATGAAATAATGGTTACACTGTTACCTTTTGGTTTTAATTATTTAATTAAAACTCATTAAGCACCTCAATAATCGGATTATAATGATTATCGTTATTCACTGCACACGCACAAGAACAGAGAATTTCGATCCGCTTCTAACTTAATGGATCATAAATAACATTATTTAATTGCTTCTGTTCATTATTTTCCCGCACAAAAATGAAATAATACTGCACATAATCACTATGGTTCTCTGTAGAATAATTTGAAGTAGCTGTAGGTTGTTGTCGAATTGTTTCCTTTGACGTGTTATCGTGATGACGCTATTAGTTATCAAAAATGTTGAGATGGCGGGCGTACGTTCCGCACTGGATGAAGTTGATAAGTGTCTGTCGAGAGTCGGTTACATCCTCTTATATACCCTACTCTTCGATCGGCTTTAGGCAAAAATGTTAATTACTAACTAATTTTGTGATTGGCTCTTGCAGGTGTGATGAATATGATGTGTTGTCTGTTTAGCCGTTAATAACGGTTTTCCAACCGCCAAACTCTGAAATGATTGAAAGCTGCCGATATTGTTGTTATTAGTACCCAGATTTCTGATGCATATTTTGTAAATGATGCTAACACCTTTCACGCACTTAATACAGTTGCGATTGGGGCGATATTACCATCAAATTAAAGATCATTTTGTCCTCTTTAATTTGATATCGTTTGATACCGAGTTAATTTCACTTTTATTGACATTGCTACATAAACAATGTTCAGGTACACTACTCCGCACTGTCGTCTGTTTACCTGAATCGACGGTTATACACTTTGATTAATATTGTTTGTGTTCACATAGCATTTTATTACTCAAACGTTTATGTGAGAACACTATTAACTCTGTACTGACATTTTACTGAACATTATGGATAAACCTTATCTTTATACATGGTAATGAACGATCCTTACTACTATGACATTTCGTTTTACACTAACTCGCTCTATTCTACTAATTAACAATTGAATTATTAAATATATCATTTTAATAATGGTTTTCTGCTATGTTTGAGCATAACAATTGTTCTGTGCATTTAATCCACACTTCTGTTACCCCCACAATAATCAACTCACTGATTATTGTTTGGTCTAGGCCTTGTTAAGACATACCGCTCATACCGGAATTCTGCCTTTAAAAGCTTTCATTATTTCACAATTCGTTAATTTGCTGAGGTACCTTATTTGCACAAGGTTCCCTCTTAAAAATGTTTTTTCTTTCTCGTCATAGGTATATTTGAGATTGAAATATAGCTTCGTTCTCATTTTGTGGACATTGCTAATTTTAACTTTTTTTTTGCGTTAATAATTACTAATCATATTTAATTAATACCCAGCCAAATGCTGATTCTGATTTCACATTATTCAGATTCTTATTGACTCACTTTTTATTAACATATCATATTCTGTTTACATTATCCACTGACTCGCTTGACAGCTTAAAGTAAATTTACTCTGTCCCTCAGTTTGTGTTAGTCATTGTCTGGTTGTAGTGTCAAACAGTATTTGGGTTTACTGCTTCATGTGGCACTTCTGCTTCCTTCTTCTTCCATGATTTCTCTCTTCTTGGTTATTCTTATTACTATATTCCCTATTTACATTATTGTTATGTACTTATTAAATCTGATAGTATACGTTTAGGTTAGGTAACATTTTGTTATGTTACATATACTCCCTCCTCAAAATTGATCATTTGAGAAAAAATTTATTTTTTTATAAAATTATCAGTTCATGTCAGTTTCTTAGTATATTTCTATGGTTTTTTTTTCTTGTACTCTTTGATTTTTTAACATACTATTAGTGTGTTACTCTAGCTTGATTTTTTGTCTAGTGATATAATTCTTAACTTACTAGTAATTTTCAAGTAGCTTACTTTTTAAGTCATTTAACTACAATATATCTCATTTCTTAAATTAACAATTTCCTGTCTTATCATATCACATTTTTCTTTCTTATTACATATCTTTACCTTTGTGATTATTTCAATGGTTCTTATATTTTATACCTCATAGATTTTTTCATAATAGTCCTTGATACATTAATACAATATAACTCCCTAACTTTTGTAGTGGGTTCGGAATCAGAGTGGCTCACTGTGGCTTACATTCTCTGCCGTTCCTCAATACACATACTCAGATTCAGAGGCATTACTCTTCTCTGTCTGAGAAAAAAATAAACATTGCACCAGGCAATAGTTGCACTATCACAACTCATAAAATATAACACATATCATTCATTTTCAATAATATAATATCTTCAATATAATATTCAAGGTATCAGAGGTTTTCATTTATATCACATTTCCATCTTTATACTTGTTAACATGCTTTCTTTTTTACAGGTAATTATTTCTTTTCAGATTTGACATTCTCGGCTATGCTTTTTATCAGCCGTATTGTTACTGTTTATACTAGTTGACAATTTGCTTTGGTTCACTTGAGTATTCTTAAGATTACACACTTATTTTGCTGCTTATATACTTATGCAGTTGGTTTTCACATATAGAGTCTACAATATTTTATTCTCACATTAGTTTACAAGTTTTTTTTTTTTCTTAATCATTTATACTTATCCCGAATTATCAGGATCTACACTATTCATATACTGACTGGTTTTTTGTTAGATATTCTCTGACATATTTTGCTACATACAATATTTGATAATTAAAATTTAATGTGACAATATAATAACATATTAATATCTAATTTTATAGACATTCTTGGGGTTACTTGTTTCATTTAATAAACATTTTTTCTCTCTCTTTACTTTCCATAATAATATCCTTCTTTCTTTATACTCTCTTTGATTTTCTGCCTCTCTACTCCTTCAAAGTTTAGTTGGGTGAACCTTTATTCTGGATGATTTTATATAATATTTTAGTTTTATGAGAGGTACACTATAATCATTTGATAAAATCTAGTTACATATAGTATTCATTTGGATAAACATTTTTTTTTTCTAAGTATAGCATAGTAATTTTAGTTATATGCCACTACTGGCTCTTTATGACATAATAGATGTCTTGTCTCTCATTAAATCATTTAGTTTACAATACATATCCTTCTATCCTCTGGTGTGATAGATCTGGTTCCTTTTTAACAAGCAACAAATAGTTTGGCCTGTATCTTAATCCTACACACTTTTGTAACTCAATAGGGCAAATAGATTTGTTATAGTCAATTAGTTACCTTCAATAATTTGGGCCTAATATGTGATTCTTGTAATCACTGAATGAGTTCGTTTGTAGTAATCATTTTTAACATATATTTTTTCTTTTTATACTCTAAATATTTTGGTGATAAGTGTCGCCTACCACTATATTTTATCTGCTCTTAATAGTAATCATTTTTATGGTTTACATACATGGGGTTATCTTGTGCTTTTCCACTCTATTGGGTGCATTATTGGGGACGATTACGTTATTATGGGTATTGTACTCTGGCGTCTTGGGATGTGCTGGGTCGGCTGCCATCTCCGGGTCTGGACTCTCTAGAGCTGCCTGCTCGGTTGTGCACTATTGTAAAGCCAGGCCTCTCACAGACTGGCACCCAATCTCCTTCGTCATCATTATTCGTGGTGTTTGGCTGTGGTCGGGTATCAGGTCTCCCTGGGTCGGACTGGTCATGGGCTTGCACAAAATTCACTTGTGGGCGGTAGTCATAGTTGCGGCTGTCGCCCTCAACGCTGTTACTTCTCCACCGTCCTCCTCTTATACTTCCTCTCTCTCCACTGAAACTGTTTCGTCGCTGGTAGTACCGTCTTCTACCGGGATCGTAATTAGCTTGCACATAATTGGCTCGGCGATATTGTGATGGTGGATTATTCCCGCCTTGGTTTGATGGTCTGTTTGTGTTATTATTATAATTGGGTCGCCGGTTGTTATTATTATTATTATTATGGCTACCGTTATTATTACTACTTTGGTTATTTGGCCTACTATTATTGTTATTATTATTATTGTTGTTATAATTTTGGTTTGGATGGCTATTACTATTAAAATTACTTTGGTAATTTCTGGAGTTGTTATTATTATTATTGTTCATGTTACCGCCCATATTATTAAAATGGTCTTTCCTCCGACGACTCCTTCGGTAATACCCTTCATGTTCCTGATCCTCGAGCAATGCGGACATAGCTGCTATAGTTTTAATTTGCCCCCACTGACGTGCCTTAGCGACACCCTCCTCAAAGTGGTAAGACAGTTTTGTAACGAGACATTCTTCAGGTATTTTTGTTTCTAAATTTCGTGCTAGACACACCTGACCCAAAAAGTAGGAAGTCATTGTTCCTCCTCTGCTCGCATCATATTTACCGTGGCATATATGATCGCGTACTATGTTTTGTGTAGCCTCTGACCAATATTTTGCGCGGAATTGAGTCTTGAATTCCTCGTAACTGTTGACGTCGTGGCGCGTTGCGGTCCACCAATTATCATATATTTCTTTGAAATACTCATCTATCAAGCTTCTTATGTTGTTCCATCTGGTCTCTCGGATTTGTGCCAAGTTTTCTTCAACACGTGCTAAGAATTCAATAGGGTTTCTTCGATAGTTTTTAAAATTGATCACGTCGCGGTTGTCATTTGGTAGCAGATACTGACCTTGGATAGGACGGTTGCGAATAACTTCAATCTCCTCCCGCATTTGTACGATTTCTTGTTGTCTCAGTTCCTCGATTCTTTCCCGATTAGCGACGGTTAAATTTCTCACCGCGTCTACTGATGTACTTACCTCTTCACAGCGCTCACCTACGTCTATCCTTACTTGCTTAATTTCCTCTTGACTCATTCTCTTCAAGGATTCTATTCTTGCTTCAGTCACCTCCTCTATGGTGTCGATCCTCCCGTCGACCTCTTCTCTTGTTCGCTTTAAGTCCTGGTCTTGCTGTTCGCACCTTTTGTTTACTTCTATTATTTCCTCCCTCACGACCGCTATTTCCAAGTCTATTCTGGTGTTAATCTTCTCATTACCTTCTTCCATCCTCCGGCTAATTTCAGTTAATGTGGTGTTCAATTCTTCTCTGATGGCTCTACTGTTGTCATCTATTTTACTGTTTAGCATGTCCATGGATTTATGGGTATTGTCTATCCTTTTATTCAAGTCTTCTTTCAGTGACTCCATATTTTTACTAATAGACTCCATATTTTTATTTAAGTCACGATGATTCTCCTTCATTGACTCTATATTCTTATTTAATAACTCGATATTCTTCTGATTCTCTTCCCGGGATTTCCTACCGTCTTCTTTTAATGACTCATTATTTCTAATCATTTGCGCCATCATCATCATCATCATGTTCTCTATTCTTGCCCCTTCGGTTGTTTTGTCTGGTTGGTCGCTGACCATTACTTCTACTTCCGGTTCTACCTGGGGTGTTTCTTCAGGTTGAGTTTCGATATTATTGATGGTAATGACTTCCATTTTGTGTATGGGTTGTGCTTCAGATGTCTCTATATCCCGTTGTATTTCTCCTACCCGACTGTCCTTATATCTCGTATCATATTGATGGGTGTGTGGCATGTTTATTCTTTCGTGTCTACCGGGCTGATATAAAATATAAAAAATATTTTTATTTAATATTTTTAAGCCACACTAGTTGGTGCGCCAATTTGTAACCGAACTAAACCGGAATGGTTTAAATAAAATTTAATTACGTTTAAAATATTATTTTTGAATGTATTAATGTTTGTAGTTGTTTCTAATTGAAGGTTACTAATTTTGTAAAGCGATTCAAGATGTAACATTCGAGGTTACTCAGAGTGTGTTTACAATTGTATAATTATAATGGTCTGAAAAGAATTCCCTTATATGAAGCAAATAAAATAGTTAGGTTGATAATAATTAAATACTAGTTTTGCTTAAGTTTAAAAGTAAAGTATAATAGTTGGTCGCTTGATGATGCTGATCGTCTTGCTGATACTAGCTGTGAAACTCCTCCTCCAGGTCGATGATAGTCTAAGTACGTTACGTCTGGTAATGTCTGGACAATTGAATAAATATACTATACTTTCACGTACCTGGTCGTGTTTTATAGAAGTTCAATAAGCTGCCAAGACAGTTTACAAAAAACCAACTCACTTGAGCTGCAAGGTTAAGTTGCCTTGTTTGATAGTGGGCGCCACACGGATTTATTTTGGGAAAATCCCGTGTAAAACCCATGAATTGAATCAATTAATGATTTAAAGGAATTAAAATAATGATTGATTATCTTTATGGCAATGCTATTCCAAATACTCAATCACAACTGAAGGTTGTTTGAGTTGTCTAAATAAAATATTTAACTATCTGTTAGAAATAAATTAAGTCGAGTTATGCTGTTAATTATGGGTTTTATTCATACCCTTGATAGAGAATTCAAAACAAATACAATTAAAAACATATAATGATGTACAATTGTAAACAAGTTATTATATACCCTATAAGGCTTGCTCAGAGCACAAGTGGTAAATCTGGCTAAGTCCAGATATTTGTTATTTTTAACATTAATATTATTCAAATCTCAGATATGAGTTCTTTGAGACACAAAAAAGAAAGTCATGCCTACACAATAGCTAATAATTTTCTGATATAATATTGTTCAATAATGTTTTTGACGTTACTTTTATAAAGTAAACAAATAAAAATAACCTATTTGATAGGTTGGGCGTTCGTCACGCTTGGTTTATGAATTACAAAGTTTATAAATTGAGAACACTTATAACTAACATTCAGCTTAATTAATAATGACAAATTCATCAAATAAATTGAGACATGGTGTAATATTGAAATGTTTCTGTGGTTTGCGTCAGTACAGATCAGTGTATAAAAACGTACAGGTTATGCGCTCGTAGTAAAAATGAAATAATGGTTACACTGTTACCTTTTGGTTTTAATTATTTAATTAAAACTCATTAAGCACCTCGATAATCGGATTATAATGATTATCGTTATTCACTGCACACGCACAAGAACAGAGAATTTCGATCCGCTTCTAACTTAATGGATCATAAATAACATTATTTAATTGCTTCTGTTCATTATTTTCCCGCACAAAAATGAAATAATACTGACCAAATACACTGCACTCACCGTCTATGGCTTTTTTCCGTGATGTTTTGTCCAGTTTACATGTTTCAAGGCACTTGCCTCATCATCAGAACTTATAAAATCAATCTATGTCATAAAAAATGACATTTGTCAAAATATTAAAAACACAATACGGTAATTAAACTATGTACATAAATTCGTTTTAAAAATGTTCGGTGTGCCTTGCAAGACAACACGCGCCGTACACGTGTTGTCTTGTAATTAATAATTACACGTGTTGTTGTGAGTACGGCGCGTGTTGTCTTGCAAGGCACACCGAACATTTTTAAAACGAATTTATGTACATAGTTTAATTACCGTATTGTGTTTTTAATATTTTGACAAATGTCATTTTTTATGACATAGATTGATTTTATAAGTTCTGATGATGAGGCAAGTGCCTTGAAACATGTAAACTGGACAAAACATCACGGAAAAAAGCCATAGACGGTGAGTGCAGTGTATTTGGTTAACATACACGTGGCTTGGGACTACAATAGGATTTATTCCGTTTAATTCAAAATAAATAATACTGCACATAATCACTATGGTTCTCTGTAGAATAATTTGAAGTAGCTGTAGGTTGTTGTCGAATTGTTTCCTTTGACGTGTTATCGTGATGACGCTATTAGTTATCAAAAATGTTGAGATGGCGGGCGTACGTTCCGCACTGGATGAAGTTGATAAGTGTCTGTCGAGAATCGGTTACATCCTCTTATATACCCTACTCTTCGATCGGCTTTAGGCAAAAATGTTAATTACTAACTAATTTTGTGATTGGCTCTTGCAGGTGTGATGAATATGACGTGTTGTCTGTTTAGCCGTTAATAACGGTTTTCCAACCGCCAAACTCTGAAATGATTGAAAGCTGCCGATATTGTTGTTATTAGTACCCAGATTTCTGATGCATATTTCGTAAATGATGCTAACACCTTTCACGCACTTAATACAGTTGCGATTGGGGCGATATTACCATCAAATTAAAGATCATTTTGTCCTCTTTAATTTGATATCGTTTGATACCGAGTTAATTTCACTTTTATTGACATTGCTACATAAACAATGTTCAGGTACACTACTCCGCACTGTCGTCTGTTTACCTGAATCGACGGTTATACACTTTGATTAATATTGTTTGTGTTCACATAGCATTTTATTACTCAAACGTTTATGTGAGAACACTATTAACTCTGTACTGACATTTTACTGAACATTATGGATAAACCTTATCTTTATACATGGTAATGAACGATCCTTACTACTATGACATTTCGTTTTACACTAACTCGCTCTATTCTACTAATTAACAATTGAATTATTAAATATATCATTTTAATAATGTTTTTCTGCTATGTTTGAGCATAACAATTGTTCTGTGCATTTAATCCACACTTCTGTTACCCCCACAATAATCAACTCACTGATTATTGTTTGGTCTAGGCCTTGTTAAGACATACCGCTCATACCGGAATTCTGCCTTTAAAAGCTTTCATTATTTCACAATTCGTTAATTTGCTGAGGTACCTTATTTGCACAAGGTTCCCTCTTACAAATTTTTTTCTTTCTCGTCATAGGTATATTTGAGATTGAAATATAGCTTCGTTCTCATTTTGTGGACATTGCTAATTTTAACTTTTTTTTTGCGTTAATAATTACTAATCATATTTAATTAATACCCAGCCAAATGCTGATTCTGATTTCACATTATTCAGATTCTTATTGACTCACTTTTTATTAACATATCATATTCTGTTTACATTATCCACTGACTCGCTTGACAGCTTAAAGTAAATTTACTCTGTCCCTCAGTTTGTGTTAGTCATTGTCTGGTTGTAGTGTCAAACAGTATTTGGGTTTACTGCTTCATGTGGCACTTCTGCTTCCTTCTTCTTCCATGATTTCTCTCTTCTTGGTTATTCTTATTACTATATTCCCTATTTACATTATTGTTATGTACTTATTAAATCTGATAGTATACGTTTAGGTTAGGTAACATTTTGTTATGTTACATATACTCCCTCCTCAAAATTGATCATTTGAGAAAAAATTTATTTTTTTATAAAATTATCAGTTCATGTCAGTTTCTTTGTATATTTCTATGGTTTTTTTTTTCTTGTACTCTTTGATTTTTTAACATACTATTAGTGTGTTACTCTAGCTTGATTTTTTGTCTAGTGATATAATTCTTAACTTACTAGTAATTTTCAAGTAGCTTACTTTTTAAGTCATTTAACTACAATATATCTCATTTCTTAAATTAACAATTTCCTGTCTTATCATATCACATTTTTCTTTCTTATTACATATCTTTACCTTTGTGATTATTTCAATGGTTCTTATATTTTATACCTCATAGATTTTTTCATAATAGTCCTTGATACATTAATACAATATAACTCCCTAACTTTTGTAGTGGGTTCGGAATCAGAGTGGCTCACTGTGGCTTACATTCTCTGCCGTTCCTCAATACACATACTCAGATTCAGAGGCATTACTCTTCTCTGTCTGAGAAAAAAATAAACATTGCACCAGGCAATAGTTGCACTATCACAACTCATAAAATATAACACATATCATTCATTTTCAATAATATAATATCTTCAATATAATATTCAAGGTATCAGAGGTTTTCATTTATATCACATTTCCATCTTTATACTTGTTAACATGCTTTCTTTTTTACAGGTAATTATTTCTTTTCAGATTTGACATTCTCGGCTATGCTTTTTATCAGCCGTATTGTTACTGTTTATACTAGTTGACAATTTGCTTTGGTTCACTTGAGTATTCTTAAGATTACACACTTATTTTGCTGCTTATATACTTATGCAGTTGGTTTTCACATATAGAGTCTACAATATTTTATTCTCACATTAGTTTACAAGTTTTTTTTTTTTCTTAATCATTTATACTTATCCCGAATTATCAGGATCTACACTATTCATATACTGACTGGTTTTTTGTTAGATATTCTCTGACATATTTTGCTACATACAATATTTGATAATTAAAATTTAATGTGACAATATAATAACATATTAATATCTAATTTTATAGACATTCTTGGGGTTACTTGTTTCATTTAATAAACATTTTTTCTCTCTCTTTACTTTCCATAATAATATCCTTCTTTCTTTATACTCTCTTTGATTTTCTGCCTCTCTACTCCTTCAAAGTTTAGTTGGGTGAACCTTTATTCTGGATGATTTTATATAATATTTTAGTTTTATGAGAGGTACACTATAATCATTTGATAAAATCTAGTTACATATAGTATTCATTTGGATAAACATTTTTTTTTTCTAAGTATAGCATAGTAATTTTAGTTATATGCCACTACTGGCTCTTTATGACATAATAGATGTCTTGTCTCTCATTAAATCATTTAGTTTACAATACATATCCTTCTATCCTCTGGTGTGATAGATCTGGTTCCTTTTTAACAAGCAACAAATAGTTTGGCCTGTATCTTAATCCTACACACTTTTGTAACTCAATAGGGCAAATAGATTTGTTATAGTCAATTAGTTACCTTCAATAATTTGGGCCTAATATGTGATTCTTGTAATCACTGAATGAGTTCGTTTGTAGTAATCATTTTTAACATATATTTTTTCTTTTTATACTCTAAATATTTTGGTGATAAGTGTCGCCTACCACTATATTTTATCTGCTCTTAATAGTAATCATTTTTATGGTTTACATACATGGGGTTATCTTGTGCTTTTCCACTCTATTGGGTGCATTATTGGGGACGATTACGTTATTATGGGTATTGTACTCTGGCGTCTTGGGATGTGCTGGGTCGGCTGCCATCTCCGGGTCTGGACTCTCTAGAGCTGCCTGCTCGGTTGTGCACTATTGTAAAGCCAGGCCTCTCACAGACTGGCACCCAATCTCCTTCGTCATCATTATTCGTGGTGTTTGGCTGTGGTCGGGTATCAGGTCTCCCTGGGTCGGACTGGTCATGGGCTTGCACAAAATTCACTTGTGGGCGGTAGTCATAGTTGCGGCTGTCGCCCTCAACGCTGTTACTTCTCCACCGTCCTCCTCTTATACTTCCTCTCTCTCCACTGAAACTGTTTCGTCGCTGGTAGTACCGTCTTCTACCGGGATCGTAATTAGCTTGCACATAATTGGCTCGGCGATATTGTGATGGTGGATTATTCCCGCCTTGGTTTGATGGTCTGTTTGTGTTATTATTATAATTGGGTCGCCGGTTGTTATTATTATTATTATTATGGCTACCGTTATTATTACTACTTTGGTTATTTGGCCTACTATTATTGTTATTATTATTATTGTTGTTATAATTTTGGTTTGGATGGCTATTACTATTAAAATTACTTTGGTAATTTCTGGAGTTGTTATTATTATTATTGTTCATGTTACCGCCCATATTATTAAAATGGTCTTTCCTCCGACGACTCCTTCGGTAATACCCTTCATGTTCCTGATCCTCGAGCAATGCGGACATAGCTGCTATAGTTTTAATTTGCCCCCACTGACGTGCCTTAGCGACACCCTCCTCAAAGTGGTAAGACAGTTTTGTAACGAGACATTCTTCAGGTATTTTTGTTTCTAAATTTCGTGCTAGACACACCTGACCCAAAAAGTAGGAAGTCATTGTTCCTCCTCTGCTCGCATCATATTTACCGTGGCATATATGATCGCGTACTATGTTTTGTGTAGCCTCTGACCAATATTTTGCGCGGAATTGAGTCTTGAATTCCTCGTAACTGTTGACGTCGTGGCGCGTTGCGGTCCACCAATTATCATATATTTCTTTGAAATACTCATCTATCAAGCTTCTTATGTTGTTCCATCTGGTCTCTCGGATTTGTGCCAAGTTTTCTTCAACACGTGCTAAGAATTCAATAGGGTTTCTTCGATAGTTTTTAAAATTGATCACGTCGCGGTTGTCATTTGGTAGCAGATACTGACCTTGGATAGGACGGTTGCGAATAACTTCAATCTCCTCCCGCATTTGTACGATTTCTTGTTGTCTCAGTTCCTCGATTCTTTCCCGATTAGCGACGGTTAAATTTCTCACCGCGTCTACTGATGTACTTACCTCTTCACAGCGCTCACCTACGTCTATCCTTACTTGCTTAATTTCCTCTTGACTCATTCTCTTCAAGGATTCTATTCTTGCTTCAGTCACCTCCTCTATGGTGTCGATCCTCCCGTCGACCTCTTCTCTTGTTCGCTTTAAGTCCTGGTCTTGCTGTTCGCACCTTTTGTTTACTTCTATTATTTCCTCCCTCACGACCGCTATTTCCACGTCTATTCTGGTGTTAATCTTCTCATTACCTTCTTCCATCCTCCGGCTAATTTCAGTTAATGTGGTGTTCAATTCTTCTCTGATGGCTCTACTGTTGTCATCTATTTTACTGTTTAGCATGTCCATGGATTTATGGGTATTGTCTATCCTTTTATTCAAGTCTTCTTTCAGTGACTCCATATTTTTACTAATAGACTCCATATTTTTATTTAAGTCACGATGATTCTCCTTCATTGACTCTATATTCTTATTTAATAACTCGATATTCTTCTGATTCTCTTCCCGGGATTTCCTACCGTCTTCTTTTAACGACTCATTATTTCTAATCATTTGCGCCATCATCATCATCATCATGTTCTCTATTCTTGCCCCTTCGGTTGTTTTGTCTGGTTGGTCGCTGACCATTACTTCTACTTCCGGTTCTACCTGGGGTGTTTCTTCAGGTTGAGTTTCGATATTATTGATGGTAATGACTTCCATTTTGTGTATGGGTTGTGCTTCAGATGTCTCTATATCCCGTTGTATTTCTCCTACCCGACTGTCCTTATATCTCGTATCATATTGATGGGTGTGTGGCATGTTTATTCTTTCGTGTCTACCGGGCTGATATAAAATATAAAAAATATTTTTATTTAATATTTTTAAGCCACACTAGTTGGTGCGCCAATTTGTAACCGAACTAAACCGAAATGGTTTAAATAAAATTTAATTACGTTTAAAATATTATTTTTGAATGTATTAATGTTTGTAGTTGTTTCTAATTGAAGGTTACTAATTTTTTAAAGTGATTCAAGATGTAACATTCGAGGTTACTCAGAGTGTGTTTACAATTGTATAATTATAATGGTCTGAAAAGAATTCCCTTATATGAAGCAAATAAAATAGTTAGGTTGATAATAATTAAATACTAGTTTTGCTTAAGTTTAAAAGTAAAGTATAATAGTTGGTCGCTTGATGATGCTGATCGTCTTGCTGATACTAGCTGTGAAACTCCTCCTCCAGGTCGATGATAGTCTAAGTACGTTACGTCTGGTAATGTCTGGACAATTGAATAAATATACTATACTTTCACGTACCTGGTCGTGTTTTATAGAAGTTCAATAAGCTGCCAAGACAGTTTACAAAAAACCAACTCACTTGAGCTGCAAGGTTAAGTTGCCTTGTTTGATAGTGGGCGCCACACGGATTTATTTTGGGAAAATCCCGTGTAAAACCCATGAATTGAATCAATTAATGATTTAAAGGAATTAAAATAATGATTGATTATCTTTATGGCAATGCTATTCCAAATACTCAATCACAACTGAAGGTTGTTTGAGTTGTCTAAATAAAATATTTAACTATCTGTTAGAAATAAATTAAGTCGAGTTATGCTGTTAATTATGGGTTTTATTCATACCCTTGATAGAGAATTCAAAACAAATACAATTAAAAACATATAATGATGTACAATTGTAAACAAGTTATTATATACCCTATAAGGCTTGCTCAGAGCACAAGTGGTAAATCTGGCTAAGTCCAGATATTTGTTATTTTTAACATTAATATTATTCAAATCTCAGATACGAGTTCTTTGAGACACAAAAAAGAAAGTCATGCCTACACAATAGCTAATAATTTTCTGATATAATATTGTTCAATAATGTTTTTGACATTACTTTTATAAAGTAAACAAATAAAAATAACCTATTTGATAGGTTGGGCGTTCGTCACGCTTGGTTTATGAATTACAAAGTTTATAAATTGAGAACACTTATAACTAACATTCAGCTTAATTAATAATGACAAATTCATCAAATAAATTGAGACATGGTGTAATATTGAAATGTTTCTGTGGTTTGCGTCAGTACAGATCAGTGTATAAAAACGTACAGGTTATGAGCTCGCAGTAAAAATGAAATAATGGTTACAGTTACCTTTTGGTTTTAATTATTTAATTAAAACTCATTAAGCACCTCGATAATCGGATTATAATGATTATCGTTATTCACTGCACACGCACAAGAACAGAGAATTTCGATCCGCTTCTAACTTAATGGATCATAAATAACATTATTTAATTGCTTCTGTTCATTATTTTCCCGCACAAAAATGAAATAATACTGCACATAATCACTATGGTTCTCTGTAGAATAATTTGAAGTAGCTGTAGGTTGTTGTCGAATTGTTTCCTTTGACGTGTTATGTGATGACGCTATTAGTTATCAAAAATGTTGAGATGGCGGGCGTACGTTCCGCACTGGATGAAGTTGATAAGTGTCTGTCGAGAATCGGTTACATCCTCTTATATACCCTACTCTTCGATCGGCTTTAGGCAAAAATGTTAATTACTAACTAATTTTGTGATTGGCTCTTGCAGGTGTGATGAATATGACGTGTTGTCTGTTTAGCCGTTAATAACGGTTTTCCAACCGCCAAACTCTGAAATGATTGAAAGCTGCCGATATTGTTGTTATTAGTACCCAGATTTCTGATGCATATTTCGTAAATGATGCTAACACCTTTCACGCACTTAATACAGTTGCGATTGGGGCGATATTACCATCAAATTAAAGATCATTTTGTCCTCTTTAATTTGATATCGTTTGATACCGAGTTAATTTCACTTTTATTGACATTGCTACATAAACAATGTTCAGGTACACTACTCCGCACTGTCGTCTGTTTACCTGAATCGACGGTTATACACTTTGATTAATATTGTTTGTGTTCACATAGCATTTTATTACTCAAACGTTTATGTGAGAACACTATTAACTCTGTACTGACATTTTACTGAACATTATGGATAAACCTTATCTTTATACATGGTAATGAACGATCCTTACTACTATGACATTTCGTTTTACACTAACTCGCTCTGTTCTACTAATTAACAATTGAATTATTAAATATATCATTTTAATAATGGTTTTCTGCTATGTTTGAGCATAACAATTGTTCTGTGCATTTAATCCACACTTCTGTTACCCCCACAATAATCAACTCACTGATTATTGTTTGGTCTAGGCCTTGTTAAGACATACCGCTCATACCGGAATTCTGCCTTTAAAAGCTTTCATTATTTCACAATTCGTTAATTTGCTGAGGTACCTTATTTGCACAAGGTTCCCTCTTACAAATGTTTTTTCTTTCTCGTCATAGGTATATTTGAGATTGAAATATAGCTTCGTTCTCATTTTGTGGACATTGCTAATTTTAACTTTTTTTTTGCGTTAATAATTACTAATCATATTTAATTAATACCCAACAAATACCTGTTATTATATACTATATATACATAACCTATATTACCCTTTGTAAGTAACTCGTTTTGAGTTTCCTGCAGGTCTCCTATGTAATGTCTTCAAATAAATACACTCCAAGTAGGTTTATTTTCACCTAGTTAAACCTATTAATATATTAATAAACCTACTTGCTGTGTATTTATTTGAAGATATTATATAACCTATACTATATAATTTGTTATAAGAAATAAATTGAAACTAAAAGTATTAACAGTGTTACTTTACACTGTGACTTTATTAAACTATTACTGTTTAAATGGAAATAAGAAACAAGAGAATTTATAGGCCTATCTCCCTTTGGGAATACCAATTTAAGTTTTCACTAGTAGTAAACAAACTAACATTGGTTAGACAAATCAGTTGCGAAACTCGGGGCAATTAAATAATTTAGAGTAGGCCTACACGTAATACCACAAAAAAATAATGTGAAAAAACATCAGAAACGTATAATACAAACGTAACAGTAAGCCACAAGAGTGAATGAGAATAAACAAAATTTTACAAATAAAAATAAAAAAATTGTAATAAATTAAATATAAATACGGTATACCATAAATAAAAACTTATAAATAATAAGCAACAACAAAAGTAAATTAAATGCATTAGTTATTTAAGGAACAGGACTAGATAAAGTGCATAAATGTCCATTACAACAATCTCATCATTTACGTGAGATGTGTAGTGAAGTTAAAATCACATTAATAAAAAGTATAATATAGCTTATCAACTCGGCCACTCTATAGTATATAACTCAATATAATTAAATACGATTTCACTAACTACTCGGAACATAAAGTTTTTTTGAGTAAAAACATAAAGTTTTACCAACCGATTTTAGTTAAAAGTTGGTGACTAGTATAATATATAATTTATTAGCATATAATCTGTATTCTATATCTGCATATCACACGAGAATAAATGTAACAGCAGGATGAATTATTTCCTTTATTAAAAACAGCTTCGTCTCTTTGCGCAGAATGAAGTATACAGGACGAAAAAGTGGCTCGTACTATATACTGATATTTCCTACTCGAAATATGCTTGATGCTACCTGTTCCTAAAATACTAGGTGTTCCTCAAATATTAGGTGTTACTAAAATACTACTGTTACTCTGGAACGTGTTGTTCCTTGTGTATCGATGATACCACTAGTATTTGAAATACCTAGTATTTTAAATAACGCGTTACTGGCTGTTCCTTGCGTTCCAGCGATATTTTTGTACGCCTAGTATTTGGCCTTGGTGTACGTGATCTTGCGTACTTTTTGTGTGTGTGTGTCTGTGTTCGTGCGTAGGGGGTGTGTCTCGACTCGGAACAGCGAGGGCGGCGTGGCTCGACTCGGAACAGCGTCGCCGCGAATAACAGGTATTTCAACTTTTCAGTCACTGTTACATCCGTTCCACAAGAATATCGTTCCAAAATACCTATTACAGGTATATCGGCCCACCTCTAGTGTACATACAGAACAGAAGCAAAAATTAAAATGGTTAGCGTGTGTTCTAGGTTGAAGTTCAGTCAATTAATTGCCAATAATAAGGCAGTTTTAAGAAGATGTGTTTGGTAAATAACATAATCTAGTTAGATTTATTTTGTGTTTTTATGTCATTGTGTTATGGTAAGAACATATTGAAAATATGATGCAATAACTCGTGTGTGTTTTTAGTACAGATAACCTATAACTTGTTTGAACTATATACAGTAAAGCAGTGTAATAGTTTGTTTGATGGCTTCAACGTTGTGACTGTCGTAAATATTTACTTTTAAGCCAGAAGTAGTGTAAAAATACTTTGGTGTGAATTGTGTGTAAATTGTTTTGTACGAAAACAAAGCGAACATTTTTGAGTGTATTATGAAATATATCATTCCTGCTAGCGTTACGGATAATGTATAATCACGTAGCTTAGGTATTTAGAAAATACTCGACCTATAAAAAATATTAACCCGGTTTCGTACACACCGGGTGCAGACTTTGTACACTGCTTACGTCTGTTATAAAATAGTGGCAGTTGTTCATTACAGCAGATAGTGTATGTAAGATAATCGTGTGTGATATTGAGAGATGATGTCCACATGGACAGGCAGGTATATTTTCAGGGAACCGATCATGACCGTTATTTGTCCTTTAGGTTATGTACGGAAAAAATCTGACACATTTAATCACGTTATTGATTCCACAGAACAGATTATGAAAAATGAGAAGAAGTTTAAAAAACTGAATTTATAAGACCAGTAGTCTTGGAATCTAAGAAAATCACTTACATGGCCAACTCTTTTAGTTTTCCTTTCAAAAGTTTTTATGAACATTCATTAAGCATTAACTGTTTAAACAGTTTTCTGTCATCCCAATAATATTTTGACACACCTGGAGGTGCTAAATGACGTTTTAGCAATAGTTGTGAAACAGGACTGTGTGATTAAGATTTTGTGGCATGAAACAATGTGATGGCTTCTTTATTATTTCACCTGATTCCAAATATTTTAATGCTTGATGTTCAATGTTTTCCACTGCACACCATTATATTACAATTCAGCTTCATACCAAACACATCTAGTTCATAAAATTCAGTAAAACATCAATCAGTATCTCAAGTCTTTGATTGTCGAATTTATCGTGATCAAAAATTATAGACATAGTATGGAAAACATGATTAACTAGATTGTCCTTGGAAAGTCTGCTCTTTAACACTGGCATAGATGAATCAAGGTATGGTGTGTAGATATGTAGGTTGTTTCCAGACAGGTGATGTTACAGAAAAATTTGAACAGTGCTGCTTGTTACTCTTTGTATCTTAAATGTAAATCATGATCACTACAGAAGATTGTGGCTCATGTGATGGACACTAGAATTTTTAAGTTTTTTGCTATTAACGACTGGAGCATAGATACCAACTGAAAATCTGCAGGTACTTTGTTCATGAAGAATTTTGTTGTTTTGGTTGCTTCCAAGTGCCACCATCTTGCAACATGGGTTTTGCAGTGTTTATGCTCTATTAAACAGTCTTGCAGTGAAAAACCTTTGGCAACTCTGTGCAGTAGTTGGAGCATTCATACACACACAGATGACAGTCTGTTGCATTGGTGTTATTTGTGTAAAACTCAAAACCCAAATGGATCTTTCAACTCACTTATGTGGAAGAGAATACCAAAAGCTATCTATGATTACAACATTGAAAATTGGGGTTTATAATGGTGTTCTTTCATTAAGTAAAGATGTTTTGAGCAAGGTAAAATTGTTGAAGATTTTGAGGCTTGAGGTTAGTCAGCGTTGTTACCCGTAGTTTTTAAAGCATCATTCAAAATAATTAATTTTGTATACTTGGTTTACTAATTATAAATGTTATTAGGCATATGATTGGGTCATTTTGTATCCACGGTCTTGATTTTTTTGTTTTGGTAAGATTTTTCACTGCTACTAAAATATATATACAGTAGCGTGCAAATTAATCCGAACACAGATGTTTTTCCATAAAAAGCTACTTTATTCACAAACAAAACCACACAAGTACATTTAGAAAAATATAACTAGTAGCTGATATGTCCTCCTTTGTTCTTAATGAGGTCAGAGACATGTTTCAGCATCGATTCGACAAGTGTGTTGCAGGTTTTTTTTTATTTCTTCATCATGAAACCATACCTTTATGACAGCTTCAATCAGTGCATTTTTTGTGGTACAGTTCATTTTTTCCACTCTCCGCTTTGCGATAGCCCACAAGTTTTCTATTGGATTCAAATTGTGCCGTCGTAATTAAATTGAATACTCGGCGAGCGTTAAGTTCAGTAGTGCCGTCCGTATTTCGTGCCAGCTGTCGGCTGGTAGCGATATGCCTACTGAATTTTCATCGCGCGGGAGCTGGGAACAGTGTGCGGCTGTATTATTGTTCGCTGCTGACGTGATCGAGTCAGCGCTGCACAGCTGTTTCACTTGTCTCCTCGTGGTTGCGAGCGGAGGTGTTTTCGCATTTGCCCATCAGGACACTTCTCTTTCACATCTCCTCCGGCGGCGACCTCATTGTTTGATTGGCAAGATTGTACCCTACTATGAGTCAGTAATTCATAGAGCATCTCTGGGTTTCCGCTGGCGATACCCGATCTCGGGATGGAACTGCTGGCGATACCGTCATCCTTCGCCAGCAGCCAAGCCTTGCTGAGAATAGCCTCCCATCGCCGTCGGAAGGAAGAAGGCCCAGAATAAGAGGGAAACCCCAGTCAGAAATGTATCAATTGCTACTATCCTGGACTCCAGCACCATCATTGGTAGACACCCAACAACAGGTGAAACACATCCATTTATTTTTTCAACTTGAGCTACACAGACAGCATTTCTGCGCCATAAACTTTTCCCTTAGTCATGATAATAATTGAAAGTGTTGTTTTTAACAAGTTCGGGATTATATCTGTACATACACTCTCAGAATTTCAGAAACTTTAAGTATCTAAGTGCTATTGGTGTTTCAATTACTTTTTCTTAAAAATCATTAAGACTGTTTGTAAAGGAAGTAACATTCATACATAAATTGTATTCTTTAATAATAATAATAGTAATTGAAAGTTTGTTTTCTAACAAGTTCAGGATCAGATCTGTATATGTGGTTATTTATTGTTATTGTTGTTATTGTAATTTGTGATAGTTTAGAGTGGGCCAGGATGTCATGTCATTTTATTGTAAACCATTTTGTTACTGGCCACTTGTAAGGCGAATTTAAAGAGATGGGTCACACACACGGGTTTATTGTGCATTCCAAGTATTATTAGATTTATTCAGTTTGTCTGTGGACTATAAGGGGTTAATTCCTGCTTGTTATTGAATTTGAGAGCGTGGCAATTATGTAGATGGGAGAAGCACCCAATATAAAATGAATTAGATATTTTGAGCAGAGTGCGGTATGGTCAGGCCTGGTATCCGTGCGAATGGTTTGATGTAATATTCGGTCCAGAGAAGATCTCTCGTACGAAGTTCCTAGTATTTGACGATAGTTCTTGTTGTAAATTGAATTGTTAGGTGTTGTATATGTTGGGTCATTGTTAGGTGTGGTAGTAACAGTGGTGTTTAATATTTATGTTAGATGTGTTCTTGTTCAGTGTCATGGGGGGCTTGCTTGGCATATCAGTCTTCCCGATCTCCTGCTTCGCTAGGGAAACCCAGAGGTCACTTGATGATACAAGTCTTTCCTGTAACTTCTACTCTTGTTGTGATTGTAACGTGTTATTGATTTTCTTATTGTGCGGTCGCGTAGCTCGAGGATGAGCTAAACAATAAACCCGGATTTGTTCCTCAGAGATGAACTGGAATTTGATCTTAGATCCCATGGTAAGAGGACGCAGGGAGACATCGTCGCACTGAGAAAGCAGTTGAGGGAGGCGCTGGCTGCCGGCGAGGTGCCATCCTCTGTCAAAATATCGGACGAGAGCACGGAAATGGAACTGTGCCGTGAGAAATGGGGGGAATTGCGGGAGCTGGCTGAGTGTCTGGAGTCAGCGCCGAGTTCCTCGAGAGCTAGCCAAAGGATTCGGTAGCGCCTAGAACATCTGCAGCTCAGACTAATGAACATATCCGCCCAAAGCAGTGCTCCGGAGAACATCATCATAATTAAGGGGCTAATGGAGCATGTGACGAGGGCATTGCTGGGCCCTCAGCCGAGTCAGCCCCGCACCCCTGCGGCGTCTCCCGGACCTCAAGTCTTGGCCACGGAGTGTCATCAGGAGCCGACTGCCGGTGTGCCTGCCTTTTCCGGCATGGTGGTGGCGTCGTATAACAAGCTGCCTAATCCGCTTAGCCAAATCATCCAGCACCTGCCGGTCGTGGACGGGCTGGAGGTAGACAAGTTGTTACCCTTCTTTAAGACCCTGTTCCAGTTATCGGATTTTCCCGGAATGTCGTACCGGACTCTCCTCTAGCTCGTATACCCTTATTGTCGTGGCTCTATGGCTGAGCGGGTGGCTCACACACTGTGGTGCGGGGGTAGCGTTGCGGCTTTCCACTGGGAGGTGTTGGATGCATTCATGCCTGGGAGGCTGTGGGAACAGTTGAGACACAAGCATTTTTACCATGTCCAGTCCAGGGACAAGAGCTTGGCCGGTTTTGTGCATAGTGTCAGATGCAGCGCGGATACTTGGGTTGGGGTTGTCGGAGGAAGAGATCGTGCAGATAATTTTGGAAGGAGTAACTCCCCAGGAGAGGCTGAGATTAGTGTTTGCAGAACGTCTGCGTCGCTTTGTTGATCTCGATAAATTGTGCATGATGTCCCGGGCCATTCAGGGTAATGACGAGGCAAGGGGAAGTGGAAGCATGGATCTCCCAGAATTTCAGAGGGGAGAACGACGCGGTGGGCCTTCCCATCCCTGACAGACGAGAGAGAGAGGGAACTGTTCAAGGGTTGTCTGTTATATCCGTGATAGACCTGGGCATTTTGCCCGAAACTGTCCGCGAGGCCGTGCGCATCCAACGTCTTCACCGCAGGGACCCTCCCCAAAAAACGGAGCTACCAGGGGAAGATAAGTCGGAGGTTGTCTTCCCCTTTAGGTTGCAAATTTTCTAATTTACTTACCTCCAGGCAAGTGGTAGGCCCCACTACTTTTATGGCATCAAGGTCCTGCAAACCATCTCTAAGGACACTTCAGTATGCCCCTTCTTGTCGCTTGAGTTAAAAAAGGGTCAAATCAGAGCCTTAGTTGACTCTGGATCAGCCCGATCCATTATTTCATCTAGAGTGTGTGCGGACCTTGAGAAACAGGGCTTTATAAAAAGGTCTGATCAGTCTTCGGTGGTGTGCTGGACAGCATCCTGGGAAATTATGCCCATCTCCCGGGTGGTTTCCTTGAAATTCAAGATCGAGGGTTTTTCCTGGGTGTGGCGCTTTTTGGTTTCTCCGGCTCTGGGAGTCGACTGTATCATAGGTGCCGACTTCCTCTCTAAGAGTGGTCTCGTGTTAGACATTCATGGGCACCAATGATATTTTAAGTTCAATCGGGGAGTCGTCATTCCTTTCCTTGGATATCAGGGAGCTGGGGAGGGTATCCAAGAGATAGAGTGTCCCAATTCATCTAGAGACCATCTCACTCAGTCCCAGCTGCATGCCCTAAATCAGTTGTGTGAGCAGTTTCCCACTGTGTTAACTCCTGCCCTGGGGCTCACACACCTTTTGGAGTACAAAATCCAGCTAACGGACTCCAAGATAGTGCGCTCACACCCATACAAGTTCGCTTCTCCGAAAATGGCCGTTCTGAGGGAGAAGGTTCAGGAGTTGCTAGAGCAAGGGGTGATTGAACCTTTTAATTCGAGCTATGCCAGTCCAGCGTTTCTGGTGCCCAAGCCTGGGGGTAAACACCGTGTGGTTATCGATTACCGAAAATAAAATGCCAACATTGAAGTGGATTCCGTTCCCCTTCCGGATCTACATTCAGCATTCGATTGGTTCAGTGAGGCAAAGTACTTCACCATCATTGACCTCAATGCCGCATAGCACCAGATCCCTTTGTCGAAGGAAAGTAGGCCATACACGGCGTTTTGTGTACCATGGAATCTTCATCAATACACTAGGGTTCCCATGGGCCTGGCGGTGGGGGCCCAAACCCTCACTCGTCTACTTGACACCGTCTTTCATGACGTCAAGTTTAAGTTCATTTTCAATTATTTGGATGACTTGCTCGTATACAGTAAAACCTATGAGGAGCATTTGTGTCATCTGAGGGAGGTGATGTGCAGGTTGAGGATTGCGGGCCTCACTGTCAATCCTGAGAAAGTTAAATTCGCGCAGAAAAGTATTTCCTTTTTGGGGCATCTAGTCTCACACAGGGGTGTCACTGTTGACCCCGAGAGGACACAGGGTATCCGGGATTTTCCCCCTCCTAGGGATGCCAAGGGTATCGCTAGATTCGTTGGCATGGTAAATTTTTATCGTAGATTCATTCCCAATGCCGCGGAGATTGCAGCCCCCTTAAACGAACTAAGGAAAAAGGGGACTAAATTTGTATGGGGGGAGCGCCAACAGAAGGCCTTTGATACCCTTAAGGAAGCTATCATCTCCCCACCTGTGTTAAGGATGCCAGATTTTTCCAAACCTTTTGTCCTACAGACGGACGCGAGTTCGGTGGCGCTCGGGGCGGTTCTGTCCCAGGTCGTTGATGGTGCTAGGCAGCCTGTGGCCTTCATATCCAGAACCTTGACCCAGCAAGAAAGGAAATCATCAGCATATGAACTAGAGTGTTTGGCTGTTGTGTACGCTCTAGATAAGTTCAGGCGTTTCTTGGAACATGCTGAGTTCCTGCTCGAGACCGACAATCAGGCTCTCTCTTGGCTTCTTGCTCATCCCTGGCAACTGGGTAAAATTGGAAAATGGGTGGTCAAGATCTCATCCTTTAAATTCAAGGTACAACACATTCGGGGAACTCAAAATGTGGTTGCAGATGCTTTGTCACGCATGATCTCCCAACCCAGTGAAGTCCAATCTGAGCAACCCTGTTCTGTTCTATTAGACTTTCCATTAGCTTTCACTGATGTGTTACCCCATCAGTTAGATGTCGAATAGCTGGGTCCTATCATCCAAAACCTAAAGGAGGGTAACGTACAGGTCCCTTACTTCCTGTCCAAGGGTGTCCTGTGTTGCAGGGAAAGAAAAGGACGGGCCCCTAAGATCGTGCTGCCTAGCAAGTTAGTGCCCATGGTCTTCAGTTATTACCACAATTCCCCGGTAGGTGGACATAAGGGAATATCGAAGACCATTTCCAGCATTAGGAAACATTTTATCTGGAAGGGCATGAATAGGGACATTGCTGTGAGAGTGAAAGCATGTCATCTCTGTGGTTTGAGTAAGCCTGCTCGAAATACCAAGTTGGGTTTGTTGTCATCCGATGTGGCGGGCAGACCTATGGAGAAGTTATTCATCGACTACGTGGGGCCTATCCCGCGTAGGAAGTCAGGTAATGCTTACCTACTTGTTTGTGTGGATGCTTTTTCTAAGTTTGTCTGGCTATTGCCCTTACGGCAGGCAAATTCTCGTTTGACCATTCTCGCGCTTCAGAACCACGTGTTCCAGCATTTAGAGCTTCCGGCCATCATTGTCTCTGACAATGGTCCACAGTTCATTTCGGGTGAATTTCGGAGAATGTGTTTCGCAAATGGTATCAAGCATGTAACCACTTCCCCTTACTACCCACAGCCGTCCCACGCCGAGAGATTCAACAGGAATCTCAGGTCCGCGCTTATTGCTTACCACGCTGAGCAACAGAACACCTGGGACCAGAATCTTAAGTGGTTACAACTAGCTTTCAACACGGCCCTCCACGAGAGTCATAAGGCTGTTCTCTTTGAAATTATGTTTGGATTCTCGCCTGCACTTCCATTGACTAACTTGTGGAAAATAGAAGATCTTCTGCCCAGTGAGCCAAATAGTAGGACGGCAGATAGGTGGAAAGAGGCTCGGAAGAATCTGCTGCGAGCACATGAGCGCATCCGTCATCGATATAATCGGGGGCGAATTCCTAACCCCTTTAAGCTAGGGGACTGGGTCTACTGCCAGAGCCATCCAATCAGCTCAGCCACGGATAAAAGGGCCACGAAACTGCTATCGTTGGTCGGGGCCATACCGCATCCTGAGATTTGCTTCACCTGTTACGGTGAAGTTGGGGGAGCCTGGGAGTGATTTAGAAAAGATAGCCACTCACATATCAAAACTGAAGTCTTGTCATAAAGCATGAGTATGTGAGTGGGGGCAGGGAGAACGTTCCCCTAGTTGAAGCTTGGGTTGGTGCCGGGATTTCAGTTCGTGTGCGATGGGCCTTAGGAGGTCAGAATTCAGAGAGGGTGCACCCGATTTTGGCTTTCTTCTTTTCTCCTTCTAGACAAACTTACTTCTAATAATGCCGTGATCACTAAAGCTGATAAGGGGAACACAATTGTCATATTAGATACACAGGTCTATAATAACAAAGTACGTGAATTTATAGATAACAATAACATTCGGACATTGAACAGTGACCCCACCAATGAATACGTCAAACAGCTAAATGGCATTATTAATCGTTGCGGTAGTTTGTTTGATGATAATGTTTGCCGTTATATAAAACCAATAAATGCACGCGCCCCGCAGTTCACGGGACTACCGAAGATACATAAGGCAAATATTCCTGTCAGACCCCTCATAAATTACACATCTGCACCTGGCTATAAGACAGCAAAGAAATTATATCATATTATTAAAAATAGTATCGTTTTAAAAAATAATCACAGCATAAAGAATAATATTGACTTTATTAAAAGGGTCCAGGATATCGAACTCTTACCTACGTACAAAATCGCTTCATTTGACATAGTTAATTTATACACATATGTGCCGGTTCATGACACAATTTCAATTGTAAAAGATCTTCTCATTGAAGGTGAGAAGCTGAATCACAAACAAATAGATGAGTTAATTTTATTGTTGAAGCAGTATTACTTCACTTTTAATAATAATTTTTACCTACAAGAGTTTGGTCTCGCAATGGGTTCGCCACTTTCAGGACTGCTGGCGGATTTATACTTGCATCATTTTGAAAATACATGTTCTCAGAGAATAACAAATTTTATAATAATATTAAATTCTATGCACGATATGTAGACGACACCTTTATAATTTTTAATGGCACGCTATGGCAGATAGAGAAATTGAAACATTATTTGAACAGCCTTAGCAAGAACATACAATTTACCCTCGAAACAGAGGTTGACAATAAACTCAATTTTTTGGACCTGACTGTTACAAAGTATCTTAATAAATTTCAATATAAAATATATAGGAAACCCACCACCACAGATATTACAATACACGCCGATTCTCATCACCCATATAGTCAGAAAATGGCGGCTTACAACAGTTTTGTTCATAGGTTGGTAACGATTCCACTTAACCAAAAGGACTTTCAGGACGAATTGGATATAATAAGGCACATAGCAATAGTGAATGGGTACAAGAGTTCGATGATAGATAGACTTCGTAAGCGACACCTATATAAAACTAGATCCCACTATAATACCATCGATGATAATAAAGTTAACAATAATAAAAATAATAATAAAAAGTATATAACGACAGTGTACGGTAGCCTTTTACCTAACATTATAACCAATGTGTTTTCTAAATTCAATATAAAAGTCGCGTTTAAAACAAATAATAAAAATCGGTATGGAGAACCATACATGACTTCCATATTCTAAGATTTAAATTTAAAATCATTTTCGAAATGAAATATTACCATAGAAACTACTTCTTCTACTTACTGCTTCAGCCTTAACCACAGTACTGTGGTCACTAACATATACCACCTCACGTTATCGCACTCGATTTTCACTGATGATGGAAGTCGATGGCATTGCCGAAACGTCTGGTTTTGTAGAAAACATTGAACTACGGCCAAATATCCCGGGAAGGAATTTTAACAAAAACTACTTCTTTGTTGCCGATAACGTTGTACACACACACACACACACACACACACACACACACACACACACACACACACACACACACACACACACACACACACACACACACACACACACACACACACACACACACACACACACACACACACACACACACACACACACACACACACATATATAAAATATGCATAAAATTAATGGCTTGTATAAGTTAATGATTGATCTCCATTAAGTAGTGCTCAAGTTTCCAAAGTTTTAATATTATGATGTCCGTAATTAAAACATCAGAGCAGGTTTAGTGTGAATGAGGGTACACCGTGGACTAAAATTTTCAACATTTCCTATTGAGCATTGCTTAGAGTAAAGCTGCGAATCTACAGTGTATGTTTCACAGAACAAACACGCGAAAAAGAAGGAGCGCTCCGAAGTCACTCATGGACCCTCAGCATCTTGCAGAGGGTTCATTCCCTAAAGACGAAAAGTCTATCTATGAATCGTTCCTCTGTAAACACGTGCAGTTACACTGCCCAGCGATCCACAGGAAGCAAATTGATGTCCATTTTTTTGGCTTGCACGCGTTATGTTGGTGTGGGTTTCAGCACTTTCCATTTAAAAAGCGTGCAAATGTAAGAAAATAAACATGAGAGGCCAGAAATAACGTGAATTGTGTGTGTGTGTCTTCCCTGCCTTTTTATTGCTGTAGTCATAATAATAAAATGGAAACGTAAACATTACATAACTGAGATATGCTTACCTGCCACGAACGATATATTATTTTATACATGTACGAGGTGTGTTCAAAAAAAGACCGAACTATTTGTGTAGCACGTCAACTAGCGCATAGAGCGAGCTGCAGAATTAAGTGCTGCTAGCGACAGGTTTTGACGCCTGAATGCCGTTTTCTCTGTTCCGTCACGATCTTCAGTCTTCGAGCTACACGCGCTGTAGTGGGCACGGGCACACACCGTCCGGCGGATTTATAACGAAGTGAGAATGAAGATCTTAACACAACGTGTGTGTATAAAATTTTGCTGCTGACTTCGTAAAATCTTTACAGAGCTATATCCATTGTCTTCCAAAGTTTTCATTACCATTTGCATTGGTACGCAGTTGTTGACCGATTTCAAAACGGGTCTCTTTCTGATCGTCGTCAACAAACACAGTAAGAATTTTTCAGTGATACGATACATTTAAATTTTTCTATCAAAATTTAATTTTACGATCTTAAATGGATTCTGTCAGAAAGTATCGGCATTTAAACGATGATTTACAATTACCACATCACGAGCTCTCTTCCCATGATCTTCGATATCGCTTTGATCTGCACCGACCATTGTTTTTCCCTCTTTAAAAATTCTTAAACTAATCGTTCGCCTAACGCAGGCTTCCGCGTTTGCTTAATTGAAAACCAGAATGTCTCTGAAAAGTTTTAACCTAGTTTTGCTGCAAAATTTCATACGCACACGTTCTCGCGGTCTTTCTTAATCGCTTTGTCACTAATCCGCCGGCCAGCGTGTGCACGTCCCCACTCAATGTGATATACCTCAAAGACTACTGCTAATAGCGGAACACGATAAGTGGTAGTTTGTTGTCAAAAACTATCGCTAGGTGCACGCAAAGTCGCGGCGCGTCGTTTGTGCGAATTGATGTGTTACTCAAAAAGTTTGGTCTTTTTATGAACACACCTCGTACATTAACTCATACATAATTTACATTAAAATGAAAAAATTATAATTTTATTGCCTGGCAACAAAATTATTTTATTTTTAACAATTACCATTGTTTGAAAAAGTTTAAATGTATTTTCAAGTACTTTACTGTTGTTAAAACGTAAAAGGTTGCAGGTAAACTACCCCTTCCCCTTAACCGATCTTCACCAAAATCGAAAATCCTTGAGATCTCTACAATTCAGGGACGTATGCAAAAAATTATTTGATTCTGTTTGAATTTGCGGCTGTTATCGTTTGCCATAGAAAATACGCTTGATAAAAAAACGTTGCAGGTAAACTACCCCTTTCCCTTAACCGATCTTCACCAAAAACAATAGGTCTTGAGAACTCTACAATTTAGGGCTGTATGCAAATAATCTTTTGATTCTGTTTGAATTTGCGGCTGTTATCGTTTGCCATAGGAAATACCCTTGTTAAAACATAAAACGTTGCAGGTAAACTACCCCTTTCCCTTAACCGATCTTCACCAAAAGCAATAGATCTTGAGAACTCTACAATTCAGGGCTGTATGCGATACATTATTTGATTCTGTTTGAATTTGCAGCTGTTATCGTTTGCCAAAAAAAAAAATTTCCTTTGATAAAAAAAAACATTGCAGGTAAACTACCCCTTTCCCTCAACCGATCTTCACCAAAAAACAATAGGTCGTGAGTACTCTACAAATCAGGGCTGTATGCAAAAAATTATTTGATTCTGTTTGAATTTGCGGCTGTTATCGTTTGCCATAGAAAAAAATCTACAGACAGACAGACACACAGGCACTTTTCGAAAAACGACTTTTTTCATGTTTTGAGTGTAGTACAATCAGAATCTGCAATAATCTCCAACACGATTTTTTTTTGCCATCACCATACTTCCATTTCCTTAAGGAATATGGAAGTAATACTATTTCTAATTTGTTACGCATAAAACAACCATTCCCGTTAGAAGAGAAAACAGGTGTTTACAGGATGTCATGTGATGATTGTGATTGTTTCTATCTGGGTCAAACTGGCAGGTCTTTCTTGAAAAGATACAAAGAACATCTACCAAGGAATGATTTAGACAAGACCAAATCTAATTATGTGTGCCATCTAATGATGCATAACCATAATTACACAGATTTCAATACTAATTTCAAAGCAATCCATGTATGCGGTAAGGGTAGGTTAATGGACGCTCTCAAGGAGTTTGAGATTTATAAATCATTTAAAGACAAGAATATCAACAATAACAGTATATTAAACGAACAATTAAGGTTTCAATCTCACTCACTATATGATACAGCCCTAAATATAATCGCGCATGACGGTAATGACTGATGATAAGGATTGACTTAGTTCAATTAGTGGCTCAGCAACTACACGCGCGGTCGGACCGGTCCAACGAAGCCGAAGTTACATCGTGTTATGTGGGTGTCGTTATTGTAATTTAGTAAATATGTGCAAATGTGTTTTTATGTGTTTTATATGAATTTTAACATTTGACGAGGATTACTGATGATGTGACACATGTCACGAAATGCGTCTATATAAAAAACGCTAGAACGAAGTCACTGACAGATACAAGGTAATTAAATTATAGTATTTAGATTACAAAGTACACATGGGTACAAAGTTTGACCAATAATAACAACTAGTGGTCGCCCAGTGGTCAAAATTCGACCGTAATTCATTAAATTTTTAAGTTTGAACGTTATTGAGGTTCTTTTGTCAAAGAGTATACCTCTATAATCATTGCATATAATTTTTTTAAATTTTGTTCTATTACGTCAGCTGCGAGCGTGTACAAATACGTCATTAGCGTGTGTTGTTTGCCTTAATTCCCTGCAATACCTATGAAATTTAAACTTTAATGTTAGTAACAGTTGAAAAAAAAACACAATTACAGCTTGTATTCGTATTTATTTTTTGATATAATTCATTGTCAGTTTTAATTTTTTCATGTTATTATTGAATCAAATAAATGCTAATAAAAATGAGACTTGACATTCATAGAAGTATAAGATACATTGTTTTCAATTCCAGTGGATTACATTTCATTTTTGGTAAGGTACAAAATTCGAAAACAGTTTGAAGATTATCTGCTACAAAGCTTATATAATTTTTTAATTTTTTTTTCTATGCATTAATTTTCGAGTTATTTGAAAAATATGAAAGATAGGAAAAATTAGGTTTAGCTTGGCTAAGCCATATTTAAAAAGCAATAACGCGTTTTTTGACATTTCCTTGGGTTTTTTTTATTGCCATACTGACCAGGTTTCGCCAAGGCTACACAGTTATTTTGCCTATCTTTTTCGAATTATATAAAATTAAAAAAAAATTAATACAAAATAAAAAATGAAATAAAAAATACGTGCCTTGTATTTTTTCATATATTTTTCATTAAATCAAAAAACCGGGCGGTTAAAAAAATAAATGTTGTCCATTGAACTTAAAATAGTTTGAAAGTGAATTTAATGATTCAGAACTTCTGCGTAAACGATGTTTTTTGTAAAAACTCTTTCATCATTTGCTAAATGCCCTTGGCCATTATATTCGGAAATATAAAATCTCAAACCATCGAATGATCGAACTCTACTTGCTGCGACGTACAATTGACCATGTGTAAAAACTGGCTGCCTCAATAAAATTCCAATTTTTTCGAATGTTTGTCCTTGAGACGTATTTATTGTCATCGCAAATGCAGGTATAATTGGAAATTGAGTTCTTTGAAAGTTAAATTGTAAAACAGTACCGGAATATGTTAAATTTATACGTGGAATCAAAATTCTCTTATTGCATGCGGTTCCAGTTAAAACTTCGCAATCAATAGCATTACGATGCATACACTTGATGCGCATTCTTGTTCCATTGACTAATGCTTCCTTTGTATTTAAGTTTCTGATCAGTAAAACGATGCAATTAACTTTCAATACTAACTTATGTGGTGGCAAACCACTAATAGTCAAAGAATTCAGAAACTCTACTGGATAGTTATTGATTTCATTGTCATCATATGATATGTTTTCTGTTCACCTGATATTCGATTAAGTATATCAGTATTAATAAAAGTACAATCATCATTTTTAGGTGCTAAAATAACTGACTTCAATATGTTATCTGAGAGTATGTTTTCGGAAATATTTCCATACACCTCATTAATAATATTATTTTCATCTCCTATTAATTGCTGAGGTATTTCAATAATATTTTCACGAAACTGAGGGAATTGTGGGGCTTCATGATTACCAATTTTTTTCAAGAATTCGACAAATTCTATTTCACTTGGTAAGGCTCTCATATTTTGAGTAAACGTTACTTTATGAAAATAAACAAATTTATGCCAACTCGTGACACAATTTTCAATTAAAGTTGCACGTGATCCATGTGGGACAACTGGTAAGATTTGCCGAAAATCACCGCACAGAAGTATCGTTTTCACTCCAAATGGTTTATGTTATCATTTTCATCGCATAGATCCTGCAATAATCTATCTATGATTTTCAACACTTGCAGTGTGCACATAGAAATTTCATCAATAATTATCAATGATGATGAATTTATGTAACGTCCATAGCTACTATTTGCGGTAATATTCGCTACAGAATTTTCCAAAATGGGTATAGGCAATTTAAACACATTGTGTAAAGTTCTACCTCCAAGTAATAGAGTTGAAGCTATGCCACTGAACGCTGTTGCAATGCAACTAAGATTAAGCGAATTTAATTTGTGAATGATTGCTGTTTATGTGAATGTTTTCCCACAACCTGCATGAGCGGTTAAACAAAAAACATTAGATCCAGTATCATGATGCAAAACTTCACGAATCACACGATCAATTAGATTACGCTGTTCAATATATGCAGTTTCATAATGCTTAGAAAACAGAAACTCTTGTTCTATTGGATCAATAGCATTTGCTTCGTCTATTCTCTGCGAATACGTGGGAACTGGTAAACCAAGTTCTTTACATAACAAATTATGAACATTCAAAATATCTTCAATTTCTAATAGAGCTGTATCAAAGGATACTTCTTCGTTGTAATCTCTCAAAAAATCTTCACTAAGATATACTTTAAATTCATTCCATAACGCCAATGCATTGGCTGGCACATTTAATGCACAAATGTAACCAAATAAATTTCGCATTTGTTTTGGTGAATGTAATTCTTTTGCTTCAATTAAACATTCGCGCCATTCATTATCATTTGAAGCAATGCCGCGAGCATGGCACGCTTCAACAAAAGAAGTGTGTATAATTCCATTGTATGTTCTAACATCCTCAAATGATTTTGGACCACAGACATGTAATAAAAGCAATCGTAAATGGAAAAGTTCGATGTCTTGGTGATACTACATATATGCGTTTAATGATTTTATCACCTCCACGCCTTCTCTTCTTCCATTTTTTTCGGGAATCTTCCCACACATAATGCAAAGGAATTTCAATATACTTATATTAATGCGCTGATGGATCTGATCGATTGAATTCAAAAAATGCTAATAATTTTGTTTGTCTTGCATTTTCAATTGCTTGACGTTCTTGCCCTTCTCGAAAGTAAACATTCTGCGCGGTAAATGAATGTCAAGTCTAACGATGACATGTGATTGAAAATGCTGAAAATGCATTGGTAATTCATAGATGCGCCATACAGCTTCAGTTGATGCGACATAACGGCCATTTAAAAAATTTTTAACTTCATCAATTTGTATTTCTTGACCTGGTTCATTTCTCTCTGAACCTAATTCAACAGATGCACTGTCATAGCCTTTATACACATATTTATAAATGTATTTATCACTTTTAACTGTAGTGCATACTTTAACATTTATATGGCAATTAAATTTGGCAAGTAAATACGGATTGTATGGTGCAACATAACGATTGTCGAGGCAACTACCGCGAACTTCAGCATTAATACCATTATCACGCGTTCTGTATAATGGATATCCATTTAATGATTCACATGTAAATTCATTAAATCGTTTTGGATAATCTTTTGTGCATTTTCCATCTCTCATACACACAGAATTTGGATTAAGTACACCGCATGGACCATGCATCATGTGTTTTACAACATATTCATGTAATGTAGGATGTGTTTGAATGTTAGGAATCTCCGCAGATACAGCTTTATCAATATCGGTAGCGTTAACAATTTTATCTTGCTCATTTAAAGAGAGTAAAATGTGAGCATGAGGCAATCCTCTCTTTTGAAACTCAATTGTATAAATGAGTGCTTCAACTTTACCGAAGATTTTTTTTAGTGTAAGGCCCTCAATTAATGCTTTCAGTTTGGACTTGAATACACGCACAACAATATCAGGTCAAAAATTAGCTGACTCACCTACACCAATATTGCTAACTATTTCAGGCCAACTTGGATTGCAAGTCATTGTAATAAACTAAGAAGGCTTTCCGAAATGTTGTACAATTGACATTGCATCTAAATAATTCTGATACATATTTCTTGGAGATCCATTGAATGAAGATGGTAAAATTACTCTAAGGCCAACATTATTGGCATTGGTGTTCAATTCTAAATAATCTGTTAAATTGTTGTAAACTTCAACCTAAGACTTGTTTGATTTTGTCGAATGAAATGTAACCTTGTGCCCTCTATTCTCACATACATATCAACTATCCACTGCAGAAATAATTTTTGTGAATGGTGCAACATGCTAAAATCTTCTCTAATTGCAAGTCGATAGGCTGCATACTGAAGCATGGTTAATTTATTTCTGGGCTCTTGAATTATATGTAGTTGGTACATTATGAGAAATATTGATATGCCACCCAGTATCACCATTTGGAAAAAGTAATGGATACGCTAAAGGATCCAATGATGAATCCAAAACAGAGATATTTTTAATGGTACCATTAACTTTTGAAAACGAAACCATATTTCGTTCAAAGGGTGGCTCACCATCAACTGTACTAAATATTACTGCTACATCAGTTTGAACTGCATCATTATAACGGCGTAGATCTAAATCACGATTTACTTTAATGAGCATACAAATTTCTTTATTTTGATTTTCAACTCTCTGACAATGATCTTTCATTGCAATGAATGACCGAACGAAAGGATTAATGCGTTCCAGTTGAAGAGAGATTTCGCGCATTATATTGTTATTGCATGTTTGATTATAGTGTTCACGTAATCTATAATTGACAGCAGTGTCAACATCATAAAAATATAATTGCGCATAACATGGTGAGCGACCATATCCAGCAGTCATTGGACGTGATCTGTGATAAAAAACATCATGTATTTTAAAATGATACACTCCACGCGTAACTGTATCCGAAATTTTAGCTTCTGAGCTAACCATAGCAAATGATGAATTGTATTTACGAATGTTTTCAAAATAATTTGTTGACTTTCTTTTTATTGAAGGTTCATTTGAAGTAAGTCCATCATACAATGATTTAAAGTATTCATTTTGACTTAAGGCCGGTAATATTGCTTTACCCTTATGACAACATGAAGTGAATGCAGTCCTTTCACCTAAAGTGACCTCAGATTCGAAATGTTTTGCATTGCAAAACCTGCATTGTAAGTGCATTAATCCACAATCAAAAGTATTAAAATTTCTTGTAATGACATTCAGTGCGCATTTAAATGTATCCCTCAAAATAATTTCATCATTTTGTATACTATTTACACTATTTAAATTTGCATTTGGTCTATTATCATTTTGACTTTCACGCGAATATATATTCCTTCTTCTTTGTCTCTCACTCCGACCCGTCAGTGTTATACTATTTACACTATTTAAATTTGCATTTGGTCTATTATCATTTTGACTTTCACGCGAATATATATTCCTTCTTCTTTGTCTCTCACTCCGACCCGTCAATGTTCTATGTCGAGGCATAATGGAAGTAGGTGCGAATATCTGAATGTAAAAAAAAAACATGTAATGAAATTACTGAAACTAAGATTAGACAGGGTTTAATTTAAAATAATAAAATATACTCACTTTTTTGAAACCACCAATAATAATTAGGCGAGAGTAAGTCAATTCAAATTGCTGCTATAAAATTTTCCGTTTGCAACAGGTGTATATAAGCAAGCTGTATTTCACTTTCAACTGCACATTAATATATAAAACACAGATATCTAATATACAAAATATAAAATAAACGCTTTTTTGCCTTGACATACACTCCACAGACTATTGAAAAAGGAACATTTGAAATCACACAAAATTAACAGCTCATTCAGTCAATCTGTCAGTATTAAGCAAGCTGTATTTCACTTTCAACTGCACATTAATAAATAGAACACAGATATTACAAAATATAAAATAAACGCTTTTTTGCCTTGACATACACTCCACAGACTATTGTTGCCTGGCAACAAAATTATTTTATTTTTAACAATTACCATTGTTTGAAAAAGTTTAAATGAATTTTCAAGTGCAAATGAATGTTTTATTTTACTTAATTTAATGTATTTGTAACACATATTATATATAAATTTTAGCTTTCTGCACTCCTTCTCCATATAAACTTTAACTATGCCAAATCTCACACTCCTCCGTGCGCGCAATATGCTTAAAAAGGGGTACAAAGTTTTCTCTTCACGTATTAATATATAGATAGTAATTGAAAGTTTGTTTTCTAACAAGTTCAGGATCAGATCTGTACATGCACTTGTATGATGTCAGGAATTTTAAGCATATAGTGCTACTGCTGTTTTAATTATTTTCTTAACATCACTATGGCTGTTTAGTAAGGGAGACAATATTCATGCATAGATTGTGTTTTTCTTGAATAATTATAATAATTGAAAGTTGGGTTTTGACTGGTTATGATCATATTGGTCCTGGCACGTTCATGATGCCCGAAGTTTAAGGAATCTAGTGCCCTTCCTGTTTTAAATACATTTCTTATTTGCTACATTAATCAGGGTTTTAGAAAAGAAAGTATGTATTTTGGATAAATTGGTAACTTATATTTTTCTACTTATAATATCGAAAATTGCCTTGATCATATATTATGAAGTGCTTGACCATTCATGATTCCGGCTTTCAAACATTTTATTGTCATGTCTTGGATTATTTTTTTTCTCTAGTTTTTAAAAATTTGTTATTATAATTATTTGTCTGGGTTGAAATGTATTCTACATATATGTGTTGACTCTAATAAAAATTGTTACATTGAATGGAGTCTCATTGCAAGTCCTGTCACACTAGGCTCAGTGCATTTTATGCTTCTACCTAGACCATGCATCTAGTTTTCAATAAATAAGTTACGCCACCCAGAAAAAAAAAATTCCAAAACTTCTGGGTGACGTTTCAAAATCCAGGGAATTGCCAGGCCAATTTAAAACAGAAATTTTGTGTTGTTGAAAAAAAGCTTTTACTTTTTTGGCAGTATGGCATGGTGCTAAATCTTGCTGGAGCACTCCGTTGCCTTCTGGGAACAGGTCCTGAAGTTGTGTGATGACTCTTGTTTGCAGAATGTTGATGTATTCATCACTTCTTAGCATACCATTCACTGGAACCAATGATCCAGGACCTTTAGAAGTAAAGTTACCCCAAAACATTTTTTTTTCGGGGTGCTTAACAGATTGCTGGAGGTGCGCTGGTGACGTTTTTTCATTAGCTGCTTTCTAACGTAAGGTACTTTTTGTCCCTGAACAAAAAAATGTGTCTCATCGGAAAACATTACATTTTTCCAGTCTTCTGTTGTCCAGTTTGCATGTGCTTTGGCCCACGCTAGCCTTTTTTTGCACATTGCGGTGGTTAAAAGCTGTTTTTTAATTGGTCGGCGAGCTTTTCGTGCAGCTGCAAGCAGTCTGCGTCGAACTGTTGTCACATGAACATTTGTTCCACTAGCTGGTAACTCTCGGTTCAAATCCACAGCAGAAAGTGTAGGGTTAATTTTACTTTTTCTCACCAACATCCGATCTTGTGATGAAGTAGTTTTCTTTTTTCGGCCACAACTTCCCTTTCTTCGTGGTGAAACCGAACCAGTATCTTTGAACTGCTTTACAAGAGCATTCACAGTTCCTAGGCCTACACCACACTCAATAGCTATTTAATGCTGTGTCATATTGGTGTGCTCAGAAAAAGCAACAATCTTGGAGCGTTTTCTCGGAGTTATATCCATTACTACAAATGCACTACACTACACTACACTACACAAAGTACAGAAACTTTAAAATTCTAATTTCAGAAGAAGCAATAACAAAACTTACTCAGAGTATTTTATTCACAACACAAACTCAAAACTCCAAGAACATAACCTCAAACTACTAAACAACATGAAGACAACTAAGAGAATGTGTTTTGGTTAAACAGTATTACCACCATGAACAAATAAACTGAAATTTCCCTGCGTTAAACAGATATGTCCCTGTGTTCGGATCATTTTGCACGCTACTGTAATTACAGTTAACTACATCTTTAAATTATGTTAAACTAGTTATGTGTTTTTTAAGATTATGATCCACCAATTTGGATCTGCCAAAGAAAGTGTACATGTACAAACATTGAATTTATAATTTTGACCATGTATTCTCAATCTGACCCACAAACTCCTAGTATAATATGTAATGGCACTCAAATTAATATTTTCAAAATTATTAAAATCGTTTAAATACACAGTTTCTATTTACAGTTTGCACAAAAGAGCACAACAATTTTAAGGGGTAGACTGTTTTGTATTCTTAAGACAATGGAATAGTTTCATTGATCTATTAAGAGAGTCTGGGTTCCTAGGATTGCTTATAGCCGCCAATATATTAAATATTTACTTATATTGCTATGTTGTTTTATTTGTATGTTACACAGTTCTTATGATTAAGTTTGCTTATATAAGGTTGTGTTTGTCAAATCTTCCAAGTTAATTTGGAAAATATTGTGAATTGTAGTTTTCAAAGGTTGATGGATATGCATTATCCCACTCATATAGTGTCCTTCTGACAGCTTCAAAATACCTCTCTACAGCTGCAATCACCTCTTCATTTGATGAGAAATTCTTTCCACATGTAAATTTCTTAAGATTTGGGAACAGATGAAAGCTTGAGGGAGTGAGGTCTGATGAATAGCATGGATGTTTCATTAATTCGCACTTAAAATCCCATAGTTCCCATTGCCAAAATAAATTTGAGGAAACTAGTGCATTAACCTAATGAAAAAAGAGTTTTTCTGTGCTAAATGTGGTCTTTTTTATGAACTTTTTATGTAGTTATCCATAAAATGTACATAATACCTTGAATTGTTTTACCTTTTAGTAGATAATTTACTTAATATCCTTCACCATGCCAAAAAACTGATGTTGTAACTTGCTTAATTGCCAGTCGATGAACCCAAGTTTCAAGTTTCAATTGATAGTTACAAGTTGGTGCATAAGATCATTTTCATTTCTCTTAAAACAATCCAGATTGTCTTGACAATTTAACATTTTAACAGATTGTCTTAACTCACATGATAATAACATTAACAACGTAACTTTTAATAACGTTAACAATATGGCACTTATACTTTTTGTACTTAAAATTTCAGTTAATGTATGGCCTGTTTTGAGATCCCACCATTTAATTCATTGATCATCCAAAACTGTCGTGTGCTTGGCAGACAATTTTTTTGACTTACACTGATCGAACGATTGGTCAGCTCTTGGTAGAACATTTTAATAATAAATATTAAACACTTGGTTTAGTTCTACAGTTATTTTTTGTTTTCCTGACTATTGTTTCACCAGTTACGGCAGTTTCAGAGGTTAGATTTGAACTGAGGGAATTATGAACATGTTGGCAGTGGAGGGTTGGGGTGTTGTATGACAAAGGGGACAGTTGGAAAATCTTAGGTAAATGGTTAGTGAATAAAGGTGATTGTTCTCTTACAGTTTGGAAAAAAAAATACTATTACTGGCTAATTATAAATAATATACAGTAAGGTTGTGTATTCAAGCTATTTTACAGTAACCAATTTATAAGTAAAATTATATGTAATTCCCAGTATAGTGTAAAAGATATAAAACGTAAGTACAATATAAACTAAGTATAAATAAAAGATTTAAATTATCGATTGCATTAATATTGAGATTGTCCTTTATATAAAAATTTATAATATAAACTATATATGAAAAAAGATTAAATTTATTCTTTGAATTAATGTGAGTCTGTCTAACAGTTTTGAAACAAAACAAAGAAATATACATCATTGTATAATACAAAATAATTTCTTTTGAGGTTGAACTTTTTGGATGCCCTAAACATAGGTCTTTTTCAAGACTGCTATTTTCATGCGATTCTTAAAATTATTATTAATCAATGGCGCAATATACTCATTACAAATTATAAGGTTTCGGGAGTTAAAATTAAGAAACACTATGTTTCAACCTCTATAGAATCAGAGGGCGCCTTCAGGTGAACAAAAAAATTAATACAAAGATAAATCTATCGCTAACAAATAGATATCATCAAAACTCCAAATCTTAAACAAATATAGTGCTAAATAATAATAATAATAATAATAATAATAATAATAATAATAATAATAATAATAAAACAGTACTGTAGAAATATTGGAAAGACGAATAATTATTAGGAAAATATTAGGCCCACGAAAAACTTCAAAAGGTTGGAAATTAAGAAGTAATGATGAAATATATCAAAGAATAGAAAGTATAACAGAAACAATGAGAAAAAGAAGACTTATTTTTTGACATTTCAATAGGTTAACAAAGCAGATCTTCAAATATCTGTGGGGGAAGAAGTCAACATCAAGTTGGATTAAAGAAGTCCAAAAGGATTTAGAAAAAATTATTATACACGCAGAAGAAGCAATTGAAAGATAAGTTTTACAGGCAAAAGTGTTAAAAATAGAAGGAGTCCAGGGTAGGAGAGAGAAAAACGCAGGTTCAAAGTGGATTGAAGACAGGAAGAAGAGACACAGTGAAAAGATGAAAGAATACTGGAGAAAAAGGAAAGAATAAAGAATTGAAATTGGCATGTGATCCTTAGATGGTCGATACAAAAAAAAAAGTACTCACCATTTCAGCAAAGAAGGATTCCTCTTGTGGTTGCAATGTAAACAAGGAAGCCACAAAGGTAGGTTCTCCTTATATAGGGAGTTCACAAGTGGTGGGGAGAGGCGCAGCCAACCATGCACCAATCCCCAAGTGGTGGGGAGAGGCGTGGCCAACCCCACACATCAACCCCCCTACATAACTTTGGACATTCCTATACAAAGTTGTGGAAATATCTGGTAATATTGGTATAGGAATCATGCTACTTGAACTAAATCAAATGATCAGTGGGCCTGGTGCTTGCTTGGTATTATTCGCTTTGTGTATTATTCGATCAGTATAAATTACAATATTATATTTTATATCTTTCGAAGAAGTTGCAAATTAAGAACCATTTTTCAGTTCGCAAACATTTGGGTTTAGTTCGTGAAGTAAATTTTGAAGCTCTGTTACTAATGTTCAATCTAAATTCCTAATTTGATCCATTCTCGTTTGAGCCTGTTACAAATAATCTGTGACAACGTACACTTGATGGAATTTAGAAACGTTTACTGTTGTAATGACTATGATATGATATAGGCCTATTTGTCCTTGAATTTTAAAGTAGGCATGAAATTTCCTTCAATTATTTCATTAAATCTGAATAGTGTAAATTGAAAAGTTCAAATTTTAGACCATATGCATTTAAAAATTGCTTTTATAAAGGATACTATCCATTCAATAATGATTTTAAAGATTCTGGAGGTGGATCTAATCATACTGTTCTGTTGGGATAAACCAACAAATTGACCTTCCATTTCAAAGCTTTTTGCAGTGACGAGAAACAATATTCATTGATCTTATGTCAGTTTTATTTCTATAGTGGATGAGTGGATTATAATTAAAACTATTTAATTAAACCATTATTTAATTTATTTTTCCATCTCAAAAAATTGTGTTCAGTCTGTGCAGTAACTCTACCATTTGTTTACCTACTTCATTGAGCTGTATGCCTTCCGTCATGTTATTGTTGTGTTTTTGATGTTATAGTCTTTTTTGTTTTGCATTTATTGTTGACCTTCGTAAAGATGATGTTCTCTTTAGCACTGTGAAGTATGAATAACTGAAAATCAGAATAATTGCCATAAACACATTAATCACTCTTATACGTTATTGCTTTGAACGTTATTTGACTTACCAATGAACACCGCTGACAAAAGTATGAAAAGCAAAATATATACACATCAAAGAATAAGAAACACTTTGAGAATAAACATTAAAATCAGCTCTCCTTTACAGCACTAATTTCCCTTTGAGTCATAATAAAGTTATCTCTAACCGTAATTACTCAAGTAATAGGTAAGGATGGGAGAGAGGATCGAAAATGCGGCATAGATTAGTTTGCATATATAAGGAATGCACACGATTGTATGTTAATAGTATTGAATATCTTGCTGGGACTTAAACTCACGATTGTTTCTGCTAAGATACATGATTTGTCTACTTGTCTAACTTTGCTCCTTTTTGAGATATCAAATATCGGTATGGAGAGCCATACATGACTTCCCATGTTCTAAGATTTATATTTAAAATTATTTTCAAAATGAAATATTTCCATAGAAACTACTTCTTTCTTCAGCCTTAACCACAGTACTGTGGCCACTAACGTATACCACCGCACGTTAGCGCACTCGATTTTCACTGATGATGGTAGTCGATGGCACTGCCGAAACGTCTGGTTTTGCAGAAAACATTGGACCACGACCAAACAGCCCGGGAAGGAATTTTAACAAGAAACTACTTCTTTGTTGCCGATATCGTAGTACACATACAGAAAATTATTCCCTCCCCCTTCAACTATCATTTTCATTTATAGAAAATTACCCCCTCCCCCTTCAACTACCCTTTTTTTCGTATCGGCTATCTAAGGACCACATGCTAATTTCAATTCTTTACTCTTTGTTCTTTCCTTTTTTCCAATACTCTTTCATCTTCTCACTGTGTCTCTTCTTCCTGTCTCAGTCCACTTTGAACCTGAGTTTTCTCTCTCCTACCCTGAACTCCCTCCATTTTTAACACTTTTGCCAGAAAAACTCCTCCTTCAATTGCTTCTTCTGCATGTATATTATCAACTACCCTTTTATTTTATAGATATTTCATCTACCTTTCTACAGTGGATTATTATGACCTTTTTTCAGGATACTTTATTTATATTTTGATAAATTTAATTTTTGAGTACTTTACTGTTGGGCCAGCTTCATATGAAAGATAAAACAAAAGTTTAGACTAATCAACAGCACTACGTTTAAAGCAGCTAAAAAACGCGTGATAACATCCTGAAATCAATCCCATTAAAGTAAACGGTAATAACACAATAAAAATACAAGAAATAATGTTGGCTTACCAACGAATCTACAAACTGGCCGCGCATGGTGTCAGCGCCCGCTCTAGGGGCGGGCAACCCGGACATTTGTCCGGGGCGCCAAAATTTGGGGGCGGCATTTTGGCTATAAGTGTGAGAAAAATATTGATGTGGTAAATACCCAATTAATAGAAAATTTCACATATCGATTTTTTCGTTCGCTAAAAATTTACAGTGCGTAGCGTTTATATTGTTTATGTCTAAAAGCTAAAAATATTTACAATTCTTGATTCTAAAGAAAACAATCATAAAAGAGCGGTATGTTTAATTAAATAACCGTTTTTCCATTTCAGGGGAGAACGGAAAATCCCAGCATTAATTTAATTTCGTGAGATTGTGATACATATCACAATATTTAAAGATTTCAGAGATATGAAAGATTGGACGGTGATTCATTTTTTAAAACATTTATTACGGCAATCTATGTTAAACACATTAAACAATAAAAGTTGACTATAAACTTACAAAAATCTAGTAAATTTTTATAATTCCGAAAAGGAAATATTTTATAAACTAATAATTTATTTTATTAATAAAGCAATGCAGAATTTGTAAAGGACGCTGCTTGAACTTGTTTGAACATGCAATGCATATACTTCTCTGAACAGAATAGCACGCGAGCAGAGCGCTGCTTCAACTTGTGTTTGAACATGCATAGACTTGCTTATTACCTCTAACCTCGAGCGGTTTCACTACACAATAGCATTATTCTTGCTATTACGTCGGTAGTGATAACAAGTGGAAGTTCATAAAATTTACTTCAGTGCGATTTCTTAATTTTGAAAGGTAAGTACATCTATAATTAAGCTGTTGTTTAGTTTGATAGATACTAGTTTATCGTAAATCGATTAGCGAATCGAAACAATGAAAGCGTTTTTAAATAAAATAAATATTTTATTTATCCAAAAAGGCTGTTTATTGAATCAATAAAATATTGTATCAAATTTGAATGTATTCTATAGGTATAATTATTTATATTTTTGTTTTATGAAAATAATTATTTGAAGCAATAATATAAGACATTTATTAAGTTTATTGCTTCGATAAAACGCGTTTTATAATAATATATTTGAATAATTGAACAGAATAAAATCTCAAAATCAAGAATTGTAAAATTGTTTTTAATGACTATTTATGATTTGCTGAAATATTTGTTATTATAAAATACATATATAATTATACTAGACTTTCTTTACGTTCACAGGATATGAAAAATATTTTGTGTAGTGTAGCGCATAAATATTTTTTATGTCGGGTGACGGAATATAATTTTGAAGTTATGTTAATTACGGTTTTAGCTTATTTAGAACAAGGATAAATCTTTATTTTTAATTATTATTTTATAGTTTATATTGTTTAATTTGAGTTATGTGCGTGCCTCTTCCAGAATGTCTGACGGTCTAAGAAAACTGTCTGGTTATCAGTACAAAAAAAGAAGGCTGGAAAAGGAAGCCGAAAGGCAAAAACAAGCTGGCGCGTTAAAAAATTTTATCAAGAGTTGTACCAATACAAATGACGACTCTGAGAATCCAACATCAAGTCTGGTTATAAAAGAAAATACGGAATCGTCAGAGAATAATGATGACAAACAAATGGACGAAGTTTCTAAATCAATTGGAACTGACGACACTCTGACTCTACCATCACCAGATGAAAGCATTGAAAAAATTGACACCAACGTGACACCCACAGAAAGCGTTCTACAAACTTTGAGTACAGATCCAGCATTGTGGCCAAGAATTTTAGGAGACGCCGAAATAAGTTTTTTAGTAAGACAAGGTCCACCTAAACCATTGCATAATTACAAATTTCCTTCCAATGACACTGGTCGACATTTTAGCGCAAATTATTATACACGAATTTTAAGCAATGGAGAGCAAGTTTTACGAGACTGGCTAGTGTACTCTCTTTCACAAAACTGCGTTTACTGCTTCTGTTGCAAAATTGTCGGCTGTATAGTTAGTTCTCTTTCAAAGGAGGGTTTTAGAAGTTGGAAGCACCTCGGCGAAACTTTAAAAGAGCATGAAATTTCCAAAAATCATATACAGGCCCAAAAATCATGGCTAGAAATGAACCAAAGTTTAAAGTGTTGTAAAACTATTATTGATGCAAAAGAACTTGTTACCGAAATTGACGTGGAGGCTAATTTTGGATCAACAATAACACGACACCGCGTAAGAAGAATAAAAAGGAACTTCTCATACGAAGCACGGGGTGAACCGATCGAAGATCCAAAAGAAAAATATAAAATAGATTTTTTTTATTTTACAATCGATCAAGCACTAAATGCACTAGATGCTAGATTTGAACAACTTAGTAATCATAGTAACTATTTTCAATTCTTATATAATATATACGATTTAAATACCATGTCCAAAGAAATGCTACTAAAACAGTGTAAGAATTTAGAATGTATTTTAACTGATGGTGATTCTGTTGACATATATGGGGTAGAATTAGCAGAGGAAATTTCAGCAGTATCTGCGCTTTTGGGCAATAAAGAAAGCCTAACCAATGTACTGAGCTTAATTACAAAGTTAAATTTTGCCCCAAACCTTACTATTGCTTTAAGAAGTAACTATTGCTAACGATACCAATAACTGTAGCAAGTGGCGAAAGGAGTTTCTCTAAGTTAAAATTAATTAAGAACTTTTTACGTTCGACTACTACACAAAATCGTCTTAATGGTTTGGCCATTTTGGCAATTGAGCATGAAATTGCTGATCAAGTAAATTTAAAAGATGTAATAAAAAAGTTTGCAGAACTGAAAGTGAGAAAAAAAAGTTTTTTGTGATTTTAGTGTAGTTGATGTTACCATGTTTTATTTTAAAAATAATGGCATTTTGATTGATTGTGCAATAATACACATTTTTAATAGCATTTAAAAATGTAAAAAATTATATGGTTAACAATTTGTGGCTAGGTACAGATATTTATTAATTAATTTCTACTGTTTTGTACTGCTTGATTATCAATTTTATGTTATGTTACATGTTTCTTTCTACATATGTATATATGTATGTGTTGATTATAATTTAAAACGATTTGACTTTTATTTAACATAAAAAGTAGAATCTACTGTTTTGTACTACTTGATTGTCAATATTATGTTATGTTTCATGTTTCTTTCTAAATATATGCTTTTATTAAAATTTAAATAAAATGATTTGATTTTTATTGAAAATAAAAAATATGTACCTTTATTTAAAAAATATATATATATTCTTAAGGGGCGGCATTTGACTTTTTGTCCAGGACGACGTAACCGCTAGAGCGGGCCCTGATGGTGTGTAATAAACATGTTTAGTATATCTAAACGTTGGCCTGGGGGGTGGGGGTCCGGTCGAGTCGGCTTCATACAAAAGAAATACAAGTTAAATCTAATCAACATTACTGTCTTTAAAACGGTTAAAAACGTGTCATTAACGTCCCGTAATCAATCCCATTAAAGTAAACGGTAATAAGACAGTAAAAATGTTATTGAAACACAGTTAAAAGACGCTTATTGACTGAATTGATTCACCTACATTTCATATTTCTAACGTATACCCTAATGCCGTGAAATAAACCTGTTTGTTTATTTAAAAAAGAGCTAGCACAGTTTGTATATTGTCTTACAGTACAGTGTATATTTGTATACAAAGAGCTACGCTGTTTGTATATTTATATTAGCGTACGCAGCCGGAAAAATATATTGAAACAGCTTAAAAATTAAGAGGTTTACCAAATTCGTCAAGTTTTTTTTTACCCATTCAGGGGGAGGGTCCCGTTCGTCTACCCGTAAACATGGCCGTGCCCGAAACGGGTAAAAATCACCAGACAATGATTAATGAGAAAATTGGGAATCTGGGAATCACAAGGTTTGTGCCATTTAAACAATCAAGTGGAAGACTGTGAGCTCACTTATACATTCGCGGCGCGCGCACACACAAACTTCCTGTGGCTACAGTTGTTATGTTATCAGCGTTTATCGTCTCTGCCACGGTAAGTATAGAACACGGTAGGTGACAACGCTGTGTGCGCAGTAGCATTACTGAGTGCGTGACGTCACATGCCCCACTAGTGTCTTACAGCGCATTGTTTTCTTACGAGTACATGCCGTGTTTATTATCGTGTTTGTGTGCCTTTATGTGTTTTTGTGTATGTTACAAGTGTTTAAATTTTGTACTGAGTGTTCTGCGAAAAATGGCTTCCACTTGTGCTGTTGCAACGTGTAAAAATAATTATAAAAACAGTAAAGCGAGAGGTATACCTTACACAGATTTCCGAAAGAACTAAACGTGCAACGTGCCTGGGTTCATTTGTGTAAACGTAAAGATAGCTTCAACGTGCAGAAAGCTGTGTTGTGCTCTGAACATTTTGATTCAAACGATTACGAACGGGATTTACATTCCGCAATCTTCAGAAAAATGTGCTACGTCTTTGTTAAATGAAACTGACCGTAAAAACAGATTTGAAATTAGAAAAAGAAAGCAGGATATCAGCGATTTATTAAACGATAGTGTAGAAAAAAATATTTTGATTGAAAATGTAGTCAACGAAACCAGTGAGTTAGGCCTAAGTAGTAATCAGTATGAACACGAAGTGACTTTACTAACAAATGAAAATAAGAATTTAAAATTAACTATTTTAGTATTAGAGGAACAGATTACTGCACTCAAGGAAGAAATTGCTTTGTTAAAAAGTCTCTCCGTTCAAGACAAAGCATATTTAAATGTGTATGAAAATATTTTTACACGTGGACAGGTAAACATATCTAAAATCCGGAAAATGCCTGAATTGGGATTCCGAAGATATTGCAAAAGCAGTAACTCTTAGATCGCTGTCGGAAAAAGCTTTTCATTATACAACACGTGTTTTAAATTACCCTCTGCCGAGCGAACGTACGATTCAACGTCGACTTTCTGTTGTGAAATGTCAGCCTGGTGTTATTGAGTTAAGTCTGCGGATTATACGAGAGCAGGTTCCTTTTTTCAATGACGGAGAAAAAGACATAATTTTGTCATTCAACGAAATGAAAGTACAAAGTACTATTTGTTTTGACAATGTAGACGACTGTTTCATTGGACCTCACACAAATGTACAAGTGATAGTGGCCAGAAGTCTTATGGGAAAATGGAAACAATCTTTGTTTTATGACTTTGATGTGCCAATTACTAAAGATTTATTGATAAACACAATAATTTCTGTTGAATCAATTGGTTTCAAAGTGCGTGGTTTCGTATGCGATATGGGTCCTTCCAATCGTAAGCTGTTTTCTGAACTGCTCATTACACCATCGAAATCCTACATTACTAATCCCACTTGCGACGAAAGAAAAGTTTGGGCTTTTTGCGATGTGCCTCATTTGCTAAAACTCTTGAGGAATCATCTTGTAGACCACGGTTTTGTTCTACCCACTGGTAAATTAATAACAAAGGAAGTATTTGAAAAGTTAATTGAACTGAATTATAATAGATCAGACCTTCAGTATTGTTATAAATTAAGTAGTTCGCATGTGATTATTTCTGGAAGTGAATGGCAGAACGTCAGGAAGGCAGCAGAATTACTCTCGGAAACAGTTTCGAAAGCGATTTTACATCATTTTCCTGAACAGTCTCATGTAGGAGAATTTGTGAAAACAATAAACGATGGTTTCGATGTATTAAATTCTAGATGCGGTATGAATGAAAAAAACATGATAAAAAGTGGATATGGAATCGTCTACAAGTAGGGCCTACAAGACGAAGCTCTAGAAAAATTATTGAACTTATGCTTACAGATGCGGGTTATGGGAAAAACTGCCCTACTTCCGTTTCAAAAAGGCTTTCACATTTCAATTGAAAGTTTAAGAGGTTTATTTAACGACCTGAAAAATATCGGTATGGAGAACCATACATGACTTCCATGTTCTAAGATTTATATTTAAAATCATATTCGAAATGAAATATTTCCATAGAAACTACGTCTTTCTACTTATTGCTTCAGCATTAACCACAGTACTGTGGTCACTAACGTATACCACCTCACGTTTTTGCACTCGATTTTCACCGATGATGGCAGTCGATGGCACTGCCGAAAAGTCTGGTTTTGCAGAAAACATTGGACTACGGCTAAAGAGCCCGGGAAGCAATTTTAACAAAAAACTACTTCTTTGTTGCTGATAACGTAGTACACATATAAAAAATTCTCCCCTCCACCTTCAACTATAATTTTTAATAATAGAAAATTACCCCCACCCCGTTCACCTAACCTCTTCATTTATAGATATTTCATCTACGTTTCTACAGTGGATTACTATGAGCTTCTTATCAGGATACTTTATTTATAAAAATTAAGTACTTTACTATTGTTAAATCATAAAATGTTTCAGGTAAACTACCCCTTTCTCTTAACCGATTTTCTCCAAAATCAACAGACCTTCCGTCCTCTACAATTCAGGGAAGCATGCAAAAAATATTTGATTCTGTTTGAATGTGCGGCAGTTATCGTTCGTCATGGAAACATTTCTCTTGTTTCAACATAAAATGTTGCAGGTAAACTACCCCTTTCCCTTAACTGATCTTCACCAAAATCAATAGCCCTTGAGCTCTCTGCAACTCAGGAAAGGGTGCAAAAAATTATTTGATTCTCATTGAATTTTCGGCAGTTATCGTTCGTCATAAAAAAAATTACCCTTTTTAAAACATAAAACGTTGCTGATAAACTACCCCTTCCCTTAACCGATCTTCAACAAAATCAACAGACCTTGAGTTCTCTTTAGTTCAAAAAGGTATGCAAAAACTTCGTTGATTCTGTTTGAATTTACGGCAGTTATCGTTCGTCATATAAACAATTACCCTTGTTAAAACAAAATGTTGCTGGTAAACTACCACTTTCCCTTAACCGATCTTCACCAACACCAATAGGTATTGAGAACTCTACAATAGAGGGCTGTATGCAAAACATCATTTGATTCTCTTTGAATTTGCGGCTGTTATCGTTTACTATAGAAAAATATCGGTATGGAGAACCATACAAGACTTCCATATTCTAAGATTTATATTTAAAATCATTTTCACCCAAACAGCCAGGCTGTGTCTTACCTGCCTTTTTATTGCTGTATTAAATGAAAAATATTATATTACATTAAAATGAAAAAATTATAATTTTATTGCCTGGCAACAAAATTATTGTATTTTTAACAATTACCATTGTTTCAAAAAGTTTAAATAAATTTTCAAGTACTTTACTCTTGTTAAAACGTAAAAGGTTGCAGGTAAACTACCCCTTCCCCTTAACCGATCTTCACCAAAATCGAAAGTCATTGAGACCTCTACAATTCAGGGACGTATGCAAAAAATTATTTGATTCTGTTTGAATTTGCGGCTGTTATCGTTTGCCATAGAAAATACCCTTGTTAAAAAAACGTTGTAGGTAAACTACCCCTTTCCCTCAACCGATCTTCACCAAAAACAATAGGTCTTGAGAACTCTACAATTTAGGGCTGTATGCAAATAATCTTTTGATTCTGTTTGAATTTGCGGCTGTTATCGTTTGCCATAGGAAATACCCTTGTTAAAACATAAAACGTTACAGGTAAACTACCCCTTTCCCGTAACCGATCTTCACCAAAATCAACAGATCTTGAGAACTCTACAATTCAGGGCTGTATGCGAAACATTATTTGATTCTGTTTGAATTTGTGGCTGTTATCGTTTGCCAAACAAACAAAATTACCCTTGCTAAAAAAAAACCATTGCAGGTAAACTACCCCTTTCCCTCAACCGATCTTCACCAAAAACAATAGGTCGCGAGTACTCTGCAAATCAGGGCTGCATGCAAAAAATTATTTGATTCTGTTTGAATTTGCGGCAGTTATCGTTTGCCATAGAAAAAAAATCTACAGACACACAGACAGATAGACAGACAGACACACACACAGACACTTTTCGGAAAACGACTTTTTTCATGTTTTGAGTGTAGTAGAATCAGAATCTGCAATAATCTCGAACACGATTTTTTTTGCCATCACCATACTTCCATTCCTTAAGGAATATGGAAGTAAATATCGGTATGGAGAACCATACATGACTTCCATATTCTAAGATTTATATTTAAAATCATTTTCGAAATGAAATATTACCATAGGAACTACTTTTTTCTACTTACTGCTTCAGCCTTAACCACAGTACTGTGGTCACTAACGTATACCACCTCACGTTATCGCACTCGATTTTCACTGATGATGGCATTGCCGAAACGTCTGGTTTTGTAGAAAACACTGGACTACGGCCAAATATTCCGGGAAGGAATTTTAACAAAAACTACTTCTTTGTTGCCGATAACGTTGTACACATATATATAAAAAATATGCATAAAATTAATGGCTTGTATAAGTTAATGATTGATCTCCATTAAGTAGTGCTCAAGTTTCCAAAGTTTTAATATTATGATGTCCATAATTAAAACATCAGAGCAGGTATAGTGTGAATGAGGGTACACTGTGGACAAAAATTTTCAACATTTCCTATTGAGTAAAGCTGCGAATCTACAGTGTATGTTTCACAGAACAAACACGCGAAAAAGAAGGAGCGCTCCGAAGTCACTCATGGACCCTCAGCATCTTGCAGAGGGTTGATTCCCTAAAGACGAAAAGTCTGTCTATGAATCGTTCCTCTGTAAACACGTGCAGTTACACTGCCCAGCGATCCACAGGAAGCAAATTGATGTCCATTTTTTTGGCTTGCACGCGTTATGTTGGTGTGGGTTTCGGCACTTTCCATTTAAAAAGCGTGCAAATGTAAGAAAATAAACATGAGTGAGGCCAGAAATAACGTGAATTGTGTGTGTGTGTGTGTGTGTGTGTGTGTGTGTGTGTGTGTGTGTGTGTGAGTGTCTTACCTGCCTTTTTATTGCTGTAGGCATAATAATAAAATGGAAACGTAAACATTACATAACTGAGATATGCTTACCTGCCACGAACGATATATTATTTTATACATGGAGGAGTTCAGTGACATACACACGTACAGAAAAATTATATATATAAAGATATTAACTCATACATAATTTACATTAAAATGAAAAAATTATAATTTTATTCCCTGGGAACAAAATTATTTTATTTTTAACAATTACCTTTGTTTGAAAAAGTTTAAATGCATTTTCAAGTACTTTACTGTTGTTAAAACATAAAAGGTTGCAGGTAAACTACCCCTTCCCCTTAACCGATCTTCACCAAAATCAAAAGTCCTTGAGGTCTCTACAATTCAGGGATGTATGCAAAAAATTATTTGATTCTGTTTGAATTTGCGGCTGTTATCATTTGCCATAGAAAATACGCTTGATAAAAAAACGTTGCTGGTAAACTACCCCTTCCCCTTAACCGATCTTCACCAAAAACAATAGGTCTTGAGTACTCTACAAATCAGGGCTGTATGCAAAACATTATTTGATTCTGTTTGAATTTGCGGCTGTTATCGTTTGCCATAGAAAATACCCTTGATAAAACAAAAAACATGGCTGGTAAACTACCCCTTTCCCTTAAACGATCTTCACCAAAAACAATAGGTCTTTAGTACACAAGAAATCAGGGCTGTATGCAAAAACTTATTTGATTCCGTTTGAATTTGCGGTTGTTATCGTTTACTAAAGAAAAAAATTACCCTTGATAAAAAACCGGTTCAGGTAAACTACCCCTTTCCCTTAACCGATCTTCACCAAAAACGACATGTCTTAGGTACTCTACAATTCAGGCCTGTATGCAAAGAATTATTTGATTTAGTTTGAATTTGCGGCTGTTATCGTTTGCCATAGAAAACACCCTTGATAAAACATAAAACGTTGCTGGTAAACTACCCTATTCCATTAACCGATCTTCACCAAAAACAATTGGTCTTGAGAACTCTACAATTCAGGGCTGTATGCAAAACATTAGTTGATTATTTTTGAATTTACGGCAGTTATCGTTCATCATAGAAAAAATACCCTTGTTAAAACATAAAACGTTGCAGGTAAACTACCCCTTTCCCTTAACCGATCTTCAAACAAAATCAACAGACCTTGAGTTCTGTATAATTCAAAAAGGTATGCAGAAGAGTAGTTGATTCTGTTTTAATGTACGGCAGTTATCGTTCGTCAAAAAAAATTACCCTTGATAAAACATAAAATGTTGCTGGTAAACAACCCTATTCCCTTAACCGATCTTCACCAAAACCAACAGGTCTTGAGAACTGTACATTTCAGGGCTGTATGCAAAATATTATATGATTCTGTTTGAATTTGCGGCTGTTATCATTTGCCATATAAAATACCCTTGATAAAACAAAAAACGTGTCTGGTAAACTACCCCTTTCCCTTAACCGATCTTCACCAAAAACAATAGGTCTTTAGTACTCAACAAAACAGGGCTGTATGCAAAAACATATTTGATTCTGTTTGAATTTGCGGCTCTTATCATTTGCCATAGAAAATACCCTTATAAAACATAAAACGTTGCAGGTAAACTATCCCTTTCCCTTAAACGATCTTCACCAACACCAATAGGTATTGAGAACTCTACAATACAGGGCTGTATGCAAAAAATCATTTGATTCTATTTGAATTTGTGGCTGTTATCGTTTACCATAGAAAAAAATTACCCTTGATAAAAAACCGTTGCAGGTAAACTACCCCTTTCCCTTAACCGATCTTCACCAAAAACAATAGGTCTTGAGAACTCTAAAATTCAGGGCTGTATGTAAAATATTATATGATTTTGTTTGAATTTGCGGCTGTTATCGTTTGCCATACAAAATACCCTTTTAAAACATAAAACGTTGCTGGTAGACTACCCCTTTCCCTTAACCGATCTTCACCAAAACCAAAAGGCCTTGAGAACTCTACAATTCAGGGCAGTATGCAAAACATTATTTGATTATGTTTGAATTTGCGGCTGTTATCGTTTGCCATAGAAAATACCCTTGTTAAAACATAAAACGTTGCAGGTAAACTACCCCTTTCCCTTAACCGATCTTCACCAAAATGAAAAGTCCTTGAGGTCTCTACAATTCAGGGATGTATGCAAAAAATTATTTGATTCTGTTTGAATTTGCGGCTGTTATCATTTGCCATAGAAAATACGCTTGATAAAAAAACGTTGCTGGTAAACTACCCCTTCCCCTTAACCGATCTTCACCAAAAACAATAGGTCTTGAGTACTCTACAAATCAGGGCTGTATGCAAAACATTAGTTGATTATTTTTGAATTTACGGCAGTTATCGTTCATCATAGAAAAAATACCCTTGTTAAAACATAAAACGTTGGAGGTAAACTACCCCTTTCCCTTAACCGATCTTCAAACAAAATCAACAGACCTTGAGTTCTGTATAATTCAAAAAGGTATGCAGAAGAGTAGTTGATTCTGTTTTAATGTACGGCAGTTATCGTTCGTCAAAAAAAATTACCCTTGATAAAACATAAAATGTTGCTGGTAAACAACCCTATTCCCTTAACCGATCTTCACCAAAACCAACAGGTCTTGAGAACTGTACATTTCAGGGCTGTATGCAAAATATTATATGATTCTGTTTGAATTTGCGGCTGTTATCATTTGCCATATAAAATACCCTTGATAAAACAAAAAACGTGTCTGGTAAACTACCCCTTTCCCTTAACCGATCTTCACCAAAAACAATAGGTCTTTAGTACTCAACAAAACAGGGCTGTATGCAAAAACATATTTGATTCTGTTTGAATTTGCGGCTCTTATCATTTGCCATAGAAAATACCCTTATAAAACATAAAACGTTGCAGGTAAACTACCCCTTTCCCTTAAACGATCTTCACCAACACCAATAGGTATTGAGAACTCTACAATACAGGGCTGTATGCAAAAAATCATTTGATTCTATTTGAATTTGTGGCTGTTATCGTTTACCATAGAAAAAAATTACCCTTGATAAAAAACCGTTGCAGGTAAACTACCCCTTTCCCTTAACCGATCTTCACCAAAAACAATAGGTCTTGAGAACTCTAAAATTCAGGGCTGTATGTAAAATATTATATGATTTTGTTTGAATTTGCGGCTGTTATCGTTTGCCATAGAAAATACCCTTGTTAAAACATAAAACGTTGCAGGTAAACTACCCCTTTCCCTTAACCGATCTTTACCAAAATGAACAAATCTTGAGAGCTCTACAATTCAGGGCTGTATGCGAAATATTATTTGATTCTGTTTGAATTTGCGGCTGTTATCGTTTGCCAAACAAACAAAATTACCCTTGATAAAAAAAAACTGTTGCAGGTAAACTACCCCTTTCCCTCAATCGATCATCACCAAAAACAATAGGTCGCGAGTACTCTATAAATCAGAGCTGTGTGCAAAAAATTATTTGATTCTGTTTGAATTTGCGGCAGTTATCGTTTGCCATAGAAAAAAGTCTATAGACACACAGACAGATAGACAGACAGACACTTTTCGGAAAACGACTTTTTTTCATGTTTTGAGTGTAGTACAATCAGAATCTGCAATAATCTCGAACACGATTTTTTTTGCCATCACCATACTTCCATTCCTTAAGGAATATGGAAGTAAAATTACCCTTGATAAAAAACCGTTGCAGGTAAACTACCCCTTTCCCTTAACCGATCTTCACCAAAAACAATAGGTCTTTAGTACTCAAGAAATCAGGGCTGTATGTAAAAACGTATTTGATTCTGTTTGAATTTGCAGCTCTTATCGTTTGCCATAGAAAATACCCTTTTAAAACATAAAACGTTGCAGGTAAACTACCCCTTTCCCTTAACCGATCTTCACCAAAAACAAAAGGTCCTGAGAACTCTACAATTCAGGGCAGTATGCAAAATATTATTTGATTATGTTTGAATTTGCGGCTGTTACAGTTTGCCATAGAAAATACCCTTGTTAAAACATAAAACGTTGCAGGTAAACTACCCCTTTCCCTTAACCGATCTTTACCAAAATGAACAAATCTTGAGAGCTCTACAATTCAGGGCTGTATGCGAAATATTATTTGATTCTGTTTGAATTTGCGGCTGTTATCGTTTGCCAAACAAACAAAATTACCCTTGATAAAAAAAAACTGTTGCAGGTAAACTACCCCTTTCCCTCAATCGATCATCACCAAAAACAATAGGTCGCGAGTACTCTATAAATCAGAGCTGTGTGCAAAAAATTATTTGATTCTGTTTGAATTTGCGGCAGTTATCGTTTGCCATAGAAAAAAGTCTATAGACACACAGACAGATAGACAGACAGACACTTTTCGGAAAACGACTTTTTTTCATGTTTTGAGTGTAGTACAATCAGAATCTGCAATAATCTCGAACACGATTTTTTTTGCCATCACCATACTTCCATTCCTTAAGGAATATGGAAGTAAAATTACCCTTGATAAAAAACCGTTGCAGGTAAACTACCCCTTTCCCTTAACCGATCTTCACCAAAAACAATAGGTCTTTAGTACTCAAGAAATCAGGGCTGTATGTAAAAACGTATTTGATTCTGTTTGAATTTGCAGCTCTTATCGTTTGCCATAGAAAATACCCTTTTAAAACATAAAACGTTGCAGGTAAACTACCCCTTTCCCTTAACCGATCTTCACCAAAAACAAAAGGTCCTGAGAACTCTACAATTCAGGGCAGTATGCAAAATATTATTTGATTATGTTTGAATTTGCGGCTGTTACAGTTTGCCATAGAAAATACCCTTGTTAAAACATAAAACGTTGCAGGTAAACTACCCCTTTCCCTTAACCGATCTTTACCAAAATCGACAGATCTTGAGAACTCTAAACTTTAGGGCTGTATGCGAAACATAATTTGATTCTGTTTGAATTTGCGGCTGTTATCGTTTGCCAAACAAACAAAATTACCCTTGATAAAAAAAAAAAACTGTTGCAGGTAAACTACCCCTTTCCCTCAACCGATCTTCACCAAAAACAATAGGTCGCGAGTACTCTGTAAATCAGGGCTGTATGCAAAAAATTATGTGATTCTGTTCGAATTTGCGGCTGTTATCGTTTGCCATAGAAAAAAATCTACAGACAGACACACACACAGACACTTTTCGAAAATATCGGTATGGAGAACCATACATGACTTCCATATTCTAAGATTTATATTTAAAATCATTTTCAGCCAAACAGCCAGGCTGTGTCTTACCTGCCTTTTTATTGCTGTATTAAATGAAAAATATTATATTACATTAAAATGAAAAAATTATAATTTTATTGCCTGGCAACAAAATTATTTTATTTTTAACAATTACCATTGTTTCAAAAAGTTTAAATAAATTTTCAAGTACTTTACTCTTGTTAAAACGTAAAAGGTTGCAGGTAAACTACCCCTTCCCCTTAACCGATCTTCACCAAAATCGAAAGTCATTGAGACCTCTACAATTCAGGGACGTATGCAAAACATTATTTGATTCTGTTTGCATTTGCGGCTGTTATCGTTTGCCATAGAAAATACGCTTGATAAAAAAACGTTGCAGGTAAACTACCCCTTCTCCTTAACCGATCTTCACCAAAAACAATAGGTCTTGAGTACTCTACAAATCAGGGCTGTATGCAAAACATTATTTGATTCTGTTTGAATTTGCGGCTGTTATCGTTTGCCATAGAAAATACCCTTGTTAAAAAAACGTTGCAGGTAAACTACCCCTTTCCCTTAACCGATCTTCACCAAAAACAATAGGTCTTGAGAACTCTAGAATTTAGGGCTGTATGCAAATAATCTTTTGATTCTGTTTGAATTTGCGGCTGTTATCGTTTGCCATAGGAAATACCCTTGTTAAAACATAAAACGTTACAGGTAAACTACCCCTTTCCCTTAACCGATCTTCACCAAAAACAATAGGTCTTGAGTACTCTACAAATCAGGGCTGTATGCAAAACATTATTTGATTCTGTTTGAATTTGCGGCTGTTATCGTTTGCCAAACAAAAAAAATTACCCTTGCTAAAAAAAAACCGTTGCAGGTAAACTACCCCTTTCCCTCAACCGATCTTCACCAAAAACAATAGGTCGCGAGTACTCTGCAAATCAGGGCTGCATGCAAAAAATTATTTGATTCTGTTTGAATTTGCGGCAGTTATCGTTTGCCATAGAAAAAAAATCTACAGACAGATAGACAGACAGACACACACACAGACACTTTTCGGAAAACGACTTTTTTTCATGTTTTGAGTGTAGTAGAATCAGAATCTGCAATAATCTCGAACACGATTTTTTTTGCCATCACCATACTTCCATTCCTTAAGGAATATGGAAGTAAAAATTACCCTTGATAAAAAACCGTTGCAGGTAAACTACCCCTTTCCCTTAACCGATCTTCACAAAAAACGACAGGTCTTGGGTACTCTACAATTCAGGCCTGTATGCAAACAATTATTTGATTCTGTTTGAATTTGCGGCTGTTATCGTTTGCCATAGAAAACACCCTTGATAAAACATAAAACGTTGCTGGTAAACTACCCTATTCCATTAACCGATCTTCACCAATAACAATAGGTCTTGAGAACTCTACAATTCAGGGCTGTATGCAAAACATTAGTTGATTCTCTTTGAATTTACGGCAGTTATCGTTCGTCACAGAAAAAATACCCTTGTTAAAACATAAAACGTTGCAGGTAAACTACCCCTTTCCCTTAACCGATCTTCAACAAAATCAACAGACCTTGAGTTCTGTATAATTCAAAAAGGTATGCAGAAGAGTAGTTGATTCTGTTTTAATGTACGGCAGTTATCGTTCGTCAAAAAAAAAAGAAATTACCCTTGATAAAACATAAAACGTTGCTGGTAAACAACCCTATTCCCTTAACCGATCTTCACCAAAACCAACAGGTCTTGAGAACTCTACATTTCAGGGCTGTATGCAAAATATTATATGATTCTGTTTGAATTTGCGGCTGTTATCGTTTGCCATATAAAATACCCTTGATAAAACAAAAAACGTGTCAGGTAAACTACCCCTTTCCCTTAACCGATCTTCACCAAAAACAATAGGTCTTTAGTACTCAACAAAACAGGGGTGTATGCAAAAACGTATTTGATTCTGTTTGAATTTGCGGCTCTTATCGTTTGCCATAGAAAATACCCTTTTAAAACATAAAACGTGGCAGGTAAACTACCCCTTTCCCTTAACCGATCTTCACCAACACCAATAGGTATTGAGAACTCTACAATACAGGGCTGTATGCAAAACATCATTTGATTCTCTTTGAATTTGCGGCTGTTATCGTTTACCATAGAAAAAAAATATCGGTTTGGAGAACCATACATGACTTCCATATTCTAAGATTTATATTTAAAATCATTTTCAGCCAAACAGCCAGGCTGTGTCTTACCTGCCTTTTTATTGCTGTATTAAATGAAAAATATTATATTACATTAAAATGAAAAAATTATAATTTTATTGCCTGGCAACAAAATTATTTTATTTTTAACAATTACCATTGTTTCAAAAAGTTTAAATAAATTTTCAAGTACTTTACTCTTGTTAAAACGTAAAAGGTTGCAGGAAAACTACCCCTTTCCCTTAACCGATCTTTACCAAAATCAACAGATCTTGAGAACTCTACAATTCAGGGCTGTATGCGAAACATTATTTGATTCTGTTTGAATTTGCGGCTGTTATCGTTTGCCATAGAAAAAAATCTACAGACACACACACACACACACACACACACACACACACACACACACACACACACACACACACACACACACACACACACACACACACACTTTTCGAAAAATGACTTTTTCATGTTTTGAGTGTAGTACAATCATATTCTGCAATAATCTCGAACATGATTTTTTTTGCCATCACCATACTTCCATTTCCTTAAGGAACATGGAAGTAAAATGAATTACTAAAACCTTCTTCAAAGTAGCCACTATAAGCCTGCAAAGTTTCATTTAGACCATCCCAGTAGTTTCTGAGATTAGCGTGGCCAAATTTTTTTCACCTGTACAGATTTATTAATATAGATTATATAAAACACTATAGGGTCAGGTGGGGTAACTGGAAACAAAATGTGAAGGACTGAAACACTTTATTCACTACAAATTATACATAGGCTTTAAAATTGAAATAACTAAGTAATAGTCATTTCAAATTTTCTTATCATGTTACATACAAAAAATATCCTTAGCCTTTGAAATATCCAGACAAAAATTGGGACAACTGTAAACTAGTTGACATGTATTATTTTATACTGTGTTTTTAATCATAACTGCACGTTTACAATTACTTCATCCTGGTCTATTTGAAAAACAAATGAAAAAACAATATTTCATACACTCTGTTTAGTAAACATCATAAAGAAATGATACAGGGCCATTCCATTATATAATACAACAAGTAAATTATAGAATTAAGATTTATAATTTTTCAAATACAGAAAGACTTCCAGGGAATTTGTAGACAATTTGTCAGTTAACTTTCTTCATTTCTGGATTGCAATGTATTTTTTTTTTTATAGCGAGTTCTTTAGACATCATGGACTTCCGAGTTTTTCTTTCTTTCTGTAATCTAAATATTTATATAATTCCAGTTGGTGTTTCTGGAGTTGATTTTTGTTGTAGTGTTTTAATACATGTCTTCTGAATAGGCTTCGGTGCAGTGCTCTGTCTGAGCAGAAGATATGTCTGGTATAGATGATGCCTCTACTTCATCAACAGAGTTAGTTGTAGGTGGACTGAACATTGAATATGATATAATAGCCCTACTCTAATACTCTATGAGTTCTTTTGGACTGGAAGCAGATTCTGAAAACTTTCTTGCATCAGTTGGAAAAATGCCTAGTTATAAGCTTAACAAGACAGCCCAGCACTCAAAGTTAATAGGCTAAGTAGGTTAGAATAGCACTAACATAGCATTACACGTGACTGTTTTTCAAACAGCAGAACAATTTTTTATACATCTGTTCCTTACTAATGTAAATAGACCTACAAATTATTTGGAAATTTTTTATGTAATTTTCTGAATCATTTAACTTATTTTATCATTACTACAATATGGTTTAAGGGTGGTGAGGCTTATAATAATATCTAGAATTGAAAAATTCTGATATTTATTAGTAGAAACCACACATTAGTATTTGAGAAACCATACCCAATGAGAAATTATTGTGGGGTAATAGTAAATTCATTATAGCTTGAGACTATCTTATAAAATACCTTTATAAAACATTACAGACAGTATAGTTAATAGAGACTAATATAGTTTTCTTGATACTGTTTTGGTTTGTTTCATGTTATTTTGTCCACAAAATCAACAAACTTTCAACATTATACAAAACTGTTACAAGGTTTTTTAACATGAAAACTTAATTCATAAATATTAGCACAAAACCTTGCATTAGAAGTTCAACAGCACTTTGCAGTTTTTGAGGGAAGTTCAGTAAATGATATGATGACAGTGTAGCCAATATTCACTGTCTTAAAACTATAATTTCTCTTCTGTTTACAATTATATCAAATTTACAGTTACCCCACCTGACCCTACATGAGTAAATTAATGTATAAATAATTTATAAATTGAATAAATAAATTGTTTGATTTAGTTATAAATTTAAAATATCAACGTATAAATGTAAAGTATTAGTATTTTTATTTATACATTTGTTACAGCCAGCAAAGCTAGTTTCAAGAGGCTACAAGCATACTTGAAACAGTAAACGTTTTTGAAGTGATAACATGTTAAGAGGAGGTTGTAGTGAAATTAAAAAAAAATTTACATTTTTATTTTTATTTTTTGCAAATTAATCTGCAAATGTTTGTGAACATTTTGATATAGGCCTATGACACTTATATTTTATCCATTATTTCAGGTCTGAAATAGGTTTTCAAATCACTTGAACACACCTTATTTCACTAGTGGTTATGGAAGCACTTGACACATTAGTAGAACAAGTTTCAGTTCTTACTATTACCCGTACAACTACATAGTAGATATTTGAAAACCATTATTGTAACTTTTAGACTTTTTAGTTGGTTACCCTGCCAAATCAACATATTGACTAGCTGTTTATATCCCAATTAATTTCTTCTGTGTTTGCGTTTTGTTTTCACATAAACCTTTTTATATAGTTCAAAGTGAGTCATTAGTGATTCCACGTATAAAAAGCTTTTATGTAAATTAGTTTACTAAAAAGCTGTGCTATTCTGCATGTAGTGATAATGTAAACAGTAACACTTTTTGCAGTAATGAGGTTAGTTTTTTGCTGACAACAGCAGTGAAAGTAGACTAGTGCTGATGCCAAACTTATTTCAGAATCAGAAAGAAAACTAAAAAACATCTGAAAAATACTGAAAGAGACGATGAAAACTTGCCTGAAAATAATAAAAAAGGTAATATAATATTACATTTGGACATTTTGAACAAACATTGTTGAAACATGTGAAATGCACAGGCTATGACCAAATTGATTCTCTTGAAATCAGTGGGAATCCTAAAGGTACAAAAGGATTAGGAGTGAAATTATTGTTAAGTTGTCAGTACTGTAAATACAGTTATAGTGTGTATTCCAGTAAGAAATGAAAAGCTCTTCTTATGATCTAAACATCAGAATTGCCTATAGTATGTGTGCCGTAGGCAGGGGATAAACTGATGCGCAAACCTTGTGTGCAGTAATGAATTTACCAAAGCCTAGCCATAGATTCCAGTATTACAACAAAGTTATTTCAGAAACTATTGAAGAAGTTGCTGAAGAGTGTATGAAAATAGCTACTCTAGAAGCCATTAATGTGAACATTGGAAGTTCACATTAAATGAAATACAATCACAGAATGTTTATATTTTTGACTTTTTGTAGACTTGCAATGTGTTCATTTGAAAGTCAACTGTTGGCAATGCCAAATGTAAATTAACTTGTCATAGGTCACTTTGCAACACAGAGGTAGCAAAACACTGACCACTTTACAATTCTTAAATGTATGTCTGAGTTGTTTAAATTAATGATATTACTAAGTCTAATAAGTTACTGGACTTGAACAAATAAGAAAGTCATTGGGGTCGGGCTGCATGATTGTGATTCATTGTGCATAACTGTTCATGATGCATTGGGGTTTTAGGATATGTCAGACTGGCCTACTGGGCAATTTGTTGTCAGAATTTATGACTGTGACAGAGTTGGAATACAAAAGCTGCTAACAAGTAATCTGACAGAGTTTTTATTAACCTGGCTGAGTTATTATATTTCTTGGATTTCGTTGTCCATTACGTGTCCGTTACTTAACTAGATATAATTAAATCACTACCGACTCGGAAAAAAGTTTTTTATTGGTGAAAACGTAAAAGTTTTCCTTATAGCCTGAACCAGTTTTTGCTTTTAAAAAGCTTCTTCAGAGGCTGCCGCTTGGAGCACTGTCCGTCTTGTTCTTGGTGACGGTATCGATGTTGTGTGTGTGGTAGTAAATATAAACACTGGTAGTACAAACTAAACTGCTCAGATTGCAACAAATTCTGCATAGGCCAGACAGGACGTAGCTTCAAACACAGATACATTGAACACAAAGGCACTACACTCCACTACAGAATCCACCTTTGCACACCACCTCATTGAAGCAAACCACGTGTACAAGAACATCGACAATAACATGTACATTCTACTCGTACACACAAAAGGTCGAAAACTAGACGCTCTTGAACAATTCGAAATATACAAACACACGAAAACACATAAAAACGACATCCTAAACAAACAGACACAATTCAAATCACACGCATTATTCGAACATATCACACCCCACACACACACAACATCGATTCTTCAAAAGTCTATACCGTCACCAAGAACAAGACGGACAGTGCTCCAAGCGGCAGCCTCTGAAGAAGCTTTTTAAAAGTGAAAACTGGTTCAGGCTATAAGGTAAAACTTTTACGTTTTTACCCATAAAAAACTTTGTGTTCTGAGTCGGTAGTGATTTAATTATACCTAATTATTATATTTCTAAAAAAAAATTGTGTATGAAAGTTTCACTTTCTTCATCCAAAACATTGCTAGGTTTTTCATTTAATTTTTGGTAAAATAAATTTTATAGTCTTGTCGTAATCATCATCACATGGCTTTATACTCCCCCACCACTCTTTTGAGCTCTGCTGACTAATGAAGACACATGGCAGCCGCTTTATTACCTCCCGTGCATCACTTTATATTACCAGTCACTTGAGTTTTTTGATTGACTTTGATTTGATTGACAGTGATTGACTTTTTGATTTATAGCTCCATGACTCCATGATTGGGAAACAAGTGTGAAATGAGCATAACATTTGGCATTCTTGAAAATTAGTTTCATAATAATTATCATAATAAATTTACAGGAAACTTAGGAGTTGCAGTTTTGCTATAATATGCAATGTGTGTATACTGTGCATGTATAGTGTGTGTGTTTTATCAAATTATAATTATTTGCAGAAATAAAACATGTGACAACACTATTAAAGTATATCTGAAACCTTATAATGGATTTTATCTATAATTCTTTGCAGTAGAACCAATTGACATGAAACCTTTTGTAATGTCTTCTACATAATGTCTAGATAAAAGTTAAAAAAAATTTATAAATAACCATTAACATCGATAGATTATGAAATTCTAAGAAAGAAAGCTAGTATGCACTTTTTTATGGAAGCCAATGGTTTTCGAGTTATAGGGAGATAAAAAGGGAGATTGTGATTTTCACCCCCCTAAAATTGTTACCTCATGACAGTATTTGTCAGACAACTCGCAGAATATTAAAACTATTAAACAAATGATAGGGACTCAAAGTTCGTTGTACTTGAAACAAGTTGAGATATTTTTATTCCTGTAGATTCAATACTTCGGGAGGTGTGGTTGCTTAATAATGGTGCTTTGATTTCTTTTCTGCCAAAAACAATTTTTGACTCTTGATAACTAAGAAATTATGGCTTTGAAGAAAAGCCTATGACATAAATTTAAGGTCATAAAATTACCTTTAAAATTAATTTTGCTTTATTATAATAAACAGTACAAATAACAATGTTATTAAAAAATGATTTGAAGTTCTAACTTTTTCAGAAACTTTTTGAAATATTTCTGTGGTAATTTGCTACTGTATAAAAATTTTAAGAAATCACTGTTGCATGTCCTTAATCTACATTAATCTTGAATGCTAAAATTTTTTATGATTTTTCAAGCTGTTCATTTTGATACTATTAGACTTTGAATTTAGTGATTTCATTAGATGGAAAGATATATTACTAAATAATCCCTAAAATATTAATTTAGCCAAATAAAGATAGACATACAAAATAAAGCTCATTTTATGACAATTTTCTTATCTGTTCATTACGATAGAACTAACATTTCACAAGATATGACTGTTTAAACAATATTTTATCCTCCCCCCAAACAATTTTTGTCTTTGAATAAGTCAAAACCGTACATCTAATGAAGACAGTACTCATAAATTAGATTGAAGATATTTATATTGTTTTTCTAATGAATTCTGTTTTATTACAGTAGTAAAAATAAATAAGTTATGGTCAGAAAACCACATGTTTTACATCGTTTTTTTGGAAAATTTGGAATTTTTGTTCTGTAATTTGTTATTTAAGAAAATTCTCAGCAGATATTGTTAGCTGACATTATTTTGACCACCTTCAGCATTTTTATGATTTTTTTTTTAATATCACTTTTTAAATATTAGACTTTGAATGTTGGGTTAATTTACGGACGTAACTGAAATCTTTTCTATTTTCCCAAAATGACCAGAGAAATATTGACTTTAACAAACAAAGGTAGACTTAATAAATAAAGCTTATTAACAAATAAGTTATTTTTTTCATTTTTGTAGGATGAAACTTTGTGAGATATGATTGTTTAAATCTTGTGGTAAACATGGTTTAATTTCTGACTACACAGATCAGCACTCAAATGATCTAAGGGAAGATGTTGCACCTTGACCACTTATAAAATAATAAAATGTTAAATTAGTAATGACAACTGTTTTCTTAATTGATTTCTTTTTCAGTGTTATCTTTATCATTTACCTTGTTTTTTGTATGTGAACATCATAAGAAAAGTGAATTCAAAGATTTTGGATATTTTATAACCCCCCCCCCTAAATTGGCCACTTCCCTGTGTTTTACAATATTTTTACCTTAATTTCTTAATCAGGGACCCTGAAAACATATGTATATGATTTTCAACAGTTTATTCCAAGTAGTTTGCTACAGTACAAGAGAAATTTCAAGAGTTTAGGGGCGATTTCAACCTTGTACTACAACTATACCAATAAAATTTTTACCACCATACTTCTTTCTTATGTTATGTTTTCACATAAAATTAATTTTTGAATATTGTATGAAAGCAATTTTAAAATATTGCTATTTTGTACATTACATCCCCTTCAGATTGCTCCTTTTGAATCCTGTAGATGCTGTACAATACATTTAACCTTAAATTATTACACAGACGCCTAAAAACAAATTGTATACAATTTGGTCAATTTATTCTGAGTAGTTTACTAAAAATTAATTTTTGGGCACATAAGGATTGTTTTCATTCATTAGAGGCAAAAGCACCAAAAACGTTTGTTTTAACTTTTACCTAGACACTATGTAGAAGACATTACAAGTTTCATATTGATTCATTCTATTACAGAAAATTCTGAGGTTTGGCAGTTTTTCTGGCTTTATTGAATCGACCATTAGACACCATGAGGATTCCTATAGAGGCAGGCCGTTTAAATTTAATTTAGGGTATTGTGCAAATAATTTATGTCACAAATTGCTGCTTTACTATTCAATTCTCTTTTATTTTGTACTCTAAACATTTATTTTTCTACCCACTGTTCCTCTCTTTCACTTTCTGTTCCTGTGAATTCTTTTCCTCTATTTTTCTTTCTGTCAATACAGTTAATTCATATTGTTAAGTAAACATTTCCAACATAATACACCAGATAGCTTATCAAATTAAAAAAACATTTTACTATCCATAGAAATTTCCATTGATGTGATTTAGATGAACAATATGCAATCATTATTTATATAATGAGGTATCTATTATATAATATAATTAAAGAATGATGTATATTTTAGTTGCACAATTTCTGCTTGAAGTTCAATTAAATTCTTGAGTATATGAGTTAGTTAAAATACATTTACTGATACAAACTACAGAATTGTAGTATCTTAATATAACTAATAATAAAATTATTCATTGTTGTTTTTATGATGTGTAAAAATGTAATTATTTTGTGTGATAGTAGTGTATCATAATTGTTTCCTTCTGAAACTTTCATTATAGGTGTAAGTATTAGGCAACAGACAACAATTACACTAGACTAGTTTTCTGTAAACAACCTAGTTTACTGATTAAAATGTAGTTTCTTTTAATTAGCTTGATGTAAACAGTCCATAATTTTATTAAGGGTGACTGAAATAACTTTTTTTGTAAAAGCACTTTAAGATATGCACAGTATTAAAATTTTTGCTTATATTAAGTGATTAGCAGCTACTTATTTTTAAATTGAACATACACAAATTATGTTCAAGTCTTACAATAGTTACTTAGTTCGTCATCATGTCTCTTCAGTACTTGAAGGGAAGTACTTGATAAAATGGTATGTTTGGTGCAACATAATTTGTGGTTTGTACAGCGAACCTGTTCAGACAACTCTGGCAGATTAGCAGAGTAAGGATGGATTTGAGACTACCTTTTTGTCATCCTGAACTGATGAGCTTTTATGCACGGTTTTTTTTCTTTTAATAAAAAGGACTAACATTTTAATCTCCTTTATAACGAATGTTCTCTTTGCAGACTGATTTATATTTGTTTGTACATCAGCATTATTCAAAGCTTGCATTTCAAACATGTATACTTTCTTGTACTTTTTTCATTAACAATATTATGTATCTGATTTATCTGAGACATAAGTATCTGACACACTGATCAGTCATTATTAGTGGTAGAAAGATTTGTTGTTGTGTTATAAGTGGGGTATTTTTTTGAAAAATAATGTTGAGCGGTCACTAATTTGATTAATGGTAAGTTCCTTTGACAGATTTGTTATGCCTTTATTACAAAGTACAGACATTATTTTAATTGTGTGTACACATTTAATGTAATTTCTGTTTCTCTGATTTGCATATAAGAATGCATTGTTAGAAAAAGTATTTAAATTTCAACATTTTATGGAAGATCACTCCTCATTTTTGTATGAAATAAATAAATTTATTTATAATTTAATTGATAGTTATTTTTGTACTTTATGTTACTATATTTTAGGTACCAGTTTGTCTGGTGTGTTTAGACAGTCTTAAAGAAATCCTTTGTAGCATACAATTTTATATAGTATAACTGAAATATAAAATGATTATTAAATTTATTGAGATGAAATTTGAAACATATGAGAATAGTTCTGAAAGGTAATATTTTGTTAGTCTTATTTAATTGTAGAGAACTGAAGTTATTTGGTAATCTAGTGGGAAAGTTATGCAGTGTTTCTTTTCCCATCGTGTAGTGTTTCCTCATCAGATTCAATGAATTTAAATTAGCTGAGATTATTTCAGTTTTTATACAGTGTAATAACAGATATGGATATTTATCCATTATATTATTTTTATCTGAGGAAGGACAGTATTGATAGATTTTAATGCCCTTTATCATTTGTGTTATGCAATTAATTGATAGTCATATACTCTGAGATTTTGGTTTAATTAAATTGTAATGTTGGGAGTATCGTTTTAGCCATGTTAAAGTTGTGGATTCTTCTTACTGTTACTTTTGTGTTTGGATGCAGAAGCAGTAATGTGAAAAATGGGTATACAATTTATGTTAATGTGGTTTGTTTAATTGTACATTATATTTTTGTGTTTTCAGCAATCATTACAGACAGTATTGACAATGAAATTTCCAAAGTACTTATGTTTAAGACAAGTGCTGTGTGTATGTGTGTGTCGATTATATTTCTGTCCTCGTCTAAAATAGAAGAATTGTCAGTTTGAATTTAAGTTGTGGGCAAATATTTTATTTATATAAGCTAGGTTTTTATACAGTGGAACTTGGTTATAACGTCATTGAAGGGACCAAAAAAATAATGACGTTATGTCCGAGTGACGTTATAAAAGAGTCGTTATAAAAGACCATTTTTAATCACTAGTAAGGAAGGAGAAATAAAAAAAAGATCTTTTGCATTATTAACATTATTCGTGATATTTATTCTAAAGTTTACAAACTGCATTTCATTTATACAAACAGCATGAAGAATATTTTAAAAGATCAAAAAGAAAGTACATGTAACTTACATTTAGGCTTACTGTCGAAAGTAATCCGTAATTTTCTTTTGAACGCTCCTTTCTGAAAAATAAATTCTTTCTGTTGTGCTGTGGAGATGCTGCGCAGCATTGAACGTGTCGTCAGACGTCTCTCTAAAGCAGTAAAATCGTGAAAGAGTTTCGGCGGCTCTCATTGCTTCCTGTACTGTTGGACAAACGATGTCAGCATCCTCCTCTTGCTCAGCATCTTCTTCAACACTATCTTCTGCTTCTATGTTTTTTACTTCCACGATAATTTCTGCGTCACTCAACACTTGTGGAATGTTTCTACTTGGTCATCCACTGATGCATAGGAATCAAGTTCATTTACGTCGAATTTCTTAATCCTCTCCGAGAGCGGCAAGTTGTCGTCTTCGTCATCATCGGGTAAATTTTCATGTACGAGTTGTGCTTTACTAAAGCATTTTGCTATCGTCTTCTGTGTTACACTCTTCCAAGAGTCGTCTAGGAATTGTATTGCATCTAAGAGTGAAATTGTGGCAGGTTGAGCCGTGTCCATACAGAAAATAATTTTTTTTAAAAGTTGCTTGCGGTAGTGACACTTTAGGCTTCTAATGACACCTTGGTCCATAGGTTGCAGGACACTCGTACAGTTGGCCGGTAAGAAGACCAGATTAATGTTTGTCAAATTTAACTTTGGATGGGCTGCACAGTTGTCAACTAGAAGTAGAATTTTTCTGTTTTTCGATGACAGTTCTTTACCCACTTTCTTAGTTCATCTTCAAAAATACTAGAAGTCATCCACACTTTTTTGTTGGCAGTGTAACTTACAGGAAGTTTTTTGATGTTTTTAAAACATCTAGGATGCAAACTTTTCCCGATAACTAAAAGTTTCCTTTTTTTCGGTTCCCGTCATGTTCGCACAAACAAAAACTGTAACTCTTTGTTTAGAGAGCTTCCCACCAACGCACTTTTCATTTTTAAATTTGAAAGTCTTATCTGGAGTTAATTTATAAAAAATTCCGGCTTCATCTCCATTAAAGATGTCTTCATCTTTATATGATCGTCTAATTTATGGCCAAGTGTTACGCACCCAATCGCCTGTAACGTTCAGATCTACGCATTTTGCCTCACCACAAATTTTTGCAAAGGAAATCGAGTTTCGGGCCTTAAATCGATCTAGCCATCCATTGGAGCACGTAAAATCAATACCAAACAATTTTCCGAATTCTGTAGTTTTCTCTTTCAGAATTGGTCAACTCACAGGAATATCTGAACATCGACACTGTTTGAACCATTTCAATAATGCTGCATCCACATCACCATGTTCGCATTTCCTAATTTTTTAAATTTTTTCTCCATCTTCCTCAAATTTTTTTAAAATTTTGTCCTTGTTTTTTAAAATTGAACCTACAGTAGAATTCACTAAACCAAACTCACGGCATACATCAGCTATTTTACGTCCGCTTTCATATGATCTAATTACACGTACTTTCTCTTGAATAGACAGAACCTTTCTTTTTGTACTAGAACTTGCCATGATTACTGTATAAAAATGTAGACCTACGTATAAAATTCTATAAACAGTGGCTACCGAAACTTAAGTTATAAAACACACAAAAGAAACTGTCACAGTAGGAGCAGATACTGAAACAATAACAACCAAAAACAGAGACGAGACTACGTGTAAACAATACTGTACAGTAAATACTGTAACAGCATGGCGTGAACAATAGCCTCGAGATGCGCAGTGCTACTGCCCCGGTGAGAGTGTTGGGGAGACATGTCAGTCACCAGACACCGGCTGGCGCTGGCGGTCCTGTTACAGTGCTTATCGCTTGTATACAATGTATGTCTGTAGCCATGGGCGTAGCGCGCGCACATATATACGTTTATATAAAATTTAGAGTAAAATATCTGAGAAATTTTTGACGCTATAACAGAGTAGTAAAATATTTAGTGACGTTAAAACCGGGAATTTTTATAATGTTAAAGATATCAGTTTGACTGGACTTATGACAAAATAACGCTACACCCGAGTTGACGTAACAGCCGAGGCCGTAATAACCAAGTTCCACTGTATTTGTTAGTTTTTTATAATTATAAAGTATCTTCAAATAATGAAGTCATGTTTACAGAACAAGGATGATTTATTTTTGTCTGTCTCTGTCTGTCTGACACACACAGACACTTGCACATACACGAGAGAGAGAGAGATGTAGATTATGATTTTATGAACATTTGATTTGATCTTTTGATTTATGAGATATATATAGAATCCATGTATAATGCATATGTATGTGTGTTTATAAATATACATATATATGTTTTTGTATATATCTAGGTTTGTACCTGACAGACCGGCAAGTGGAAATCAGAGTAATGACATCTCTACAGCTGCTACACAGGGGAAAACAGAAAACTCAACATCTCCTAGTCCAGAAGAAAATAAAAATGATAGCCACATAAAACAGATAGAAGAGTTAACAAAAAAGTGTCAGGAGCTAGATGTAGGTTCTTGTATTATTTAGAAATGTTTAATGATAGAATGTGGAAAACACTTCACTGATTATTAATACGTAGGTGTGGAAAACACTTTTAGCAAGTTTTTAAAGTTACATTAAATAAAATTGTGTAAAAGTGAAAGTTATAAGTTAACTTTTGGAATACCCTGCACTTTAAGTTAACCATGCCCATTTTGAATAATCATTTGTCAGACTAAAGTTTAACTATCTTCTGTGCATACAGGATAAATACAGGCGTTCACTGGCAGAGAGTGAAAATATAAGGAAAAGGATGGTCAAACAGATTGAGGAAGGAAGACTTTTTGGTATACAGAATTTTTGTAAGGATTTAGTAGAGGTAAGAATTATATGCAGATGTGTGTGTGTGTTGAACATAATATAGTTTTCAATATTTAGTGTGAGATATTAAGTGCTATATTGTTTTAATAAATAAAATAGCATGTTCTGGAAATGTTTTTCTAGGATCAGAGAAAGGTCACTACTCTTGGCTAAAAATAAATGTTTTAACTCATGTTTACTGAGTCTATAGTAAAATTCTGGGTAGTGCTAATGCTCATAATTGTCCATATCCCACCCTTAAACTACATTTGTTACTTTATTCAAACTGTTTCAGACAATGGTTTAATATGGTTATGATAAGCCAAAACCATTCACCAGTTGAAGTTTGTTGATTTTCATATATTATGTGTATAGCAATTTAACAATGATAATTATCTTTTGTACCGTATAACATTTTGAGGTGGTCAATAAAACCGCAACTGTTATTTTATGTAGCTGACACTGCATAAATATTCAGTCCCGTAATTCATTCCATAAGAACTTATTACAGCAGGCCTTTCGCACCTACAGGTTATAGATCCCTAAAAAAAAATACCTGTAGGCCGAATCTCCAAAATAATGCTTATAAGTGTGGTATAAAAATAACTTTTACTTACATTTTACAATTTTAATTTGTTATAATGTACTGTTGTTATAGATGTGTCAGTCTATAACATCAAGGCATTCGATTCATCTCAAATTCAGAGACTATTTTAATTTGCTTGGTTCTTTAAAAAAAAATGGTACTGAATTTACTAGTCAGAAGACTAGTGTTTGTAAATGTAAATGCATAATTAACTGAACATTTTACTAATGACTCACAGGTTGCTGTTCTGAATGATAACATCAATTTTATTTATTAATATGTTACCTGTTTTATTGATGTCATTGCTATGTGTGTATTTTCATTTATACAGTCATGTATCGTATTTCTATTTAATGTGCCATTTATAAGGCCATCTTCTTCACATTCAGTTTCTTCATCTTTCCTAGGCAAGTTTTATTACATTCATGTATACTTTCTTCAACCCTCGAAAATTGCACTCGCCCACTCGCCAGTGGCGAGTGGGTTTTGACTGTGAAAAAAAGGAGAAAAGAGGAGAGAAAGAATGAAAAATGGAAAAAAGAAGGACGTCTATTAAACCAAAACACGTCATGTTTTTGTTTTAGTAAAGGCGCGTGTTGAAGTCATAGGCCGTCAGTTAGCTGTCACTGTGTGAATTTTATAAACAAAACTGCTCTGTTGGATATAAACATCTTAAAACACGTCGAACAACATAGTGTTGCTGAGAGAGGGGAGCGGAAATTTCACGCCGTTCTGCGCGGGCCGCCGGCCTTTGTCACTCCTTCCAAGTTGTACAGTCTGCTAATTATTGTTGAGTTGACCGGATGTGTTACGCGTGTGATTTATTTTTTCGTGTACTAAGAGTATTCTCAATTTCTAAGATCGTGTTCAGCGTGTATTTTATTTTTCGTGTGTTATTTTATTCATAATGAAACAGATTAAACTTAATTATTTCTTTAAAAAAAGTTCTACTGTCAGTACGACGACGCCTAGTGAGTCTGCGAGTGCGACGTCTACTGCTAGAGATGTAAGTGCCGGGCCTAGTAGGGAAACTGAAATGCCTACTGAGGAAAACGTGAGTTCTAGTGGACTTAGGCCTACTCACGGTTCCTCTGGGAAATGAAAATTTCAAAGAGCTTGCCTGGATATCTTCCCCTGGCTAGCTTACGATTCCGACTGCGCAAAATGTACTATATGCGCTAAATACCCTCAAAATAGTGTGACCCAAAATGGGTAGCAGGATTTTCTGGTTCCATGAAAAAGGAAACTTTTGTGTTTCATGGTAAAAGCCTAGTACATATGGACAATTTAACGTGGTTTGAAGTAGAGTCAGAACCAGGAAAAGCTCCTCTTGCCAAATGTATTAAGAAAATAGAGTCTTCTATGTTTGCGCATCTAACAACTTTATTCAACATAGCCTATTTTATAGGCATCAATGAAAAACCATTTACCGACTTCCCTAAGCAAGTTGCCCTTGCAATTAAATTAGGTGTAAATGTGGAGACAAAACAATATGTAAACGATAAAAACTGCCAAGTTTTCATTAATTTTATTGCTAAACAGTTACGAGAAGATGTGGTTCAAAAATTAAAAAATGCTCAGTGTTTCAGTATTTTGATTGATGGTTCCACGGACCGGAGTGCTGAGGAACATGTGATTGTTTATGCTCGTTATGTGTGTGAAGGGGAGATAAGAGAAGACCTTTTAGGCCTTGTGCCTCTCGAGAGCGGTAGGGCAGAGTCGTATTTCACTGCTGTTACTGGGCTCTTGGATAACTTAGGGCTTGATTGGAGAAGAGAAAAGTACATGGTTAGTGTGGAAACTGACGGGGCGTCGTCTATGATTGGCTCAAAGTCAGGTTTCATACTTCGTTTGAAAGAAGAAGCTCCGCATTTAATTAGCATTCACTGCGCCGCGCATCATCTACAATTGGCCATACTTGATGCTGCCAATTCCATCCCTTACCTAGAAAAGCTTGACGAAACTGTGAAGAACATATACAAATTTTACAAATGATCCTCAAAACGCCTCCATGAGCTTAAAAACACCGCGAAAACTTTATAAAGTGAGATAGTAAAACTCAGAAATATTCACAGTGTATGGTGGCTATGTAGTAAATCTGATGCTTTAAAAGCTTTGCGGTGTGATCTCGTACCTCTGGTCATCCATCTTGAGGATATAACGAACCGGAAAGCTACAACAGGAGAAGCTACGGATGCAGCTATAGCAAAAGGCTACCTAAAAATCCTTACATCATACAAGATTGTAAAAACATTAAACTTTTTGATTGACCTGTATGGGAAACTAGAGCCATTTTGTAAAGTTTTACAGTTGAAACAGTTACTGGTCTCACAGGTACGATCGTCAATGATGGTAACGGTGGAAATGGTTCAGTTCTTGCTTTCATCTGAAGGATCCAGTGCAAAACAATTCCTTTCTGACACTTCAGACTCAGAGAAACTGAATTGCTCAAAATACAAAGGCGACCAAGGAATTATTCTCACAAACACGTCTCAAGGGGAGGAAGAATAGAAATCAATCCGTAATAAGCTGATCGAAAGCACAGTTCATTACTTGAAGTGCCGTCTTGATACACTTGAGACTGTAGTAGGCACCAAGTGCCACGTTCTGGATTTCTTGTGCCTTCCTCAAGATGACACCCTAACTGCATATGGCAATGAGGAGATTCTTCAATTGGTGCATGTTTTTATTACTGGTGATATAAATGAGGATGTTTTGCTATCGGAATGGCTTCAATTAAAAATGATGGTTAAAGAAGAGCAAATAACTTCAAAAGGACTGGGTGAGCTATTAAAAACTCTGTACAAGTTTCCTGAGCGTTTTGGTGAGCTAAAGAAAGTATTTTACGGCGTTGCATGCATGGCAGTAACAACAGCATCTTGTGAACGGGGATTTAGCTTCGTTAACAGGATAAAAGTGAAACAGAGACTTTCCCTTCACTTCATTAGGAGATCTAATGGAGCTGACAGTAAATGGACCACCCTTAGAAGATTTCAACCCTGGTGTCCACCCTTAGAAGATTTCAACCCTGGTGTAGCAATAGACAAATGGTATTTCTCGTCGGGACTTCGCCATGTTAGTGGCCACAAGAGGAAACACTCAGCCTAGTCCAGTTTGATTATTTTTAATCAATTATTTTTCATCTTCAACTCGATAAGGGACTATCAGAATATAAACTGGGCTAATGAATAATGTAGCGGTATATGCTAAATATTAAATAATAAAGTCCCCCCCCCCCCCCGGGAAACGGTATCTGGCGAGTGGGAAACGCCAACAATTTTCGAGGGTTGCTTTCTTTATTTATGTAGGTATAGTTGAAAAATTTTGTAGCTTTACACAACTTTTGTGTTATGTAGTTAGTTTATTACAAACTTCCCTTGTATTCTAAAACTGTTGAGGGTGTTCTTTTATATACCCAGATCTTTTTTAGTCGATTTATCTTGGTCTGCAGCTCTGCAGACTGGATCCTTCCGTGTCAGCCCTTGTGTGTACAGTGAACTATACTTGTGAATTATAATGTCTTGTAATAGTATTGTTATTATCAAATCGGCATTTACCACCCTTGCATTTTTCTTGACCGTTGTGTGTTACATAAAAAGTCAATGTCAAATAAGGTGTAGTGGGATGTGATTGCTTCATAATTACTGTATTTGCTTTAGACTTGTGTTAATAGGTTGCAGATGTATTATCAAAAGCAACGGAATCTGTACCAAAGGAGGAAGTCACAGATAAAAATCCACATTTAAAGAATTTATATGAAGGCTTAACTTTAACAGAATCACAACTAAAGAAGGTATGAATTAAAGTTAATTTTAATTTAATTGAAAATTAATCACACAGTGCACTATGTATAAATAACTGAGTTATTTAATTGAGTTTTTTAACATTGCTGACTTGGTAATTGATAGTTTGTGAGTTAAGGTGATATTTTTCTTTATCTGTAAAGCAGGTGCTGTGGTAAATTATAGAGTCATAACGTAAGCATATAATATATATTTTTATTATATTAAGATATAGTGTGTTACATGTATGGCAGCTTTTGATAACTTGTACATATAGGTAGGAGTACATTTATAGGTTGTACACTAAATTTTAGTTAAGGTAGGATTGTGTAGAAGCCAAAGTAGTTGGAAGTCACACCATGGTCATACTATACTATAATAAATTTATACTAGTGGTCACCCAGTGGTCGAAATTCGACCGTAATTCATTAAATTTTTAAGTTTGAACGTTATTGAGGTTCTTTTGTCAAAGAGTATACCTCTATAATCATTGCATATAATTTTTTGAATTTTGTTCTATTACGTCAGCTGCGAGCGTGTACAAATACGTCATTAGCGTGTGTTGTTTGCCTTAATTCCCTGCAATACCTATGAAATTTAAAATTTAATGTTAGTAACAGTTGAAAAAAAAACAATTACAGCTTGTATTCGTATTTATTTTTTGATATAATTCATTGTCAGTTTTAATTTTTTCATGTTATTATTGAATCAAATAAACGCTAATAAAAATGAGACTTGACATTCATAGAAGTATAAGATACGTTGTTTTCAATTCCAGTGGATTACATTTCATTTTTGGTAAGGTACAAAATTCGAAAACAGTTTGAAGATTATCTGCTACAGAGCTTATATAATTTTTTTTTTCTATGCATTAATTTTCAAGTTATTTGAAAAATATGAAAGATAGGAAAATTAGGTTTAGCTTGGCTAAGCCATATTTAAAAAGCAATAACGCGTTTTTTGACATTTCCTTGGGTTTTTTTTATTGCCATACTGACCAGGTTTCGCCAAGGCTACACAGTTATTTTGCCTATCTTTTTCGAATTATATAAAATTTAAATAAAAAATTAATAAAAAATAAAAAATACGTGCCTCGTATTTTTTCATATATTTTTCATTAAATCAAAAAAACCGGGCGGTTAAAAAAATAAATGTTGTCCATTGAACTTAAAATAGTTTGAAAGTGAATTTAATGATTCAGAACTTCTGTGTAAACAATGGTTTTGTAAAAACTCTTTCATCATGTGCTAAATGCCCTTGGCCATTATATTCGGAAATATAAAATCTCAAACCATCGAATGATCGAACTCTACTTGCTGCGACGTACAATTGACCATGTGTAAAAACTGACTGCCTCAATAAAATTCCAATTTTTTCGAATGTTTGTCCTTGAGACGTATTTATTGTCATCGCAAATGCAGGTATAATTGGAAATTGAGTTCTTTGAAAGTTAAATGGTAAAACAGTACCGGAATATGTTAAATTTATACGTGGAATCAAATTCTCTTATTACGTGCGGTTCCAGTTAAAACTTCGCAATCAATAGCATTACGATGCATACACTTGATGCGCATTCTTGTTCCATTGACTAATGCTTCCTTTGTATTTAAGTTTCTGATCAGTAAAACGATGCAATTAACTTTCAATACTAACTTATGTGGTGGCAAACCACTAATAGTCAAAGAATTCAGAAACTCTACTGGATAGTTATTGATTTCATTGTCATCATCACAAATTATTTTATTGTAGCTATGATATGTTTTCTGTTCATCTGGTATTCGATTAAGTATATCAGTATTAATAAAAGTACAATCATCATTTTTAGGTGCTAAAATAACTGACTTCAATATGTTATCTGAGAGTATGTTTTCGGAAATATTTCCATACACCTCATTAATAATATTATTTTCATCTCCTATTAATTGCTGAGGTATTTCAATAATATTTTCACCAAACTGAGGGAATTGTGGGGCTTCATCATTACCAATTTTTTTCAAGAATTCGACAAATTCTATTTCACTTGGTAAGGCTCTCATATTTTGAGTAAACGTTACTTTATGAAAATAAACAAATTTATGCCAACTCGTGACACAATTTTCAATTAAAGTTGCACATGATCCATGTGGTACAACTGGTAAGATTTGCTGAAAATCACCGCACAGAAGTATCGTTTTCACTCCAAATGGTTTATGTTTATCATTTTCATCGCATAGATCCTGCAATAATCTATCTATGATTTTCAACACTTGCAGTGGGCACATAGAAATTTCATCAATAATTATCAATGATGATGAATTTATGTAACGTCTATAGCTACTATTTGCGGTAATATTCGCTACAGAATTTTCCAAAATGGGTATAGGCAATTTAAACACATTGTGTAAAGTTCTACCTCCAAGTAATAGAGTTAAAGCTATGCCACTATACGCTGTTGCAATGCAACTAAGATTAAGCGAATTTAATTTGTGAATGATTGCTGTTTGTGTGAATGTTTTTCCACAACCTGCATGAGCGGTTAAACAAAAAACATTAGATCCAGTATCATGGTGCAAAACTTCACGAATCACACGATCAATTAGATTACGCTGTTCAATATTTGCAGTTTCATAATGCTCACAAAACAGAAACTCTTGTTCTATTGGATCAATAGCATTTGCTTCGTCTGTTCTCTGCGAATACGTGGGAAGTGGTAAACCAAGTTCTTGACATGACAAATTATGAACATTCAAAATATCTTCAATTTCTAATAGAGCTGTATTAAAGGATACTTCTTCGTTGTAATCTCTCAAAAAATCTTCACTAAGATATACTTTAAATTCATTCCATAACGCCAATGCATTGGCTGGCACATTTAATGCACAAATGTAACCAAATAAATTTCGCATTTGTTTTGGTGAATGTAATTCTTTTGCTTCATTTAAACATTCGCGCCATTCATTATCATTTGAAGCAATGCCGCGAGCATGGCACGCTTCAACAAAAGAAGTGTGTATAATTCCATTGTATGTTCTAACATCCTCAAATGATTTTGGACCACAGACATGTAATAAAAGCAATCGTAAATGGAAAAGTTCGATGTCTTTTGGTGATACTACATATATGCGTGTAATGATTTTATCACCTCCACGCCTTCTCTTCTTCCATTTTTTCGGGAATCTTCCCACACATAATGCAAAGGAATTTCAGTATACTTATATTCATGCGCTGATGGATCTGATCGATTCAATTCAAAAAATACTAATATTTTGTTTGTCTTGCATTTTCAATTGCTTGACGTTCTTGCCCTTCTCGAAAGTAAACATTCTGTCTACGCGGTAAATGAATGTCAAGTCTAACGATGACATGTGATTGAAAATGCATTGGTAATTCATAGATGCGCCATACAGCTTCAGTTGATCCGACATAACGGCCATTTAAAAAATTTTTAACTTCATCAATTTGTATTTCTTGACCTGGTTCATTTCTCTTTGAACCTAATTCAACAGATGCACTGTCATAGCCTTTATACACGTATTTATAAATGTATTTAACATTTTTAACTGTAGTGCATACTTTAACATTTATATGGCAATTAAATTTGGCAAGTAAATACGGATTGTATGGTACAACATAACGATTGTCGAGGCAACTACCGCGAACTTCAGCATTAATACCATTATCACGCGTTCTGTATAATGGATATCCATTTAATGATTCACATGTAAATTCATTAAATCGTTTTGGATAATCTTTTGTGCATTTTCCATCTCTCATACACACAGAATTTGGATTAAGTACACCGCATGGACCATGCATCATGTGTTTTACAACATATTCATGTAATGTAGGATGTGTTTGAATGTTAGGAATCTCCGCAGATACAGCTTTATCAATATCGGTAGCGTTAACAATTTTATCTTGCTCATTTAAAGAGAGTAAAATGTGAGCATGAGGCAATCCTCTATTTTGAAACTCAGTTGTATAAATGAGTGCTCAAATTTACCGAAGATTTTTTTTAGTGTAAGGCCCTCAATTAATGCTTTCAGTTTGGACTTGAATACACGCACAACAATATCAGGTCGAAAATTAGCTGACTCACCTACACCAATATTGCTAACTATTCAGGCCAACTTGGATTGCAAGTCATTGTAATAAACAAAGAAGGCTTTCCGAAATGTACAATTGACATTGCATCTAAATAATTCTGATACATATTTCTTGGAGATCCATTGAATGAAGATGGTAAAATTACTCTACGGCCAACATTATTGGCATTGGGGTTCAATTCTAAATAATCTGTTAAATTGTTGTAAATTTCAGACCTAAGACTTGTTTGATTTTGTCGAATGAAATGTATGTAACCTTGTGCCCTCTATTCTCACATACATATCAACTATCCACTGCAGAAATAATTTTTGTGAATGGTGCAACATGCTAAAATCTTCTCTAATTGCAAGTCGATAGGCTGCATACTGAAGCATGGTTAATTTATTTCTGGGCACTCTTGAATTAGATGTAGTTGGTACATTATGAGAAATATTGATATGCCACCCAGTATCACCATTTGGAAAAAGTAATGGATACGCTAAAGGGTCCAGTGATGAATCCAAAACAGAGATATTTTTAATGGTACCATTAACTTTTGAAAACGAAACCATATTTCGTTCAAAGGGTGGCTCACCATCAACTGTATTAAATATTACTGCTACATCAGTTTGAACTGCATCATTATAACGGCGTAGATCTAAATCACGATTTACTTTAATGAGCATACAAATTTCTTTATTTTGATTTTCAACTCTCTGACAATGATCTTTCATTGCAATGAATGACCGAACGAAAGGATTAATGCGTTCCAATTGAAGAGAGATTTCGCGCATTATATTGTTATTGCATGTTTGATTATAGTGTTCACGTAATCTATAATTGACAGCAGTGTCAACATCATAAAAATATAATTGCGCATAACATGGTGAGCGACCATATCCAGCAGTCATTGGACGTGATCTGTGATAAAAAACATCATGTATTTTAAAATGATACACTCCACGCGTAACTATCCGAAATTTTAGCTTCTTAGCTAACCATAGCAAATGATGAATTGTATTTACGAATGTTTTCAAAATAATTTGTTGACTTTCTTTTTACTGAAGGTTCATTTGAAGTAAGTCCATCATACAATGATTTAAAGTATTCATTTTGACTTAAGGCCGGTAATATTGCTTTACCCTTATGACAACATGAAGTGAATGCAGTCCTTTCACCTGAAGTGACCTCAGATTCGAAATGTTTTGCATTGCAAAACCTGCATTGTAAATGCATTAATCCACAATCAAAAGCATTAAAATTTCTTGGAATGACATTCAGTGCGCATTTAAATGTATCCCTCAAAATAATTTCATCATTTTGTATACTATTTACACTATTTAAATTTGCATTTGGTCTATTTTTATCATTTTGACTTTCACGCGAATATATATTCCTTCTTCTTTGTCTGTCACTCCGACCCGTCAATGTTATACTATTTACACTATTTAAATTTGCATTTGGTCTATTATCATTTTGACTTACACGCGAATATATATTCCTTCTTCTTTGTCTCTCACTCCGACCTGTCAGTGTTCTATGTCGAGGCATAATGGAAGTAGGTGCGAATATCTGAATGTAAAAAAAAAAAACATGTAATGAAATTACTGAAACTAAGATTAGACAGGGTTTAATTTAAAAATAATAAAATGTACTCACTTTTTGAAACCACCAATAATAATTAGGCGAGAGTAAGTCAATTCAAATGCTGCTACAAAATTTTCCTTTTGCAACAGGTGTATATTAAGCAAGCTGTATTTCACTTTCAATTGCACATTAATATATAAAACACAGATATCTAATATACAAAATATAAAATAAATGCTTTTTTGCCTTGACATACACTCCACAGACTATTGAAAAAGGAACATTTGAAATCACACAAAATTCAGAGCTCATTCAGTCAATCTGTCAGTATTAAGCAAGCTGTATTTCACTTTCAACTGCACATTAATATATAAAACACAGATATCTAACATACAAAATATAAAATAAACGCTTTTTTGCCTTGACATACACTCCACAGACTATTGTTGCCTGGCAACAAAATTATTTTATTTTTAACAATTACCATTGTTTGAAAAAGTTTAAATGAATTTTCAAGTGCAAATGAATGTTTAATTTAATTTAATTTAATGTATTTGTAACACATATTATATATAAATTTTAGCTTTCTGCACTCCTTCTCCATATAAACTTTAACTATGCCAAATCTCACACTCCTCCGTGCACGCAATATGCTTAAAAAGGGGTACAAAGTTTTCTCTTCACGTATTAATATATAGATTCCTTAAAAAATCAATGTTGGATGGAGATAGTTATTCAATTTGAGGTGTTCATTAAATAAAATCAAGTTCAAGTGTTTATTAAAAGTGATAAGTGATGTGGAAAGTGTAGTTCACTTATGGTTGAGTTTCTTGTGTTGTTCTGTGAAGTCGTATTTAAAATATTGTTACGACGGTCTACTCGATCGTCGTAGGTACAGTGGAAACAAAATAAGTACAAGACACCAATTAAGTCACTAATCACACCTTTAATTGTTATAGTAAAACAGTTCGTAATTAACAACACAGTGTCTACAACAAATCAAATGAAATTGTTCGTACGCAATAAAATGTCCACTAATATTAAAACTCAACTGTATTACAATTATACCGTCCGAATATAAAACGCAACACTTCACTAATAACTACTTGGACGTACACCGTAATAAGCCGAACCGCTCTGTAAATATATCGCACTAATACTCTCGAACCGCACAGTCAAAAATCTCGCATTGAACTGAAAAACTAAGGCCGCGACGCGATGTATTTATAGTTACGCTACACACACCAGAAGCTTCCAAACTGCGTCTTATCTCTCGCGAACTACGTAATTGCTGCGGCCTTGACACAGTCCGAGCGCCCGAGCGCCCGAGCGAAGGCTGGCAAAGTGCGAGAAAATTCTCGCAACATGCGTTTAGTAGCACGTACACCACACGCTTACGTCGAGATCTTTCTGGGACATTCGATAAACGCCTAGATTGTTCTACGCTGTCGTAGCACTGCCCCCTCCTTAAGCCTGTTCGTCCCGAACTGGCAAAGCGTCTCTAAATTTGTATTTAGCCAGGCGATCTAGGTGGACGACCTTGAACTTTCGCTGTCCTTCCTGTTGAATCCGATAAACAACATCGTTAATCCTTTTTTTTACAGTGTAGGGTCCTTCCCAGTTAGACTGAAGCTTAGGTGAGCGACCACGACGGCGCTTTGGATTGAACAACCAGACCTGATCTCCTTCTTGGAAACCCACACTATTGCTGCGAATGTCATACCGAGTTTTCATTTTATCACTGGCAATCTTGAGCCGTCCTCTTACCAAGCGATTCATTTCTCGCAGTTGGTTTTCTAATTGCGAGGAATAGTTCTTTGGCTCTTGGGACTGAGTCTCAGGTGATCCAAACATTAAGTCCCCAGGAAGACGAATCTCCCGCCCAAACACCAATTTTGCTGGAGTCATGCCGGTTGTGTCATGTACTGATGATCTATACGCCATAAGGAATAGTGGTATACGTTGGTCCCAGTCTGTTTGGTTCTCGTCAACAACTTTCGAAAGATGCTGCTCAAGTGTCCTGTTGAATCTCTCAACCATCCCGTCCGACTGAGGATGCAGAGGCGTTGTCCTGGTCTTTCGAATTCCAAGTAGACGGCATAATTCTTTAAACACTCCTGATTCGAAATTTCTCCCTTGATTCGTATGGATTTCCATAGGGGCTCCATAACGGCAACAGAAGTTGTGAACTAACTGCTTTGCCACAGTGGTAACCTCCTGATTTGGAATTGCGTAGGCTTCCACCCACTTAGTAAAGTAGTCACCTACAACCATGATGTACCGGTTTCCATCGTCAGTAACTGGGAATGGTCCAGCAATTCTATGGCAATTCTCTCGAAAGGTTGTCCAACGTTATACTGTCTCATTTTTCCCCTGCTTCTGGTTTGTGGGCCCTTGCTTGCAGCACATATTTCACACGTCTGAACCCATTCCTCTACGTCGTGGCGAAGATGAAGCCAATAGAATCGCTTCCGTATTTTGTCAAGGGTTTTGTTAACGCCAAGATGGCCTCCAGATGTTCCATCATGCATCTCCTTCAAAACAGACTGCACTTTACTTCGGGGAACTATCAACTGCATGACCACGTCTCGTCCATCTGCACTTTCCCAAGCCCTTTTCAGCAATCCGTTTTCTAAGGTGAGAGATTCCCATTGTGCCCAGTAGCCCTTCAGCACTTCGGAACCATGGCAGATATCTTGCCAATCCGGGCGGCGACCTTCCTCTTTTGCTGTCAAGATCGGTCCAATGTCTTCATCAGTCATCTGTTCTTGTCGACAGTCTTGTGTTGTCCAGCCATCAGCCAGGAAATCTACAGTGATGGCTCGAACATGTTCACTTGAGTTTTGTTCTTCCTTTCTTTGGCAATGTCGGCAGTCTTCCGGGCATGGTCTTCGTGATAAGCCATCTGCATTACCGTGCAGGCGCCCCCGCCGATGTTGTACCTTGAAGTTGTACTCTTGCAGACGTTCGAGCCACCTTGCCAACTGTCCTTCCGGATTTTTAAATCTCAAGAGCCATGCAAGTGCAGCATGGTCGGTACGTAGTGAAAACTCTCTCCCATAGAGGTATTTATGGAAGTGCTCCAAAGCTCTGACAATTGCCAACAACTCTCTTCTTGTAACACAATAATTTCTCTCTGGTTTAGAAAGCGTCTTGCTGTAATACGCTATTACTCGTTCTTCACCGTTCTGCACTTGAGACAAAACTGCTCCTAGACCAGTATTGCTTGCGTCTGTGTCTACGATGTACTTCCCTTCGGAAGCTGGAAAAGCGAGAATTGGCTGCGAACATAATGCAATCTTCAACGTTCTAAATGCTTGTTCACACTCTCTCGACCATTGGAAGTTTCGTTTATTTTCCGTTAGCTCATGTAGTGGTTTAGCAATAGTAGCGAAGCCTTTCACAAAATGTCGGTAATATGAGCATAACCCCAGGAAACTCCAAACTTCGTGTTTATTCTTCGGAACTGGCCAGTCTCTTACGGTGTCTACTTTATTAGGATCCATGCTAACGCCCGCTGCCGAAACCAGATGGCCCAAATACTGTACTTCCTTCTGGAATAGAGAACACTTCTTCGGGCTCAGCTTCAGTTGTGCACCGTGAATTCTAGTTAGAACTTCCTTAAGGTTTTCCAAATGATCTTCGAAAGTCTTCCCGATCACTATGACATCGTCTAAGTAAACAAGGCAAGTTTTCCACGTCAGGCCTCGGAGTATCAGGTCCATCAATCTCTCAAATGTTGCCGGTGCATTACAGAGTCCAAATGGCATGACGTTAAATTGGAATAAGCCACTTGGGGTCGAGAAAGCGGTCTTTTCCTTGTCTTCTTGATGAAGATCCACTTGCCAATATCCACTCTTCAGGTCCAATGTGGAAAACCACTGTGCTCCGGACAACGTGTCGAGTGTATCGTCAACACGAGGTAATGGATAGCAGTCTTTCTTTGTAACATCATTTAACCTCCGGTAGTCTACGCAGAAACGCAATCCACCATCCTTCTTCGCTACCAGCACTACAGGGGAAGACCAAGCACTTGACGAAGGTTCAATTACTCCCTCTGTCAACATGTCCTGTACTAACCGAGACATCTCCTCTTGTTTAGATAATGGAGGCCTTCGAGGAGGTTGGCGTATCGGTGTTGTGTCCCCAGTATTGATGCGATGTTGCACAAGAGAGGTTCTTCCCAGTGACTGTCCCCGAACTGCAAAACAATCTTTGAATTCGTGTAAAAACTGTCCGAGTTCTTTTACCTCACCACTTGAGAGGTCGTTAGAAGATCTGTTCAATAATTCTTGCAGTTCCTCTGGTAACTTAGAAGTATCCGAAGAACTGGGTCTTCTTTGCGTTATTCCGGCTACCCAGGCCACAGGAGTCAATTTGCCTAGGAGCGTATTGCTTTGTAAAGTGATAGCTTGATCCAAAATATTCGCCACTCTAATAGGTACATTTCCGGTTTCGTCAGGTTTTACTAAACTTCTGGCAATTAGTATGCCCGGTGTGCTGACTACCTGGGGTTCGAATATAGAGCACTGATTGCCCCTAGTATCTACCACAGTTCTAACCATGATGATCTTTTCGGAGTTTGGCGGAACAGTTACGGCCACTTGGTTTATGACGTCCATCGATTTTTCTGCTGTCGTCATTGTTGATAGCATTACCTCTTCGCCTCCGATTCTCAAGACATTGTTTTTGAAGTCGACTATAAATCCGTATGCGTTCATAACGTCCACACCAAGAATTGCTTCATCCACAATGTCTGCAAGAAGTACTTGATGATTAAACTCAAGTCTACCGAGGCGTAGGTGTATCTCCACTTTTCCATACACTTTTACAGGCCGTCCAGTAGCTGTTCGCAAGCTGCAAGAGCACCAGATTGGCTTGAGATCTTTCACCACGTCAGGGCGCACAATAGAAACTGTTGCGCCTGTGTCAACTGTAATCGAGGGTGGCCTTTCTTGAACAAATCCGGTAACTACCAAGCTCCCGGTGTTTTTCTGAAGCGTAGAAATTGCATATTCTCTAGGGGCTTCGTTCCTCCAGTTAGTCAGCACACGCCCCGTTGCACCGACTATTGCTCGTTTCCCTGCTGCTGAATTCTAACCCGACAATCTCGTTGTAGATGTCCAGGTTTCCCACATCGATAACACTTCGGTCTTCCATCCTTTCTTATTTTATTCTGTGGCGCCGACCGCCGAGTCTCTGTTCCTTGTTCTTCCTCCTCATCGTCTGTGCTGTCGCGATCTTTTAGCTCGCGCACTTTATGACTTGTCCAACCAGACGCTGATTTGGCGGCCTCAAATTGCAAAGCATGTACCAGGGCGTCCGCACTGTTCTGGTGTCTTGCCATTCGTAACACTTGCTGTAGTTCGTTATCTCGGACACCGGCAGTAAATGTCTGCATCGCAAAACGCGTTCGAAAATCTTCTGGCGCTTCAGGATAGGCCAGTCTAATTAGTCTGTCGATACTTGCTTCAAACTCTTGAAGACTTTCCCCGGAATGTTGTCGCCTTGCTCTCAACTGGGTGCAGTACACATCTCGCAAATGTTTATCACCATACCGTAATTCCAGAGCTTTTATCAACTCGGTATAGGTGTTCTGGCTGTCAGGTGGCACTTTCTGTAGTAGTTCTGCCGCGGGTCCTTTTAATGCAAGAACAAGCGAAACAGCCTTGTCTTTTTCTGTCCAATTATTTGCGCATGCAGCAGCTTCAAATTGGCGGAGGTACGTTGCCCAGTGAGTGCTTCCGTCAAAGGTTGGAGCTTTGACATGAACTGTCCCTACTGCAGGCAAAGTGACTTTCTCTGTTAACTTATTTTCTGTCTTGATCACTGGTACAGTCTGTTCAGAAATTTGTTTTGGTTGAATCTTCATGCACTGTTCAACTTCAGTTTTAATTTGTTCTCTTATGTTTGCCATTGAGTTTTCTACTGCAGATATTTTTAATGTCATTGATTCTTGTACCTCCGATATTTTAGTTACTTGCTTATTAAGCTCACCTCGTAGGAGACCCAACTCTGCAGCGGTTTGTTCTTGTGTCTGCTTTTGCTGCTGTATTAACTCCTTGATGTCATCTGCTTCCTGCTTCCGTTTTTCATCCTGTCGTCTTTCTGTTTCTTCTCTTTCTTGTATTCGTTCTTCTTTTTGTCATCTTTCTGCTTCTTCTCTTTCTTGTATTCGTTCTTCTTTTTGTCGTCTTTCTGTCTGCAACAGCAGCGCCTGTAAATTTTCCATCATCTGACTGGCATCCATTGTTTATCGATTAATTACGAATCACACTCGTCTTGTACAAAGCGTCCACTGTTTCCACTGTTAACCGTTTTATCCCACTTCTGACACCACTGTTACGACGGTCTACTCGATCGTCGTAGGTACAGTGGAAACAAAATAAGTACAAGACACCAATTAAGTCACTAATCACACCTTTAATTGTTATAGTAAAACAGTTCGTAATTAACAACACAGTGTCTACAACAAATCAAATGAAATTGTTCGTACGCAATAAAATGTCCACTAATATTAAAACTCAACTGTATTACAATTATACCGTCCGAATATAAAACGCAACACTTCACTAATAACTACTTGGACGTACACCGTAATAACCCGAACCGCTCTGTAAATATATCGCACTAATACTCTCGAACCGCACAGTCAAAAATCTCGCATTGAACTGAAAAACTAAGGCCGCGACGCGATGTATTTATAGTTACGCTACACACACCAGAAGCTTCCAAACTGCGTCTTATCTGTCGCGAACTACGTAATTGCTGCGGCCTTGACACAGTCCGAGCGCCCGAGCGAAGGCTGGCAAAGTGCGAGAAAATTCTCGCAACATGCGTTTAGTAGCACGTACACCACACGCTTACGTCGAGATCTTTCTGGGACATTCGATAAACGCCTAGATTGTTCTACGCTGTCGTAGCAATATACTTAACACTCCTTCGTCTTTGCTATCTAGGGTAATAATTCTCTCGAATACTGCTGCTTGTCCTTTCTTGGGTGGTCCGGTTAATTCCAAGTTCAATTTTCGTAGTTCTCTGGTTACGATGTTTAATTTCCCTCAGTCATCCTGGTTAAGGCCGGTTCCATGGTTCATTTATTTGTTCATATATTTTCTTCCTTCAGTTGGTGATTATTCCTTCACTTGGGCTTCTTCAGCAATTCCTCCTGGTTAAAATTTTAATTTCTTCTGGTGAATTTATTAATTTGTTTAATATCAGAGTTACTACTGTGATTTAATTTATCATCTTGATCCTTACTTTCGAGAAAATTGTTTGAATTACTTCCTTTTTATTCTTTGTGGGTTTACTACATCTACCCTACTCAAACTCTAATAATGGAATGATTCAATTTATTAATGGTTTCTTTGTAACAAGGTTTCGTTGTTATGGCAACTCCCTGTCAAACACTAACTCCCATTGGTTGATAATTTATAACATTGTTATATCATTATAGTAAAAAATAAAACCATAAAATAGTTTTTGTGATTTCCACTCGTCAATTTATTAAAATTATAAAACCATGACAGCTGTTTCGGCAACACAGTGCCTTCATCAGATGGTATAAGCTTATTATCAGATAGTCAGCTTATACCATCTGATGAAGGCACTGTGTTGCCGAAACAGCTGTCATGGTTTTATAATTTTAATAAATTGACGAGTGGAAATCACAAAAACTATTTTATGGTTTTATTTTTTACTATAATTTACAATGGATTTTCACCAAGTAAAGGCATCAAGCATTAATTATTGTTATATCAAACTAATGTTTTTCCATACAAAATTATTAAATATCTTTAACTTATTATAACTCCCTTATACTACATGTAATATTAAATACCATAACACCATTATTTTACTTTTTGTTTAAAAATTATTTTGATACCACACAAGGTTATTTTTTGTCAACTTATTACAGATTACTATTTTTTCATTTGGTTTTACTTTTGTTAATTACATTTAAACTAATTATTGTCTATCCAGTTTTGTATCCTGCACTATGAAACCTAAACAGATTATACACTTGATTTTATCAATGGCTATTGCTTTATCTTAAATTTCACAAAATTCTGGTTATCAGTTCTAGGCCTAATGCCTAGAGTTCATAATTCACCTACCCTATACTCATTACAATTGTTTATAGTCATTTATGTTAATTTTATATGTTACTAAACATTATTACTGAAACAAACTAACTTAAATCATAACATTTGATTATTTTTAATCATCATATAACATTGTATAACTACTTAATAACTCTTTTTAGGTCCATGCCTATATCTGAAGTTATTACATGTGTTTGAATGGTTTTGTTTTAACATAATTTTCAACATAACAATACTTTGGTTAACTACTATCAAAGAAACCTATAACAAAATTGAACATTAAATATGCACTAATATTCCCTAATAAACTCACTTTAGAGAATATAGTGTCTAACTCCCCTTACTGTATTCAATCTAACATATTAGTTTTTATACTTATTTTCAATATGGTTAATATAACTTTGTTAATTTTATTCCTTAACAATAAAACAATATATCCCTTATCCTACTTATACTATTTAATTATTATAACTGGGTTAATCGATTACTTGTAATCTATTATTACAAGTTTATTATTTTATTGTTGATTACACTTCACTTTCTTAACTAGTGTTTATGTAGTTCATCTACTATCACTGGGTCCTATAATGATTTATTATTGATTATTAACCTTCTTATTCATTTATCACTTTTGGTGTTCACCTCCTAACATTTTATTCTAGATTTTATGTATTTATGATCACTGGGTCCTATCAATCTTTATTATTTTTTACCTCTTTCCTAATGAATTATTGTTACTCAGGTTCATTTTATATTAGTGTCTTTTGATAGCTTATTTATTAACATTCTTTCTGTATTTTATTGGTATATTTGTTTTTACATTTCATTTTCTTTTATCTTTCCTATAGGGTACATATTATTTATTTTCCTACCTAATTTTGTAGTTTTATTTTTTTATATATCACTCTTGTTAATACTTAGGTTCTTATAATTGTTGTTATATTGTGGCTTGGATTATTTTCTCTGTCTCACCTTATCCAATCTATTGCGTCTAGTCATCGTCATTGTCCAAGTCAGAATCAGTTAGTAGGGTTGTTCTATCATTCCTCTTTTAATAATTCTTTATTTTCCTTTAGTATACCACTTTTCTTCCATTAATTATACTTGTAAATCTTGTGCTATCGTATGTCACGTTACAATATTTATTGAAGATTCCTTAAAGAATTATGATAGAAACACAGTAAACTCTCCATATTCATGGCGGGTTTGGCTCTGAAAATTCATGGTGAATACAGAATCCATACAGAAAGCATGAATATGAAAAGTACACAATTGTGTAGTACTGCATTTATACATGCTACCATTGTACTTAGTTTTGCAAATCTATATTAATTGTTAAATATAGCTTATTGTAAGGAGTGCACAAACTTTTTTTTTTGAGGACTGAGAGAACATTTCATACTTCAGAGCTAATGGGTGAGCACCATGAAAATTTTTAATAACAGTAATTTTTTTACTGAGGAGGAAAATTGCTCCTTGCTCTTCTTTCTTCTTTTGGTATAGTATGATCCCCACAGTGTTATCCTGTGTTATCGGACCAACCTCCACCTCCAATCTCCGTTTCTCCATCTCCCATTTAACACATTCAAAATAATGTGTTGGGCATTGTTGTGGTCAGAATCACCATAGAGGTACTGTACAGAATCCGGTCCGCGTGGACCAAAAAATGTTTAGTAAGATGAGTGATCCGTACTGTGAGGACCAAAAATATTGAGTAAAGACTGTAGCTTGTGTAAATTCGTTCTTAGATGAATCACCAGGAAGCAGAAATGATGAAGAGTGTGGACTGTATTTCATTCATTTATTTGAAGTACAAAATTACATTAAATATGTAGTTAGCAGTTGTTTTTGAATGAAAGGTTGGCTAATGAGCATGACGTATAGAACGTATCAAAATTTTTAAATACGATGAAGGGGCCTAATGGGCCATATGAAGTGTGGCCTAAGGCCTACGTTAAAGGTCGTAAAGAATACTACCCGCGATAGTACGCGGAAATAAAATACTTTAGTACAAGTATTTAAAGGACAGTAAGGCTGCAGGCGAGCCGACCGCCACTACGAGCGTTTTTGACGTAACTGAACTGAGCTTCGACATGAGTAATCAGATTAGAACAAAAGTAAGAAGCAGATTAGCCAACCTATAAAGTAAAATTATCGCGCTACTGCACATAAGCTGCCCATCAAAATCAATTGATTTTTTACCACCTTTTTAGTAAATTATACATTGTGTAACTTAATTTAAAACATACAGTGTTCTTAATAATGAGAGTTAGTTTCAAGGCTATGTTGAACCTTGAGTTATGAGATCAGATAACAGCTGTACGTTAATGGTTTAGAGATAAGCATGAGTAAGATAAGCCTAAAGATAAGCGTTTGTAAGCCAAGGTTGGCGAACAGCTGATTTCAAAAAATGTACAGAATCCTGCCCGGAGGACCAAAAAATGGTTAATGAGATGAGTCTGGGTCCGGTATCACCGTTAAGGGTGCGCAAATCAAAAAATGGCCAGGTGTGAGTGGCACCGGATCATTTACATCTGAAGAGATGGCAAATAAAGGTCGAGAGTTCAGACATGCCTCTATCTGAGACAAAACTGTCGTGAACTCCTCGAAGGTGAGTATAGATTTGCCTACCACATGGTGCAGATGAAACTTCAAACTCTTAATGCCGCTCTCCCAGAGGCCACCGAAATGAGGTGAGGAGGGCGGAATAAATGACCATGATATCCCCTGAGAGGACGTGAATGACTTGATCGATGAGATGGCATCCTTATTATGCCAAATGTTGTAGAGATCATGTAAGATATTGCGGGCTTTCCTGAAGTTTGTGCCATTATCGGAGTATAATTGACTGGGTTTGCCAGTTCCACCTAAGGAGTCAATAGACCCTAACAATTTGCCTAACTTTCAAGATTTCACGCATTTTTTAAACTCACATAGACAGCTGTTAGAAAATACACTGCCTATCGAAGCCGGACAGCAACTCAACAAACCTAATGTAAGACTTGGCAATAAATATGATAAATTAAAATTTTGATTTCAAAGCTATTCATGAATATCTCTGCCATTAGTGGTGAAAGCGGTGATCCCATTGGTAATCCATTTTCTTGTATGTAAAATTTGTTATTAAATCTGAAGTAGTTCTGGCTTAGGCATAATTCTAATCCTTCTATTATTTCGTTTTTCCATTCTACATTACTTAATTTGTTTTTCTTTATTATTTCGACTGTTTTTGCTATTGGTATGTTGGTGTACATATCTTTTATATCTAATGACATTAATTTTGTCTTATTTGTTATGGTAATTTCTTTTAATCTTTCTATTACCTTTTTTCTATTTTCTATGCTGTGGATTTCTTCTTTTTCATATGCCATTTTGATTCTTTTACTTATTTCTTTTGATATTTTGTATGTTGGCGAATTTATAAATGATACTATAGGTCTTAATGGCATTTCTTTTTTATGTAATTTAATTTGACATCTAAATTTTGGAGCTTCAGGATTATGTTCTATTTTTTGTTTCTTTTGCCATTCTGTTAAATATGTTGTCTTTTTTATCAATTTCTTTGTTTGTGCTTGAAATTTACTTGTGTAATCATATTTTATTTCTTTATATGGTCCTTTTTGTATAAATTGTTCTGCTTGGACGATATAATCTCTTTTGTTCATTACCACTGCTGTGTTACCTTTATCGGCTTTTATAAAAGGTAACACAGCAGTGGTAATGAACAAAAGAGATTATATCGTCCAAGCAGAACAATTTATACAAAAAGGACCATATAAAGAAATAAAATATGATTACACAAGTAAATTTCAAGCACAAACAAAGAAATTGATAAAAAAGACAACATATTTAACAGAATGGCAAAAGAAACAAAAAATAGAACATAATCCTGAAGCTCCAAAATTTAGATGTCAAATTAAATTACATAAAAAAGAAATGCCATTAAGACCTATAGTATCATTTATAAATTCGCCAACATACAAAATATCAAAAGAAATAAGTAAAAGAATCAAAATGGCATATGAAAAAGAAGAAATCCACAGCATAGAAAATAGAAAAAAGGTAATAGAAAGATTAAAAGAAATTACCATAACAAATAAGACAAAATTAATGTCATTAGATATAAAAGATATGTACACCAACATACCAATAGCAAAAACAGTAGAAATAATAAAGAAAAACAAATTAAGTAATGTAGAATGGAAAAACGAAATAATAGAAGGATTAGAATTATGCCTAAGCCAGAACTACTTCAGATTTAATAACAAATTTTACATACAAGAAAATGGATTACCAATGGGATCACCGCTTTCACCACTAATGGCAGAGATATTCATGAATAGCTTTGAAATCAAAATTTTAAAAGATATAGATAAAGAAAGAAGAATTAAAAAATGGATCAGGTATGTAGATGACATACTAATAGTTTGGGAAGGTGAAGTAAATGAATTTAAAAAATTTACGGAACAACTAAATAACATAGAAAAAACAATAAAATTTCAAGAAGAAATTGGAGGATTAGAAATTAATTTCCTGGATATCAATATAAAAATTGAAGATAACAAACTCAAATTCGATATATATAGGAAAGAAACATACTCGGATTTAATAATTCCACAAGAATCATATCATCCAGTCAATTATAAAATGGCAGCATTAAATTCATTTTGCTATAGAGCTATAAATTATCTAGAAAATGAAGAACTCAAACAAAAAGAATTAAAGAAAATACAACAAATAGCAAAAAATAATAATTACAACCCTAAAATAATTAATAGAATAGTTAAGAAAATAGAGGAAAATAAAGAAATAGAAAATAACAAAAAAGAAAAAACAAATGAAGAAAAGAAATATAAAGGAGCAATAACATACATAGGATATCAAACAAAAATGTTACAAAAATGTTTCGAAAAATATGAAATACAGATAGGAATAAAGAAAACGAAGAATGTATTCGAATATATAAAAAATGATAAAACAGAAGAAATTCCATTAACAGAAAAAAGCGGCGTATACAAATTAAAATGTGGGGAATGTAATAAGATATATCTGGGCGAAACTGGAAGAAAATTTAAAATTAGAATGAATGAACACGCAAAAGGAGAAGGGGTTAGAGTAACGAACTCACTATATGCAAGACATTTCAACGAATCAGGCCATAAATTCATAAATCCCAATGAAAATATGGAAATAATCAAAATAGAAAACAATCAGCAAAAAAGAAAATTAATAGAAGAACTAGAAATACTTAAAGTTAAAAAAGAAGATAAAAATAAATTAATGAATATAAAAGTGGATTTTACAAATGAAGAAATATTTTATAATATATTAAACAATAAACAAAAATAAATTAAAATAATAAGAATAACATACTAAAAAATGACGAAATATAAAAGGTTACAAAAAATTATAAGTCAAGAATGAAGAAATTAACGGGAGATTCTTAAAACAATTTGACGGACGTTAGAAAAATGCCTAACGGAAAAAGGTAGACAAAGTTCCCGTGAAGAGCGGTAGCAGCTAGAACCAATAGGAGGGGCGATGACATAAGGGGAGGGGCCTAAAGTATAAAAGCCTACAACGTACAGTTGACAGACGTTGTTTAAGACCTGAAGATGTCAGTAATGACGAAAAGCTTAGTCAAACAATAAAAAAATTATAGCAGTTAGCAAATTCATAAAAGAAATAGTAAGGATGGCTGCTAATTTAAACAATACGTAGAAGAATATTATTCATATGAGCAATTGCAACCAAAATAACCATTTAAATCGTTTATATAAATGTAATTATAACTAAACCATTATGACAAGTAGCTGCAAGTAAAGTTTACAGCAACCAAACCTTGCTAAAAACAGAGTCAAATGCAGAGTGAACTGCATCACAATAACGATAAGGTCCTAGTGACTATTTCAGTTATCAATTAGAAAACAATACAACTAAAATGTCTATGATATTAAGCATACTACCAAGTAACGCCATATAGGCATAACAAGCCTGATTCATAAGTGATAGTTAAGGCATTAAACAAATAATGTAGGGAAAAAGAACACTGTCAGTAGTGACTTAACCCATCAATATTTAATTACAACATGTTAAAAGCTAATTAAATACTCTTATTACTGAGTAATAAGCAAAACAAAAATGTATGACAATAAGTTTAAGTGTGAATCTATGAAAACGGACATAGTATTAATATTAGGACATAGTTTTAAGGGAAAATTGTACAGTAGCTTAAGAATGAGACATTACAATAGAAAATAAAATAAAAACCATGAAATATTAATAATTAATGGTTTAATGGACAATAAGCATAAATGCTAAGTGCTAAGTCAGCTAACCCTAATCAGAAATATATGATAAGGGGACTCAAATTAATCGTCTTTCAAAAACACGAACAATGAGAGTAAGCACAACATCCTCAGTACAATTATAAGAAAGATATTAGACTTTTAAAAATAATTGTATTGTGCTTAGCCCTTCCGCGTGGGCGTGTGAACCAGAATTTGTTAATCTTGTTCCCAAAGACTGACGCTTATGATAGCGTCTATTTTGACGAAGTCTACCGTAAATAAACGAATTGGAAAAACTGACCAATCAGAGCCTATAAAAAATCCGAAATTCATCATTCCAACCGAGGAACCACAGACAGTCTTTCAACAAGAACGAAGCGGACTGCACGCTCGCCGACGCCTCAGAAAAACGTGCATTTGACAGCAACACAGCGTCAACCATATTAACCTCAAAGTGAGACATAAATTACCTACATTGAAGAATCAGTGCAGTATATTTACAAGTGTACTCTATTCAGAGTTTATGCGCATAGGAGTGTGTGCAGTGTTGTGACCAAGTTTAAATAATTAATTAATAAATTTTAATTAATTAAAAAAGTGTTTATAATTAAAAAAGGTGTAACCCTTCGAACGACGAGAGACGCAAGTATTCATAACCACAAATATAATGTTATGATTAGTTTATAAGCATAATAACTGAACTCTAAAAGCGATAAAAAATTGAAATATAGAAACAATTAAATTCCCTATCCTTAACAGAAGGGAACTGATAAAATACAAATGAACAATGTTGAAATTGAACGTTCTGAGTAATGACAGTTTTAACTATTTGTATATAATAAATACCTAGGATAAGTAAAGACATTGTAACATCAATGAAGAGTATATGTGCTCTTATGCTATCAGTAGACTAGAGTATGAAATATTTTGTTCCTAAATTCAATTAATAGTTTTCGCCGGAGTGCGATAACTATAATAAATAAATTACCATTACCTGAAATAGGAATATCCAATTTCACAGATGATTATAGTACCTGATACTGGATTATCACAATTACTATTAATTAATAATAAATAATTCACTACTTTTAACCAAATAAGGTTGCACTAAACAATATACAAAGCATGTGCCTAACTATGAACAGTAGTTCATATTTTATCTTTTTTCATTAATAATCATTGAATTTTTATTTTATATGTTTGTTCTAACCGTAGCTATTATTTCAAATAAGTGTATTTTGCAGTCTAAAAGAACCTACTACTTTTATTAGTATAATCATTATTAAATTTTCAAGTCGAACCATCCGACATAACCTATATGTTTGTCAAAACACATTGTATTACTAACCAGAGGCAGTCATGCCAACTCGAGCTCATCATTTGTTTTAGAGTCAATGTTCACTTTTAAAATATTAATTGTTAACCAAAAAGAAGAGCAAAACGCCTTATTGTATTGAATTTCACTGTGTGTTATTTGAATAAATTACCATTATTATTTTTTAACGGTGAAAGAGTTGACTTTTATTGTATCAGTAAAAATACAGCTTAGAGGAGAAAAACGAGGCGGTTGGTACCATGCTGAGAATGCGAATTATTCAAATTGAATGATTCCATGTTTTGTTTACAACCGCTCAGATCAATATATTTACAATCTTATACAATAATACTATACATGAGTTATTATGTGTACCATGCCTACGTTTGTGTATGTTAGTGTATAGGAAGAAACAACTGATCCCCTCACAACCGCTGATCAACAAAGTGTCAACGGAACGTCAAGTGGACATCCTAACAGTGAATATAATACATAAAATTAAACTATTTAAACAGACAGCTAATACGACGAAAAAACAAAGAGTAAGTACCGACTTATTCAATCCTGGATTCAACAATAGGTTGAATTGAGGGGAATAAGTCCCTAAACGGTAAAATAATAATAAAATTTGATATTGAACAATAACGATTAGCCGAGAGCACGACCCATTAACAGTAAAATAACCCTGAGACTACTATTCAATAATAATAATTAAATTATAAACTATAGACGGATACGCGTCCACTTACAACATTCATAACAACAGCTATTTATATTTATTTATAAACATCAATACTGGGATTGTATGTCTCAGCTCTTTGTTTGTTTATTTACATTCATTGCAACAGCTATTTTATATTATTTATAAACATCGATAAGATTATTCTTTATGAACAGAATTAAAATTAACGTTTTAATTTCAAATAAAAAATATTTTTTTTAAATATTTGTTGCTGGGTGACAGAGTTATAACAATAGCAATTGTTGTGTGAATATTTAAACCTACATGAATTAAAATGTATACTTAAAAGACCCTACGGTTTAGGCCTTAGGCGATTTTTGCGGAAAATGAGACCTAGCCCAATCGATTTTTAGTGTCCAAATACGCTTAAGTACCAAATTTCGAGAAAATCCTTAGAGCCGTTTCTGAAAAAAAAAGGACATACATACAAAGATTGCTCGCTTAATAGTATAAGATATTCCCAGCTTCAGTTGGGGATAATTTTGAAAAAATTGTGTTTTAAAAACAAACCTTGTACTTTATATTTTTTAAATGTATTTTAATGTTTATTTTTCAAACAACACGTGCCTGCACTTTGGAGTGATTACATGCGTTTGGAGATTACATCAGTAACTATATTACGAAATGTCACACCAATAACTAAGTGTTCTTTATGTAACACTTATAATCAATGATTTTTTATATTTGTAGGTATTCGAGCGACATGGGTTAGTTGCTGAAAATCCAATAAATCAGAAATTTGATCCAAATAAACATGAGGCTCTATTCCAACAGGTTTGTGTTTTTCTTTATGTAAATTATAATAAGTATGTGCAGTGAAAAAATGAATGCAGTTGTATTATATGGTGGTAACATAGATGTGAAAACAATTTATAGGATAGTTTTTTCTTCAAACATACATACATATTCAGTTGTGTGTAAAAATCAGAAAGTTGTTTTCAATAGGCTGTGTGGGTAAAACAGTGAACATGTATTATTGATACCTTCATGGATTTTAATTCAGTTTGATAATTTCTAGGAATTTAACAAATTTATTACTATTTGTTATAAATTTTGTATTAAAAAAAAATATGTAGAAAACATATCAACTATGAAAATATAACAAAATCCTAATCAGAAAGTACATATATGAGGGTCAGTTAAAAATAAATTGGAAGTTCATTGCAACAGCGGAATGTGTGAACATGTGGTGTTGAGACTGCATGGGCGAGCAGTGTGCGTGTTTGTAGACTCATTGCAGTTCACATCCCTATGCCATTGTTCTGATAGTATTTAAAAGATGAATGAGCCTAGTGCCATTGCACAATGTATTATAATTAAATTTTTAACAAATGAAAACGTCAAACCAAGTAAAATTTTGCAAAGATTACACTCCCAGTTTAGTGATGAGATGTTATCAAAAACAAAAGTGTTTGCAAGGTATAAGTACTTTTCTAGTGGTCAAAATTTTGTGCAAAATTTAACTCATCCAAGCGGCAAAAACCGGCATAATGCTTGAAAAAATAATGAAGTTCACAACATCATTAAAGGTGGCTGACACGTATCAGTAGATTAGGTTAGTGCAAAAATCAGAATAAGCCATGGCAGTGTGTAATGTATTATTAACAGTGAGTCAAAGTATTGGGAAATTTCTGCACGATCGGTTCCCCGCATTTTGATTGCCTTCAGAAAACTTGGACGAGCTTAATTTGTCAGAGACTCGATATGAAGCTGAAGAGGATTTTTGAAGCACATTCTAACTTGTGATGAAACATGGGTACACTACAACCCTGAAACAAAGCAGTTGAATATGGAATGGCTTTTGCAAAATGCAACTGCTCCCACAAAGACGAGATTGTCAGCAGGCAAGGTCCTTGCCAGAGATTTTTTGTACTACAGAGGAGTTGCTAATATAGATTTTCATTTCGATAAAAGAACAACTAATGCAGCACACTACTGCAAATTGCTGGACAAAGTGAAAGCAACATATTGGTCCAAAATACTTGTTCTGGTCCACAGTGTGTTGCTTTTACATGATAACGCTACACCCCATATTGCCACCATAACTCAAGAGAAATTGCAGCAAATCCACTGGATGACTGTTGAACATCCTCCTTACAGCCCCAGTTTGTGACCAAGTGATTACCATTTGTTTGGACATCTGAAAGAAGCATTAGGGGGACAGTGATTTTCCAATAATAAAGAGGTGGAAGAATTTGTGTGCCATTGGTCTCCCAATGTTTGTGTCCCAAAACGTTATATGAAAATGGAATAAAATATGCCAATCCGCTGGAAAGTGTGTAAGTGAGAAGATGGGGAAATATGTTGCGTACATGGCTTTTTCATTCGTAAGTGCGCAATCAGAAAATTTACTCATCCAAAAATGAAAGTTTGAGAATTATAATTTTATATCATTTTATTGTCAAAATCATTATTTTCCATTGTTCCACAAATTTTAAAATTATTTTGACTATAAAAAGCTGAAAAACAGTAATTATACATTTATTGAACTTCAAAACTCAACTCATTGTTTTTCCATGCTAATTAACATAAGTGGTTCATTTTTATTTCAGTTTGTAGGTTTATGTACCTGTAAGGAACAGAATACCTATTTTTATTTCTAGTCTCTTCATTATCTTAAAAGAAAAAAGAATATGTAATATTTGGTTATGATTTTTACAATTGCGACATGAAAAAGTTGGTGTACGAGAAATATTGTTGGTACAGGTACGTACAGAAATGAAAGCAAATGAAATTATGAGAATCAGTTGAATTTAATTTTACTTCAGTTTGCAAGTTTAATTCAATAGATTTTAAGATATAATCATCTGTCTGAGCATCCAGTGTAATTGAGCGTTGTGTTGTGTACACAAACACACCACATATGCTTGGTATTCACTTGTGCCTTGTATTTCTTTGTATTAAGTTCCTTTTTAATAAGTACACATTTTGTTATTAATTTTGTTTTATATCCATTAAACTTATTACATGCTCTGTTAAATAACTTTATTTAATTATTTGATTTTGGAAATAAGTAGATTTTGTTTGCGTGATTATGTTCATGTATTCCCTCCCGAAATTATATGTTTTGACCAGTTTTGACAAACGAGGTGTTGAATCACTTGTCTTCTGTGAGCATTATCAGGAACATACAATTTTAGAGGAAAATCTCTTAACTTACTAGTTTTACAAAATATAGCATTTATATCGAACACTAAGCAAAACATGCAGTTAGCATTTGATGCCACAAATGCACAAACGCAAAACAACACATTTGTACAGAATACAGAAGTTGTAGTAATAACTTCCAATTTTAATAACTACTATATATTATAAGAACTAGTCTCTAAATAACTTCTGTATTACTTTACATAATAGTTACATGAGTATTTTTTCTTTTTTCTTAAAATCCTTGAAAGCAGGAATGCTGCTATAATACAATATAATTCCTCTCAAGCAACATTCTTCTTCTTCTTTTTTTACAGTGGAAACCTGTTTCTTGTAATAAACAATAAAAGTAGTTGTTTTAAAGGCTGGTAAATTGTTATAATTGTGTACACCCGTCAAACATAATTTACTTTTCTTTAAAGAAATCCTGTGTTTTCCTTCTAATGCTTTCATAACAAAATCATAGTATTTCATTGTTGGCTGTTTTTTAATATCACATCATGTCTTTGATTTCTTGGTGTTACCACGGATCCTTCTTAAACATGGTTCTTTATTCAGTAGAATTTCTCAGAGTATTTTTGTTCGTTGCTCTCAAACTAAATCTTAAACATCAAACACAGATGTAGACAAACTATTGATAATCTGATGATTTGTCTTCCTGAAATAAGTGTACAATTGAATGACAAGTTGTCTTTGCCCATTTCTAATTGTACTTTACTTGACCTGGTGGAAGCTTCCATTTCAATAAAAAAAAAGATTACAAAAAATTGGTTGAACTCAAAAAATTAATCCAAGGTCACCAAAAATATGTCTCGAAATACAACACATCTAGAGAAGAAACTTTCACAACTGCCAATGCATATTTGTTGTTTGGAAACAGTCCGATAAAATTCCCCACATAATATATGTATCTTGGTTTTTTAAAAATTAAATTTGGTATAAAAAGTGTGTAAGTTATGTGAGTCAAGACTGTAATTATAATAAAGCAGTACAAGATACAAATAAACACTAAGCACCTGCAGAGCTCACATACACAACACAGCGCTTGCATTACATTGAATGCTTAGAAACCTATAAAGTTTTAATTTAATTTAATTAAAAAAATAGCCTTGCAAATTTAATTAAAACTAAGTTCAACAGATTCTAATAATTTTATGCACTTACACTAGGCATCAATGTGTATGAAATGTTACTTAGGCAAAAATGTTACTTATAGGCCTACTTTTTCATTTTATCATTCTAAAAATTGTAACCAAACATTAAAAATAATTTTTTTAAACAATAATGAAGAGAACAGAAGAAAAATAGGTATTTCTGGCCTTTACTAGTTTGAAGTAAATTGGCCCAAACCTTCAAATTAAACGAACCAAGTATTAACAATTGAAATATAATGAGTTAAGTTTTAAAACATAACAAGTCTTGTTGCTTTTGTTTTTTTTACAGCTTTATCAGTAAAAATAATTTAACATTTGTGGAAATATGGAAAGTAATAGTTTTGACAATAAAAAATATTTGTAGAAATGGACTGAAAAATAGTTGGTACTGCTGATGTGGTCAAAATAGGTATAAATTTTTAACTGCTTACAAATAGAAACTATGTTACTGCTTCAGAAATCAGCACCATGATTTTATTCAAATAAACGAAGAACAACTGTTGATCTTTTTTCACATACAAATTCTTTTTTTTTCAAAGGCTCACTCTTAACCCTTGTGCTGTGTAAATCAACTGTAGTCATTTATTGACTAACCAGCTGACTGACTGATGCAGCAAAAGGGTTAAGCTCACACTTTTGTAATTAGCATATCTAGTGCATTTAATTTGCATATGTTTCTCCTGTTTACTACAGGGTCAAAAGTCTGTCTAGATATACTCAAGTCTTTTTAAAGATTATTTTCTAGTTTGTCGTCAAATCTATAAATTACTTGATCGGATTTAAGTTGCTCAAAAAAGCTACCCTAGTTACCAATGATGTTCTAACTCAGTAATGACAATGTGCGTTGTAAGGAGGATATCAGCATTTAGTTTTTCCTCCTAACACAACAAGCTTAATTCAGTCAATGTACAGGAAGGAGTCACTGAATTTTCAAGTGGCTGGGTGTTCAAACTGTTAATTGAAACTGAAGGTTCTGGTAAAATAGCGAAAATGTGGGGCTTGAAGCTGCTTCAGAATCAGTAAACATAAAATATATTTAATATTTTTTTTTTTTTATAAATGTATATTGTAAGTAACTGGTTTACTGTGTTATAGGGACCATTCAATTGTTTTAAATTTCAATAACTTTTAGTTTAGTTTATTATTTTTATTGATTTATTTAATTCAATTCAATCTATTATTGAATCCAATGTAAATAAATCCGATGAATGCACTGGAAGTTAGTTATCGAAGTGTTTTCAACTTCAGTTAATTTATTTTAAGTTGTTATTCTTCCGTCGACTAGGCGAGCACTTACAGTCACTATACAGCTCACTTACAGTTTTATCCATAGATTAATAACAATACCAATGGAAGCCATTGACTTCCATAGGGAATTGAACATTATAAAATATATAGCAACACGCAATGGGTACAATAGTTCACTGATAGACAGGTTACTTAAGAAACACCACAACAAACAGAAAAATCGCCTAGAAAATAAAACTAAACTAAAATACATAGTAAACGATTATGGTACTATCCTTCCTCAAATTGTCACCAATACACTTAAGAATTTGAAAATGGTGGTCACATTTTGCACGAACAACAACATACATAAATTGCTTCGCCCTAAAATTATTAGACCACTGGAAGAAAAAACGGGCATCTACAAAATTAAGTGTAGTGACTGTAAGTGCTTTTATATAGGCCAGACGGGGAGATCGTTTTTACAACGATTTAAAGAACATGTACCTAAAAAAGATCTAGGTCAAACAAAATCTAATTTTGGCCAACATTTAATGGATAGTAACCATAATTACACAAACCTGGCTACAAATCTTGCACCTTTACATGTTTGTAAAAAAGGCCATTATATGGATGCCGCTGAGAAATTCGAAATTTATAAGGCACATAAATTATATCCTGAGCATTTATTAAACGATCATTTGAATTTCCACTCGAATGCGCTATATGATACGGTTTTACAAGTCTCAGAACGACTGAGACTTATGTCACAGATAAGATAATGTATGTGTTGACTAGAGACGGCAGTGTCGTTGTAGCTTCCTCACGGTGTGCACCGTTATTCCGCGCGCTAATGATTGTTTTGTATATGTTTTAAATGTTGTTGTTCTTTGTGTTTTGTGTCTTAATTGTGACGACCTCTAATGAGGAAAATAACCTGAGGATGGAACTTTAGTTCTGAAACGCGTTGTTTTAATATAAACAAGTGAATCACAAGACGGGCTATTCAGGTAATATTTAATTACTTAATTTTTTTTACATTGATCAAAGACATAAAAGATACTAATCACAAATAACAAATAAAAATATTAACTCGAAACAAAAGTTATTGAAGAAAGTAATTATTCTCTTTACGCTTTGTAATATTAGTTGTCACAGCTATAAGGAGCGGTTAGTATTCAAGAGGAAACAGTGGCTTGAAATAAGTACGGGTAGTAGGGAGGGGAAGGATTCCTGCGGGAGGGGCAAGAAAAAAGAGTTGCACCACTGATCACAGCTGTTTAAAGTTGCCAGCATGCTACAGTGTACCTGCTTCCAGTTGTTATAAGTGACTGTTTTCCAGGACTTACTTGTTTTCTACTGTTACCATATTTGACACTGTACAGGAGAATGAAAATGATACAAAACAGGAGTGAAAAATTTATGAATTAAATACAGTAGTTAAAACTCATGAGAAAAAAATGAATGAAGACAGAAATTACTGCCATTTATATAGCAGTCTGTTTTAGCCCAAGGTCAACAATTTTTGCTCTGTAATACATTTTTAGACCCTTGCCATCTTAAAAAAAATTTAATGAATTTAAAAAAGTAATTAACTTACACAGTATTCAGTATTAATTAAATGCATTATAATGATTTATTTTTATAGTGATGCTATCACAAAACAAGAATCTAAAAAATTTCAAGTCTTTGTTAGACAAACTGACACCAATTAAAATCAACATGTACACTATGACTCCTAAAAATCAAACATTAAAATATACTAAGTATAAAATTTTTCTTTATTATTGTTTTTATTGAAAATTGAGCTGGTAGCATGTTTTCTGTTCGTTTACAATTACATGAATATATTTGGAATTGAATTACGTACAAGATGTGTGCCAGTGTTTTAGTTTTCTAAAATTTTTGTTTTTTCCTACATAAATGTGAAAACATTATTTATTGACTGTTTTTTTTTTTTATTTTCATAGAGATTTCCCAAAGACTGTTTCTACACATGACATTGGTGAAAATTAGGAATAAAATTTACAGTACCCGTATACTCATTGCTTGTTGAAAACTATTTATTGGACAGTTGCAAGGAATAATAGTGAATACACTACAATGGTATGCATATTTAAATTGACGAGTCCGATAATGGTACTAAATTACATTGGCTAAGACATGTCAGGGGATTATAAAATGTTGTAAGTTGTCCTGCATTCAGAATGTTGAGTAGAGTAAAGGTAGAAGATAGAAAGGTAGGGATATATAAAGGTATGAAGGTAGAAAAAAGTGGTACACTGGTAGGTAGAATAAATAAAATTGTTATACGAAAATGTTCAACAATGCAAATGGACCTTGTTTGTGTTTTGTAGGCACGAATTAACAAATTTATTATTAAATCATTATCTCAGTAATATTTTTATTTATTTTTTTTTTTTTTCAGGAAGTTGAAGGCAAAGAACCTGGTATAGTAGTAGTTGTTTCGAAGGTAGGATATTTGCTACATGATCGAATTTTAAGACCAGCAGTGGTAGGAGTTTCTAAAGCACATGCAAAGGTTAATGCTACTAATTCTACAAATTTCTGAGAGACTTACAAATCATCATTAAATACATGTATACTGTATGTAGTTGAGTCATATGATTGTGCGTGTGTATCAAGGGAGCCTGTGTAATTGTTTCATGTTATAGTTAAATAAATTATGTTATGTACAGTCTTTCTTGTGTTTATTGTATTTATATAAATTTTATTCACATTATGTGAATCTTTATTTTTTCCATTTATAAACTTTATAATCCAAACCACAAACTTAGCATTTGTATCCATTGTTATGAGTATATATTATGAGTAGATGCTGGTATAGATTGTTCTGTACATCATAGCACTGTGCGAGTTGCAGCATGATATATATTGTAACATAACAAAACCAAGGTCCCCTACGTTACATAAAGATTAAAATAAAAAAACACTAAAGTTATTCATGGTAATGAGGTCAGGTAAGATAAACCCTTATTGAGTAAAAAAAAAATAAATGATATTAAATAAAATTACAAGGTAGTAGAGTCATAGATAAATGTATAGAAATACAAACTGTGAAGGGGTCAGTGCAAAGAGTGAGTGATAAGTACAGTTTTAAATAATATGAAAAATAGTATTAACAGTTTATTCAATACTCGAAAGTAATTACATTAAGAGTGTATCAAATAATTGATGTTAAGTTGATTTCTAATAATGAACATGTCACCATGGAATTTATGTTACAATTTATATAGAGTAAATATTTTATAATTACCTTGAATAGATAATGGTTGTGTTGTTAGATTGTAATTGTAAACTTGGCCAGTAAGGCAATAATTGGTGATAAAATGCCAAAGGGTTTTATTGTAACTGTGTTGTGGTGTGAAGGGTTCTATACTAAAAAAAACTATGTAATAATAAATTAAAAATCAGAATGGATTGAAAATTTGAATTATTGGCCCTAAGCCAGTGACACATTGTACAGGAAGCCATGTCAGAAAAGTTAGGTAACTAAAAAATGTAAAGACACTAAATGTTATATAATGAATTAGAAGAAAGTAATAGAAGTTGTTAATAGCAGATAAGTGCCATGGATTACAATAAAATCATAATATATGTACCGGTAATAGAAAAATAGGCCCAAAATTAGTATTTTGTAATGAGAAGATAGTACTAGTTAGAATGATATGATTAAAAGGAAAAAGGTAGCAAAATGTATATAATTTTATAACAAAGAATATGTGAAAATTTAATATGATATAATGTGACTTTAGTAAAGAAGTATTTTATTAAGTAAGTGCAAGAACATTTTTTAATTATGGCTCCAGGATTACTAACCAATAACAGAACAAAGATTGGTTGTCAAGGACGACATAAAGGCAAGAAGTCTGTTTACTCTATTGTTATCTATGAAAGAGGACAGTTCAGCTTCATGAGTAAAAATTGAAAAAAAGAAAAAAATCTAAAAGAGCGAATTGTCTAGTTGATCCAAATAACCTTTGATTCAAAAAAGAAAGTTTGTTTACTCGATTGTTATCTGTGAAAGAGTATAGTTCAGCTTATGAATAAAATTAAAGAAAGAAAAAATCTAAAAGAATAAATTTTCCAGTTAATCCAAGTAACATGTAACATGATTCATAATGAAAGTATTAAATAATAAATAAATGAAGAGAATAAATGACTCAAGAAATTAATGTAATCAAGTACAGTAAAAAACAAAAAAGAAAAATTAAAATTGAATACTGAAACTCACTTTCTTACGATCAAGTGAAGAAAACTATTGCTACACAAAATCCATTGGAACCCGTAACCACAAGAAACTTCAATATTAGCGAAGATTAAGAATTGGAAGTTCTACTCCATCCAGGGACAAAAACACCAAACTTTTGTTTTCGGAACTGGAGACTGGCAATGACCAAACTTTTATTTTCGGAACTGGAGACTGGCAATGATTCAGACATCTGTAGACTAGTTAACCAGCCTTCACGAAATTATCGGTGCGCTGCCATTACGAGTGAACTTCGTCGTCAGACGGTAAAACCAACTTACGTTTAAAGATATTAATTAATAAGATTTTATATTTAAATTTGTAATACCTTGTACTTTTATTTTGCATTTTCTGACCTTCCTAATAGTCACAAGAACCTTTCGAACCCTGAGATTAAGAAAAAATAATAATATAATTCAAATTTAATATCTGAAAATCGAATTCTGTAACCTAGTCGATTCATTTAAGTGTGGTCGATCTGTTGAATCCAAGCGAGGAAAGAACATCTGTTTAAAAAAAATATATATAAAAATAAAGAATCCTTCATGAAAATGATGACTTATTATTATTTGCTGACTATTATAGTAGAACCTATAGATACGTAGATGTAGATGTGTGTTGGTTGTATGTGTATTGATTGTAGATACGCTCCGGTATCCACAACAATATTGTATAGTAAAATTTCCAAAAATGTAATTATTATTAGCGGTTTCATTGTTATTAATAATTGTGTGGGTATTGCCGTTTAAATCTTTTAATTTAAAAAGTTTTTTCGCACTCTGCTGATCACCTCCCCACTTACCATATGTGGATATTACTGTTCTGTTGGGTGACTGCTTCAGCTGGAACATACACTCTACACATACAAGGGGATATTCTATTTGAATATCATACGTGATAAGCATGCACAATAGAAATAAAATAAAAACTGAATATTGATTTGAATTATAAGGAATATTCAAATTCTGCCGCCACCTTTTGATAGAACTAGCTATTAAAACTAAACTATTTTGATTTTGAAATTAAACACTTTTTCCACTGGTAAAAGTAAAATTGAGGTTTATTAACAGTTTTGGAATGCTATTAAATCTTTTAAAATCAACAATCAATCACTAATAGTTTTACAGGAAAATAATTATTATGAACAATTTTAAAAAGAAACTCTTCTTAACCTCAAGGCTGGTAACACTGTAGGTTAATACAATAATTTTTATTTAGAGAGGTTATGTCCTCTTACATAGTTAAATTACCAAGTTCGTGTGATCTTTGAAGTGACATGATGCCAGATACAAGATGTGGTGTTTTATAACAATATTTAATAAAGAATTAATAGAAAACAAACAAACAAATATTAAAATTGAAAATCGGTACCATATAATCGATAACTATCGTATTATCGTATATACCGATATTATACACTGGTCGTATTTTATTATTATATTCACTCCGCACTGTACACTCGTTAATTGTTTGTTATGTGTAGGTTAGGCGTGTGTAGTATGACTTCTGTATATGTGTCGCGCACAATTCAAATAAAACTTCTTCATCGATTTTGCCCGTCGAATTATACGTGTTGACTCCTTGATGATTGAAAGATGACTGTGACGCTCCTCCGAAGCGTCTCTGGCTTGTCTGCCGGTTTTCATTCATTTGATTTGTTAAATTTTTCGAACTCTCCGACCCAAAACACCTTGATTTAGTAAAACTTTTAATTTATTACCAATTTCGTATATGGGTTGGAGACTAAAGTGACGTAAACGCCGATGCACAAAATGATTAAAAAGTTTATAATCGTTATAACTTCCTTATTAGTTGTCATATCGTTGAATGGTTGGTGTCAATAAATCGCGGACATCCTGAGCTTTAAATAAAGTCCAAACAAGAATATAATCCGTCCATTATTAATTCACTACAACGATTTCACAAATTTTTATGGTGAATCTTAAAATTAATAAGTTTATTTCACCAAATCTTATCTAATTACACAATAACACTTCTGATTAAACGTTTTGAGTTCATTTCTCAATTGCTTAATACAAAAATTTGGGAATAATTATTATTCAAACAATGTTTGATAATGGTGTCTCAAGCGTCCATATTCGATTATTCATAATCGCCCTTAATACTATTATTCCTTATCTAATAACATTCGTTTTGTATTCTAATAATAATATAAATGTTTGTTTACATTGGTTTACTCTTTAGTATATGCACAATGTTGTGTTTCATATACTAGTAGTCTTATCTAACTACCTTCTGATCTCTTTTCTTCAAATTGTCACTTTGTTTTTGTTTTTTCTACATAAGGTATATAATGTTGAAAATGCAAATAGTGTACAACTATAGTACCCAGTTCATTTAATATATTTGTTAGCTTTTAGCTATCTGAAAACCCTTCAACTTCTAGTATTGGGTTTGTTTACATCAGGTCATGACATGGCAGTCAGTTATTTTTTAATAAATCAATAATTAAATTGTTATTATTATATTTGACATAGATTCTCAAAGTAGTATCAGACATCCTTCTGATTACTGATAACATTTTTATTTACTTTTGAACAAGTTTGGATGGTGCATTTTGCTTAAATAACTTGCTACATAGCGTTTGTTTACATTCTGATTCCACCATCATGGTCATTTAGTTTTTAATAATTTGTCTATAAAATTACTATTCTTATGGTTATGGTCTGTTCTCATAGTAGTATTAGATGTCCTTCTTACTACTGGTAACACTTTCATTAATCTCTGTGTAAGTTTTAATAAGGTATTTTGCTTAACTAGTTGGTTACATTGCCTTTGCTTACATCTGGCTATTCATTCATAGTCAGTTAGTTTACAATATTCTGATCATAAAACTATTATTATTACACTTATAATCTGTTCTCATAGTAGTACCAGATGTTTTTCTAACTACTGGTAATACTTTCAGTGATCTTTGTACAAGTTTTAACAATGTATTTTGCTTAACTAATTTGTCATATTGGGTTCCCTTTCATCTAGCTTTGTGCTATCATCTTTGATCTGCTTTATGTGCAGTGCATTTCAATATAAGACATTATTTATTAGCGTGCATCATTATTTATAATGAATCTTTGATTGACACAATTGTTGATGGTCGTTTGGTTTAATTAACATATATGATTTTTTGTTTTATAGGTGCATTTCCTATGGGGTTATGTAACAATGTACAACATATTCTTATGCAGCATTTGCTACTACTATTATGACTTCAGTATGGTATTCTATTACAATAGTTTAATTGTTGATTAATACACATGTTTACACTATTTCTTCTAAACAATAATACAAATATTCTTGAACTAATGATAATACATTTCTTGTTATGGTTTGTACCTAATTTCTGTTACATTGTTGTTTGATATTTAACAAACTATTTTGTTTGTTATTATTTTTTCTGGCCTTTCTTTGTATTGTATTCTGTTTTGCCGTGGCATTCAGTTACATTTCTTTTGACATTTACAAAGGTTTTTATTATCAGGTTCTATGAACAATGATATAACTGTTCTATCTTACATTTCTTGGTGTTCTTATGATTATCTATTTGGATTACAATCTTCATTAAATTAGTCACACTAACTGTCTGTGTATTTTTGACTATTTAATCTTTGATGTTTCCACTATGAAAGTAACACATTTTCTTCCGCTATAAACCTTATCACTTGAATTGTCTGTGGGGTTTATTAGGTTAAAATTGGTTAACTGGTCACAGGTTCTCACACTTACATTAAGTATTCACTATTACTGTTTGTGATTTCTTAAATATGTTAAACACTGTTTCTTCATAGTTGACAATCGCTATTCTTCTGGTTACTAGTATTGTCTCTAGTATACTTGGTGAATGGTGATTTCTTGTATCGTCTACCCATTATCTTCTCTCTTCATGTCATGTTTCCTTGTCCTTCTTCTTCCTTTCTTCTTTTCTTCTTCAATATTTCCATTGTAGTAGTCGTTGTTCCATAATATTTATATTTGTAAATATATTGGTTTGTCTGCCATCATTGTGGTTGCTCTTGAGTTGTCTCTTCTTTTATTTTACATAGTTATTTTATTGGTTCCCCTCACTGTTGGAATCTTGTTGTCTTCTTTTACACTTTGTATAGTTTTGTTATAGTCATTATCTTTGTTGGTTCCCCTTCCGATATAATGGAAGTTTAATAAGGAATGGAAGAATAATATATGAAATAATCACTATATACAAAACATTGAAAAGGAATAAAAATAAATTTGTTGCTAGGGACAACAAAAATTAATATAATTTGTTGATTTTGATTATTGCAATTTATGATCTGAACGTGATGAGATTAAAACCCAAAGAAATGGTTAATGTAATTCAACTATTCTAAATTATTTCGATACATTTACAAATCACAATATATTAATAATTATTTGTCTGAATTATGCCAGTAAACTTTAACCAAATTATATAATGGTATCGTCTCATAATAATAAATAATTGAGTTCCACAAGGAAGGACTTGGATTGTCCAATATCAGAAGAAGAATTAATGAAATATTAATCAAATATAAAGAACCAACTGTGTAAAGAACTAATACTACACACCACACTGAAAATCATAACCACTTAAATACATGGGACATCACTATCTACTTCATACGATAGAAAAAACGTATTTGAATCCAGAATTTGCCGAAGAACACAACCACCAGTCTGGCCGTAAATAAACCAAGGGAGCTGTATTTCCGAGTTAACCAGGATTAAGGATTCCACTTTATTGAACTGAAGAAAAGAATAAAGAAAATCATCTCCATTCTGATCGACACGAGGTTAAAAACCAACTGCCTGCCAGAGCTGCTTCGTTCTAAGTCTGGTAATTTACAATTGTATAAATAATATTAAACGACACAACACTTTAAATTTGTAATATCTTGGATTCTTATATATGTATTTTTAATCTTCCCCGCTGTTACAAGAACCTTCACACCCTGAATTAAATTAATTATAAAAAAACAAAATATATAACTGAATCTAAAATAAAATATTGGACCGAACAATAATCGATTAACGCAACATATAGCCTTTCGTATGTCAGTTAAAACCAATCTTATTTAATGTTAACAAGATGAAGTAATAAAGAAACCTTGTATAATTTCAGGATCTTATTATTTGGGGTATTATTTAATGAGTTGGGAATAAGAATTAACAGACTAAGTGTATAATAACTAGTTACCGTACATGGTGAATTAACCTATAAATTTCGTTTGTTCCGGAACTGCAGCGCTTGTTGCGGAATTCTCTGACACCAAAGAGAATAGCATTAAACACGAAATTTCAATAATTCTGTGCAAGGTATACTAGGGCTGAGCGAAATTTTAGAATAAAACACTAATTATTTAAGTTACAGTTACACTAACACTGGTATTTTAATTAGGGAGATAAGTTAATCATAATTAACGAGATTACTATATCCCACAACTCCAGATATCTAAGAAATTGAATTATATTAACATAATAAAAGAGAGGAAAGACAGAGAGACATACCCGGTCTAATTACAAATTGATGCCGGCAACGTTGGGGCTGAAAGAACGAGAAACCCGCAAGACGTGGGATAATTACAAATTGGCTTCCATAGCGGGGCTCGAACGAGACGTACGTACGGTATAATTACAAATTGGCGCTCAACTAGTGTAGGGCTTAGGTTAAGTAAAACTATAATTATATTAATATTACTTAACCAGAGCAGGCAACTGTGGGAGACTAGAAATGCAATAAAGAGATATGATACAAAAGGAAACGAAAATGCAAGGACAAGAGAGACGATTAAGTTATGCGGAATGGACGACAGTACTATTTAAGAAATTCAGCAAAGAGATGGGATACATAGAAAAGAATACCAATGATCACGAAAGAGCGCAAATGAGTCGCGCGAATGCAAGGGAAACACCAGACGACAAAATGACATTGAGAGAGATTTATGATGAATTGTGGGAGTTAGATGCCAGGTGTAATAAAGAAAAGACTGTTGGGACGACTAACGAAAAAGACGATAACAAGGTGGAAAGGATGACTGAAGAAGATTGGGAAAGATGGGACGATAATGAAGAACAAATGAAAACCGAAAGAACAGGAATATACGCCCAGGTGACAGAACAATATACTCAGGAAGATTATGAACAATGGAAACGAGAAATAAGACCACCTGAAAACCCAATATGAACAGAAAACACAGAATTAAGGGAATGGATAAGGGTGATGTTTGAACTATCTCGAGAAGATATGTGTAACTGGAGGAAGAAACATAATAAAATAGAAGGATTTAGAGAGATGCCAAATCATAAAAACTTAGAACAATCAAATGTGCAAAGAGAAGTAGAAATAGTCAAAGTGAAGCAACAGAAGAAAATACCAGAACAAAAGAAGGAGGAAAGCTTCGAGGAATAGTGGGACAAATTTTTTTAAAAATTCGGTAAGGTAATCGAAGAATATGATAGGAAAATGAGTGATAAGGAGCGACAACAAATTGGACAGTTGATAGAACGTTTCAAGAATATGAACGAAACAATAGACAGCACTTCCGAAGGTATCAAAACAAATCCAAACACAGAAGAGAATATCCAGAAAATATGGAGAAAGAAAATAGTCAATACAAAAGAAGAAATGGAGATGAGGAAGGGTGGATTAATTAGTGCATTTAACATCCCAATTAATGAACGAATGGAGTTATGTAGAGATAGGAATTATAGGAGAACCTTTATAAAAATGACCAAAATAAATCACCATAGAACAATCACAAAGAACTTAAATAAATTTAAATATTATTTGAATATATCAACGAGCAAAGAGTATCTGACAACATCGTGTATATCGTTAATACGGAAGATACCCGTAAAACATTTGGTAAATAGTCCAGATAGCGAAGGGAATGGAAGGGTAGAGTATACAAGTGATTATGTTAGAATAGAGGAGATACGATACCTGATAATTAACAAGGAGCTAAATATGACTGAACACCCTGACTTAAATGAAGACTTTGCATCTGCCGAGTTACAGTACCAGATACACGGGAGATATTTAAAAAGTGTAGAAATTGGTATGAACACTGCAGTAATCCGGACGACGAGTGCAGTCGAATTAATGGACCATGGTTAGAAGAAGAAGTAGTCAACCAGAAAAATGGGACTGATTTGCTGAAAACTGACCAGGCAACCAATTGACAAGACGGACGGAAATATTTTATAAATAAATCCAATAAATTCTAAATTAAAATAAGAACAACTTATTACCAATTTTGAAGAGAAAACACTTGTAAATAAAAAGAATTTTTTGAACAATATTATATAAATAGAAAACACAGCATTCAAAAGGAAGTAAGTCCGAATTAATATATAGTTATGAAAAAGGTATTAAGAAGAGTTAATAACAAACCCCAAGATTACAGAAGAAAACCAGAAATATTACTACATGTCTACGAAGAAATATTATGAATAAGGAATAATGAAACCCCAAGATAAAAATTTTTTATATCAAATATACCTATGCAAAATAATAAAAGAAAAATAATATGACCTAAAATACCTACCGCATTGCCAAGTGAAATGAACAACCACAATAAACGATTGATTGTGACCAATGTAATATTAAAGAGAACGAGAAAAAATGTTTATCAACATAATTCATTGAAATATAACCAGCCAAAGTAATGAAATAAGATAAGAAAAATAATAGTTGAGCTAATGACTGTAACTACACTGAAATTCAATAATAGTAATAATCAAAACAATTACTAGTTAGAAAATATTGGGATTAGAAGAACAAATGAAGAAAGATACTTAGCGTTATTATCACAACAAGAAAGAAGAACAAAACTAATTACAAATAATGACTGTCAGAATTATTATCAGAAAATGTTCAAGGAAAATAAAATGGAATCACAAAGTATAAAAGATAGGAATAATTAAATATAAAAGCAACAATGTAAAGAATTCCCAAATGTTTATTATTAATTAATTAAGAAGATTATTATGAGATTATTATATTTTTATAGCTGACTGTAGATGAATTCCAGCAGTACTATATTAAAGTGTAGTATGGACAGCAGAGTATGAAGCCAAACAGTGCCTCTCTGAACTGTACCAACGCACATATTAGGGATTGTTAGGGAAATTAAATATTTAAGGAATATTAGAATCGTTGCAAGAGTGACATCAAATTCCGGAAAAGAATGACGAAGAAAACAGAAGGAAAATAGCTGACAGGAGAATAATTGAGAAATACAGTGATTGCAGTAACTAGAAGTAGAAGAGAAGTGAGCCTAAAGTATCAATGAATATTGTAGCCAACTATCAACAAATACTGTTTAAAGAAAATTGTATATGACCAAGAATGTTAATAGGAATAATGAAATGTTATTAAGTAAAGAATTATGAATACTAGTCTAACAAAGTTACATTGAGAATCCCATCGTTAACCATTAATGTTGATATGAAGAAAAGGCATGTGAAAAATACAAGTTTACCTGACCTAAATTACATTCAGATAAATTAAACTTTTTTAGGAGGTGGAGCATATGTAACGCAACAGAAATGCGGTCCTCAACGTTACATAAATAGAATATTAGAAATATAATAAGTAAATAAATATTTAACTCCCATGATAATACAAAGGTCTAATAAATACATTTATAATTGTGTAAAAATGAATAAGGATGCAAGGTCAAGGGAGGGATAACAATAAAAAACAAACCTGTAAAATAGACAATAGTAAGAAATCAATGTTCAGTGAAACGTAAATAAATCAAATATACTGATAAGAATTGTAAAAAAGAAACCAATATAGAAAATGTTAAAGTAAATGACAGTGAAATTAGATAAAAATGAGTCAATAATTTACATTACAGTAATCGAAAGTAATGATTCTGAATTGAATGATGTTATTTTGTTACCATGAATGTTATGTTAAAGTTTGTGTTAGATTATGCAGATTACTTGTTGAAGTAATAGCAAGTAATGAAGCAAAATGTATTATTTGATTACTGTTATAGAAGGGTGGAGGAAAACAGTTAATTAGTGTTAATGGATCTCAATTTTCTTATATGTGATCCATAGATCAAGATAAAGTTGTTAGTTATAAAAAGAATAATTATTTGTGTAAATGTAAATAGTTAAGGTTTGGTTATGTGTATAAACTTATGTAAAAAGGCTATAGTTGTTCACCAGTTATAATCAAAGGTAGATCCATATACAATAAAAGGCCTAACAGCCAATAACACTATATAACAACTCAAAACATAAAGGTTAGGTACGGAAGTTAATAATAATTAATGAATACAGTTCAAGGAGTTAGAAAAAACATTTGATAAGTAATAATATATAATAAACCAACTCAATATAAACAAATTATGATAATGCCATAGTGCAATGATATCGATTGATAACGTTTGATATCGGAAAAATAATAAATATAAAAAGAAACAGACTAAGATTGAAAAACCAGCCGAATATATGTAGAAATTAGTAAACAAACTATAAATAAAGTTATATTCCGATATAATGGAAGTTTAATAAGGAATGGAAGAATAATATATGAAATAATCACTATATACAAAACATTGAAAAAGAATAAAAATAAATTTGTTGCTAGGGACAACAAAAATTAATATAATTTGTTGATTTTGATTATTGCAATTTATGATCTGAACGTGATGAGATTAAAACCCAAAGAAATGGTTAATGTAATTCAACTATTCTAAATTATTTCGATACATTTACAAATCACAATATATTAATAATTATTTGTCTGAATTATGCCAGTAAACTTTAACCAAATTATATAATGGTATCGTCTCATAATAATAAATAATTGAGTTCCACAAGGAAGGACTTGGATTGTCCAATATCAGAAGAAGAATTAATGAAATATTAATCAAATATAAAGAACCAACTGTGTAAAGAACTAATACTACACACCACACTGAAAATCATAACCACTTAAATACATGGGACATCACTATCTACTTCATACGATAGAAAAAACGTATTTGAATCCAGAATTTTCCGAAGAACACAACCACCAGTCTGGCCGTAAATAAACCAAGGGAGCTGTATTTCCGAGTTAACCAGGATTAAGGATTCCACTTTATTGAACTGAAGAAAAGAATAAAGAAAATCATCTCCATTCTGATCGACACGAGGTTAAAAACCAGCTGCCTGCCAGAGCTGCTTCGTTCTAAGTCTGGTAATTTACAATTGTATAAATAATATTAAACGACACAACACTTTAAATTTGTAATATCTTGCATTCTTATATATGTATTTTTAATCTTCCCCGCAGTTACAAGAACCTTCACACCCTGAATTAAATTAATTATAAAAAACAAAATATATAACTGAATCTAAAATAAAATATTGGACCGAACAATAATCGATTAACGCAACATATAGCCTTTCGTATGTCAGTTAAAACCAATCTTATTTAATGTTAACAAGATGAAGTAATAAAGAAACCTTGTATAATTTCAGGATCTTATTATTTGGGGTATTATTTAATGAGTTGGGAATAAGAATTAACTGACTAAGTGTATAATAACTAGTTACCGTACATGGTGAATTAACCTATAAATTTCGTTTGTTCCGGAACTGCAGCGCTTGTTGCGGAATTCTCTGACACCAAAGAGAATAGCATTAAACACGAAATTTCAATAATTCTCTGCAAGGTATACTAGGGCTGAGCGAAATTTTAGAATAAAACGCTAATTATTTAAGTTACAGTCACACTAACACTGGTATTTTAATTAGAGAGATAAGTTAATCATAATTAACGAGATTACTATATCCCACAACTCCAGATATCTAAGAAATTGAATTATATTAACATAATAAAAGAGAGGAAAGACAGAGAGACATACCCGGTCTAATTACAAATTGACGCCGGCAACGTTGGAGCTGAAAGAACGAGAAACCCGCAAGACGTGGGATAATTACAAATTGGCTTCCATCGCGGGGCTCGAACGAGACGCACGTACGGTATAATTACAAATTGGCGCTCAACTAGTGTAGGGTTTAGGTTAAGTAAAACTATAATTATATTAATATTACTTAACCAGAGCAGGCAACTGTGGGAGACTAGAAATGCAATAAAGAGATATGATACAAAAGGAAACGAAAATGCAAGGACAAGAGAGACGATTAAGTTATGCGGAATGGACGACAGTACTATTTAAGAAATTCAGCAAAGAGATGGGATACATAGAAAAGAATACCAATGATCACGAAAGAGCGCAAATGAGTCGCGTGAATGCAAGGGGAACACCAGACGACAAAATGACATTGAGAGAGATTTATGATGAATTGTGGGAGTTAGATGCCAGGTGTAATAAAGAAAAGACTATTGGGACGACTAACGAAAAAGACGATAAGGTGGAAAGGATGACTGAAGAAGAGTGGGAAAGATGGGACGATAATGAAGAACAAATGAAAACTGAAAGAACAGGAGTATACGCCCAGGTGACAGAACAATATACTCAGGAAGATTATGAACAATAGAAACGAGAAATAAGAGCACCTGAAAACCCAATACGAACAGAAAACACAGAATTAAGGGAATGGATAAGGGTGATGTTTGAACTATCTCGAGAAGATATGTGTAACTGGAGGAAGAAACATAATCAAATAGAAGGATTTAGAGAGATGCCAAATCATAAAAACTTAAAACAATCAAATGTGCAAAGAGAAGTAGAAATAGTCAAAGTGAAGCAACAGAAGAAAATACCAGAACAAAAGAAGGAGGAAAGCTTCGAGGAATGGTGGGACAAATTTTTTAAAAAATTCGGTAAGGTAATCGATGAATATGATAGGAAAATGAGTGATAAGGAGCGACAACAAATTGGACAGTTGATAGAACGTTTCAAGAATATGAATGAAACAATAGACAGCACTTCCGAAGGTATCAAAACAAATCCAAACACAGAAGAGAATATCCAGAAAATAAGGAAAATATGGAGAAAGAAAATGGTCAATACAAAAGAAGAAATGGAGATGAGGAAGGGTGGATTAATTAGTGCATTTAACATCCCAATTAATGAACGAAGGGAGTTATGTAGAGATAGGAATTATAGGAGAACCTTTATAAAAATGACCAAAATAAGTCACCATAGAACAATCACAAAGAACTTAAATAAATTTAAATATTATTTGAATATATCAATGAGCAAAGAGTATCTGACAACATCGTGTATATCGTTAATACGGAAGATACCCGTAAAACATTTGGTAAATAGTCCAGATAGCGAAGGGAATGGAAGGGTAGAGTATACAAGTGATTATGTTAGAATAGAGGAGATACGATACCTGATAATTAACAAGGAGCTAAATATGACTGAACACCCTGACTTAAATGAAGACTTTGCATCAGCCGAGTTACAGTACCAGATACACGGGAGATATTTAAAAAGTATAGAAATTGGTATGAACACTGCAGTAATCCGGACGACGAGTGCAGTCGAATTAATGGACCATGGTTAGAAGAAGAAGTAGTCAACCAGAAAAATGGGACTGATTTGCTGAAAACTGACCAGGCAACCAATTGACAAGACGGACAGAAATATTTTATAAATAAATTCTAAATTAAAATAAGAACAACTTATTACCAATTTTGAAGAGAAAACACTTGTAAATAAAAAGAATTTTTTGAACAATATTATATAAATAGAAAACACAGCATTCAAAAGGAAGTAAGTCCGAATTAATATATAGTTATGAAAAAGGTATTAAGAAGAGTTAATAACAAACCCCAAGATTACAGAAGAAAACCAGAAATATTACTACATGTCTACGAAGAAATATTATGAATAAGGAATAATGAAACCCCAAGATAAAAATTTTTTATATGAAATATACCTATGCAAAATAATAAAAGAAGAATAATATGACCTAAAATACCTACCGCATTGCCAAGTGAAATGAACAACCACAATAAACGATTGATTGTGACCAATGTAATATTAAAGACAACGAGAAAAAATGTTTATCAACATAATTCATTGAAATATAACCAGCCAAAGTAATGAAATAAGATAAGAAAAATAATAGTTGAGCTAATGACTGTAACTACACTGAAATTCAATAATAGTAATAATCAAAACAATTACTAGTTAGAAAATATTGGGATTAGAAGAACAAATGAAGAAATGATACTTAGCGTTATTATCACAACAAGAAAGAAGAACAAAACTAATTACAAATAATGACTGTCAGAATTATTATCAGAAAATGTTCAAGGAAAATAAAATGGAATCACAAAGTATAAAAGATAGGAATAATTAAATATAAAAGCAACAATATAAAGAATTCCCAAATGTTTATTATTAATTAATTAAGAAGATTATTATGAGATTATTATATTTTTGTAGCTGACTGTAGATGAATTCCAGCAGTACTATATTAAAGTGTAGAATGGACAGCAGAGTATGAAGCCAAACAGTGCCTCTCTGAACTGTACCAACGCACATATTAGGGATTGTTAGGGAAATTAAATATTTAAGGAATATTAGAATCGTTGCAAGAATGACATCAAATTCCAGAAAAGAATGACGAAGAAAACAGAAGGAAAATAGCTGACAGGAGAATAATTGAGAAATACAGTGATTGCAGTAACTAGAAGTAGAAGAGAAGTGAGCCTAAAGTATCAATGAATATTGTAGCCAACTGTCAACAAATACTGTTTAAAGAAAATTGTATATGGCCAAGAATGTTAATAGGAATAATGAAATGTTATTAAGTAAAGAATTATGAATACTAGTCTAACAAAGTTACATTGAGAATCCCATCGTTAACCATTAATGTTGATATGAAGAAAAGGCATGTGAAAAATACAAGTTTACCTGACCTAAATTACATTCAGGTAAATTAAACTTTTTTAGGAGGGGGAGCATATGTAACGCAACAGAAATGCGGTCCTCAACGTTACATAAATAGAATATTAGAAATATAATAAGTAAATAAATATTTAACTCCCATGATAATACAAAGGTCTAATAAATACATTTATAATTGTGTAAAAATGAATAAGGATGCAAGGGAGGGATAACAATAAAAAACAAACCTGTAAAATAGACAATAGTAAGAAATCAATGTTCAGTGAAACGTAAATAAATCAAATATACTGATAAGAATTGTAAAAAAGAAACCAATATAGAAAATGTTAAAGTAAATGACAGTGAAATTAGATAAAAATGAGTCAATAATTTACATTACAGTAATCGAAAGTAATGATTCTGAATTGAATGATGTTATTTTGTTACCATGAATGTTATGTTAAAGTTTGTGTTAGATTATGCAGATTACTTGTTGAAGTAATAGCAAGTAATGAAGCAAAATGTATTATTTGATTACTGTTATAGAAGGGTGGAGGAAAACAGTTAATTAGTGTTAATGGATCTCAATTTTCTTATATGTGATCCATAGATCAAGATAAAGTTGTTAGTTATAAAAAGAATAATTATTTGTGTAAATGTAAATAGTTAAGATTTGGTTATGTGTATAAACTTATGTAAAAAGGCTATAGTTGTTCACCAGTTATAATCAAAGGTAGATCCATATACAATAAAAGGCCTAACAGCCAATAACACTATATAACAACTCAAAACATAAAGGTTAGGTACGGAAGTTAATAATAATTAATGAATACAGTTCAAGGAGTTAGAAAAAACATTTGATAAGTAATAATATATAATAAACCAACTCAATATAAACAAATTATGATAATGCCATAGTGCAATGATATCGATTGATAACGTTTGATATCGGAAAAATAATAAATATAAAAAGAAACAGACTGAGATTGAAAAACCAGCCGAATATATGTAGAAATTAGTAAACAAACTATAAATAAAGTTATATTCCGATATAATGGAAGTTTAATAAGGAATGGAAGAATAATATATGAAATAATCACTATATACAAAACATTGAAAAAGAATAAAAATAAATTTGTTGCTAGGGACAACAAAAATTAATATAATTTGTTGATTTTGATTATTGCAATTTATGATCTGAACGTGATGAGATTAAAACCCAAAGAAATGGTTAATGTAATTCAACTATTCTAAATTATTTCGATACATTTACAAATCACAATATATTAATAATTATTTGTCTGAATTATGCCAGTAAACTTTAACCAAATTATATAATGGTATCGTCTCATAATAATAAATAATTGAGTTCCACAAGGAAGGACTTGGATTGTCCAATATCAGAAGAAGAATTAATGAAATATTAATCAAATATAAAGAACCAACTGTGTAAAGAACTAATACTACACACCACACTGAAAATCATAACCACTTAAATACATGGGACATCACTATCTACTTCATACGATAGAAAAAACGTATTTGAATCCAGAATTTGCCGAAGAACACAACCACCAGTCTGGCCGTAAATAAACCAAGGGAGCTGTATTTCCGAGTTAACCAGGATTAAGGATTCCACTTTATTGAACTGAAGAAAAGAATAAAGAAAATCATCTCCATTCTGATCGACACGAGGTTAAAAACCAGCTGCCTGCCAGAGCTGCTTCGTTCTAAGTCTGGTAATTTACAATTGTATAAATAATATTAAACGACACAACACTTTAAATTTGTAATATCTTGCATTCTTATATATGTATTTTTAATCTTCCCCGCAGTTACAAGAACCTTCACACCCTGAATTAAATTAATTATAAAAAACAAAATATATAACTGAATCTAAAATAAAATATTGGACCGAACAATAATCGATTAACGCAACATATAGCCTTTCGTATGTCAGTTAAAACCAATCTTATTTAATGTTAACAAGATGAAGTAATAAAGAAACCTTGTATAATTTCAGGATCTTATTATTTGGGGTATTATTTAATGAGTTGGGAATAAGAATTAACTGACTAAGTGTATAATAACTAGTTACCGTACATGGTGAATTAACCTATAAATTTCGTTTGTTCCGGAACTGCAGCGCTTGTTGCGGAATTCTCTGACACCAAAGAGAATAGCATTAAACACGAAATTTCAATAATTCTCTGCAAGGTATACTAGGGCTGAGCGAAATTTTAGAATAAAACGCTAATTATTTAAGTTACAGTCACACTAACACTGGTATTTTAATTAGAGAGATAAGTTAATCATAATTAACGAGATTACTATATCCCACAACTCCAGATATCTAAGAAATTGAATTATATTAACATAATAAAAGAGAGGAAAGACAGAGAGACATACCTGGTCTAATTACAAATTGACGCCGGCAACGTTGGAGCTGAAAGAACGAGAAACCCGCAAGACGTGGGATAATTACAAATTGGCTTCCATCGCGGGGCTCGAACGAGACGCACGTACGGTATAATTACAAATTGGCGCTCAACTAGTGTAGGGTTTAGGTTAAGTAAAACTATAATTATATTAATATTACTTAACCAGAGCAGGCAACTGTGGGAGACTAGAAATGCAATAAAGAGATATGATACAAAAGGAAACGAAAATGCAAGGACAAGAGAGACGATTAAGTTATGCGGAATGGACGACAGTACTATTTAAGAAATTCAGCAAAGAGATGGGATACATAGAAAAGAATACCAATGATCACGAAAGAGCGCAAATGAGTCGCGTGAATGCAAGGGGAACACCAGACGACAAAATGACATTGAGAGAGATTTATGATGAATTGTGGGAGTTAGATGCCAGGTGTAATAAAGAAAAGACTATTGGGACGACTAACGAAAAAGACGATAAGGTGGAAAGGATGACTGAAGAAGAGTGGGAAAGATGGGACGATAATGAAGAACAAATGAAAACTGAAAGAACAGGAGTATACGCCCAGGTGACAGAACAATATACTCAGGAAGATTATGAACAATAGAAACGAGAAATAAGAGCACCTGAAAACCCAATACGAACAGAAAACACAGAATTAAGGGAATGGATAAGGGTGATGTTTGAACTATCTCGAGAAGATATGTGTAACTGGAGGAAGAAACATAATCAAATAGAAGGATTTAGAGAGATGCCAAATCATAAAAACTTAGAACAATCAAATGTGCAAAGAGAAGTAGAAATAGTCAAAGTGAAGCAACAGAAGAAAATACCAGAACAAAAGAAGGAGGAAAGCTTCGAGGAATGGTGGGACAAATTTTTTAAAAAATTCGGTAAGGTAATCGATGAATATGATAGGAAAATGAGTGATAATGAGCGACAACAAATTGGACAGTTGATAGAACGTTTCAAGAATATGAATGAAACAATAGACAGCACTTCCGAAGGTATCAAAACAAATCCAAACACAGAAGAGAATATCCAGAAAATAAGGAAAATATGGAGAAAGAAAATGGTCAATACAAAAGAAGAAATGGAGATGAGGAAGGGTGGATTAATTAGTGCATTTAACATCCCAATTAATGAACGAAGGGAGTTATGTAGAGATAGGAATTATAGGAGAACCTTTATAAAAATGACCAAAATAAGTCACCATAGAACAATCACAAAGAACTTAAATAAATTTAAATATTATTTGAATATATCAATGAGCAAAGAGTATCTGACAACATCGTGTATATCGTTAATACGGAAGATACCCGTAAAACATTTGGTAAATAGTCCAGATAGCGAAGGGAATGGAAGGGTAGAGTATACAAGTGATTATGTTAGAATAGAGGAGATACGATACCTGATAATTAACAAGGAGCTAAATATGACTGAACACCCTGACTTAAATGAAGACTTTGCATCAGCCGAGTTACAGTACCAGATACACGGTAGATATTTAAAAAGTGTAGAAATTGGTATGAACACTGCAGTAATCCGGACGACGAGTGCAGTCGAATTAATGGACCATGATTAGAAGAAAAAGTAGTCAACCAGAAAAATGGGACTGATTTGCTGAAAACTGACCAGGCAACCAATTGACAAGACGGACGGAAATATTTTATAAATAAATCCAATAAATTCTAAATTAAAATAAGAACAACTTATTACCAATTTTGAAGAGAAAACACTTGTAAATAAAAAGAATTTTTTGAACAATATTATATAAATAGAAAACACAGCATTCAAAAGGAAGTAAGTCCGAATTAATATATAGTTATGAAAAAGGTATTAAGAAGAGTTAATAACAAACCCCAAGATTACAGAAGAAAACCAGAAATATTACTACATGTCTACGAAGAAATATTATGAATAAGGAATAATGAAACCCCAAGATAAAAATTTTTTATATCAAATATACCTATGCAAAATAATAAAAGAAAAATAATATGACCTAAAATACCTACCGCATTGCCAAGTGAAATGAACAACCACAATAAACGATTGATTGTGACCAATGTAATATTAAAGAGAACGAGAAAAAATATTTATCAACATAATTCATTGAAAGATAACCAGCCAAAGTAATGAAATAAGATAAGAAAAATAATAGTTGAGCTAATGACTGTAACTACACTGAAATTCAATAATAGTAATAATCAAAACAATTACTAGTTAGAAAATATTGGGATTAGAAGAACAAATGAAGAAATGATACCTAGCGTTATTATCACAACAAGAAAGAAGAACAAAACTAATTACAAATAATTACTGTCAGAATTATTATCAGAAAATGTTCAAGGAAAATAAAATGGAATCACAAAGTATAAAAGATAGGAATAATTAAATATAAAAGCAACAATGTAAAGAATTCCCAAATGTTTATTATTAATTAATTAAGAAGATTATTATGAGATTATTATATTTTTATAGCTGACTGTAGATGAATTCCAGCAGTACTATATTAAAGTGTAGAATGGACAGCAGAGTATGAAGCCAAACAGTGCCTCTCTGAACAGTACCAACGCACATATTAGGGATTGTTAGGGAAATTAAATATTTAAGGAATATTAGAATCGTTGCAAGAATGACATCAAATTCCAGAAAAGAATGACGAAGAAAACAGAAGGAAAATAGCTGACAGGAGAATAATTGAGAAATACAGTGATTGCAGTAACTAGAAGTAGAAGAGAAGTGAGCCTAAAGTATCAATGAATATTGTAGCCAACTATCAACAAATACTGTTTAAAGAAAATTGTATATGACCAAGAATGTTAATAGGAATAATGAAATGTTATTAAGTAAAGAATTATGAATACTAGTCTAACAAAGTTACATTGAGAATCCCATCGTTAACCATTAATGTTGATATGAAGAAAAGGCATGTGAAAAATACAAGTTTACCTGACCTAAATTACATTCAGGTAAATTAAACTTTTTTAGGAGGGGGAGCATATGTAACGCAACAGAAATGCGGTCCTCAACGTTACATAAATAGAATATTAGAAATATAATAAGTAAATAAATATTTAACTCCCATGATAATACAAAGGTCTAATAAATACATTTATAATTGTGTAAAAATGAATAAGGATGCAAGGTAGGGATAACAATAAAAAAACAGACCTGTAAAATAGACAATAGTAAGAAATCACTGTTCAGTGAAACGTAAATAAATCAAATATACTGATAAGAATTGTAAAAAAGAAACCAATATAGAAAATGTTAAAGTAAATGACAGTGAAATTAGATAAAAATGAGTCAATAATTTACATTACAGTAATCGAAAGTAATGATTCTGAATTGAATGATGTTATTTTGTTACCATGAATGTTATGTTAAAGTTTGTGTTAGATTATGCAAATTACTTGTTGAAGGAATAGCAAGTAATGAAGCAAAATGTATTATTTGATTACTGTTATAGAAGGGTGGAGGAAAACAGTTAATTAGTGTTAATGGATCTCAATTTTCGTATATGTGATCCATAGATCAAGATAAAGTTGTTGTTAGTTATAAAAAGAATAATTATTTGTGTAAATGTAAATAGTTAAGGTTTGGTTATGTGTATAAACTTATGTAAAAAGGCTATAGTTGTTCACCAGTTATAATCAAAGGTAGATCCATATACAATAAAAGGCCTAACAGCCAATAACACTATATAACAACTCAAAACATAAAGGTTAGGTACGGAAGTTAATAATAATAAATGAATACAGTTCAAGGAGTTAGAAAAAACATTTGATAAGTAATAATATATAATAAACCAACTCAATATAAACAAATTATGATAATGCCATAGTGCAATGATATCGATTGATAACGTTTGATATCGGAAAAATAATAAATATAAAAAGAAACAGACTAAGATTGGAAAACCAGCTGAATATATGTAGAAATTAGTAAACAAACTATAAATAAAGTTATATTCCAATATAATGGAAGTTTAATAAGGAATGGAAGAATAATATATGAAATAATCACTATATACAAAACATTGAAAAAGAATAAAAATAAATTTGTTGCTAGGGACAACAAAAATTAATATAATTTGTTGATTTTGATTATTGCAATTTATGATCTGAACGTGGTGAGATTAAAACCCAAAGAAATGGTTAATGTAATTCAACTATTCTAAATTATTTCGATACATTTACAAATCACAATATATTAATAATTATTTGTCTGAATTATGCCAGTAAACTTTAACCAAATTATATAATGGTATCGTCTCATAATAATAAATAATTGAGTTCCACAAGGAAGGACTTGGATTGTCCAATATCAGAAGAAGAATTAATGAAATATTAATCAAATATAAAGAACCAACTGTGTAAAGAACTAATACTACACACCACACTGAAAATCATAACCACTTAAATACATGGGACATCACTATCTACTTCATACGATAGAAAAAACGTATTTGAATCCAGAATTTACCGAAGAACACAACCACCAGTCTGGCCGTAAATAAACCAAGGGAGCTGTATTTCCGAGTTAACCAGGATTAAGGATTCCACTTTATTGAACTGAAGAAAAGAATAAAGAAAATCATCTCCATTCTGATCGACACGAGGTTAAAAACCAACTGCCTGCCAGAGCTGCTTCGTTCTAAGTCTGGTAATTTACAATTGTATAAATAATATTAAACGACACAACACTTTAAATTTGTAATATCTTGCATTCTTATATATGTATTTTTAATCTTCCCCGCAGTTACAAGAACCTTCACACCCTGAATTAAATTAATTATAAAAAAACAAAATATATAACTGAATCTAAAATAAAATATTGGACCGAACAATAATCGATTAACGCAACATATAGCCTTTCGTATGTCAGTTAAAACCAATCTTATTTAATGTTAACAAGATGAAGTAATAAAGAAACCTTGTATAATTTCAGGATCTTATTATTTGGGGTATTATTTAATGAGTTGGGAATAAGAATTAACAGACTAAGTGTATAATAACTAGTTACCGTACACGGTGAATTAACCTATAAATTTCGTTTGTTCCGGAACTGCAGCGCTTGTTGCGGAATTCTCTGACACCAAAGAGAATAGCATTAAACACGAAATTTCAATAATTCTCTGCAAGGTATACTAGGGCTGAGCGAAATTTTAGAATAAAACACTAATTATTTAAGTTACAGTCACACTAACACTGGTATTTTAATTAGAGAGATAAGTTAATCATAATTAACGAGATTACTATATCCCACAACTCCAGATATCTAAGAAATTGAATTATATTAACATAATAAAAGAGAGGAAAGACAGAGAGACATACCCGGTCTAATTACAAATTGACGCCGGCAACGTTGGGGCTGAAAGAACGAGAAACCCGCAAGACGTGGGATAATTACAAATTTGCTTCCATCGCGGGGCTCGAACGAGACGCACGTACGGTATAATTACAAATTGGCGCTCAACTAGTGTAGGGTTTAGGTTAAGTAAAACTATAATTATATTAATATTACTTAACCAGAGCAGGCAACTGTGGGAGAGTAGAAATGCAATAAAGAGATATGATACAAAAGGAAACGAAAATGCAAGGACAAGAGAGACGATTAAGTTATGCGGAATGGACGACAGTACTATTTAAGAAATTCAGCAAAGAGATGGGATACATAGAAAAGAATACCAATGATCACGAAAGAGCGCAAATGAGTCGCGTGAATGCAAGGGGAACACCAGACGACAAAATGACATTGAGAGAGATTTATGATGAATTGTGGGAGTTAGATGCCAGGTGTAATAAAGAAAAGACTATTGGGACGACTAACGAAAAAGACGATAAGGTGGAAAGGATGACTGAAGAAGAGTGGGAAAGATGGGACGATAATGAAGAACAAATGAAAACCGAAAGAACAGGAGTATACGCCCAGGTGACAGAACAATATACTCAGGAAGATTATGAACAATGGAAACGAGAAATAAGAGCACCTGAAAACCCAATACGAACAGAAAACACAGAATTAAGGGAATGGATAAGGGTGATGTTTGAACTATCTCGAGAAGATATGTGTAACTGGAGGAAGAAACATAATCAAATAGAAGGATTTAGAGAGATGCCAAATCATAAAAACTTAGAACAATCAAATGTGCAAAGAGAAGTAGAAATAGTCAAAGTGAAGCAACAGAAGAAAATACCAGAACAAAAGAAGGAGGAAAGCTTCGAGGAATGGTGGGACAAATTTTTTAAAAAATTCGGTAAGGTAATCGAAGAATATGATAGGAAAATGAGTGATAAGGAGCGACAACAAAATGGACAGTTGATAGAACGTTTCAAAAATATGAATGAAACAATAGACAGCACTTCCGAAGGTATCAAAACAAATCCAAACACAGAAGAGAATATCCAGAAAATAAGGAAAATATGGAGAAAGAAAATAGTCAATACAAAAGAAGAAATGGAGATGAGGAAGGGTGGATTAATTAGTGCATTTAACATCCCAATTAATGAACGAAGGGAGTTACGTAGAGATAGGAATTATAGGAGAACCTTTATAAAAATGACCAAAATAAATCACCATAGAACAATCACAAAGAACTTAAATAAATTTAAATATTATTTGAATATATCAACAAGCAAAGAGTATCTGACAACATCGTGTATATCGTTAATACGGAAGATACCCGTAAAACATTTGGTAAATAGTCCAGATAGCGAAGGGAATGGAAGGGTAGATTATACAAGTGATTATGTTAGAATAGAGGAGATACGATACCTGATAATTAACAAGGAGCTAAATATGACTGAACACCCTGACTCAAATGAAGACTTTGCATCAGCCGAGTTACAGTACCAGATACACGGGAGATATTTAAAAAGTGTAGAAATTGGTATGAACACTGCAGTAATCCGGACGACGAGTGCAGTCGAATTAATGGACCATGGTTAGAAGAAAAAGTAGTCAACCAGAAAAATGGGACTGATTTGCTGAAAACTGACCAGGCAACCAATTGACAAGACGGACAGAAATATTTTATAAATAAATCCAATAAATTCTAAATTAAAATAAGAACAACTTATTACCAATTTTGAAGAGAAAACACTTGTAAATAAAAAGAATTTTTTGAACAATATTATATAAATAGAAAACACAGCATCCAAAGGAAGTAAGTCCGAATTAATATATAGTTATGAAAAAGGTATTAAGAAGAGTTAATAACAAACCCCAAGATTACAGAAGAAAACCAGAAATATTACTACATGTCTTCGAAGAAATATTATGAATAAGGAATAATGAAACCCCAAGATAAAAATTTTTTATATCAAATATACCTATGCAAAATAATAAAAGAAGAATAATATGACCTAAAATACCTACCGCATTGCCAAGTGAAATGAACAACCACAATAAACGATTGATTGTGACCAATGTAATATTAAAGAGAACGAGAAAAAATGTTTATCAACATAATTCATTGACATATAACCAGCCAAAGTAATGAAATAAGATAAGAAAAATAATAGTTGAGCTAATGACTGTAACTACACTGAAATTCAATAATAGTAATAATCAAAACAATTACTAGTTAGAAAATATTGGGATTAGAAGAACAAATGAAGAAATGATACTTAGCGTTATTATCACAACAAGAAAGAAGAACAAAACTAATTACAAATAATGACTGTCAGAATTATTATCAGAAAATGTTCAAGGAAAATAAAATGGAATCACAAAGTATAAAAGATAGGAATAATTAAATATAAAAGCAACAATGTAAAGAATTCCCAAATGTTTATTATTAATTAATTAAAAAGATTATTATGAGATTATTATATTTTTATAGCTGACTGTAGATGAATTCCAGCAGTACTATATTAAAGTGTAGAATGGACAGCAGAGTATGAAGCCAAACAGTGCCTCTCTGAACTGTACCAACGCACATATTAGGGATTGTTAGGGAAATTAAATATTTAAGGAATATTAGAATCGTTGCAAGAATGACATCAAATTCCAGAAAAGAATGACGAAGAAAACAGAAGGAAAATAGCTGACAGGAGAATAATTGAGAAATACAGTGATTGCAGTAACTAGAAGTAGAAGAGAAGTGAGCCTAAAGTATCAATGAATATTGTAGCCAACTATCAACAAATACTGTTTAAAGAAAATTGTATATGACCAAGAATGTTAATAGGAATAATGAAATGTTATTAAGTAAAGAATTATGAATACTAGTCTAACAAAGTTACATTGAGAATCCCATCGTTAACCATTAATGTTGATATGAAGAAAAGGCATGTGAAAAATACAAGTTTACCTGACCTAAATTACATTCAGGTAAATTAAACTTTTTTAGGAGGGGGAGCATATGTAACGCAACAGAAATGCGGTCCTCAACGTTACATAAATAGAATATTAGAAATATAATAAGTAAATAAATGTTTAACTCCCATGATAATACAAAGGTCTAATAAATACATTTATAATTGTGTAAAAATGAATAAGGATGCAAGGTAGGGATAACAATAAAAAAACAGACCTGTAAAATAGACAATAGTAAGAAATCAATGTTCAGTGAAACGTAAATAAATCAAATATACTGATAAGAATTGTAAAAAAGAAACCAATATAGAAAATGTTAAAGTAAATGACAGTGAAATTAGATAAAAATGAGTCAATAATTTACATTACAGTAATCTAAAGTAATGATTCTGAATTGAATGATGTTATTTTGTTACCATGAATGTTATGTTAAAGTTTGTGTTAGATTATGCAAATTACTTGTTGAAGTAATAGCAAGTAATGAAGCAAAATGTATTATTTGATTACTGTTATAGAAGGGTGGAGGAAAACAGTTAACTAGTGTTAATGGATCTCAGTTTTCTTATATGTGATCCATAGATCAAGATAAAGTTGTTGTTAGTTATAAAAAGAATAATTATTTGTGTAAATGTAAATAGTTAAGGTTTGGTTATGTGTATAAACTTATGTAAAAAGGCTATAGTTGTTCACCAGTTATAATCAAAGGTAGATCCATATACAATAAAAGGCCTAACAGCCAATAACATTATATAACAACTCAAAACATAAAGGTTAGGTACGGAAGTTAATAATAATTAATGAATACAGTTCAAGGAGTTAGAAAAAACATTTGATAAGTAATAATATATAATAAACCAACTCAATATAAACAAATTATGATAATGCCATAGTGCAATGCTATCGATTGATAACGTTTGATATCGGAAAAATAATAAATATAAAAAGAAACAGACTAAGATTGAAAAACCAGCCGAATATATGTAGAAATTAGTAAACAAACTATAAATAAAGTTATATTCCGATATAATGGAAGTTTAATAAGGAATGGAAGAATAATATATGAAATAATCACTATATACAAAACATTGAAAAAGAATAAAAATAAATTTGTTGCTAGGGACAACAAAAATTAATATAATTTGTTGATTTTGATTATTGCAATTTATGATCTGAACGTGATGAAATTAAAACCCAAAGAAATGGTTAATGTAATTCAACTATTCTAAATTATTTCAATACATTTACAAATCACAATATATTAATAATTATTTGTCTGAATTATGCCAGTAAACTTTAACCAAAGTATATAATGGTATCGTCTCATAATAATAAATAATTGAGTTCCACAAGGAAGGACTTGGATTGTCCAATATCAGAAGAAGAATTAATGAAATATTAATCAAATATAAAGAACCAACTGTGTAAAGAACTAATACTACACACCACACTGAAAATCATAACCACTTAAATACATGGGACATCACTATCTACTTCATACGATAGAAAAAACGTATTTGAATCCAGAATTTGCCGAAGAACACAACCACCAGTCTGGCCGTAAATAAACCAAGGGAGCTGTATTTCCGAGTTAACCAGGATTAAGGATTCCACTTTATTGAACTGAAGAAAAGAATAAAGAAAATCATCTCCATTCTGATCGACACGAGGTTAAAAACCAGCTGCCTGCCAGAGCTGCTTCGTTCTAAGTCTGGTAATTTACAATTGTATAAATAATATTAAACGACACAACACTTTAAATTTGTAATATCTTGCATTCTTATATATGTATTTTTAATCTTCCCCGCAGTTACAAGAACCTTCACACCCTGAATTAAATTAATTATAAAAAAACAAAATATATAACTGAATTACTTATTTTTTGCGTACCGTATCACTTATTATATGATATATAATTACCTTAATATCCACTTTAGTGATACACAGTTTCGTCACTGATGACGCGTTTCGGGACTAAGTCCCATCCTCAGATACATAATTAATAAACTAAAATATTAAAATCACGACCATGATACTGGTCAAGTCAAAAATAAATAAAATAAATTATAAATCGCATGTAATAAGTTTTGCTAACCACGGCTGGAGCTCCCGCATGCGTTCACCCGCAACCGCGATTGTCACGCGACTGGTCAAAGATTAAGACAAACTGATTGCAGTGTCGAACAGGTAATTTGATGCAAAATTTACCTGGTCATTTAATAAACTGTTTTTGGTGTTACTATCTTTTAAAGCTTTATAAATTTCAAATTCCTCCAGACTATCCATCCGTCTACCCTTTTTACAAATATGCAACGCTGTTAAATTTCCTTCGAAGTTCGTATATTTATGTCCGCTTGATATTAAATGTTGTGCAAAGTTGGACTTATTATTACTTGGCTTAGGAATATGTTCTAAAAATATTTTATAAAAACATCTGCCAGATTGACCGATATAGAACGCATCACAATCATCACATTTTATTTTATATACACCACATTGCTTTTTTAATGGTAATTTGTTTTTGTTTTTGAAATAACTTCCTAAATTATTATTTGTTTTAAATGATAAAATATAGTTATTATCTTTAAGAACGGGTCTTAAAATATTTGGCATAATACCTGTGAAATTAGCCGAAAGATATTTATAATTTTTGTTACTTGCTTTTATAGAGTTTGAATTTTTATTTTCTAAACGTTTCCTATGCCTATTTATTATTTTGTCAACTATTGTAGATTTATACCCGTTATTTATTGCTATTTGTTTGATAGTGCTAACCTCATTTAAGTAGTCCTCCTTTTCGAGGGGAACATTTAAAAGTCTGTTGACAAGACTGTTAAACACTGCCACTTTTTGTGTAATGGGATGATATGAATCATAGTGTATTACTGTGTCAGTACTAGTGTGTTTTCTAAAGATTTTGTATTTTAAATTATTCCCGTTGTGTAATACAGTGAGGTCTAAAAAATTGATACTTTTGTTGTTTTCGATCTCCATAGTAAATTTTAATTTGTTATGAATTTTGTTTAGGTAATTTTTAAATAATTCTATTTGTCTGGCATTCCCGTTAAAAATAATAAAGGTATCATCTACATATCTGGAGTAATGGATGATTTTACTGGCGAAATAATTATCTTTTAAAATTTTTGTATTTTCTAAATGGTTTCGATATAGGTCCGCCAGGATGCCAGAAAGTGGAGATCCCATGGCAAGTCCTTCATTCTGTTTATAATATGCATTTTCAAATGAAAAATAGTTTTGATGAAGAATGGTTTTTAGTATCATCATCAGTTGGTTAACTTTCTGTATTTCTAAAGAACCTTTATTCATTAAATTATGCCTGAGTAAAATTAAAGTTTCATCAATAGGCACATTAGTGTATAAATCTACTATGTCGAATGATACTAGTTTGTAGTTTGGTTGAATTGTAACGTGGTTTATATTTTTGATAAAATCCTTATAGCTTTTAACACTCCGATTATTTTCTAAGTTGGTGTGCTCTCTGATGATTTTTACTAAGGTTTTAGCTATTTTATAACCGGGGGCAGTTGTAAAATTAACTAATGGTCTAATTGGAGTGTTCTGTTTATGTACTTTCGGAAGACCCCTTAATGCTAGTGCGCCTTGTTTAAGGGGTCTTCCGAAAGTACATAAACAGAACACTCCAATTAGACCATTAGTTAATTTTACAACTGCCCCCGGTTATAAAATAGCTAAAACCTTAGTAAAAATCATCAGAGAGCACACCAACTTAGAAAATAATCGGAGTGTTAAAAGCTATAAGGATTTTATCAAAAATATAAACCACGTTACAATTCAACCAAACTACAAACTAGTATCATTCGACATAGTAGATTTATACACTAATGTGCCTATTGATGAAACTTTAATTTTACTCAGGCATAATTTAATGAATAAAGGTTCTTTAGAAATACAGAAAGTTAACCAACTGATGATGATACTAAAAACCATTCTTCATCAAAACTATTTTTCATTTGAAAATGCATATTATAAACAGAATGAAGGACTTGCCATGGGATCTCCACTTTCTGGCATCCTGGCGGACCTATATCTAAACCATTTAGAAAATACAAAAATTTTAAAAGATAATTATTTCGCCAGTAAAATCATCCATTACTCCAGATATGTAGATGATACCTTTATTATTTTTAACGGGAATGCCAGACAAATAGAATTATTTAAAAATTACCTAAACAAAATTCATAACAAATTAAAATTTACTATGGAGATCGAAAACAACAAAAGTATCAATTTTTTAGACCTCACTGTATTACACAACGGGAATAATTTAAAATACAAAATCTTTAGAAAACACACTAGTACTGACACAGTAATACACTATGATTCATATCATCCCATTACACAAAAAGTGGCAGTGTTTAACAGTCTTGTCAACAGACTTTTAAATGTTCCCCTCGAAAAGGAGGACTACTTAAATGAGGTTAGCACTATCAAACAAATAGCAATAAATAACGGGTATAAATCTACAATAGTTGACAAAATAATAAATAGGCATAGGAAACGTTTAGAAAATAAAAATTCAAACTCTATAAAAGCAAGTAACAAAAATTATAAATATCTTTCGGCTAATTTCACAGGTATTATGCCAAATATTTTAAGACCCGTTCTTAAAGATAATAACTATATTTTATCATTTAAAACAAATAATAATTTAGGAAGTTATTTCAAAAACAAAAACAAATTACCATTAAAAAAGCAATGTGGTGTATATAAAATAAAATGTGATGATTGTGATGCGTTCTATATCGGTCAATCTGGCAGATGTTTTTATAAAAGATTTTTAGAACATATTCCTAAGCCAAGTAATAATAAGTCCAACTTTGCACAACATTTAATATCAAGCGGACATAAATATACGAACTTCGAAGGAAATTTAACAGCGTTGCATATTTGTAAAAAGGGTAGACGGATGGATAGTCTGGAGGAATTTGAAATTTATAAAGCTTTAAAAGATAGTAACACCAAAAACAGTTTATTAAATGACCAGGTAAATTTTGCGTCAAATTACCTGTTCGACACTGCAATCAGTTTGTCTTAATCTTTGACCAGTCGCGTGACAATCGCGGTTGCGGGTGAACGCATGCGGGAGCTCCAGCCGTGGTTAGCAAAACTTATTACATGCGATTTATAATTTATTTTATTTATTTTTGACTTGACCAGTATCATGGTCGTGATTTTAATATTTTAGTTTATTAATTATGTATCTGAGGATGGGACTTAGTCCCGAAACGCGTCATCAGTGACGAAACTGTGTATCACTAAAGTGGATATTAAGGTAATTATATATTATATAACTGAATCTAAAATAAAATATTGGACCGAACAATAATCGATTAACGCAACATATAGCCTTTCGTATGTCAGTTAAAACCAATCTTATTTAATGTTAACAAGATGAAGTAATAAAGAAACCTTGTATAATTTCAGGATCTTATTATTTGGGGTATTATTTAATGAGTTGGGAATAAGAATTAACAGACTAAGTGTATAATAACTAGTTACCGTACACGGTGAATTAACCTATAAATTTCGTTTGTTCCGGAACTGCAGCGCTTGTTGCGGAATTCTCTGACACCAAAGAGAATAGCATTAAACACGAAATTTCAATAATTCTCTGCAAGGTATACTAGGGCTGAGCGAAATTTTAGAATAAAACACTAATTATTTAAGTTACAGTCACACTAACACTGGTATTTTAATTAGAGAGATAAGTTAATCATAATTAACGAGATTACTATATCCCACAACTCCAGATATCTAAGAAATTGAATTATATTAACATAATAAAAGAGAGGAAAGACAGAGAGACATACCCGGTCTAATTACAAATTGACGCCGGCAACGTTGGAGCTGAAAGAACGAGAAACCCGCAAGACGTGGGATAATTACAAATTGGCTTCCATCGCGGGGCTCGAACGAGACGCACGTACGGTATAGTTACAAATTGGCGCTCAACTAGTGTAGGGTTTAGGTTAAGTAAAACTATAATTATATTAATATTACTTAACCAGAGCAGGCAACTGTGGGAGACTAGAAATGCAATAAAGAGATATGATACAAAAGGAAACGAAAATGCAAGGACAAGAGAGACGATTAAGTTATGCGGAATGGACGACAGTACTATTTAAGAAATTCAGCAAAGAGATGGGATACATAGAAAAGAATACCAATGATCACGAAAGAGCGCAAATGAGTCGCGTGAATGCAAGGGGAACACCAGACGACAAAATGACATTGAGAGAGATTTATGATGAATTGTGGGAGTTAGATGCCAGGTGTAATAAAGAAAAGACTATTGGGACGACTAACGAAAAAGACGATAAGGTGGAAAGGATGACTGAAGAAGAGTGGGAAAGATGGGACGATAATGAAGAACAAATGAAAACCGAAAGAACAGGAGTATACGCCCAGGTGACAGAACAATATACTCAGGAAGATTATGAACAATGGAAACGAGAAATAAGAGCACCTGAAAACCCAATACGAACAGAAAACACAGAATTAAGGGAATGGATAAGGGTGATGTTTGAACTATCTCGAGAAGATATGTGTAACTGGAGGAAGAAACATAATCAAATAGAAGGATTTAGAGAGATGCCAAATCATAAAAACTTAGAACAATCAAATGTGCAAAGAGAAGTAGAAATAGTCAAAGTGAAGCAACAGAAGAAAATACCAGAACAAAAGAAGGAGGAAAGCTTCGAGGAATGGTGGGACAAATTTTTTAAAAAATTCGGTAAGGTAATCGAAGAATATGATAGGAAAATGAGTGATAAGGAGCGACAACAAAATGGACAGTTGATAGAACGTTTCAAAAATATGAATGAAACAATAGACAGCACTTCCGAAGGTATCAAAACAAATCCAAACACAGAAGAGAATATCCAGAAAATAAGGAAAATATGGAGAAAGAAAATAGTCAATACAAAAGAAGAAATGGAGATGAGGAAGGGTGGATTAATTAGTGCATTTAACATCCCAATTAATGAACGAAGGGAGTTACGTAGAGATAGGAATTATAGGAGAACCTTTATAAAAATGACCAAAATAAATCACCATAGAACAATCACAAAGAACTTAAATAAATTTAAATATTATTTGAATATATCAACAAGCAAAGAGTATCTGACAACATCGTGTATATCGTTAATACGGAAGATACCCGTAAAACATTTGGTAAATAGTCCAGATAGCGAAGGGAATGGAAGGGTAGATTATACAAGTGATTATGTTAGAATAGAGGAGATACGATACCTGATAATTAACAAGGAGCTAAATATGACTGAACACCCTGACTCAAATAAAGACTTTGCATCAGCCGAGTTACAGTACCAGATACACGGGAGATATTTAAAAAGTGTAGAAATTGGTATGAACACTGCAGTAATCCGGACGACGAGTGCAGTCGAATTAATGGACCATGGTTAGAAGAAAAAGTAGTCAACCAGAAAAATGGGACTGATTTGCTGAAAACTGACCAGGCAACCAATTGACAAGACGGACAGAAATATTTTATAAATAAATCCAATAAATTCTAAATTAAAATAAGAACAACTTATTACCAATTTTGAAGAGAAAACACTTGTAAATAAAAAGAATTTTTTGAACAATATTATATAAATAGAAAACACAGCATTCAAAAGGAAGTAGTCCGAATTAATATATAGTTATGAAAAAGGTATTAAGAAGAGTTAATAACAAACCCCAAGATTACAGAAGAAAACCAGAAATATTACTACATGTCTTCGAAGAAATATTATGAATAAGGAATAATGAAACCCCAAGATAAAAATTTTTTATATCAAATATACCTATGCAAAATAATAAAAGAAAAATAATATGACCTAAAATACCTACCGCATTGCCAAGTGAAATGAACAACCACAATAAACGATTGATTGTGACCAATGTAATATTAAAGAGAATGAGAAAAAATGTTTATCAACATAATTCATTGACATATAACCAGCCAAAGTAATGAAATAAGATAAGAAAAATAATAGTTGAGCTAATGACTGTAACTACACTGAAATTCAATAATAGTAATAATCAAAACAATTACTAGTTAGAAAATATTGGGATTAGAAGAACAAATGAAGAAATGATACTTAGCGTTATTATCACAACAAGAAAGAAGAACAAAACTAATTACAAATAATGACTGTCAGAATTATTATCAGAAAATGTTCAAGGAAAATAAAATGGAATCACAAAGTATAAAAGATAGGAATAATTAAATATAAAAGCAACAATGTAAAGAATTCCCAAATGTTTATTATTAATTAATTAAAAAGATTATTATGAGATTATTATATTTTTATAGCTGACTGTAGATGAATTCCAGCAGTACTATATTAAAGTGTAGAATGGACAGCAGAGTATGAAGCCAAACAGTGCCTCTCTGAACTGTACCAACGCACATATTAGGGATTGTTAGGGAAATTAAATATTTAAGGAATATTAGAATCGTTGCAAGAATGACATCAAATTCCAGAAAAGAATGACGAAGAAAACAGAAGGAAAATAGCTGACAGGAGAATAATTGAGAAATACAGTGATTGCAGTAACTAGAAGTAGAAGAGAAGTGAGCCTAAAGTATCAATGAATATTGTAGCCAACTATCAACAAATACTGTTTAAAGAAAATTGTATATGACCAAGAATGTTAATAGGAATAATGAAATGTTATTAAGTAAAGAATTATGAATACTAGTCTAACAAAGTTACATTGAGAATCCCATCGTTAACCATTAATGTTGATATGAAGAAAAGGCATGTGAAAAATACAAGTTTACCTGACCTAAATTACATTCAGGTAAATTAAACTTTTTTAGGAGGGGGAGCATATGTAACGCAACAGAAATGCGGTCCTCAACGTTACATAAATAGAATATTAGAAATATAATAAGTAAATAAATATTTAACTCCCATGATAATACAAAGGTCTAATAAATACATTTATAATTGTGTAAAAATGAATAAGGATGCAAGGTAGGGATAACAATAAAAAAACAGACCTGTAAAATAGACAATAGTAAGAAATCAATGTTCAGTGAAACGTAAATAAATCAAATATACTGATAAGAATTGTAAAAAAGAAACCAATATAGAAAATGTTAAAGTAAATGACAGTGAAATTAGATAAAAATGAGTCAATAATTTACATTACAGTAATCGAAAGTAATGATTCTAATTGAATGATGTTATTTTGTTACCATGAATGTTATGTTAAAGTTTGTGTTAGATTATGCAAATTACTTGTTGAAAGTAATAGCAAGTAATGAAGCAAAATGTATTATTTGATTACTGTTATAGAAGGGTGGAGGAAAACAGTTAACTAGTGTTAATGGATCTCAATTTTCTTATATGTGATCCATAGATCAAGATAAAGTTGTTGTTAGTTATAAAAAGAATAATTATTTGTGTAAATGTAAATAGTTAAGGTTTGGTTATGTGTATAAACTTATGTAAAAAGGCTATAGTTGTTCACCAGTTATAATCAAAGGTAGATCCATATACAATAAAAGGCCTAACAGCCAATAACACTATATAACAACTCAAAACATAAAGGTTAGGTACGGAAGTTAATAATAATTAATGAATACAGTTCAAGGAGTTAGAAAAAACATTTGATAAGTAATAATATATAATAAACCAACTCAATATAAACAAATTATGATAATGCCATAGTGCAATGCTATCGATTGATAACGTTTGATATCGGAAAAATAATAAATATAAAAAGAAACAGACTAAGATTGAAAAACCAGCCGAATATATGTAGAAATTAGTAAACAAACTATAAATAAAGTTATATTCCGATATAATGGAAGTTTAATAAGGAATGGAAGAATAATATATGAAATAATCACTATATACAAAACATTGAAAAAGAATAAAAATAAATTTGTTGCTAGGGACAACAAAAATTAATATAATTTGTTGATTTTGATTATTGCAATTTATGATCTGAACGTGGTGAGATTAAAACCCAAAGAAATGTTAATGTAATTCAACTATTCTAAATTATTTCGATACATTTACAAATCACAATATATTAATAATTATTTGTCTGAATTATGCCAGTAAACTTTAACCAAATTATATAATGGTATCGTCTCATAATAATAAATAATTGAGTTCCACAAGGAAGGACTTGGATTGTCCAATATCAGAAGAAGAATTAATGAAATATTAATCAAATATAAAGAACCAACTGTGTAAAGAACTAATACTACACACCACGCTGAAAATCATAACCACTTAAATACATGGGACATCACTATCTACTTCATACGATAGAAAAAACGTATTTGAATCCAGAATTTGCCGAAGAACACAAGCACCAGTCTGGCCGTAAATAAACCAAGGGAGCTGTATTTCCGAGTTAACCAGGATTAAGGATTCCACTTTATTGAACTGAAGAAAAGAATAAAGAAAATCATCTCCATTCTGATCGACACGAGGTTAAAAACCAGCTGCCTGCCAGAGCTGCTTCGTTCTAAGTCTGGTAATTTACAATTGTGTAAATAATATTAAACGACACAACACTTTAAATTTGTAATATCTTGCATTCTTATATATGTATTTTTAATCTTCCCCGCAGTTACAAGAACCTTCACACCCTGAATTAAATTAATTATAAAAAAACAAAATATATAACTGAATCTAAAATAAAATATTGGACCCGAACAATAATCGATTAACGCAACATATAGCCTTTCGTATGTCAGTTAAAACCAATCTTATTTAATGTTAACAAGATGAAGTAATAAAGAAACCTTGTATAATTTCAGGATCTTATTATTTGGGGTATTATTTAATGAGTTGGGAATAAGAATTAACAGACTAAGTGTATAATAACTAGTTACCGTACACGGTGAATTAACCTATAAATTTCGTTTGTTCCGGAACTGCAGCGCTTGTTGCGGAATTCTGACACCAAAGAGAATAGCATTAAACACGAAATTTCAATAATTCTCTGCAAGGTATACTAGGGCTGAGCGAAATTTTAGAATAAAACACTAATTATTTAAGTTACAGTCACACTAACACTGGTATTTTAATTAGAGAGATAAGTTAATCATAATTAACGAGATTACTATATCCCACAACTCCAGATATCTAAGAAATTGAATTATATTAACATAATAAAAGAGAGGAAAGACAGAGAGACATACCCGGTCTAATTACAAATTGACGCCGGCAACGTTGGAGCTGAAAGAACGAGAAACCCGCAAGACGTGGGATAATTACAAATTGGCTTCCATCGCGGGGCTCGAACGAGACGCACGTACGGTATAATTACAAATTGGCGCTCAACTAGTGTAGGGTTTAGGTTAAGTAAAACTATAATTATATTAATATTACTTAACCAGAGCAGGCAACTGTGGGAGACTAGAAATGGAATAAAGAGATATGATACAAAAGGAAACGAAAATGCAAGGACAAGAGAGACGATTAAGTTATGCGGAATGGACGACAGTACTATTTAAGAAATTCAGCAAAGAGATGGGATACATAGAAAAGAATACCAATGATCACGAAAGAGCGCAAATGAGTCGCGTGAATGCAAGGGAACACCAGACGACAAAATGACATTGAGAGAGATTTATGATGAATTGTGGGAGTTAGATGCCAGGTGTAATAAAGAAAAGACTATTGGGACGACTAACGAAAAAGACGATAAGGTGGAAAGGATGACTGAAGAAGAGTGGGAAAGATGGGACGATAATGAAGAACAAATGAAAACCGAAAGAACAGGAGTATACGCCCAGGTGACAGAACAATATACTCAGGAAGATTATGAACAATGGAAACGAGAAATAAGAGCACCTGAAAACCCAATACGAACAGAAAACACAGAATTAAGGGAATGGATAAGGGTGATGTTTGAACTATCTCGAGAAGATATGTGTAACTGGAGGAAGAAACATAATCAAATAGAAGGATTTAGAGAGATGCCAAATCATAAAAACTTAGAACAATCAAATGTGCAAAGAGAAGTAGAAATAGTCAAAGTGAAGCAACAGAAGAAAATACCAGAACAAAAGAAGGAGGAAAGCTTCGAGGGAATGGTGGGACAAATTTTTTAAAAAATTCGGTAAGGTAATCGAAGAATATGATAGGAAAATGAGTGATAAGGAGCGACAACAAAATGGACAGTTGATAGAACGTTTCAAAATATGAATGAAACAATAGACAGCACTTCCGAAGGTATCAAAACAAATCCAAACACAGAAGAGAATATCCAGAAAATAAGGAAAATATGGAGAAAGAAAATAGTCAATACAAAAGAAGAAATGGAGATGAGGAAGGGTGGATTAATTAGTGCATTTAACATCCCAATTAATGAACGAAGGGAGTTACGTAGAGATAGGAATTATAGGAGAACCTTTATAAAAATGACCAAAATAAATCACCATAGAACAATCACAAAGAACTTAAATAAATTTAAATATTATTTGAATATATCAACAAGCAAAGAGTATCTGACAACATCGTGTATATCGTTAATACGGAAGATACCCGTAAAACATTTGGTAAATAGTCCAGATAGCGAAGGGAATGGAAGGGTAGATTATACAAGTGATTATGTTAGAATAGAGGAGATACGATACCTGATAATTAACAAGGAGCTAAATATGACTGAACACCCTGACTCAAATGAAGACTTTGCATCAGCCGAGTTACAGTACCAGATACACGGGAGATATTTAAAAAGTGTAGAAATTGGTATGAACACTGCAGTAATCCGGACGACGAGTGCAGTCGAATTAATGGACCATGGTTAGAAGAAAAAGTAGTCAACCAGAAAAATGGACTGATTTGCTGAAAACTGACCAGGCAACCAATTGACAAGACGGACAGAAATATTTTATAAATAAATCCAATAAATTCTAAATTAAAATAAGAACAACTTATTACCAATTTTGAAGAGAAAACACTTGTAAATAAAAAGAATTTTTTGAACAATATTATATAAATAGAAAACACAGCATTCAAAAGGAAGTAAGTCCGAATTAATATATAGTTATGAAAAAGGTATTAAGAAGAGTTAATAACAAACCCCAAGATTACAGAAGAAAACCAGAAATATTACTACATGTCTTCGAAGAAATATTATGAATAAGGAATAATGAAACCCCAAGATAAAAATTTTTTATATCAAATATACCTATGCAAAATAATAAAAGAAGAATAATATGACCTAAAATACCTACCGCATTGCCAAGTGAAATGAACAACCACAATAAACGATTGATTGTGACCAATGTAATATTAAAGAGAACGAGAAAAAATGTTTATCAACATAATTCATTGACATATAACCAGCCAAAGTAATGAAATAAGATAAGAAAAATAATAGTTGAGCTAATGACTGTAACTACACTGAAATTCAATAATAGTAATAATCAAAACAATTACTAGTTAGAAAATATTGGGATTAGAAGAACAAATGAAGAAATGATACTTAGCGTTATTATCACAACAAGAAAGAAGAACAAAACTAATTACAAATAATGACTGTCAGAATTATTATCAGAAAATGTTCAAGGAAAATAAAATGGAATCACAAAGTATAAAAGATAGGAATAATTAAATATAAAAGCAACAATGTAAAGAATTCCCAAATGTTTATTATTAATTAATTAAAAAGATTATTATGAGATTATTATATTTTTATAGCTGACTGTAGATGAATTCCAGCAGTACTATATTAAAGTGTAGAATGGACAGCAGAGTATGAAGCCAAACAGTGCCTCTCTGAACTGTACCAACGCACATATTAGGGATTGTTAGGGAAATTAAATATTTAAGGAATATTAGAATCGTTGCAAGAATGACATCAAATTCCAGAAAAGAATGACGAAGAAAACAGAAGGAAAATAGCTGACAGGAGAATAATTGAGAAATACAGTGATTGCAGTAACTAGAAGTAGAAGAGAAGTGAGCCTAAAGTATCAATGAATATTGTAGCCAACTATCAACAAATACTGTTTAAAGAAAATTGTATATGACCAAGAATGTTAATAGGAATAATGAAATGTTATTAAGTAAAGAATTATGAATACTAGTCTAACAAAGTTACATTGAGAATCCCATCGTTAACCATTAATGTTGATATGAAGAAAAGGCATGTGAAAATACAAGTTTACCTGACCTAAATTACATTCAGGTAAATTAAACTTTTTTAGGAGGGGGGAGCATATGTAACGCAACAGAAATGCGGTCCTCAACGTTACATAAATAGAATATTAGAAATATAATAAGTAAATAAATGTTTAACTCCCATGATAATACAAAGGTCTAATAAATACATTTATAATTGTGTAAAAATGAATAAGGATGCAAGGTAGGGATAACAATAAAAAAACAGACCTGTAAAATAGACAATAGTAAGAAATCAATGTTCAGTGAAACGTAAATAAATCAAATATACTGATAAGAATTGTAAAAAAGAAACCAATATAGAAAATGTTAAAGTAAATGACAGTGAAATTAGATAAAAATGAGTCAATAATTTACATTACAGTAATCTAAAGTAATGATTCTGAATTGAATGATGTTATTTTGTTACCATGAATGTTATGTTAAAGTTTGTGTTAGATTATGCAAATTACTTGTTGAAGTAATAGCAAGTAATGAAGCAAAATGTATTATTTGATTACTGTTATAGAAGGGTGGAGGAAAACAGTTAACTAGTGTTAATGGATCTCAATTTTCTTATATGTGATCCATAGATCAAGATAAAGTTGTTGTTAGTTATAAAAAGAATAATTATTTGTGTAAATGTAAATAGTTAAGGTTTGGTTATGTGTATAAACTTATGTAAAAAGGCTATAGTTGTTCACCAGTTATAATCAAAGGTAGATCCATATACAATAAAAGGCCTAACAGCCAATAACACTATATAACAACTCAAAACATAAAGGTTAGGTACGGAAGTTAATAATAATTAATGAATACAGTTCAAGGAGTTAGAAAAAACATTTGATAAGTAATAATATATAATAAACCAACTCAATATAAACAAATTATGATAATGCCATAGTGCAATGCTATCGATTGATAACGTTTGATATCGGAAAAATAATAAATATAAAAAGAAACAGACTAAGATTGAAAAACCAGCCGAATATATGTAGAAATTAGTAAACAAACTATAAATAAAGTTATATTCCGATATAATGGAAGTTTAATAAGGAATGGAAGAATAATATATGAAATAATCACTATATACAAAACATTGAAAAAGAATAAAAATAAATTTGTTGCTAGGGACAACAAAAATTAATATAATTTGTTGATTTTGATTATTGCAATTTATGATCTGAACGTGGTGAGATTAAAACCCAAAGAAATGGTTAATGTAATTCAACTATTCTAAATTATTTCGATACATTTACAAATCACAATATATTAATAATTATTTGTCTGAATTATGCCAGTAAACTTTAACCAAATTATATAATGGTATCGTCTCATAATAATAAATAATTGAGTTCCACAAGGAAGGACTTGGATTGTCCAATATCAGAAGAAGAATTAATGAAATATTAATCAAATATAAAGAACCAACTGTGTAAAGAACTAATACTACACACCACACTGAAAATCATAACCACTTAAATACATGGGACATCACTATCTACTTCATACGATAGAAAAAACGTATTTGAATCCAGAATTTGCCGAAGAACACAACCACCAGTCTGGCCGTAAATAAACCAAGGGAGCTGTATTTCCGAGTTAACCAGGATTAAGGATTCCACTTTATTGAACTGAAGAAAAGAATAAAGAAAATCATCTCCATTCTGATCGACACGAGGTTAAAAACCAGCTGCCTGCCAGAGCTGCTTCGTTCTAAGTCTGGTAATTTACAATTGTATAAATAATATTAAACGACACAACACTTTAAATTTGTAATATCTTGCATTCTTATATATGTATTTTTAATCTTCCCCGCAGTTACAAGAACCTTCACACCCTGAATTAAATTAATTATAAAAAAACAAAATATATAACTGAATCTAAAATAAAATATTGGACCGAACAATAATCGATTAACGCAACATATAGCCTTTCGTATGTCAGTTAAAACCAATCTTATTTAATGTTAACAAGATGAAGTAATAAAGAAACCTTGTATAATTTCAGGATCTTATTATTTGGGGTATTATTTAATGAGTTGGGAATAAGAATTAACAGACTAAGTGTATAATAACTAGTTACCGTACACGGTGAATTAACCTATAAATTTCGTTTGTTCCGGAACTGCAGCGCTTGTTGCGGAATTCTCTGACACCAAAAAGAATAGCATTAAACACGAAATTTCAATAATTCTCTGCAAGGTATACTAGGGCTGAGCGAAATTTTAGAATAAAACACTAATTATTTAAGTTACAGTCACACTAACACTGGTATTTTAATTAGAGAGATAAGTTAATCATAATTAACGAGATTACTATATCCCACAACTCCAGATATCTAAGAAATTGAATTATATTAACATAATAAAAGAGAGGAAAGACAGAGAGACATACCCGGTCTAATTACAAATTGACGCCGGCAACGTTGGAGCTGAAAGAACGAGAAACCCGCAAGACGTGGGATAATTACAAATTGGCTTCCATCGCGGGGCTCGAACGAGACGCACGTACGGTATAATTACAAATTGGCGCTCAACTAGTGTAGGGTTTAGGTTAAGTAAAACTATAATTATATTAATATTACTTAACCAGAGCAGGCAACTGTGGGAGACTAGAAATGGAATAAAGAGATATGATACAAAAGGAAACGAAAATGCAAGGACAAGAGAGACGATTAAGTTATGCGGAATGGACGACAGTACTATTTAAGAAATTCAGCAAAGAGATGGGATACATAGAAAAGAATACCAATGATCACGAAAGAGCGCAAATGAGTCGCGTGAATGCAAGGGGAACACCAGACGACAAAATGACATTGAGAGAGATTTATGATGAATTGTGGGAGTTAGATGCCAGGTGTAATAAAGAAAAGACTATTGGGACGACTAACGAAAAAGACGATAAGGTGGAAAGGATGACTGAAGAAGAGTGGGAAAGATGGGACGATAATGAAGAACAAATGAAAACCGAAAGAACAGGAGTATACGCCCAGGTGACAGAACAATATACTCAGGAAGATTATGAACAATGGAAACGAGAAATAAGAGCACCTGAAAACCCAATACGAACAGAAAACACAGAATTAAGGGAATGGATAAGGGTGATGTTTGAACTATCTCGAGAAGATATGTGTAACTGGAGGAAGAAACATAATCAAATAGAAGGATTTAGAGAGATGCCAAATCATAAAAACTTAGAACAATCAAATGTGCAAAGAGAAGTAGAAATAGTCAAAGTGAAGCAACAGAAGAAAATACCAGAACAAAAGAAGGAGGAAAGCTTCGAGGAATGGTGGGACAAATTTTTTAAAAAATTCGGTAAGGTAATCGAAGAATATGATAGGAAAATGAGTGATAAGGAGCGACAACAAAATGGACAGTTGATAGAACGTTTCAAAAATATGAATGAAACAATAGACAGCACTTCCGAAGGTATCAAAACAAATCCAAACACAGAAGAGAATATCCAGAAAATAAGGAAAATATGGAGAAAGAAAATAGTCAATACAAAAGAAGAAATGGAGATGAGGAAGGGTGGATTAATTAGTGCATTTAACATCCCAATTAATGAACGAAGGGAGTTACGTAGAGATAGGAATTATAGGAGAACCTTTATAAAAATGACCAAAATAAATCACCATAGAACAATCACAAAGAACTTAAATAAATTTAAATATTATTTGAATATATCAACAAGCAAAGAGTATCTGACAACATCGTGTATATCGTTAATACGGAAGATACCCGTAAAACATTTGGTAAATAGTCCAGATAGCGAAGGGAATGGAAGGGTAGATTATACAAGTGATTATGTTAGAATAGAGGAGATACGATACCTGATAATTAACAAGGAGCTAAATATGACTGAACACCCTGACTCAAATGAAGACTTTGCATCAGCCGAGTTACAGTACCAGATACACGGGAGATATTTAAAAAGTGTAGAAATTGGTATGAACACTGCAGTAATCCGGACGACGAGTGCAGTCGAATTAATGGACCATGGTTAGAAGAAAAAGTAGTCAACCAGAAAAATGGGACTGATTTGCTGAAAACTGACCAGGCAACCAATTGACAAGACGGACAGAAATATTTTATAAATAAATCCAATAAATTCTAAATTAAAATAAGAACAACTTATTACCAATTTTGAAGAGAAAACACTTGTAAATAAAAAGAATTTTTTGAACAATATTATATAAATAGAAAACACAGCATTCAAAAGGAAGTAAGTCCGAATTAATATATAGTTATGAAAAAGGTATTAAGAAGAGTTAATAACAAACCCCAAGATTACAGAAGAAAACCAGAAATATTACTACATGTCTTAGAAGAAATATTATGAATAAGGAATAATGAAACCCCAAGATAAAAATTTTTTATATCAAATATACCTATGCAAAATAATAAAAGAAGAATAATATGACCTAAAATACCTACCGCATTGCCAAGTGAAATGAACAACCACAATAAACGATTGATTGTGACCAATGTAATATTAAAGAGAACGAGAAAAAATGTTTATCAACATAATTCATTGACATATAACCAGCCAAAGTAATGAAATAAGATAAGAAAAATAATAGTTGAGCTAATGACTGTAACTACACTGAAATTCAATAATAGTAATAATCAAAACAATTACTAGTTAGAAAATATTGGGATTAGAAGAACAAATGAAGAAATGATACTTAGCGTTATTATCACAACAAGAAAGAAGAACAAAACTAATTACAAATAATGACTGTCAGAATTATTATCAGAAAATGTTCAAGGAAAATAAAATGGAATCACAAAGTATAAAAGATAGGAATAATTAAATATAAAAGCAACAATGTAAAGAATTCCCAAATGTTTATTATTAATTAATTAAAAAGATTATTATGAGATTATTATATTTTTATAGCTGACTGTAGATGAATTCCAGCAGTACTATATTAAAGTGTAGAATGGACAGCAGAGTATGAAGCCAAACAGTGCCTCTCTGAACTGTACCAACGCACATATTAGGGATTGTTAGGGAAATTAAATATTTAAGGAATATTAGAATCGTTGCAAGAATGACATCAAATTCCAGAAAAGAATGACGAAGAAAACAGAAGGAAAATAGCTGACAGGAGAATAATTGAGAAATACAGTGATTGCAGTAACTAGAAGTAGAAGAGAAGTGAGCCTAAAGTATCAATGAATATTGTAGCCAACTATCAACAAATACTGTTTAAAGAAAATTGTATATGACCAAGAATGTTAATAGGAATAATGAAATGTTATTAAGTAAAGAATTATGAATACTAGTCTAACAAAGTTACATTGAGAATCCCATCGTTAACCATTAATGTTGATATGAAGAAAAGGCATGTGAAAAATACAAGTTTACCTGACCTAAATTACATTCAGGTAAATTAAACTTTTTTAGGAGGGGGAGCATATGTAACGCAACAGAAATGCGGTCCTCAACGTTACATAAATAGAATATTAGAAATATAATAAGTAAATAAATGTTTAACTCCCATGATAATACAAAGGTCTAATAAATACATTTATAATTGTGTAAAAATGAATAAGGATGCAAGGTAGGGATAACAATAAAAAAACAGACCTGTAAAATAGACAATAGTAAGAAATCAATGTTCAGTGAAATGTAAATAAATCAAATATACTGATAAGAATTGTAAAAAAGAAACCAATATAGAAAATGTTAAAGTAAATGACAGTGAAATTAGATAAAAATGAGTCAATAATTTACATTACAGTAATCGAAAGTAATGATTCTGAATTGAATGATGTTATTTTGTTACCATGAATGTTATGTTAAAGTTTGTGTTAGATTATGCAAATTACTTGTTGAAGTAATAGCAAGTAATGAAGCAAAATGTATTATTTGATTACTGTTATAGAAGGGTGGAGGAAAACAGTTAACTAGTGTTAATGGATCTCAATTTTCTTATATGTGATCCATAGATCAAGATAAAGTTGTTGTTAGTTATAAAAAGAATAATTATTTGTGTAAATGTAAATAGTTAAGGTTTGGTTATGTGTATAAACTTATGTAAAAAGGCTATAGTTGTTCACCAGTTATAATCAAAGGTAGATCCATATACAATAAAAGGCCTAACAGCCAATAACACTATATAACAACTCAAAACATAAAGGTTAGGTACGGAAGTTAATAATAATTAATGAATACAGTTCAAGGAGTTAGAAAAAACATTTGATAAGTAATAATATATAATAAACCAACTCAATATAAACAAATTATGATAATGCCATAGTGCAATGCTATCGATTGATAACGTTTGATATCGGAAAAATAATAAATATAAAAAGAAACAGACTAAGATTGAAAAACCAGCCGAATATATGTAGAAATTAGTAAACAAACTATAAATAAAGTTATATTCCGATATAATGGAAGTTTAATAAGGAATGGAAGAATAATATATGAAATAATCACTATATACAAAACATTGAAAAAGAATAAAAATAAATTTGTTGCTAGGGACAACAAAAATTAATATAATTTGTTGATTTTGATTATTGCAATTTATGATCTGAACGTGGTGAGATTAAAACCCAAAGAAATGGTTAATGTAATTCAACTATTCTAAATTATTTCGATACATTTACAAATCACAATATATTAATAATTATTTGTCTGAATTATGCCAGTAAACTTTAACCAAATTATATAATGGTATCGTCTCATAATAATAAATAATTGAGTTCCACAAGGAAGGACTTGGATTGTCCAATATCAGAAGAAGAATTAATGAAATATTAATCAAATATAAAGAACCAACTGTGTAAAGAACTAATACTACACACCACACTGAAAATCATAACCACTTAAATACATGGGACATCACTATCTACTTCATACGATAGAAAAAACGTATTTGAATCCAGAATTTGCCGAAGAACACAACCACCAGTCTGGCCGTAAATAAACCAAGGGAGCTGTATTTCCGAGTTAACCAGGATTAAGGATTCCACTTTATTGAACTGAAGAAAAGAATAAAGAAAATCATCTCCATTCTGATCGACACGAGGTTAAAAACCAGCTGCCTGCCAGAGCTGCTTCGTTCTAAGTCTGGTAATTTACAATTGTATAAATAATATTAAACGACACAACACTTTAAATTTGTAATATCTTGCATTCTTATATATGTATTTTTAATCTTCCCCGCAGTTACAAGAACCTTCACACCCTGAATTAAATTAATTATAAAAAAACAAAATATATAACTGAATCTAAAATAAAATATTGGACCGAACAATAATCGATTAACGCAACATATAGCCTTTCGTATGTCAGTTAAAACCAATCTTATTTAATGTTAACAAGATGAAGTAATAAAGAAACCTTGTATAATTTCAGGATCTTATTATTTGGGGTATTATTTAATGAGTTGGGAATAAGAATTAACAGACTAAGTGTATAATAACTAGTTACCGTACACGGTGAATTAACCTATAAATTTCGTTTGTTCCGGAACTGCAGCGCTTGTTGCGGAATTCTCTGACACCAAAAAGAATAGCATTAAACACGAAATTTCAATAATTCTCTGCAAGGTATACTAGGGCTGAGCGAAATTTTAGAATAAAACACTAATTATTTAAGTTACAGTCACACTAACACTGGTATTTTAATTAGAGAGATAAGTTAATCATAATTAACGAGATTACTATATCCCACAACTCCAGATATCTAAGAAATTGAATTATATTAACATAATAAAAGAGAGGAAAGACAGAGAGACATACCCGGTCTAATTACAAATTGACGCCGGCAACGTTGGAGCTGAAAGAACGAGAAACCCGCAAGACGTGGGATAATTACAAATTGGCTTCCATCGCGGGGCTCGAACGAGACGCACGTACGGTATAATTACAAATTGGCGCTCAACTAGTGTAGGGTTTAGGTTAAGTAAAACTATAATTATATTAATATTACTTAACCAGAGCAGGCAACTGTGGGAGACTAGAAATGGAATAAAGAGATATGATACAAAAGGAAACGAAAATGCAAGGACAAGAGAGACGATTAAGTTATGCGGAATGGACGACAGTACTATTTAAGAAATTCAGCAAAGAGATGGGATACATAGAAAAGAATACCAATGATCACGAAAGAGCGCAAATGAGTCGCGTGAATGCAAGGGGAACACCAGACGACAAAATGACATTGAGAGAGATTTATGATGAATTGTGGGAGTTAGATGCCAGGTGTAATAAAGAAAAGACTATTGGGACGACTAACGAAAAAGACGATAAGGTGGAAAGGATGACTGAAGAAGAGTGGGAAAGATGGGACGATAATGAAGAACAAATGAAAACCGAAAGAACAGGAGTATACGCCCAGGTGACAGAACAATATACTCAGGAAGATTATGAACAATGGAAACGAGAAATAAGAGCACCTGAAAACCCAATACGAACAGAAAACACAGAATTAAGGGAATGGATAAGGGTGATGTTTGAACTATCTCGAGAAGATATGTGTAACTGGAGGAAGAAACATAATCAAATAGAAGGATTTAGAGAGATGCCAAATCATAAAAACTTAGAACAATCAAATGTGCAAAGAGAAGTAGAAATAGTCAAAGTGAAGCAACAGAAGAAAATACCAGAACAAAAGAAGGAGGAAAGCTTCGAGGAATGGTGGGACAAATTTTTTAAAAAATTCGGTAAGGTAATCGAAGAATATGATAGGAAAATGAGTGATAAGGAGCGACAACAAAATGGACAGTTGATAGAACGTTTCAAAAATATGAATGAAACAATAGACAGCACTTCCGAAGGTATCAAAACAAATCCAAACACAGAAGAGAATATCCAGAAAATAAGGAAAATATGGAGAAAGAAAATAGTCAATACAAAAGAAGAAATGGAGATGAGGAAGGGTGGATTAATTAGTGCATTTAACATCCCAATTAATGAACGAAGGGAGTTACGTAGAGATAGGAATTATAGGAGAACCTTTATAAAAATGACCAAAATAAATCACCATAGAACAATCACAAAGAACTTAAATAAATTTAAATATTATTTGAATATATCAACAAGCAAAGAGTATCTGACAATATCGTGTATATCGTTAATACGGAAGATACCCGTAAAACATTTGGTAAATAGTCCAGATAGCGAAGGGAATGGAAGGGTAGATTATACAAGTGATTATGTTAAAATAGAGGAGATACGATACCTGATAATTAACAAGGAGCTAAATATGACTGAACACCCTGACTCAAATGAAGACTTTGCATCTGCCGAGTTACAGTACCAGATACACGGGAGATATTTAAAAAGTGTAGAAATTGGTATGAACACTGCAGTAATCCGGACGACGAGTGCAGTCGAATTAATGGACCATGGTTAGAAGAAAAAGTAGTCAACCAGAAAAATGGGACTGATTTGCTGAAAACTGACCAGGCAACCAATTGACAAGACGGACAGAAATATTTTATAAATAAATCCAATAAATTCTAAATTAAAATAAGAACAACTTATTACCAATTTTGAAGAGAAAACACTTGTAAATAAAAAGAATTTTTTGAACAATATTATATAAATAGAAAACACAGCATTCAAAAGGAAGTAAGTCCGAATTAATATATAATTATGAAAAAGGTATTAAGAAGAGTTAATAACAAACCCCAAGATTACAGAAGAAAACCAGAAATATTACTACATGTCTTCGAAGAAATATTATGAATAAGGAATAATGAAACCCCAAGATAAAAATTTTTTATATCAAATATACCTATGCAAAATAATAAAAGAAGAATAATATGACCTAAAATACCTACCGCATTGCCAAGTGAAATGAACAACCACAATAAACGATTGATTGTGACCAATGTAATATTAAAGAGAACGAGAAAAAATGTTTATCAACATAATTCATTGACATATAACCAGCCAAAGTAATGAAATAAGATAAGAAAAATAATAGTTGAGCTAATGACTGTAACTACACTGAAATTCAATAATAGTAATAATCAAAACAATTACTAGTTAGAAAATATTGGGATTAGAAGAACAAATGAAGAAATGATACTTAGCGTTATTATCACAACAAGAAAGAAGAACAAAACTAATTACAAATAATGACTGTCAGAATTATTATCAGAAAATGTTCAAGGAAAATAAAATGGAATCACAAAGTATAAAAGATAGGAATAATTAAATATAAAAGCAACAATGTAAAGAATTCCCAAATGTTTATTATTAATTAATTAAAAAGATTATTATGAGATTATTATATTTTTATAGCTGACTGTAGATGAATTCCAGCAGTACTATATTAAAGTGTAGAATGGACAGCAGAGTATGAAGCCAAACAGTGCCTCTCTGAACTGTACCAACGCACATATTAGGGATTGTTAGGGAAATTAAATATTTAAGGAATATTAGAATCGTTGCAAGAATGACATCAAATTCCAGAAAAGAATGAAGAAGAAAACAGAAGGAAAATAGCTGACAGGAGAATAATTGAGAAATACAGTGATTGCAGTAACTAGAAGTAGAAGAGAAGTGAGCCTAAAGTATCAATGAATATTGTAGCCAACTATCAACAAATACTGTTTAAAGAAAATTGTATATGACCAAGAATGTTAATAGGAATAATTAAATGTTATTAAGTAAAGAATTATGAATACTAGTCTAACAAAGTTACATTGAGAATCCCATCGTTAACCATTAATGTTGATATGAAGAAAAGGCATGTGAAAAATACAAGTTTACCTGACCTAAATTACATTCAGGTAAATTAAACTTTTTTAGGAGGGGGAGCATATGTAACGCAACAGAAATGCGGTCCTCAACGTTACATAAATAGAATATTAGAAATATAATAAGTAAATAAATATTTAACTCCCATGATAATACAAAGGTCTAATAAATACGAGGGCTATCCAGAAAGTAACAGACGTTTTGACCGACCGCGGCGGTGGGCGGGGATAGAGCCGCCATCTTGGTGTCGGAACGTTCCTACACTCAGTACGCAACCAGCTGTGGTAGCGTGCGGTCTGTGCCCTCTTACTTTGCTCTCTGTGACGTGTTAAAATGTGCGCTGCAATAGAAAATCCCGCCACTTGTGAGGTGCGTTCTGTGATTAGGTTTTTGTTGGCAAAAAATCACAAACCAATTGAAATTTATCGCCAACTTTGTGATGTGTACGGAAAAGGAATAATGAGTGAAAGCCGAGTGAGGCAATGGTGCATTGATTTTAAAAATGGCCGTACCAATGTTCACGATGAGGACCGCAGTGGTAGACCTAGCCATGTGACTGATGAACTGGTGATGAAAATCAACGACAAAATTCGTGAAGATCGTCGTTTCACGATTACGGAACTTTCGAAACAATTTCCCCAAATTTCACGGAGTTTGGTGCATGAAATTGTGGCGGAAAAGCTTGGTTACCACAAATTTTGTGCTAGGTGGATTCCGAAAATCCTAACGGAAGACCACAAAAAACAGAGACTGGCTGCAGCACTAACTTTCCTCGAAGATTACGACAAAAATGGTAACAAAGTTATCGATCGTATCGTAACTGGGGACGAGACTTGGGTGAAGCATGTCAATAGTGAAACAAAAAGGCAGTCGATGGAATGGGGACACACAAATTCTCCCAAGAAACCAAGGAAGTGTTTGCAAACGCTGTCAGCAAGAAAGATCATGGCTACTGTGTTTTGGGACTCTGAAGGAGTGATTCTCGTTGATTTTCTTGAACGTGGCACAACAATTAACTCAGAGAGGTATTGTGAAACACTGAGAAAGTTAAGGCGCGCGATACAAAACAAGCGTCGGGGAAAACTTAGTGCGAAGGTTTTGTTTTTTCACGACAACGCACGTCCACACACGGCCAATCGTACCCGAGAGCTCTTCGATAGTTTTGGATGGGAGGTGTTCGATCATCCACCATACAGCCCGGATTTGGCGCCGAGCGACTATCACCTCTTCCCAGCGATGAAGACATGGCTCGCTACACAACGCTTTGATACTGACGCCGAACTGCATGCCGGTGTAAACCAGTGGTTGAAATCGCAGGCGGCAGATTTCTACAGAGACGGTATTGAAAAACTTGTGCCACGGTATGATAAGTGCCTTAATTTGAATGGCGATTATGTAGAAAAATAGCTTAAGAGTGTACCTTTCAAATGTATATAATAAAATTTTGTTTTTTCATTTTGTAAATTTTTTATTTTAAAACGTCTGTTACTTTCTGGATAGCCCTCGTACATTTATAATTGTGTAAAAATGAATAAGTATGCAAGGTAGGGATAACAATAAAAAAACAGACCTGTAAAATAGACAATAGTAAGAAATCAATGTTCAGTGAAACGTAAATAAATCAAATATACTGATAAGAATTGTAAAAAAGAAACCAATATAGAAAATGTTAAAGTAAATGACAGTGAAATTAGATAAAAATGAGTCAATAATTTACATTACAGTAATCGAAAGTAATGATTCTGAATTGAATGATGTTATTTTGTTACCATGAATGTTATGTTAAAGTTTGTGTTAGATTATGCAAATTACTTGTTGAAGTAATAGCAAGTAATGAAGCAAAATGTATTATTTGATTACTGTTATAGAAGGGTGGAAGAAAACAGTTAACTAGTGTTAATGGATCTCAATTTTCTTATATGTGATCCATAGATCAAGGTAAAGTTGTTGTTAGTTATAAAAAGAATAATTATTTGTGTAAATGTAAATAGTTAAGGTTTGGTTATGTGTATAAACTTATGTAAAAAGGCTATAGTTGTTCACCAGTTATAATCAAAGGTAGATCCATATACAATAAAAGGCCTAACAGCCAATAACACTATATAACAACTCAAAACATAAAGGTTAGGTACGGAAGTTAATAATAATTAATGAATACAGTTCAAGGAGTTAGAAAAAACATTTGATAAGTAATAATATATAATAAACCAACTCAATATAAACAAATTATGATAATGCCATAGTGCAATGCTATCGATTGATAACGTTTGATATCGGAAAAATAATAAATATAAAAAGAAACAGACTAAGATTGAAAAACCAGCCGAATATATGTAGAAATTAGTAAACAAACTATAAATAAAGTTATATTCCGATATAATGGAAGTTTAATAAGGAATGGAAGAATAATATATGAAATAATCACTATATACAAAACATTGAAAAAGAATAAAAATAAATTTGTTGCTAGGGACAACAAAAATTAATATAATTTGTTGATTTTGATTATTGCAATTTATGATCTGAACGTGATGAGATTAAAACCCAAAGAAATGGTTAATGTAATTCAACTATTCTAAATTATTTCAATACATTTACAAATCACAATATATTAATAATTATTTGTCTGAATTATGCCAGTAAACTTTAACCAAATTTTATAATGGTATCGTCTCATAATAATAAATAATTGAGTTCCACAAGGAAGGACTTGGATTGTCCAATATCAGAAGAAGAATTAATGAAATATTAATCAAATATAAAGAACCAACTGTGTAAAGAACTAATACTACACACCACACTGAAAATCAAAACCACTTAAATACATGGGACATCACTATCTACTTCATACGATAGAAAAAACGTATTTGGATCCAGAATTTGCCGAAGATCAGAACCACCAGTCTGGCCATAAATAAACCAAGGGAGCTGTATTTCCGAGTTAACCAGGATTAAGGATTCCACTTTATTGAACTGAAGAAAAGAATAAAGAAAATCATCTCTATTCTGATCGACACGAGGTTAAAAACCAGCTGCCTGCCAGAGCTGCTTCGTTCTAAGTCTGGTAATTTACAATTGTATAAATAATATTAAACGACACAACACTTTAAATTTGTAATATCTTGCATTCTTATATATGTATTTTTAATCTTCCCCGCAGTTACAAGAACCTTCACACCCTGAATTAAATTAATTATAAAAAAACAAAATATATAACTGAATCTAAAATAAAATATTGGACCGAACAATAATTGATTAACGCAACATATAGCCTTTCGTATGTCAGTTAAAACCAATCTTATTTAATGTTAACAAGATGAAGTAATAAAGAAACCTTGTATAATTTCAGGATCTTATTATTTGGGGTATTATTTAATGAGTTGGGAATAAGAATTAACAGACTAAGTGTATAATAACTAGTTACCGTACATGGTGAATTAACCTATAAATTTCGTTTGTTCCGGAACTGCAGCGCTTGTTGCGGAATTCTCTGACACCAAAGAGAATAGCATTAAACACGAAATTTCAATAATTCTCTGCAAGGTATACTAGGGCTGAGCGAAATTTTAGAATAAAACACTAATTATTTAAGTTACAGTCACACTAACACTGGTATTTTAATTAGAGAGATAAGTTAATCATAATTAACGAGATTACTATATCCCACAACTCCAGATATCTAAGAAATTGAATTATATTAACATAATAAAAGAGAGGAAAGACAGAGAGACATACCCGGTCTAATTACAAATTGACGCCGGCAACGTTGGGGCTGAAAGAACGAGAAACCCGGAAGACGTGGGATAATTACAAATTGGCTTCCATCGCGGGGACTCGAACGAGACGCACGTACGGTATAATTACAAATTGGCGCTCAACTAGTGTAGGGTTTAGGTTAAGTAAAACTATAATTATATTAATATTACTTAACCAGAGCAGGCAACTGTGGGAGACTAGAAATGCAATAAAGAGATATGATACAAAAGGAAACGAAAATGCAAGGACAAGAGAGACGATTAAGTTATGCGGAATGGACGACAGTACTATTTAAGAAATTCAGCAAAGAGATGGGATACATAGAAAAGAATACCAATGATCACGAAAGAGCGCAAATGAGTCGCGTGAATGCAAGGGGAACACCAGACGACAAAATGACATTGAGAGAGATTTATGATGAATTGTGGGAGTTAGATGCCAGGTGTAATAAAGAAAAGACTATTGGGACGACTAACGAAAAAGACGATAAGGTGGAAAGGATGACTGAAGAAGAGTGGGAAAGATGGGACGATAATGAAGAACAAATGAAAACCGAAAGAACAGGAGTATACGCCCAGGTGACAGAACAATATACTCAGGAAGATTATGAACAATGGAAACGAGAAATAAGAGCACCTGAAAACCCAATACGAACAGAAAACACAGAATTAAGGGAATGGATAAGGGTGATGTTTGAACTATCTCGAGAAGATATGTGTAACTGGAGGAAGAAACATAATCAAATAGAAGGATTTAGAGAGATGCCAAATCATAAAAACTTAGAACAATCAAATGTGCAAAGAGAAGTAGAAATAGTCAAAGTGAAGCAACAGAAGAAAATACCAGAACAAAAGAAGGAGGAAAGCTTCGAGGAATGGTGGGACAAATTTTTTAAAAAATTCGGTAAGGTAATCGAAGAATATGATAGGAAAATGAGTGATAAGGAACGACAACAAAATGGACAGTTGATAGAACGTTTCAAAAATATGAATGAAACAATAGACAGCACTTCCGAAGGTATCAAAACAAATCCAAACACAGAAGAGAATATCCAGAAAATAAGGAAAATATGGAGAAAGAAAATAGTCAATACAAAAGAAGAAATGGAGATGAGGAAGGGTGGATTAATTAGTGCATTTAACATCCCAATTAATGAACGAAGGGAGTTACGTAGAGATAGGAATTATAGGAGAACCTTTATAAAAATGACCAAAATAAATCACCATAGAACAATCACAAAGAACTTAAATAAATTTAAATATTATTTGAATATATCAACAAGCAAAGAGTATCTGACAATATCGTGTATATCGTTAATACGGAAGATACCCGTAAAACATTTGGTAAATAGTCCAGATAGCGAAGGGAATGGAAGGGTAGATTATACAAGTGATTATGTTAGAATAGAGGAGATACGATACCTGATAATTAACAAGGAGCTAAATATGACTGAACACCCTGACTCAAATGAAGACTTTGCATCTGCCGAGTTACAGTACCAGATACACGGGAGATATTTAAAAAGTGTAGAAATTGGTATGAACACTGCAGTAATCCGGACGACGAGTGCAGTCGAATTAATGGACCATGGTTAGAAGAAAAAGTAGTCAACCAGAAAAATGGGACTGATTTGCTGAAAACTGACCAGGCAACCAATTGACAAGACGGACAGAAATATTTTATAAATAAATCCAATAAATTCTAAATTAAAATAAGAACAACTTATTACCAATTTTGAAGAGAAAACACTTGTAAATAAAAAGAATTTTTTGAACAATATTATATAAATAGAAAACACAGCATTTAAAAGGAAGTAAGTCCGAATTAATATATAATTATGAAAAAGGTATTAAGAAGAGTTAATAACAAACCCCAAGATTACAGAAGAAAACCAGAAATATTACTACATGTCTTCGAAGAAATATTATGAATAAGGAATAATGAAACCCCAAGATAAAAATTTTTTATATCAAATATACCTATGCAAAATAATAAAAGAAGAATAATATGACCTAAAATACCTACCGCATTGCCAAGTGAAATGAACAACCACAATAAACGATTGATTGTGACCAATGTAATATTAAAGAGAACGAGAAAAAATGTTTATCAACATAATTCATTGACATATAACCAGCCAAAGTAATGAAATAAGATAAGAAAAATAATAGTTGAGCTAATGACTGTAACTACACTGAAATTCAATAATAGTAATAATCAAAACAATTACTAGTTAGAAAATATTGGGATTAGAAGAACAAATGAAGAAATGATACTTAGCGTTATTATCAAAACAAGAAAGAAGAACAAAACTAATTACAAATAATGACTGTCAGAATTATTATCAGAAAATGTTCAAGGAAAATAAAATGGAATCACAAAGTATAAAAGATAGGAATAATTAAATATAAAAGCAACAATGTAAAGAATTCCCAAATGTTTATTATTAATTAATTAAAAAGATTATTATGAGATTATTATATTTTTATAGCTGACTGTAGATGAATTCCAGCAGTACTATATTAAAGTGTAGAATGGACAGCAGAGTATGAAGCCAAACAGTGCCTCTCTGAACTGTACCAACGCACATATTAGGGATTGTTAGGGAAATTAAATATTTAAGGAATATTAGAATCGTTGCAAGAATGACATCAAATTCCAGAAAAGAATGAAGAAGAAAACAGAAGGAAAATAGCTGACAGGAGAATAATTGAGAAATACAGTGATTGCAGTAACTAGAAGTAGAAGAGAAGTGAGCCTAAAGTATCAATGAATATTGTAGCCAACTATCAACAAATACTGTTTAAAGAAAATTGTATATGACCAAGAATGTTAATAGGAATAATGAAATGTTATTAAGTAAAGAATTATGAATACTAGTCTAACAAAGTTACATTGAGAATCCCATCGTTAACCATTAATGTTGATATGAAGAAAAGGCATGTGAAAAATACAAGTTTACCTGACCTAAATTACATTCAGGTAAATTAAACTTTTTTAGGAGGGGGAGCATATGTAACGCAACAGAAATGCGGTCCTCAACGTTACATAAATAGAATATTAGAAATATAATAAGTAAATAAATATTTAACTCCCATGATAATACAAAGGTCTAATAAATACATTTATAATTGTGTAAAAATGAATAAGGATGCAAGGTAGGGATAACAATAAAAAAACAGACCTGTAAAATAGACAATAGTAAGAAATCAATGTTCAGTGAAACGTAAATAAATCAAATATACTGATAAGAATTGTAAAAAAGAAACCAATATAGAAAATGTTAAAGTAAATGACAGTGAAATTAGATAAAAATGAGTCAATAATTTACATTACAGTAATCGAAAGTAATGATTCTGAATTGAATGATGTTATTTTGTTACCATGAATGTTATGTTAAAGTTTGTGTTAGATTATGCAAATTACTTGTTGAAGTAATAGCAAGTAATGAAGCAAAATGTATTATTTGATTCCTGTTATAGAAGGGTGGAGGAAAACAGTTAACTAGTGTTAATGGATCTCAATTTTCTTATATGTGATCCATAGATCAAGGTAAAGTTGTTGTTAGTTATAAAAAGAATAATTATTTGTGTAAATGTAAATAGTTAAGGTTTGGTTATGTGTATAAACTTATGTAAAAAGGCTATAGTTGTTCACCAGTTATAATCAAAGGTAGATCCATATACAATAAAAGGCCTAACAGCCAATAACACTATATAACAACTCAAAACATAAAGTTTAGGTACGGAAGTTAATAATAATTAATGAATACAGTTCAAGGAGTTAGAAAAAACATTTGATAAGTAATAATATATAATAAACCAACTCAATATAAACAAATTATGATAATGCCATAGTGCAATGCTATCGATTGATAACGTTTGATATCGGAAAAATAATAAATATAAAAAGAAACAGACTAAGATTGAAAAACCAGCCGAATATATGTAGAAATTAGTAAACAAACTATAAATAAAGTTATATTCCGATATAATGGAAGTTTAATAAGGAATGGAAGAATAATATATGAAATAATCACTATATACAAAACATTGAAAAAGAATAAAAATAAATTTGTTGCTAGGGACAACAAAAATTAATATAATTTGTTGATTTTGATTATTGCAATTTATGATCTGAACGTGATGAGATTAAAACCCAAAGAAATGGTTAATGTAATTCAACTATTCTAAATTATTTCAATACATTTACAAATCACAATATATTAATAATTATTTGTCTGAATTATGCCAGTAAACTTTAACCAAATTATATAATGGTATCGTCTCATAATAATAAATAATTGAGTTCCACAAGGAAGGACTTGGATTGTCCAATATCAGAAGAAGAATTAATGAAATATTAATCAAATATAAAGAACCAACTGTGTAAAGAACTAATACTACACACCACACTGAAAATCAAAACCACTTAAATACATGGGACATCACTATCTACTTCATACGATAGAAAAAACGTATTTGGATCCAGAATTTGCCGAAGATCAGAACCACCAGTCTGGCCATAAATAAACCAAGGGAGCTGTATTTCCGAGTTAACCAGGATTAAGGATTCCACTTTATTGAACTGAAGAAAAGAATAAAGAAAATCATCTCTATTCTGATCGACACGAGGTTAAAAACCAGCTGCCTGCCAGAGCTGCTTCGTTCTAAGTCTGGTAATTTACAATTGTATAAATAATATTAAACGACACAACACTTTAAATTTGTAATATCTTGCATTCTTATATATGTATTTTTAATCTTCCCCGCAGTTACAAGAACCTTCACACCCTGAATTAAATTAATTATAAAAAAACAAAATATATAACTGAATCTAAAATAAAATATTGGACCGAACAATAATTGATTAACGCAACATATAGCCTTTCGTATGTCAGTTAAAACCAATCTTATTTAATGTTAACAAGATGAAGTAATAAAGAAACCTTGTATAATTTCAGGATCTTATTATTTGGGGTATTATTTAATGAGTTGGGAATAAGAATTAACAGACTAAGTGTATAATAACTAGTTACCGTACATGGTGAATTAACCTATAAATTTCGTTTGTTCCGGAACTGCAGCGCTTGTTGCGGAATTCTCTGACACCAAAGAGAATAGCATTAAACACGAAATTTCAATAATTCTCTGCAAGGTATACTAGGGCTGAGCGAAATTTTAGAATAAAACACTAATTATTTAAGTTACAGTCACACTAACACTGGTATTTTAATTAGAGAGATAAGTTAATCATAATTAACGAGATTACTATATCCCACAACTCCAGATATCTAAGAAATTGAATTATATTAACATAATAAAAGAGAGGAAAGACAGAGAGACATACCCGGTCTAATTACAAATTGACGCCGGCAACGTTGGGGCTGAAAGAACGAGAAACCCGGAAGACGTGGGATAATTACAAATTGGCTTCCATCGCGGGGACTCGAACGAGACGCACGTACGGTATAATTACAAATTGGCGCTCAACTAGTGTAGGGTTTAGGTTAAGTAAAACTATAATTATATTAATATTACTTAACCAGAGCAGGCAACTGTGGGAGACTAGAAATGCAATAAAGAGATATGATACAAAAGGAAACGAAAATGCAAGGACAAGAGAGACGATTAAGTTATGCGGAATGGACGACAGTACTATTTAAGAAATTCAGCAAAGAGATGGGATACATAGAAAAGAATACCAATGATCACGAAAGAGCGCAAATGAGTCGCGTGAATGCAAGGGGAACACCAGACGACAAAATGACATTGAGAGAGATTTATGATGAATTGTGGGAGTTAGATGCCAGGTGTAATAAAGAAAAGACTATTGGGACGACTAACGAAAAAGACGATAAGGTGGAAAGGATGACTGAAGAAGAGTGGGAAAGATGGGACGATAATGAAGAACAAATGAAAACCGAAAGAACAGGAGTATACGCCCAGGTGACAGAACAATATACTCAGGAAGATTATGAACAATGGAAACGAGAAATAAGAGCACCTGAAAACCCAATACGAACAGAAAACACAGAATTAAGGGAATGGATAAGGGTGATGTTTGAACTATCTCGAGAAGATATGTGTAACTGGAGGAAGAAACATAATCAAATAGAAGGATTTAGAGAGATGCCAAATCATAAAAACTTAGAACAATCAAATGTGCAAAGAGAAGTAGAAATAGTCAAAGTGAAGCAACAGAAGAAAATACCAGAACAAAAGAAGGAGGAAAGCTTCGAGGAATGGTGGGACAAATTTTTTAAAAAATTCGGTAAGGTAATCGAAGAATATGATAGGAAAATGAGTGATAAGGAGCGACAACAAAATGGACAGTTGATAGAACGTTTCAAAAATATGAATGAAACAATAGACAGCACTTCCGTAGGTATCAAAACAAATCCAAACACAGAAGAGAATATCCAGAAAATAAGGAAAATATGGAGAAAGAAAATAGTCAATACAAAAGAAGAAATGGAGATGAGGAAGGGTGGATTAATTAGTGCATTTAACATCCCAATTAATGAACGAAGGGAGTTACGTAGAGATAGGAATTATAGGAGAACCTTTATAAAAATGACCAAAATAAATCACCATAGAACAATCACAAAGAACTTAAATAAATTTAAATATTATTTGAATATATCAACAAGCAAAGAGTATCTGACAACATCGTGTATATCGTTAATACGGAAGATACCCGTAAAACATTTGGTAAATAGTCCAGATAGCGAAGAGAATGGAAGGGTAGATTATACAAGTGATTATGTTAGAATAGAGGAGATACGATACCTGATAATTAACAAGGAGCTAAATATGACTGAACACCCTGACTTAAATGAAGACTTTGCATCAGCCGAGTTACAGTACCAGATACACGGGAGATATTTAAAAAGTGTAGAAATTGGTATGAACACTGCAGTAATCCGGACGACGAGTGCAGTCGAATTAATGGACCATGGTTAGAAGAAAAAGTAGTCAACCAGAAAAATGGGACTGATTTGCTGAAAACTGACCAGGCAACCAATTGACAAGACGGACGGAAATATTTTATAAATAAATCCAATAAATTCTAAATTAAAATAAGAACAACTTATTACCAATTTTGAAAAGAAAACACTTGTAAATAAAAAGAATTTTTTGAACAATATTATATAAATAGAAAACACAGCATTCAAAAGGAAGTAAGTCCGAATTAATATATAATTATGAAAAAGGTATTAAGAAGAGTTAATAACAAACCCCAAGATTACAGAAGAAAACCAGAAATATTACTACATGTCTACGAAGAAATATTATGAATAAGGAATAATGAAACCCCAAGATAAAAATTTTTTATATCAAATATACCTATGCAAAATAATAAAAGAAGAATAATATGACCTAAAATACCTACCGCATTGCCAAGTGAAATGAACAACCACAATAAACGATTGATTGTGACCAATGTAATATTAAAGAGAACGAGAAAAAATGTTTATCAACATAATTCATTGACATATAACCAGCCAAAGTAATGAAATAAGATAAGAAAAATAATAGTTGAGCTAATGACTGTAACTACACTGAAATTCAATAATAGTAATAATCAAAACAATTACTAGTTAGAAAATATTGGGATTAGAAGAACAAATGAAGAAATGATACTTAGCGTTATTATCACAACAAGAAAGAAGAACAAAACTAATTACAAATAATGACTGTCAGAATTATTATCAGAAAATGTTCAAGGAAAATAAAATGGAATCACAAAGTATAAAAGATAGGAATAATTAAATATAAAAGCAACAATGTAAAGAATTCCCAAATGTTTATTATTAATTAATTAAAAAGATTATTATGAGATTATTATATTTTTATAGCTGACTGTAGATGAATTCCAGCAGTACTATATTAAAGTGTAGAATGGACAGCAGAGTATGAAGCCAAACAGTGCCTCTCTGAACTGTACCAACGCACATATTAGGGATTGTTAGGGAAATTAAATATTTAAGGAATATTAGAATCGTTGCAAGAATGACATCAAATTCCAGAAAAGAATGAAGAAGAAAACAGAAGGAAAATAGCTGACAGGAGAATAATTGAGAAATACAGTGATTGCAGTAACTAGAAGTAGAAGAGAAGTGAGCCTAAAGTATCAATGAATATTGTAGCCAACTATCAACAAATACTGTTTAAAGAAAATTGTATATGACCAAGAATGTTAATAGGAATAATGAAATGTTATTAAGTAAAGAATTATGAATACTAGTCTAACAAAGTTACATTGAGAATCCCATCGTTAACCATTAATGTTGATATGAAGAAAAGGCATGTGAAAAATACAAGTTTACCTGACCTAAATTACATTCAGGTAAATTAAACTTTTTTAGGAGGGGGAGCATATGTAACGCAACAGAAATGCGGTCCTCAACGTTACATAAATAGAATATTAGAAATATAATAAGTAAATAAATATTTAACTCCCATGATAATACAAAGGTCTAATAAATACATTTATAATTGTGTAAAAATGAATAAGGATGCAAGGTAGGGATAACAATAAAAAAACAGACCTGTAAAATAGACAATAGTAAGAAATCAATGTTCAGTGAAACGTAAATAAATCAAATATACTGATAAGAATTGTAAAAAAGAAACCAATATAGAAAATGTTAAAGTAAATGACAGTGAAATTAGATAAAAATGAGTCAATAATTTACATTACAGTAATCGAAAGTAATGATTCTGAATTGAATGATGTTATTTTGTTACCATGAATGTTATGTTAAAGTTTGTGTTAGATTATGCAAATTACTTGTTGAAGTAATAGCAAGTAATGAAGCAAAATGTATTATTTGATTCCTGTTATAGAAGGGTGGAGGAAAACAGTTAACTAGTGTTAATGGATCTCAATTTTCTTATATGTGATCCATAGATCAAGGTAAAGTTGTTGTTAGTTATAAAAAGAATAATTATTTGTGTAAATGTAAATAGTTAAGGTTTGGTTATGTGTATAAACTTATGTAAAAAGGCTATAGTTGTTCACCAGTTATAATCAAAGGTAGATCCATATACAATAAAAGGCCTAACAGCCAATAACACTATATAACAACTCAAAACATAAAGTTTAGGTACGGAAGTTAATAATAATTAATGAATACAGTTCAAGGAGTTAGAAAAAACATTTGATAAGTAATAATATATAATAAACCAACTCAATATAAACAAATTATGATAATGCCATAGTGCAATGCTATCGATTGATAACGTTTGATATCGGAAAAATAATAAATATAAAAAGAAACAGACTAAGATTGAAAAACCAGCCGAATATATGTAGAAATTAGTAAACAAACTATAAATAAAGTTATATTCCGATATAATGGAAGTTTAATAAGGAATGGAAGAATAATATATGAAATAATCACTATATACAAAACATTGAAAAAGAATAAAAATAAATTTGTTGCTAGGGACAACAAAAATTAATATAATTTGTTGATTTTGATTATTGCAATTTATGATCTGAACGTGATGAGATTAAAACCCAAAGAAATGGTTAATGTAATTCAACTATTCTAAATTATTTCAATACATTTACAAATCACAATATATTAATAATTATTTGTCTGAATTATGCCAGTAAACTTTAACCAAATTATATAATGGTATCGTCTCATAATAATAAATAATTGAGTTCCACAAGGAAGGACTTGGATTGTCCAATATCAGAAGAAGAATTAATGAAATATTAATCAAATATAAAGAACCAACTGTGTAAAGAACTAATACTACACACCACACTGAAAATCAAAACCACTTAAATACATGGGACATCACTATCTACTTCATACGATAGAAAAAACGTATTTGGATCCAGAATTTGCCGAAGATCAGAACCACCAGTCTGGCCATAAATAAACCAAGGGAGCTGTATTTCCGAGTTAACCAGGATTAAGGATTCCACTTTATTGAACTGAAGAAAAGAATAAAGAAAATCATCTCTATTCTGATCGACACGAGGTTAAAAACCAGCTGCCTGCCAGAGCTGCTTCGTTCTAAGTCTGGTAATTTACAATTGTATAAATAATATTAAACGACACAACACTTTAAATTTGTAATATCTTGCATTCTTATATATGTATTTTTAATCTTCCCCGCAGTTACAAGAACCTTCACACCCTGAATTAAATTAATTATAAAAAAACAAAATATATAACTGAATCTAAAATAAAATATTGGACCGAACAATAATTGATTAACGCAACATATAGCCTTTCGTATGTCAGTTAAAACCAATCTTATTTAATGTTAACAAGATGAAGTAATAAAGAAACCTTGTATAATTTCAGGATCTTATTATTTGGGGTATTATTTAATGAGTTGGGAATAAGAATTAACAGACTAAGTGTATAATAACTAGTTACCGTACATGGTGAATTAACCTATAAATTTCGTTTGTTCCGGAACTGCAGCGCTTGTTGCGGAATTCTCTGACACCAAAGAGAATAGCATTAAACACGAAATTTCAATAATTCTCTGCAAGGTATACTAGGGCTGAGCGAAATTTTAGAATAAAACACTAATTATTTAAGTTACAGTCACACTAACACTGGTATTTTAATTAGAGAGATAAGTTAATCATAATTAACGAGATTACTATATCCCACAACTCCAGATATCTAAGAAATTGAATTATATTAACATAATAAAAGAGAGGAAAGACAGAGAGACATACCCGGTCTAATTACAAATTGACGCCGGCAACGTTGGGGCTGAAAGAACGAGAAACCCGGAAGACGTGGGATAATTACAAATTGGCTTCCATCGCGGGGACTCGAACGAGACGCACGTACGGTATAATTACAAATTGGCGCTCAACTAGTGTAGGGTTTAGGTTAAGTAAAACTATAATTATATTAATATTACTTAACCAGAGCAGGCAACTGTGGGAGACTAGAAATGCAATAAAGAGATATGATACAAAAGGAAACGAAAATGCAAGGACAAGAGAGACGATTAAGTTATGCGGAATGGACGACAGTACTATTTAAGAAATTCAGCAAAGAGATGGGATACATAGAAAAGAATACCAATGATCACGAAAGAGCGCAAATGAGTCGCGTGAATGCAAGGGGAACACCAGACGACAAAATGACATTGAGAGAGATTTATGATGAATTGTGGGAGTTAGATGCCAGGTGTAATAAAGAAAAGACTATTGGGACGACTAACGAAAAAGACGATAAGGTGGAAAGGATGACTGAAGAAGAGTGGGAAAGATGGGACGATAATGAAGAACAAATGAAAACCGAAAGAACAGGAGTATACGCCCAGGTGACAGAACAATATACTCAGGAAGATTATGAACAATGGAAACGAGAAATAAGAGCACCTGAAAACCCAATACGAACAGAAAACACAGAATTAAGGGAATGGATAAGGGTGATGTTTGAACTATCTCGAGAAGATATGTGTAACTGGAGGAAGAAACATAATCAAATAGAAGGATTTAGAGAGATGCCAAATCATAAAAACTTAGAACAATCAAATGTGCAAAGAGAAGTAGAAATAGTCAAAGTGAAGCAACAGAAGAAAATACCAGAACAAAAGAAGGAGGAAAGCTTCGAGGAATGGTGGGACAAATTTTTTAAAAAATTCGGTAAGGTAATCGAAGAATATGATAGGAAAATGAGTGATAAGGAGCGACAACAAAATGGACAGTTGATAGAACGTTTCAAAAATATGAATGAAACAATAGACAGCACTTCCGTAGGTATCAAAACAAATCCAAACACAGAAGAGAATATCCAGAAAATAAGGAAAATATGGAGAAAGAAAATAGTCAATACAAAAGAAGAAATGGAGATGAGGAAGGGTGGATTAATTAGTGCATTTAACATCCCAATTAATGAACGAAGGGAGTTACGTAGAGATAGGAATTATAGGAGAACCTTTATAAAAATGACCAAAATAAATCACCATAGAACAATCACAAAGAACTTAAATAAATTTAAATATTATTTGAATATATCAACAAGCAAAGAGTATCTGACAACATCGTGTATATCGTTAATACGGAAGATACCCGTAAAACATTTGGTAAATAGTCCAGATAGCGAAGAGAATGGAAGGGTAGATTATACAAGTGATTATGTTAGAATAGAGGAGATACGATACCTGATAATTAACAAGGAGCTAAATATGACTGAACACCCTGACTTAAATGAAGACTTTGCATCAGCCGAGTTACAGTACCAGATACACGGGAGATATTTAAAAAGTGTAGAAATTGGTATGAACACTGCAGTAATCCGGACGACGAGTGCAGTCGAATTAATGGACCATGGTTAGAAGAAAAAGTAGTCAACCAGAAAAATGGGACTGATTTGCTGAAAACTGACCAGGCAACCAATTGACAAGACGGACGGAAATATTTTATAAATAAATCCAATAAATTCTAAATTAAAATAAGAACAACTTATTACCAATTTTGAAAAGAAAACACTTGTAAATAAAAAGAATTTTTTGAACAATATTATATAAATAGAAAACACAGCATTCAAAAGGAAGTAAGTCCGAATTAATATATAATTATGAAAAAGGTATTAAGAAGAGTTAATAACAAACCCCAAGATTACAGAAGAAAACCAGAAATATTACTACATGTCTACGAAGAAATATTATGAATAAGGAATAATGAAACCCCAAGATAAAAATTTTTTATATCAAATATACCTATGCAAAATAATAAAAGAAGAATAATATGACCTAAAATACCTACCGCATTGCCAAGTGAAATGAACAACCACAATAAACGATTGATTGTGACCAATGTAATATTAAAGAGAACGAGAAAAAATGTTTATCAACATAATTCATTGACATATAACCAGCCAAAGTAATGAAATAAGATAAGAAAAATAATAGTTGAGCTAATGACTGTAACTACACTGAAATTCAATAATAGTAATAATCAAAACAATTACTAGTTAGAAAATATTGGGATTAGAAGAACAAATGAAGAAATGATACTTAGCGTTATTATCACAACAAGAAAGAAGAACAAAACTAATTACAAATAATGACTGTCAGAATTATTATCAGAAAATGTTCAAGGAAAATAAAATGGAATCACAAAGTATAAAAGATAGGAATAATTAAATATAAAAGCAACCATGTAAAGAATTCCCAAATGTTTATTATTAATTAATTAAAAAGATTATTATGAGATTATTATATTTTTATAGCTGACTGTAGATGAATTCCAGCAGTACTATATTAAAGTGTAGAATGGACAGCAGAGTATGAAGCCAAACAGTGCCTCTCTGAACTGTACCAACGCACATATTAGGGATTGTTAGGGAAATTAAATATTTAAGGAATATTAGAATCGTTGCAAGAATGACATCAAATTCCAGAAAAGAATGACGAAGAAAACAGAAGGAAAATAGCTGACAGGAGAATAATTGAGAAATACAGTGATTGCAGTAACTAGAAGTAGAAGAGAAGTGAGCCTAAAGTATCAATGAATATTGTAGCCAACTATCAACAAATACTGTTTAAAGAAAATTGTATATGACCAAGAATGTTAATAGGAATAATGAAATGTTATTAAGTAAAGAATTATGAATACTAGTCTAACAAAGTTACATTGAGAATCCCATCGTTAACCATTAATGTTGATATGAAGAAAAGGCATGTGAAAAATACAAGTTTACCTGACCTAAATTACATTCAGGTAAATTAAACTTTTTTAGGAGGGGGAGCATATGTAACGCAACAGAAATGCGGTCCTCAACGTTACATGAATAGAATATTAGAAATATAATAAGTAAATAAATATTTAACTCCCATGATAATACAAAGGTCTAATAAATACATTTATAATTGTGTAAAAATGAATAAGGATGCAAGGTAGGGATAACAATAAAAAAACAGACCTGTAAAATAGACAATAGTAAGAAATCAATGTTCAGTGAAACGTAAATAAATCAAATATACTGATAAGAATTGTAAAAAAGAAACCAATATAGAAAATGTTAAAGTAAATGACAGTGAAATTAGATAAAAATGAGTCAATAATTTACATTACAGTAATCGAAAGTAATGATTCTGAATTGAATGATGTTATTTTGTTACCATGAATGTTATGTTAAAGTTTGTGTTAGATTATGCAAATTACTTGTTGAAGTAATAGCAAGTAATGAAGCAAAATGTATTATTTGATTACTGTTATAGAAGGGTGGAGGAAAACAGTTAACTAGTGTTAATGGATCTCAGTTTTCTTATATGTGATCCATAGATCAAGATAAAGTTGTTGTTAGTTATAAAAAGAATAATTATTTGTGTAAATGTAAATAGTTAAGGTTTGGTTATGTGTATAAACTTATGTAAAAAGGCTATATTTGTTCACCAGTTATAATCAAAGGTAGATCCATATACAATAAAAGGCCTAACAGCCAATAACACTATATAACAACTCAAAACATAAAGGTTAGGTACGGAAGTTAATAATAATTAATGAATACAGTTCAAGGAGTTAGAAAAAACATTTGATAAGTAATAATATATAATAAACCAACTCAATATAAACAAATTATGATAATGCCATAGTGCAATGATATCGATTGATAACGTTTGATATCGGAAAAATAATAAATATAAAAGGAAACAGACTAAGATTGAAAAACCAGCCGAATATATGTAAAAATTAGTAAACAAACTATAAATAAAGTTATATTCTGATATAATGGAAGTTTAATAAGGAATGGAAGAATAATATATGAAATAATCACTATATACAAAACATTGAAAAAGAATAAAAATAAATTTGTTGCTAGGGACAACAAAAATTAATATAATTTGTTGATTTTGATTATTGCAATTTATGATCTGAACGTGATGAGATTAAAACCCAAAGAAATGGTTAATGTAATTCAACTATTCTAAATTATTTCAATACATTTACAAATCAGAATATATTAATAATTATTTGTCTGAATTATGCCAGTAAACTTTAACCAAATTATATAATGGTATCGTCTCATAATAATAAATAATTGAGTTCCACAAGGAAGGACTTGGATTGTCCAATATCAGAAGAAGAATTAATGAAATATTAATCAAATATAAAGAACCAACTGTGTAAAGAACTAATACTACACACCACACTGAAAATCATAACCACTTAAATACATGGGACATCACTATCTACTTCATACGATAGAAAAAACGTATTTGGATCCAGAATTTGCCGAAGAACAGAACCACCAGTCTGGCCGTAAATAAACCAAGGGAGCTGTATTTCCAAGTTAACCAGGATTAAGGATTCCACTTTATTGAACTGAAGAAAAGAATAAAGAAAATCATCTCCATTCTGATCGACACGAGGTTAAAAACCAACTGCCTGCCAGAGCTGCTTCGTTCTAAGTCTGGTAATTTACAATTGTATAAATAATATTAAACGACACAACCTTTAAATTTGTAATATCTTGCATTCTTATCTATGTATTTTTAATCTTCCCCGCAGTTACAAGAACCTTCACACCCTGAATTAAATTAATTATAAAAAAACAAAATATATAACTGAATCTAAAATAAAATATTGGACCGAACAATAATTGATTAACGCAACATATAGCCTTTCGTATGTCAGTTAAAACCAATCTTATTTAATGTTAACAAGATGAAGTAATAAAGAAACCTTGTATAATTTCAGGATCTTATTATTTGGGGTATTATTTAATGAGTTGGGAATAAGAATTAACAGACTAAGTGTATAATAACTAGTTACCGTACACGGTGAATTAACCTATAAATTTCGTTTGTTCCGGAACTGCAGCGCTTGTTGCGGAATTCTCTGACACCAAAGAGAATAGCATTAAACATGAAATTTCAATAATTCTCTGCAAGGTATACTAGGGCTGAGCGAAATTTTAGAATAAAACGCTAATTATTTAAGTTACAGTCACACTAACACTGGTATTTTAATTAGAGAGATAAGTTAATCATAATTAACGAGATTACTATATCCCACAACTCCAGATATCTAAGAAATTGAATTATATTAACATAATAAAAGAGAGGAAAGACAGAGAGACATAGCCGGTCTAATTACAAATTGACGGCGGCAATGTTGGGGCTGAAAGAACGAGAAACCCGCAAGACGTGGGATAATTACAAATTGGCTTCCATCGCGGGGCTCGAACGAGACGCACGTACGGTATAATTACAAATTGGCGCTCAACTAGTGTAGGGCTTAGGTTAAGTAAAACTATAATTATATTAATATTACTTAACTAGAGCAGGCAACTGTGGGAGACTAGAAATGCAATAAAGAGATATGATACAAAAGGAAACGAAAATGCAAGGACAAGAGAGACGATTAAGTTACGCAGAATGGACGACAGTACTATTTAAGAAATTCAGCAAAGAGATGGGATACATAGAAAAGAATACCAATGATCATGAAAGAGCGCAAATGAGTCGCGCGAATGCAAGGGGAACACCAGACGAAAAAATGACATTGAGAGAGATTTATGATGAATTGTGGGAGTTAGATGCCAGGTGTAATAAAGAAAAGAATATTGGGACGACTAACGAAAAAGACGATAACAAGGTGGAAAGGATGACTGAAGAAGATTGGGAAAGACGGGACGATAATGAAGAACAAATGAAAACCGAAAGAACAGGAGTATACGCCCAGGTGACAGAACAATATACTCAGGAAGATTATGAACAATGGAAACGAGAAATAAGACCACCTGAAAACCCAATACGAACAGAAAACACAGAATTAAGGGAATGGATAAGGGTGATGTTTGAACTATCTCGAGAAGATATGTGTAACTGGAGGAAGAAACATAATCAAATAGAAGAATTTAGAGAGATGCCAAATCATAAAAACTTAGAACAATCAAATGTGCAAAGAGAAGTAGAAATAGTCAAAGTGAAGCAACAGAAGAAAATACCAGAACAAAAGAAGCAGGAAAGCTTCGAGGAATGGTGGGACAAATTTTTTTAAAAATTCGGTAAGGTACTCGAAGAATATGATAGGAAAATGGGTGATAAGGAGCGACAACAAATTGGACAGTTGATAGAACGTTTCAAGAATATGAATGAAACAATAGACAGCACTTCCGAAGGTATCAAAACAAATCCAAACACAGGAGAGAATATCCAGAAAATAAGGAAAATATGGAGAAAGAAAATAGTCAATACAAAAGAAGAAATGGAGATGAGGAAGGGTGGATTAATTAGTGCATTTAACATCCCATTTAATGAACGAAGGGAGTTATGTAGAGATAGGAATTATAGGAGAACCTTTATAAAAATGACCAAAATAAATCACCATAGAACAATCACAAAGAAATTAAATAAATGTAAATATTATTTGAATATATCAACGAGCAAAGAGTATCTGACAACATCGTGTATATCGTTAATACGGAAGATACCTGTAAAACATTTGGTAAATAGTCCAGATAGCGAAGGGAATGGAAGGGTAGAGTATACAAGTGATTATGTTAGGATAGAGGAGATACGATACCTGATAATTAACAAGGAGCTAAATATGACTGAACACCCTGACTTAAATGAAGAATTTGCATCAGCCGAGTTACAGTACCAGATACACGGGAGATATTTAAAAAGTGTAGAAATTGGTATGAACACTGCAGTAATCCGGACGAGAAGTGCAGTCGAATTAATGGACCATGGTTAGAAGAAGAAGTAGTCAAACAGAAAAATGGGACTGATTTGCTGAAAACTGACCAGGCAACCAATTGACAAGACGGACGGAAATATTTTATAAATAAATCCAATAAATTCTAAATTAAAATAAGAACAACTTATTACCAATTTTGAAGAGAAAACACTTGTAAATAAAAAGAATTTTTTGAACAATATTATATAAATAGAAAACACAGCATTCAAAAGGAAGTAAGTCCGAATTAATATATAGTTATGAAAAAGGTATTAAGAAGAGTTAATAACAAACCCCAAGATTACAGAAGAAAACCAGAAATATTACTACATGTCTACGAAGAAATATTATGAATAAGGAATAATGAAACCCCAAGATAAAAATTTTTTATATCAAATATACCTATGCAAAATAATAAAAGAAGAATAATATGACCTAAAATACCTACCGCATTGCCAAGTGAAATGAACAACCACAATAAACGATTGATTGTGACCAATGTAATATTAAAGAGAACGAGAAAAAATGTTTATCAACATAATTCATTGACATATAACCAGCCAAAGTAAGGAAATAAGATAAGAAAAATAATAGTTGAGCTAATGACTGTAACTACACTGAAATTCAATAATAGTAATAATCAAAACAATTACTAGTTAGAAAATATTGGGATTAGAAGAACAAATGAAGAAATGATACTTAGCGTTATTATCACAACAAGAAAGAAGAACAAAACTAATTACAAATAATGACTGTCAGAATTATTATCAGAAAATGTTCAAGGAAAATAAAATGGAATCACAAAGTATAAAAGATAGGAATAATTAAATATAAAAGCAACAATGTAAAGAATTCCCAAATGTTTATTATTAATTAATTAAAAAGATTATTATGAGATTATTATATTTTTATAGCTGACTGTAGATGAATTCCAGCAGTACTATATTAAAGTGTAGAATGGACAGCAGAGTATGAAGCCAAACAGTGCCTCTCTGAACTGTACCAATGCACATATTAGGGATTGTTAGGGAAATTAAATATTTAAGGAATATTAGAATCGTTGCAAGAATGACATCAAATTCCAGAAAAGAATGATGAAGAAAACAGAAGGAAAATAGCTGACAGGAGAATAATTGAGAAATACAGTGATTGCAGTAACTAGAAGTAGAAGAGAAGTGAGCCTAAAGGATCAATGAATATTGTAGCCAACTATCAACAAATACTGTTTAAAGAAAATTGTATATGACCAAGAATGTTAATAGGAATAATGAAATGTTATTAAGTAAAGAATTATGAATACTAGTCTAACAAAGTTACATTGAGAATCCCATCGTTAACCATTAATGTTGATATGAAGAAAAGGCATGTGAAAAATACAAGTTTACCTGACCTAAATTACATTCAGGTAAATTAAACTTTTTTAGGAGGGGGAGCATATGTAACGCAACAGAAATGCGGTCCTCAACGTTACATAAATAGAATATTAGAAATATAATAAGTAAATAAATATTTAACTCCCATGATAATACAAAGGTCTAATAAATACATTTATAATTGTGTAAAAATGAATAAGGATGCAAGGTAGGGATAACAATAAAAAAACAGACCTGTAAAATAGACAATAGTAAGAAATCAATGTTCAGTGAAACGTAAATAAATCAAATATACTGATAAGAATTGTAAAAAAGAAACCAATATAGAAAATGTTAAAGTAAATGACAGTGAAATTAGATAAAAATGAGTCAATAATTTACATTACAGTAATCGAAAGTAATGATTCTGAATTGAATGATGTTATTTTGTTACCATGAATGTTATGTTAAAGTTTGTGTTAGATTATGCAAATTACTTGTTGAAGTAATAGCAAGTAATGAAGCAAAATGTATTATTTGATTACTGTTATAGAAGGGTGGAGGAAAACAGTTAACTAGTGTTAATGGATCTCAGTTTTCTTATATGTGATCCATAGATCAAGATAAAGTTGTTGTTAGTTATAAAAAGAATAATTATTTGTGTAAATGTAAATAGTTAAGGTTTGGTTATGTGTATAAACTTATGTAAAAAGGCTATATTTGTTCACCAGTTATAATCAAAGGTAGATCCATATACAATAAAAGGCCTAACAGCCAATAACACTATATAACAACTCAAAACATAAAGGTTAGGTACGGAAGTTAATAATAATTAATGAATACAGTTCAAGGAGTTAGAAAAAACATTTGATAAGTAATAATATATAATAAACCAACTCAATATAAACAAATTATGATAATGCCATAGTGCAATGATATCGATTGATAACGTTTGATATCGGAAAAATAATAAATATAAAAGGAAACAGACTAAGATTGAAAAACCAGCCGAATATATGTAGAAATTAGTAAACAAACTATAAATAAAGTTATATTCCGATATAATGGAAGTTTAATAAGGAATGGAAGAATAATATATGAAATAATCACTATATACAAAACATTGAAAAAGAATAAAAATAAATTTGTTGCTAGGGACTACAAAAATTAATATAATTTGTTTATTTTGATTATTGCAATTTATGATCTGAACGTGATGAGATTAAAACCCAAAGAAATGGTTAATGTAATTCAACTATTCTAAATTATTTCAATACATTTACAAATCACAATATATTAATAATTATTTGTCTGAATTATGCCAGTAAACTTTAACCAAATTATATAATGGTATCGTCTCATAATAATAAATAATTGAGTTCCACAAGGAAGGACTTGGATTGTCCAATATCAGAAGAAGAATTAATGAAATATTAATCAAATATAAAGAACCAACTGTGTAAAGAACTAATACTACACACCACACTGAAAATCATAACCACTTAAATACATGGGACATCACTATCTACTTCATACGATAGAAAAAACGTATTTGGATCCAGAATTTGCCGAAGAACAGAACCACCAGTCTGGCCGTAAATAAACCAAGGGAGCTGTATTTCCAAGTTAACCAGGATTAAGGATTCCACTTTATTGAACTGAAGAAAAGAATAAAGAAAATCATCTCCAATCTGATCGACACGAGGTTAAAAACCAACTGCCTGCCAGAGCTGCTTCGTTCTAAGTCTGGTAATTTACAATTGTATAAATAATATTAAACGACACAACACTTTAAATTTGTAATATCCTGCATTCTTATCTATGTATTTTTAATCTTCCCCGCAGTTACAAGAACCTTCACACCCTGAATTAAATTAATTATAAAAAAACAAAATATATAACTGAATCTAAAATAAAATATTGGACCGAACAATAATTGATTAACGCAACATATAGCCTTTCGTATGTCAGTTAAAACCAATCTTATTTAATGTTAACAAGATGAAGTAATAAAGAAACCTTGTATAATTTCAGGATATTATTATTTGGGGTATTATTTAATGAGTTGGGAATAAGAATTAACAGACTAAGTGTATAATAACTAGTTACCGTACACGGTGAATTAACCTATAAATTTCGTTTGTTCCGGAACTTCAGCGCTTGTTGCGGAATTCTCTGACACCAAAGAGAATAGCATTAAACATGAAATTTCAATAATTCTCTGCAAGGTATACTAGGGCTGAGCGAAATTTTAGAATAAAACGCTAATTATTTAAGTTACAGTCACACTAACACTGGTATTTTAATTAGAGAGATAAGTTAATCATAATTAACGAGATTACTATATCCCACAACTCCAGATATCTAAGAAATTGAATTATATTAACATAATAAAAGAGAGGAAAGACAGAGAGACATACCCGGTCTAATTACAAATTGACGGCGGCAATGTTGGGGCTGAAAGAACGAGAAACCCGCAAGACGTGGGATAATTACAAATTGGCTTCCATCGCGGGGCTCGAACGAGACGCACGTACGGTATAATTACAAATTGGCGCTCAACTAGTGTAGGGTTTAGGTTAAGTAAAACTATAATTATATTAATATTACTTAACCAGAGCAGGCAACTGTGGGAGACTAGAAATGCAATAAAGAGATATGATACAAAAGGAAACGAAAATGCAAGGACAAGAGAGACGATTAAGTTACGCGGAATGGACGACAGTACTATTTAAGAAATTCAGCAAAGAGATGGGATACATAGAAAAGAATACCAATGATCATGAAAGAGCGCAAATGAGTCGCGCGAATGCAAGGGGAACACCAGACGAAAAAATGACATTGAGAGAGATTTATGATGAATTGTGGGAGTTAGATGCCAGGTGTAATAAAGAAAAGAATATTGGGACGACTAACGAAAAAGACGATAACAAGGTGGAAAGGATGACTGAAGAAGATTGGGAAAGACGGGACGATAATGAAGAACAAATGAAAACCGAAAGAACAGGAGTATACGCCCAGGTGACAGAACAATATACTCAGGAAGATTATGAACAATGGAAACGAGAAATAAGACCACCTGAAAACCCAATACGAACAGAAAACACAGAATTAAGGGAATGGATAAGGGTGATGTTTGAACTATCTCGAGAAGATATGTGTAACTGGAGGAAGAAACATAATCAAATAGAAGAATTTAGAGAGATGCCAAATCATAAAAACTTAGAACAATCAAATGTGCAAAGAGAAGTAGAAATAGTCAAAGTGAAGCAACAGAAGAAAATACCAGAACAAAAGAAGCAGGAAAGCTTCGAGGAATGGTGGGACAAATTTTTTTAAAAATTCGGTAAGGTACTCGAAGAATATGATAGGAAAATGAGTGATAAGGAGCGACAACAAATTGGACAGTTGATAGAACGTTTCAAGAATATGAATGAAACAATAGACAGCACTTCCGAAGGTATCAAAACAAATCCAAACACAGGAGAGAATATCCAGAAAATAAGGAAAATATGGAGAAAGAAAATAGTCAATACAAAAGAAGAAATGGAGATGAGGAAGGGTGGATTAATTAGTGCATTTAACATCCCATTTAATGAACGAAGGGAGTTATGTAGAGATAGGAATTATAGGAGAACCTTTATAAAAATGACCAAAATAAATCACCATAGAACAATCACAAAGAAATTAAATAAATGTAAATATTATTTAAATATATCAACGAGCAAAGAGTATCTGACAACATCGTGTATATCGTTAATACGGAAGATACCTGTAAAACATTTGGTAAATAGTCCAGATAGCGAAGGGAATGGAAGGGTAGAGTATACAAGTGATTATGTTAGGATAGAGGAGATACGATACCTGATAATTAACAAGGAGCTAAATATGACTGAACACCCTGACTTAAATAAAGACTTTGCATCAGCCGAGTTACAGTACCAGATACACGGGAGATATTTAAAAAGTGTAGAAATTGGTATGAACACTGCAGTAATCCGGACGAGAAGTGCAGTCGAATTAATGGACCATGGTTAGAAGAAGAAGTAGACAAACAGAAAAATGGGACTGATTTGCTGAAAACTGACCAGGCAACCAATTGACAAGACGGACGGAAATATTTTATAAATAAATCCAATAAATTCTAAATTAAAATAAGAACAACTTATTACCAATTTTGAAGAGAAAACACTTGTAAATAAAAAGAATTTTTCGAACAATATTATATAAATAGAAAACACAGCATTCAAAAGGAAGTAAGTCCGAATTAATATATAGTTATGAAAAAGGTTTAAGAAGAGTTAATAACAAACCCCAAGATTACAGAAGAAAACCAGAAATATTACTACATGTCTACGAAGAAATATTATGAATAAGGAATAATGAAACCCCAAGATAAAAATTTTTTATATCAAATATACCTATGCAAAATAATAAAAGAAAAATAATATGACCTAAAATACCTACCGCATTGCCAAGTGAAATGAACAACCACAATAAACGATTGATTGTGACCAATGTAATATTAAAGAGAACGAGAAAAAATGTTTATCAACATAATTCATTGAAATATAACCAGCCAAAGTAATGAAATAAGATAAGAAAAATAATAGTTGAGCTAATACTGTAACTACACTGAAATTCAATAATAGTAATAATCAAAACAATTACTAGTTAGAAAATATTGGGATTAGAAGAACAAATGAAGAAATGATACTTAGCGTTATTATCACAACAAGAAAGAAGAACAAAACTAATTACAAATAATGACTGTCAGAATTATTATCAGAAAATGTTCAAGGAAAATAAAATGGAATCACAAAGTATAAAAGATAGGAATAATTAAATATAACAGCAACAATGTAAAGAATTCCCAAATGTTTATTATTAATTAATTAAGAAGATTATTATGAGATTATTATATTTTTATAGCTGACTGTAGATGAATTCCAGCAGTACTATATTAAAGTGTAGTATGGACAGCAGAGTATGAAGCCAAACAGTGCCTCTCTGAACTGTACCAATGCACATATTAGGGATTGTTAGGGTAATTAAATATTTAAGGAATATTAGAATCGTTGCAAGAATGACATCAAATTCCAGAAAAGAATGACGAAGAAAACAGAAGGAAAATAGCTGACAGGAGAATAATTGAGAAATACAGTGATTGCAGTAACTAGAAGTAGAAGAGAAGTGAGCCTAAAGTATCAATGAATATTGTAGCCAACTATCAACAAATACTGTTTAAAGAAAATTGTATATGACCAAGAATGTTAATAGGAATAATGAAATGTTATTAAGTAAAGAATTATGAATACTAGTCTTAACAAAGTTACATTGAGAATCCCATCGTTAACTATTAATGTTGATATGAAGAAAAGGCATGTGAAAAATACAAGTTTACCTGACCTAAATTACATTCAGGTAAATTAAACTTTTTTAGGAGGGGGAGCATATGTAACGCAACAGAAATGCGGTCCTCAACGTTACATAAATAGAATATTAGAAATATAATAAGTAAATAAATATTTAACTCCCATGATAATACAAAGGTCTAATAAATACATTTATAATTGTGTAAAAATGAATAAGGATGCAAGGTAGGGATAACAATAAAAAAACAAACCTGTAAAATAGACAATAGTAAGAAATCAATGTTCAGTGAAACGTAAATAAATCAAATATACTGATAAGAATTGTAAAAAAGAAACCAATATAGAAAATGTTAAAGTAAATGACAGTGAAATTAGATAAAAATGAGTCAATAATTTACATTACAGTAATCGAAAGTAATGATTCTGAATTGAATGATGTTATTTTGTTACCATGAATGTTATGTTAAAGTTTGTGTTAGATTATGCAAATTACTTGTTGAAGTAATAGCAAGTAATGAAGCAAAATGTATTATTTGATTACTGTTATAGAAGCGTGGAGGAAAACAGTTAATTAGTGTTAATGGATCTCAATTTTCTTATATGTGATCCATAGATCAAGATAAAGTTGTTGTTAGTTATAAAAAGAATAATTATTTGTGTAAATGTAAATACTTAAGGTTTGGTTATGTGTATAAACTTATGTAAAAAGGCTATAGTTGTTCACCAGTTATAATCAAAGGTAGATCCATATACAATAAAAGGCCTAACAGCCAATAACACTATATAACAACTCAAAACATAAAGGTTAGGTACGGAAGTTAATAATAATTAATGAATACAGTTCAAGGAGTTAGAAAAAACATTTGATAAGTAATAATATATAATAAACCAACTCAATATAAACAAATTATGATAATGCCATAGTGCAATGATATCGATTGATAACGTTTGATATCGGAAAAATAATAAATATAAAAAGAAACAGACTAAGATTGAAAAACCAGCCGAATATATGTAGAAATTAGTAAACAAACTATAAATAAAGTTATATTCCGATATAATGGAAGTTTAATAAGGAATGGAAGAATAATATATGAAATAATCACTATATACAAAACATTGAAAAAGAATAAAAATAAATTTGTTGCTAGGGACAACAAAAATTAATATAATTTGTTGATTTTGATTATTGCAATTTATGATCTGAACGTGATGAGATTAAAACCCAAAGAAATGGTTAATGTAATTCAACTATTCTAAATTATTTCAATACATTTACAAATCACAATATATTAATAATTATTTGTCTGAATTATGCCAGTAAACTTTAACCAAATTATATAATGGTATCGTCTCATAATAATAAATAATTGAGTTCTACAAGGAAGGACTTGGATTGTCCAATATCAGAAGAAGAATTAATGAAATATTAATCAAATATAAAGAACCAACTGTGTAAAGAACTAATACTACACACCACACTGAAAATCATAACCACTTAAATACATGGGACATCACTATCTACTTCATACGATAGAAAAAACATATTGGGATCCAGAATTTGCCGAAGAACAGAACCACCAGTCTGGCCGTAAATAAACCAAGGGAGCTGTATTTCCAAGTTAACCAGGATTAAGGATTCCACTTTATTGAACTGAAGAAAAGAATAAAGAAAATCATCTCCATTCTGATCGACACGAGGTTAAAAACCAACTGCCTGCCAGAGCTGCTTCGTTCTAAGTCTGGTAATTTACAATTGTATAAATAATATTAAACGACACAACACTTTAAATTTGTAATATCTTGCATTCTTATCTATGTATTTTTAATCTTCCCCGCAGTTACAAGAACCTTCACACCCTGAATTAAATTAATTATAAAAAAACAAAATATATAACTGAATCTAAAATAAAATATTGGACCGAACAATAATTGATTAACGCAACATATAGCCTTTCGTATGTCAGTTAAAACCAATCTTATTTAATGTTAACAAGATGAAGTAATAAAGAAACCTTGTATAATTTCAGGATCTTATTATTTGGGGTATTATTTAATGAGTTGGGAATAAGAATTAACAGACTAAGTGTATAATAACTAGTTACCGTACACGGTGAATTAACCTATAAATTTCGTTTGTTCCGGAACTGCAGCGCTTGTTGCGGAATTCTCTGACACCAAAGGAATAGCATTAAACATGAAATTTCAATAATTCTCTGCAAGGTATACTAGGGCTGAGCGAAATTTTAGAATAAAACACTAATTATTTAAGTTACAGTCACACTAACACTGGTATTTTAATTAGAGAGATAAGTTAATCATAATTAACGAGATTACTATATCCCACAACTCCAGATATCTAAGAAATTGAATTATATTAACATAATAAAAGAGAGGAAAGACAGAGAGACATACCCGGTCTAATTACAAATTGACGGCGGCAATGTTGGGGCTGAAAGAACGAGAAACCCGCAAGACGTGGGATAATTACAAATTGGCTTCCATCGCGGGGCTCGAACGAGACGCACGTACGGTATAATTACAAATTGGCGCTCAACTAGTGTAGGGCTTAGGTTAAGTAAAACTATAATTATATTAATATTACTTTACCAGAGCAGGCAACTGTGGGAGACTAGAAATGCAATAAAGAGATATGATACAAAAGGAAACGAAAATGCAAGGACAAGAGAGACGATTAAGTTACGCGGAATGGACGACAGTACTATTTAAGAAATTCAGCAAAGAGATGGGATACATAGAAAAGAATACCAATGATCATGAAAGAGCGCAAATGAGTCGCGCGAATGCAAGGGGAACACCAGACAAAAAAATGACATTGAGAGAGATTTATGATGAATTGTGGGAGTTAGATGCCAGGTGTAATAAAGAAAAGACTATTGGGACGACTAACGAAAAAGACGATAACAAGGTGGAAAGTATGACTGAAGAAGATTGGGAAAGACGGGACGATAATGAAGAACAAATGAAAACCGAAAGAACAGGAGTATACGCCCAGGTGACAGAACAATATACTCAGGAAGATTATGAACAATGGAAACGAGAAATAAGACCACCTGAAAACCCAATACGAACAGAAAACACAGAATTAAGGAAATGGATAAGGGTGATGTTTGAACTATCTCGAGAAGATATGTGTAACTGGAGGAAGAAACATAATCAAATAGAAGAATTTAGAGAGATGCCAAATCATAAAAACTTAGAACAATCAAATGTGCAAAGAGAAGTAGAAATAGTCAAAGTGAAGCAACAGAAGAAAATACCAGAACAAAAGAAGCAGGAAAGCTTCGAGGAATGGTGGGACAAATTTTTTTAAAAATTCGGTAAGGTACTCGAAGAATATGATAGGAAAATGAGTGATAAGGAGCGACAACAAATTGGACAGTTGATAGAACGTTTCAAGAATATGAATGAAACAATAGACAGCACTTCCGAAGGTATCAAAACAAATCCAAACACAGGAGAGAATATCCAGAAAATAAGGAAAATATGGAGAAAGAAAATAGTCAATACAAAAGAAGAAATGGAGATGAGGAAGGGTGGATTAATTAGTGCATTTAACATCCCATTTAATGAACGAAGGGAGTTATGTAGAGATAGGAATTATAGGAGAACCTTTATAAAAATGACCAAAATAAATCACCATAGAACAATCACAAAGAAATTAAATAAATGTAAATATTATTTAAATATATCAACGAGCAAAGAGTATCTGACAACATCGTGTATATCGTTAATACGGAAGATACCTGTAAAACATTTGGTAAATAGTCCAGATAGCGAAGGGAATGGAAGGGTAGAGTATACAAGTGATTATGTTAGGATAGAGGAGATACGATACCTGATAATTAACAAGGAGCTAAATATGACTGAACACCCTGACTTAAATAAAGACTTTGCATCAGCCGAGTTACAGTACCAGATACACGGGAGATATTTAAAAAGTGTAGAAATTGGTATGAACACTGCAGTAATCCGGACGAGAAGTGCAGTCGAATTAATGGACCATGGTTAGAAGAAGAAGTAGACAAACAGAAAAATGGGACTGATTTGCTGAAAACTGACCAGGCAACCAATTGACAAGACGGACGGAAATATTTTATAAATAAATCCAATAAATTCTAAATTAAAATAAGAACAACTTATTACCAATTTTGAAGAGAAAACACTTGTAAATAAAAAGAATTTTTCGAACAATATTATATAAATAGAAAACACAGCATTCAAAAGGAAGTAAGTCCGAATTAATATATAGTTATGAAAAAGGTTTAAGAAGAGTTAATAACAAACCCCAAGATTACAGAAGAAAACCAGAAATATTACTACATGTCTACGAAGAAATATTATGAATAAGGAATAATGAAACCCCAAGATAAAAATTTTTTATATCAAATATACCTATGCAAAATAATAAAAGAAAAATAATATGACCTAAAATACCTACCGCATTGCCAAGTGAAATGAACAACCACAATAAACGATTGATTGTGACCAATGTAATATTAAAGAGAACGAGAAAAAATGTTTATCAACATAATTCATTGAAATATAACCAGCCAAAGTAATGAAATAAGATAAGAAAAATAATAGTTGAGCTAATACTGTAACTACACTGAAATTCAATAATAGTAATAATCAAAACAATTACTAGTTAGAAAATATTGGGATTAGAAGAACAAATGAAGAAATGATACTTAGCGTTATTATCACAACAAGAAAGAAGAACAAAACTAATTACAAATAATGACTGTCAGAATTATTATCAGAAAATGTTCAAGGAAAATAAAATGGAATCACAAAGTATAAAAGATAGGAATAATTAAATATAACAGCAACAATGTAAAGAATTCCCAAATGTTTATTATTAATTAATTAAGAAGATTATTATGAGATTATTATATTTTTATAGCTGACTGTAGATGAATTCCAGCAGTACTATATTAAAGTGTAGTATGGACAGCAGAGTATGAAGCCAAACAGTGCCTCTCTGAACTGTACCAATGCACATATTAGGGATTGTTAGGGTAATTAAATATTTAAGGAATATTAGAATCGTTGCAAGAATGACATCAAATTCCAGAAAAGAATGACGAAGAAAACAGAAGGAAAATAGCTGACAGGAGAATAATTGAGAAATACAGTGATTGCAGTAACTAGAAGTAGAAGAGAAGTGAGCCTAAAGTATCAATGAATATTGTAGCCAACTATCAACAAATACTGTTTAAAGAAAATTGTATATGACCAAGAATGTTAATAGGAATAATGAAATGTTATTAAGTAAAGAATTATGAATACTAGTCTTAACAAAGTTACATTGAGAATCCCATCGTTAACTATTAATGTTGATATGAAGAAAAGGCATGTGAAAAATACAAGTTTACCTGACCTAAATTACATTCAGGTAAATTAAACTTTTTTAGGAGGGGGAGCATATGTAACGCAACAGAAATGCGGTCCTCAACGTTACATAAATAGAATATTAGAAATATAATAAGTAAATAAATATTTAACTCCCATGATAATACAAAGGTCTAATAAATACATTTATAATTGTGTAAAAATGAATAAGGATGCAAGGTAGGGATAACAATAAAAAAACAAACCTGTAAAATAGACAATAGTAAGAAATCAATGTTCAGTGAAACGTAAATAAATCAAATATACTGATAAGAATTGTAAAAAAGAAACCAATATAGAAAATGTTAAAGTAAATGACAGTGAAATTAGATAAAAATGAGTCAATAATTTACATTACAGTAATCGAAAGTAATGATTCTGAATTGAATGATGTTATTTTGTTACCATGAATGTTATGTTAAAGTTTGTGTTAGATTATGCAAATTACTTGTTGAAGTAATAGCAAGTAATGAAGCAAAATGTATTATTTGATTACTGTTATAGAAGCGTGGAGGAAAACAGTTAATTAGTGTTAATGGATCTCAATTTTCTTATATGTGATCCATAGATCAAGATAAAGTTGTTGTTAGTTATAAAAAGAATAATTATTTGTGTAAATGTAAATACTTAAGGTTTGGTTATGTGTATAAACTTATGTAAAAAGGCTATAGTTGTTCACCAGTTATAATCAAAGGTAGATCCATATACAATAAAAGGCCTAACAGCCAATAACACTATATAACAACTCAAAACATAAAGGTTAGGTACGGAAGTTAATAATAATTAATGAATACAGTTCAAGGAGTTAGAAAAAACATTTGATAAGTAATAATATATAATAAACCAACTCAATATAAACAAATTATGATAATGCCATAGTGCAATGATATCGATTGATAACGTTTGATATCGGAAAAATAATAAATATAAAAAGAAACAGACTAAGATTGAAAAACCAGCCGAATATATGTAGAAATTAGTAAACAAACTATAAATAAAGTTATATTCCGATATAATGGAAGTTTAATAAGGAATGGAAGAATAATATATGAAATAATCACTATATACAAAACATTGAAAAAGAATAAAAATAAATTTGTTGCTAGGGACAACAAAAATTAATATAATTTGTTGATTTTGATTATTGCAATTTATGATCTGAACGTGATGAGATTAAAACCCAAAGAAATGGTTAATGTAATTCAACTATTCTAAATTATTTCAATACATTTACAAATCACAATATATTAATAATTATTTGTCTGAATTATGCCAGTAAACTTTAACCAAATTATATAATGGTATCGTCTCATAATAATAAATAATTGAGTTCTACAAGGAAGGACTTGGATTGTCCAATATCAGAAGAAGAATTAATGAAATATTAATCAAATATAAAGAACCAACTGTGTAAAGAACTAATACTACACACCACACTGAAAATCATAACCACTTAAATACATGGGACATCACTATCTACTTCATACGATAGAAAAAACATATTGGGATCCAGAATTTGCCGAAGAACAGAACCACCAGTCTGGCCGTAAATAAACCAAGGGAGCTGTATTTCCAAGTTAACCAGGATTAAGGATTCCACTTTATTGAACTGAAGAAAAGAATAAAGAAAATCATCTCCATTCTGATCGACACGAGGTTAAAAACCAACTGCCTGCCAGAGCTGCTTCGTTCTAAGTCTGGTAATTTACAATTGTATAAATAATATTAAACGACACAACACTTTAAATTTGTAATATCTTGCATTCTTATCTATGTATTTTTAATCTTCCCCGCAGTTACAAGAACCTTCACACCCTGAATTAAATTAATTATAAAAAAACAAAATATATAACTGAATCTAAAATAAAATATTGGACCGAACAATAATTGATTAACGCAACATATAGCCTTTCGTATGTCAGTTAAAACCAATCTTATTTAATGTTAACAAGATGAAGTAATAAAGAAACCTTGTATAATTTCAGGATCTTATTATTTGGGGTATTATTTAATGAGTTGGGAATAAGAATTAACAGACTAAGTGTATAATAACTAGTTACCGTACACGGTGAATTAACCTATAAATTTCGTTTGTTCCGGAACTGCAGCGCTTGTTGCGGAATTCTCTGACACCAAAGGAATAGCATTAAACATGAAATTTCAATAATTCTCTGCAAGGTATACTAGGGCTGAGCGAAATTTTAGAATAAAACACTAATTATTTAAGTTACAGTCACACTAACACTGGTATTTTAATTAGAGAGATAAGTTAATCATAATTAACGAGATTACTATATCCCACAACTCCAGATATCTAAGAAATTGAATTATATTAACATAATAAAAGAGAGGAAAGACAGAGAGACATACCCGGTCTAATTACAAATTGACGGCGGCAATGTTGGGGCTGAAAGAACGAGAAACCCGCAAGACGTGGGATAATTACAAATTGGCTTCCATCGCGGGGCTCGAACGAGACGCACGTACGGTATAATTACAAATTGGCGCTCAACTAGTGTAGGGCTTAGGTTAAGTAAAACTATAATTATATTAATATTACTTTACCAGAGCAGGCAACTGTGGGAGACTAGAAATGCAATAAAGAGATATGATACAAAAGGAAACGAAAATGCAAGGACAAGAGAGACGATTAAGTTACGCGGAATGGACGACAGTACTATTTAAGAAATTCAGCAAAGAGATGGGATACATAGAAAAGAATACCAATGATCATGAAAGAGCGCAAATGAGTCGCGCGAATGCAAGGGGAACACCAGACAAAAAAATGACATTGAGAGAGATTTATGATGAATTGTGGGAGTTAGATGCCAGGTGTAATAAAGAAAAGACTATTGGGACGACTAACGAAAAAGACGATAACAAGGTGGAAAGTATGACTGAAGAAGATTGGGAAAGACGGGACGATAATGAAGAACAAATGAAAACCGAAAGAACAGGAGTATACGCCCAGGTGACAGAACAATATACTCAGGAAGATTATGAACAATGGAAACGAGAAATAAGACCACCTGAAAACCCAATACGAACAGAAAACACAGAATTAAGGAAATGGATAAGGGTGATGTTTGAACTATCTCGAGAAGATATGTGTAACTGGAGGAAGAAACATAATCAAATAGAAGAATTTAGAGAGATGCCAAATCATAAAAACTTAGAACAATCAAATGTGCAAAGAGAAGTAGAAATAGTCAAAGTGAAGCAACAGAAGAAAATACCAGAACAAAAGAAGCAGGAAAGCTTCGAGGAATGGTGGGACAAATTTTTTTAAAAATTCGGTAAGGTACTCGAAGAATATGATAGGAAAATGAGTGATAAGGAGCAACAACAAATTGGACAGTTGATAGAACGTTTCAAGAATATGAATGAAACAATAGACAGCACTTCCGAAGGTATCAAAACAAATCCAAACACAGGAGAGAATATCCAGAAAATAAGGAAAATATGGAGAAAGAAAATAGTCAATACAAAAGAAGAAATGGAGATGAGGAAGGGTGGATTAATTAGTGCATTTAACATCCCATTTAATGGACGAAGGGAGTTATGTAGAGATAGGAATTATAGGAGAACCTTTATAAAAATGACCAAAATAAATCACCATAGAACAATCACAAAGAAATTAAATAAATGTAAATATTATTTGAATATATCAACGAGCAAAGAGTATCTGACAACATCGTGTATATCGTTAATACGGAAGATACCTGTAAAACATTTGGTAAATAGTCCAGATAGCGAAGGGAATGGAAGGGTAGAGTATACAAGTGATTATGTTAGAATAGAGGAGATACGATACCGTAATTTTGAAGGGCAGAATGTTAAGTATGTATTAAATGTTTTTAATGATAAATGTATTTCAAGGCTTATTATCTGCAGGTAATCAAAATGCTATAGACCATTTTTAGAGTATGGCAGAATTTATCAAAATAATTTTAAATTGGTGGTATATTGTTAATGTTAAAACTACAGTGAAAGATGAGCGTTTCAGAAATCCTTTACAAAAAACACTTGCTTTGGGACAAAAAATGTTTTGCTTATTTAGAAAAATTTTTGATTTGGATTCACATAAGTTTAAGGTGACAAAAGAAACTCATCTTGCTCTTTCACACACAACATATGCTTTGATATAACTTACAAAATATTGTATTTCAGAATTAAATTTTAGTTATATTTTACCAGGTAAAATTCAGACTGATTCATTAGAAGCCTGTTTTGGTAAATACAGGACAATGGCAGGATCACAGTACTTGGTATCAATAATACAGATTTTTGAAGTAGAATCTAAACTAAGAATTCAAAATCTCTTACCTTTAACTTTACATTCTGATACATTTGGTAAACTACAAGTACCACTTTCAAATGATACGCTCTCTAAAACTATAGACAATATTGAATTTGAAAACACACGTAGTAACACTAGGGTATTAACAAACTTGGACGTTGTATATACTGAAGGAGAGTTTGGAGATTTCAATAACTATTTACCAGTTTTCACTTACTTGGGTGGATACTGTACCAGAGCAGTTATAAAAAGAAATGTGTGAAGCTTGCCAAAAGCATTTAGTATTAGATACATTTTTTGATACAGAGTTAAACACAAATTGTCATTGCAGTTTAATAAAGAATCTAGTCAGGGGTGGATTATTGTATCCCCATCCTGATGTAAATGTAGTTCTTTTAAATTACATCACTGTCCAAATAATATTTAGTGAGTATGAAAAAGAATTTTACAGTGTACAGAGCAAAGAGAGTTAGTAATTGAACTGACAGAAAAAGCTGTGAAACAACACAACTTTTTCTTAACAGACTTTAGCTGTAATAAATCACAGTAAACAGTCAATCCTGAACAACACTGCTGTGTCATCAAACATAATTTTAAACAACTATGTTAAAATTAAAAATGACATCTTTATAATATGGCAACAAGAAAAAAAAATGTCTACTGTGAAGCATTAACAGCTGAATTTTTTAAATAAAAATTATGTTTACTTAAATTTAGTGTTAAATTGCTAACAGAGATCTTTTGAGATGCATGTCCATTCCTAAAAAGTTTCATAATCACTTTTATTATTTTGGGTTTTTGTAACATGAAATAACTACTTCACATTATGTGTAGTTGGATACACTAGATCAACTCTATGAAAATAAAATCTCTATTTCTGAAATAAGCTTTTAATCTGATAGAATAATATAACATAAGATACATACAAACATAGACATAGTTTCTTGCAGCAAAAACAAATTTATTGTACTCCCAGCAATGTGTTATGCATATGCTACAAGTTATAGAGGCATAGTATAGTATATATTTGACTAGCAAAAGATTATTTTACATATTGAATGAATTCAGAGGAACGTTTGAATGTTACATCTACCTCATCCCAGTGGCGGCTCGTGGCTTCGAGGATTGGTGAAGCAGAATAGGTGGCAGGTCCCCCCCCCCCCAATAAATTATGTGAATATGTTTCTTCCTGTTTTGGAATCATTAATAACATATGGAGACAAAAGAAAAGTATGTTAATAAAATTTACAAATATAGTAGTTAAAAATAGTAAGTACTTACAGGCTTGCATTTTATTTCTTGAACACAAGGTCAATTCTCCTCTCTTTCAAATACGCAAACTTGTCGATAATGTCGTCATAAAATGGTTGTACATTAATTAATTCGTTTAACAGTTCCTTTTCTATGGAAATTTTTGATAAGCTAGTAAGTCTGTCCTCTGTCATTGTATTGCGCAGGTATGATTTTATTCTTTTTAAACAAGAAAAACTTCGTTCTACGGAAACGCTAGTGGATGGAATAGTTACTATTAAACAAAACAGTTTGTAAGCTTCTTTAAAGATGTTCCTGTTGTCAGCTAAAAGTTCCATAAAATTTAGTGGTTCCATTTGTCTGTATTGCTTATCCTCATAAATAAGCTGTAATTCGTTTTTCAGTCTTTGGAAATCGGTAAACAGATTAGGGTAGCACACCTTTAAGTTACTTAATGCATCCGTGGGAAAGTTTTCAGAATACGTTACGAACTTTGAAGTATCCATTAATGTAACAAACTGAAGCTTTTCCATTTCATTAAAACGTGTGGTTATTTGTACTGAAAGGTTATCTAAAATTTCATAATACAGAATTTTGTATTTTTCAAAAAGTTGATCACGTGTGAGTGTAATTCTTTTCTTCAACTCATGGTATTCAGTTGGAATTGTTGTTTTTGAAGCAGCTAAATCGAAAATTTTAATAAATGCATCATCAGTTCTTTTGCTATTTATGAGTGTTTGAGTATTTTTAACTTGCGAGATACAGAAATTAATGTCAAATGACTTCTTTTGTAGCACATTGAAGAGAACATCCGTGGCTCCAAAAATATCGTTAAAAACGACAACCAAAAGCGTAAATTCAAAATTATTAAATTTATTTAAGAAGCCATCACTCTGCCGTCATCAAATTGATCATAATTTGAATCATTTACAATTTTAGTGAATACTTCTTTTAATGAATCCCATTCGTTATATATAGTATTCACAGTTTTGGAATTAGACTTCCATCGCGTAATAACGGAAGTAGGGATTCGTCTTCAAACGACTGTATCTACTCGGTAAGTTCGCTTAGCAGAACTGTGGAAAAAAGAGGGTAAACCGTTAACAGTTGCAAAAATATCCGACATTTCGAAATGCTGTTGCAGCTTTGTTGTAGCACTAAATTCAAACGATGCACCATGCAGTGAACAAAAACCGCTTGTGGCACTACTTCTTTGATTTTTGCCTGAAGACCATTTAATTCACCTGACATAATAACGCTTGCACCATCAAAATACTGGGCAATAAGTTTTGATTTATAGTCAAATTTTTCGAGGGACCTTGACACAACGTGAAACAGTGCGTCGGCAGTCCGACTGGAACTAACATCATAAAATCCCAAAAATCTTTCCTCCGGGAATAACGTATCTAATTATGATGCTACATTGAGATTTGTGGACAATGTCTGTGGAATCATCCACTTGAATTGAAAAAAATGTACTATCTTTTATTTCCTTTGCGATGTGCTCTTCAATATATTGTGAAATGCAGTCAATTATTTCATTCTGAATAGTCTTAGAATTGCCGGCAAAGACGGGTGAGATTTTTTTATAGTGTTCTTGAATATCTACAGGACTTATCGAAACGAAGGTTTCTAGCAGTTCTTTAAAATTTCCACGATTAATAGATGATAGCTCTTCGTGGTGACCGCGAAATGCTAATTCTTGTTTACCCAAGTAAAGAACTGCACGAATAGGAAGATGCATGAAACGTCTGTTAAGCCGAACGTTGTCATTGAAGTGTTTAATATACAACCTAGAATTTTCCTTCAAAGCATCCTCGATAGTACTTAAATTTTTCTTTAATTTTGAAAAACTCAATGCACAACGCATGTGCTCAGAAGAACCTTCATGTTTAGAAAGAGCACGAGTAACGTTACCAAAATCATCAAAGCCGTTCTTATTCCACGCTCTTGATTTAACACTAATAATTAAGCAGGGCATACAAAAAAGTTTATTTAAATAATAACTGCCACACAACCACTCGAACGTTGAATACCAATTTTGTTTAAAGTTGCGATTGTACACCTTGTCCTTTATTTTTGCAACCTTATTTACTTTCAATATAGACATAGGTTTTTCACAGCTTAAAAAGTCTTTCTTATCATCATTATTCCATCTTGAAAATGGTGTTTCTAATAAAACACATACAGGATCATATGAAGGAAACATTCTGTAAAAACTTCACACACCACGAACAACGAACAAAACAAACGCGCTGGATAGGTAAAGCACTGCACGTACACCACTGAGAAACAGCCAGCGATACTGCTTCACGTGTGTGGGGGGGAACATTGAGTACGGAATACGTTGTCATGGCAACCGTGATAAACCGAGCGTTGTTAGTGACGTATTAACTGATGCAGCATTCGATGTACAGAAAGCTGCTTCTACGATCTCAGCGCTTTCCGCCACCAGTAGGCTTGTATGTGATCGCAGCGAAGTTCAGCTTCTGTAACCTATTTCCATCGCTTGTAAATGTTATTTTAATTATTATACAGACGAAATTTAATTAACAAAAAAATTTTTAAACATAAAATTTACTAAAAATTGAAAATAATTTTGTGTAAAATGAAACACATTGAACCAGTTATTTTAGGTGAAGCAGCGCTTCACCTGCGTCACCTGACGAGCCGCCACTGCCTCATCCCAAATAAACCAACTAATCATTATAAATAAAAGAGGTTGTATATAATAAACTGGTTGTTCTGTAGATCTATAAATTCAATTCATGATCATTCACATTATTCTTGTGATTAATTCAAAATAAGTAATGTTTTTATTATGTTTTTTAAAAAGAATATATTTTTTAGTCTTTACAGTGTTTTGTTAGTGTTGACCTATCATCAGAAATGTTATATAAATAAATAAAGTAAATATAAATTTGAAATGAATTGTTATAAACAGCCGTTTTTTAAATACAGTATACCTAAATTATGTTTATATATATTTAAATTGTATATATAAATGGGTATTATAATAGATCTATATATTATTTGATTAAGTTAAGAAGTTTAAAAATATTAGTACGTATTTGTATTTGTTCATTCTTAAGTTATTACTCGTTTTGTTTTTATAAATTTCCGAATTTTCCCAGAGGTTCATTTTAGGGATATATCTAAATATATTTAATAGTTATAATATTTATAATAGTTATATCTAAAAAAATTAATTTATTATTTGTTTCATGTTCTATAGGGAAGTTTATATTAATGTGGAGATTATTAATCCAAGTAAAAATTTGATTATTGTTATGACTAGGGAACGGATTTATATGTATTTACATATTTTTTTCTGGGCTAAGGATTGCCATTTAAAAGCTCGATGTTTTATTTTAGATGTTTTATGGCATTCTGAATCATTTAAACCCATTTTTATTTTACATATTTTTAGTATATACATATTCGCCCTATCACTGTTTTTTGTTACATGTTCCATTGTTTTTATTGTATTATAAATTTTTTTACTAGAAATGCGGAATTTTTTTACTAGTATTTACAGTTTATGTGGAATTGCAAACCTCAAAAAGTCGAACTTATGAGTTTTGAGAAAGATATTATTTAACCAATAAAACAATAAAATACTTCTGTTGTTTACCCGTGATCTACTCATTCTTTGAACTGTCCGTTCTTTGAGATTCCGCAAACGTCTTTGTAAAAGTGGCACGTGTTTTTCAGTTCTACCAGTCGGAGTGAGTCATTTCTGATTTCCAGAAATTTCACTCTCTTTACTTTTCCATTTCTATCTCACGATCACTCGTGTCCCTTCCCCTTCCCTTCACTGACTCCCTTCAGTTCAGTTACTGTTTAGCTCTTTAAGTGTAACGTCATTCGGCTACAGCTACAACATGCCAAAAACAGCAGCAAAATCAAGAGACCTAGTGGACAAATACCTCCGCGAGTTTCCGAACGAAACATTTGTAAGTGATGCAAATCTTTTATACTGTTCGTGTTGTGAGAAGGTGGTTTCCGTATCGCAACGGTTTCAAGTGATACAATATATCGCTACCGTGAAGCACAAGGAGAACAAACAGAGAAAATCAAGGCTGAAACAAACTTTTATAACAGCTTCTTCCACTGATTCCACAGGAAGTGGTAAGTCAACTTTTAATACAGATCTGTGCCAAGCTTTAATCAGAGCAGATATACCAATTCACAAAATCAACAATCCTGATTTCAAGAGTTTTTTAGAAAAATATATTAATAAAAAAATGCCTGATGAAAGCACACTGAGAAAAACCTATTTAAAAGATATTTACATGGAAACTCTTAATAAAATTCGAGATAACATTAAAACTGGGACGGTTTCGGTTTCTCGATTGATGAAACGACAGATGTTGAAGGCAGATATATTGCAAATATAATTGTTGGAAAACTATGCTCTGACACACCGTCAAAACCATTTCTCTTAATAAATTATTTACCTTAAATTATCCGCCGTGTGATTTCTTGTGCTTCGTCTATGACGCGTTTCAGGGCATATGCTCCATCATCAGATATTAAAAAGGTAAAACTATCACTCTTGCGAGATCGTTAAGAAGTTAAAATTTCAAAATTTGCATATGAACTGTACACGGAATTTTGATAATTTAAGGTAAATAATTTATTAATTCGTACAAGTGATTTGGTTACCATATTAAACATGAACATTTCTCTTAAATTGTGAAGTTTTGGAGAAATGTAACCATGCAATCATATCACGATTTTTTAATGACTCCATGGGTCTTCTTTGGCCAAATGGTGTCTTACATGACAAAGTTTTACTATTTTTGTCGGATGCTGCACCTTACATGGTGAAAGCGGGTAATGCACTGAGGGTGTTTTACCCAAAAATGATACATCTAAACTGCTTGGCCCATGCAATGCATATAGTTGCTGAAACTGTGAGATCAATATACCCTGATGTCGATTTACTGATATCAACTGTTAAAAAAATATTTTTAAAAGCTCCGAGCAGAGTTGCAGTTTTAAAGCAAAATTATCCAGAATTATGTTTACCCCCTCAACCAGTAATTATACGATGGGGCACTTGGTTGGCAGCAGCCCAGTATTATTGTGACAATTTTAATGAAATAAAAGACGTTGTTTCTAAACTTGATCCTGATTCAGCTAAACCAATACAAATAGCGACATATTTAATGGATAAACATGGCTTGAAGAACAATTTGGCCTATATTTCTTCAAACGCTGTTTTTTTTAGCAATTACAATAACAAAACTGGAGGCTCAGAACATATCATTAGTGGACAGCGGTTTTATTGTCAAGGATGCAAAAAAGTTAGAAGAAACAAAGGGCAAAAATGGAAATCAAATAAAGAAAAAAATGAATGACTGGAGAAAAACCCTGGGTGGAAGGATGTGAAACTCATCGCAGACATCTATGCCGGAAATGAGGTCAACTATTTGATGTCAATTTGACTCCAATGGACATAGCGTCTTTCAAATATGCTCCTATTACATCGGTAGATGTAGAATGTTCTTTCACCCGATACAAAATTATTCTTAGACCTGATCGGCGACATTTCACATTTAAAAATTTAAAATATCATGTGATTAGTAATAATTTTAAATGTTCATTTTTTTAGTAACTTTTGTGCTTTTTTTTCTTAAATATGCATCTTTTTTAATTTTCAGCAACTTTCAGGCTTTTTTTTTTCTTAAATATTTCTAATTTTTTGTTACATATTTGTGAAAAAATAATTACATATATATGTTGTAATGAAAACTAGATTACTGGTGTTTAATAATAAGTTAAAATGTTTTATAAATGTTTTTAGTATTGAATGTTAAAAAGTAAAGTTACAAGTTATGATGAATAAAAAATTATAGTTATTTTAAAAGAACTCTTTTGAATAAAAATAATTGCAGTAATATTGTTTGAATAGTAAAGTTGCTCAATTGAGTGAATAAAGCGTACTAGCTGGTCGATTGATGAAGGTAGCCGTCGCGTCGATTCTGGCAGCGAAACTCCTCCTCCAGGTTAACCGTCGTCTAAGTACGTAAAGTCAAGTCACGTCTGGACAACAAAATTAATAAAAATACACTTCCACGTACCTGGTCGTGATTCTGGAAGTTCGGAAGTTCACTTTTTACAATTAATAAGCTGCCAAAGCAGTTTCCAAAACCAGCTTGCTTTACTTACAAGGTTAGGTTATTCCTTGTTTAATAATGGGCGCCACACAGGTTTATTTCAGGAAAATCCCGTGTAAAACCAATTAATAGAATCAAATAATTGTTAATTTTCTTTTAAAAAAACTGGTAGTGATACTTATTGCCCTTACAGCAATTCAAATTTAACAACGTATAATCTCTAATCAGAGTTACTTTGGTTATTCTGAATTAATTATTCATCTACTTCTTAAAATAAATTGAGTCAAAGTTATGCTGCTAATAAATGGGTTTTATTTGTACCCTTGAGAATGACTTTAAACAAACATAAGTAAGAAAAATACATTAACATACAATTGAAATTATTTCGTTCACTTACCCTACTAACTAGCTCAGAGCATAAACAACTTTTCTGGTTATTCCCAGATAAACTTTAATTTAAACATTAATTTTATATATCTCGGGCGTAAATTCTTTTAAACGCAAGAAAGAACGTTCATGCCTATACAGAAGTTAATTATTTCATAAAACAATATTTACTAATACGGCCTTGTTGTTTTTTTAAAAATCAGACCTATTTATAGGTTATGCGTTCGTCACGCTTGCTTAATTATTCACAAATATTTTATACTACTTAAGACTAAAATAAATCTTATGTAGGATTAACAAATCCACTAAATAAATTCAATCACCGTGTAACATATAAACAGTTTTGATGTTATGCGTCAGTACAAATTTTGTGTTGAAAAAATATCAGTACACTCAGATTAATGAAATAAATTGTCACGATGTTACCTTTTTATTTTAATCTTGTAGATTAAAATTTAATTGAACACTCCAGCGGTCGGATTATAGTGACCCTGGTTTATTACACTGCACACGCACTACGAACAGAGACTATTTGTCCTCTTCTCACAAAATTGGACTAATTTAAATACTGGTTAATTATTTTCTCTTGTTCGATTTATCGCGCACTAAATAAAATAAATACTTCACATCGATGCACTGATTATAGATAGACTGTAGTGTAGTTACTTAGTGTTGCCGAATTGGTTAAATGGATGCACTGTTACATGATACTATAAGTTAATAACGTATTTGGCGGCGACGAGCGACAACCTTTTTCGCCCTCGCTAATGACAATAAAGTGTGTTGGATCTACCTGCATTCCGATTATATACCCACTGTCTTGATGGGGCTTAGGTGATCATTTCATTTAGTAAGCTATTTTTTGATTGGCTCAACCAGACGTTACGAAAATGACGCATTGTTTTCCAACCGTCATTTGGCGAAGACGATTGACAGCTACCGTTGTTGTTAGTGTTGACTAACGAATTTCTCACTTTATATTTACAAATGATGCTAACGCATGTCACGCACTTATTACAGTTGCGATCGGGGTTGTATCGCTATCAAATTAAAGGATATTTCATGCGCTTTAAATTGATATAGTTTGACACTGGTTTTATTCGCACTTTCTCTGACATTTCTAAATAAATAACGTTCAGATACATGGCTTCGCGCTGTCGTCTGCTAGTGACGCCAGACACGATTTTTCCTTATCTATTTACATTGTGTTTCACATCGCGTTTTCATTTAAACGTTTGTGTCGGAACACTAATACATCCGTCTTTATACTTAATACCTATTTAGTGAATATAATTATCAAATCTTAACTAACTAGGGCGATACCTTACTATGAATAATCTTTACTTCCTAATTACATTTTGTCTATCCTATTTCACTCTATGCTACCCATTAATAATGGAGTGGTTACATTTATAATATATTAATAATATTCACTGTTACACTTGGTATAATGATTGTTCAGTGTATTTTGTTTACACTAGTAGTCCTTTCTACCTATCAAATTACTGACAATCGTTCGTTTTAGGCGTAGCCTAGGCATACCTTTCACATCGGGTTTATGCCTTAATAATGGTCATTAGTTACATTTGATACATTGATGAGGTAACTTATTCATATAAGGTTCCCTCTTACAAGTCTCCTTACTTCTTAAGATTACACTTGTGATTGTAATATAAGTTTCAATTTTACATTGTGGCCATAGCTAGTCTTAGTCATAGGCATTGATATTTACTGGTCATTGTTTATTTATTTTCAGCCCAAACACTGTTGCTGATATTATATTATTCGGGTCATTCTTTAATTACTTTTATCAACATGTGAAATTACATTTAAGTCATTCACTGGGTCGCTTGACAGCTTATAGTGAACTTGGCTTGTCCATTAGTTAGTGTCAGTTGTAGTGTCAAGCAGTGTATTCCTTACTGCTTCTTGTGGTACTTCTTCTTCTTTCTTCTTCGTTGGTCCTTCTCTTCTTCGCTACTTTCATCATCATATTATTCATTTACATTACTTTCGTGTACTTATTGATTCTATTGGTACATGTCTAGGTTATGTGACACTTGGTCATGTTACATATACTCCCCTCTCAAAATTGATAATTTGGGAGAAATTTTATATTTGAAGAAATTATCATTTCAGTTTGGTTTTAATATACTATTACTGCTTTTTTCTTTTTCTGCATTGAATTTGATATTCTGTTAGTGTGTTGCACTATATTGAGTTCTTGGCTAGTGATATATTTTTTAGCTTACTAGTATTTTTCAAGTTTCTTATATTCTAAGTCCTTTATTTATAACATGTTTCATTTCTTAAACTAACAATTTCCTGTCTTACAATAATACATTTTTCTTTCTCATTACACATCTTTATTCTCGTGATAAACTCTAAGGTTCTTTCATTTTTTACCTCACAGTTTTTTATTAATAATCCTTGATATATTACCATTTAATTCCCTAACATTTGTAGTGGGTTCGGAATCAGAGTGGCTCACTGTGGCATACATTCTCCGCCGTTCCTTAACTACACGTCCTCAGAATCAGAGGCATCCTCATCTCTGTCTGGGACAAAATAAAAATTGCACGTAGCAACAGTTGTACTATCACAACACATAAAATATAACATATCATTCATTTTTCAATAAAATAACATATTCAATATAACATTCAAGGTATCAGAGGTTTCATTGGCATCACATTTCATTCTTTTATACTTTAGCTAACATACTTCTTTTCACAGGTAATTATTCCTTTTCAGACTTGACATATTGGCTGTGTTATTTATTAGCCTTGTTGTTACTTTTCTATACTAGTTTGTAATTTGTTTTGGTTTATCTGAATATTCTTAAATTTACACACTTAGATTTATCATTTCGCAATTATGCAGTGGTTCTTTAAACATTGAGTTTACAATACTTCACTCTTATTAATAGTTCACAGTTATCCTGAATTATCAGGGTTTACAGTATTCATATACTAAACATTTTTACTAGATATCATCTGACATATCTTGTTGGTAAATGCAATTAGATACTTTCTTCATCGTTTAATTAATATTTTTTATATTCCTCGATAACAGTAGTATTTTGACAATTATTTTTGTTACTTATACATAGACATTTTTCGCTATTATATCAGATAATAATCATTCCCATTAATAGTTTACTTAAAATGCTACATAGTCTTGGTACATTCGATATGATACACTTTTTCCTTTATTATAGTATGAAAAATACCTTTATTTATACCTTATTTAATTATTCCATTCCGTATTCATGCCTTCTCCTTTATTATTCGACACTTCGATGTTCTTCCCCTCTACTCCTTCAAGTGTTGGAATCTTTAACACTTATTCTGGATGATTTTAATATATTTCTTGGAGTAGACAATATTTGATAATTAAGATACAATATAACAATATAATACTAAGATATTAATTGACAATATTTGGTTTTCTCTTTCTTCATTCCATAATAACAATATAGCCATCTTCTTTATAATTCTCTTTGGTGTTCTTCCCCTCTTCTCCTTCAAATGATAGTTGTTTAAATCATTTATTCTGGATGATTTTAATATGCTTCTTGGAGTAGACAATATTTTATAATTAAGATACAATATAACAATATACTATATAATTTCAATAACAATATAATTTCTTTGGTTGAACTTAATATAGGAGTATTAGGGTAACATTATATCACTATTTTATATACATTTTTGTTATACGATACTCTTTTGTTCTATACAATATAATAGATATCTTTCTTATCATAAAATCATTTGGTTTATAATAAATATTTTTTCTATCATCTAATATGACAAACACGGTTCCTATTTAACATATAACAGATATTTTTTGGTACATATACCTACAATACACATTCTTTTTTTATAACACAATATGGTAAACAGGCTGGCTATAGGCAATTAGACACTTTCAATACGTTGGATATAATAAATGATCTTCTTGATCATTAGTTTTATTTTTCATTCTAGATACTTTTAAAATTTCTTATGCACTAAACACTCTTGTGGTACTCATCGTATAATAATATAATTCGTCCTTTTATAAATATATAATTCCATTTATAGTTTATATGTTGGGGTTCTCTTGGGCTTCTCCATTCTATTGGGTTCATTGTTTGGGACAATTACGTTTCACAGGTACCCTTTTTTATAGCTGTGTCTAGTACGACACGTTTAGGATATTTGGCACCCTATAATAACATCTCATAACAAATTTCCTTACACACAATATTTCTTTAAAGATGCTTGGTTATAGGTACCTTTGACCTTTTTATTTATGGTATCTGTAAGTTCATACGTATTATTTTTATGGTCCTTTTTTATGGTATAAGGGCCTATGTAAAGTACTAGTAGTTTTTTGGTGATACCCTCCATGGGTTCATTATGGGTACTGTAGTCTTGCGTCTTGGGATGTGCTGGGTCGGCTGCCATCTCCTCTTAGGGGAATCCAGCGTTCTGGTGGGTTCTGTTGGTTATATTCCCTTCGGACACTCACAGATGGATCATCCTCATCCTGGTTTCCACCTCCGGGTCTGGACTCTCTAGAGCTGCCTGCTCGGTTGTGCAGTATTGTAAAGCCAGGCCTCTCACAGACTGGCACCCAATCCCCTTCGTCATCATTGTTCGTGATGTTTGTCTGCGGTCGGGTATCAGGTCTCCTCGGGTTGGACTGGTCACGGGCTTGTACAAAATTCACTTGTGGCCGGTAGTCATTGTTGCGGCTATCCCCCTCGATGCTATTGCTCCTCCATCATCCGCCCCTTGCATTTCTTCTGTCCCCACTGAAACTATCGCGTCGAGGGTAGTATCGCCTTCTACCTGGTTCGTAGTTGGCCTGAAAGTAATTAGCCCTGCGGTACTGTTGCGGTGGGTTATTTCCGCCTTGGTTCTGGGGTCGGTTTGGATTATTGTTATAATTCTGTCGTCTCGTATTGTTATTGTTGTAGTTACCCGTATTATTATTGTTATTATATTGGTTATTGGGTCTATAGTTATTGTCATTATTATTATTATTAGCGTGATTTTGATTTGAGTTGTTAATATTGTTATTAAAATTCCCTTGGTAATTTCTGAAATTTGGATTATTGTTATTTGGATTACCGCCCCTGTCCTGGAAGTTTTCGTTCCTTCGGCGGCTTCTTCTGTAATAACCTTCGTGCTCCTGGTCTTCAAGTAAGGCTGACATGGCTTGTATCGTCTTCACTTGTCCCCACTGGCGTGCTTTGGCAACTCTCTCCTCGAAATGGTAAGAAAGCTTGGTAACGAGGCACTCCTCTGGTATTTTCGGTTCCAAGTTATGCGCCAAACACACCTTACCTAGGAAGTAAGAAGTCATAGTAGCTCCTCTACCTTCGTCATATCTGCCATGGCAGATGTTGTCACGCACTATATTCTGTGTGGCCTCCGACCAATACTTCGCACGGAATTGTGTCTTGAACTCTTCATAATTGTTGACTTCATGGCGTGTGGCAGTCCACCAATTGTCATAAATTTCTTTAAAATATTCATCGATGAGACTCCTTATCACAGTCCACCCATTTTCTCGAATCCTGGCCAAGTTTTCGTCGATGCGTTCTAAGAATTCGATTGGATTCTTCCTGTAGTTTTTAAAGTTTATTACGTCATGGTTATCGGTCGGTTGGATATACTGACCCGGTACTGGACGGTTACGGATGACTTCAATCTCCTCTCTCATTTGCACGATTTCACGTTGTCGTAGCTCTTCTATTTTTTCCCGGTTTGCGACTGTCAAAGTTCTTACCGTGTCCACCGACGCACTTATCTCTTCGCATCACTCACCCACGTCTGTTCTTACTCGCTTGATCTCGTCCTGACTCATCCTTTTCAGCGACTCGATCCGGGCTTCAGTTATTTCCTCTATGTTGTCAATCCTCCCGTCGACCTCTTCTCTCGTCCGTTTTAAATCCTGGCCGTGCTGTTCACATCTTTCGTTCACTTCCGTAATTTCTCTTCTCACGACTGCTATCTCTGTGTCTACTCTGGTATTAATTTTTTCATTACTTTCCTCCATCTTCCTGCTAATCTCATTTACTGTGGTATTCAACTCTTCTTTCAACGCTCTGTTGTTGTCATCTATTTTATTGTTCAACGCGTCCATGGCTTTATTGGTATCGTCTATCTTCTTATTCAGATCTTCTTTCAATAATTCGAAGTTCTTATTATTAGCGTCTAATCTTGTATGCAGGTCTTCTCTTAATGACTCCATATTTCTATTATTGTCGTCTAATTTCGTATGGAGATCTTCTTTTAACGACTCCATGTTTTTATTGATTGACTCCATATTCTTCCTTAAATCTTCCTTATCTTTCTTTGAAGTTTCCCTTGCTTCTTCCTGGTGTCTGTTCATTTGTTCCATCATCATCATCATCATATTCTCCATTCTGGCCCCTTCGGTGGCTTTGTCGGGTTGGTCGCCGGCCGTTACTTCCACTTCCGGTTCTGCATGGGGTGTTTCTTCTGGTCGAGTTTCTATGTTATTATTTGTCGCGACTTCCATTTCGGGTGTTGGTTGTGTCTCCGGTGTCTCTGTATTTGTTTGTATCTCTTCTACTCGGCTGGCCTTGTATCTTGTGTCGTGTATGTGGCATGGTTGTTCTTTTGTGTTTGCCGGGCTTATTATAAATATTAAAAATATTTTTGTTTAATATTTTTTTCAGCCTCACGTTGCTGGTCGCCAATTTGTAATGAAACTAGTAATCTACATTAAAATTAAGTTTTATAAATGTTTAAAATGTAGTATTAATAAAGTAAGTTACAAGTTAATTAAGATGAATAAAAGTTATAACTGATTTTAAAGAACTCCTTTTTTTTTAAAATAATTGCAGTAATATTGTTTGAATAGTAAAGTTGCTCAATTGAGTGAATAAAGCGTACTAGCTGGTCGATTGATGAAGGTAGCCGTCGCGTCGATTCTGGCAGCGAAACTCCTCCTCCAGGTTAACCGTCGTCTAAGTACGTAAAGTCAAGTCACGTCTGGACAACAAAATTAATAAAAATACACTTCCACGTACCTGGTCGTGATTCTGGAAGTTCGGAAGTTCACTTTTTATAATTAATAAGCTGCCAAAGCGGTTTCCAAAACCAGCTTGCTTTACTTACAAGGTTAGGTTTAATAATGGGCCTTGTTTAATAATGGGCGCCACACAGGTTTATTTCAGGAAAATCCCGTGTAAAACCAATTAATAGAATCAAATAATTGTTAATTTTCTTTAAAAAAAAACTGGTAGTGATACTTATTGCCCTTACAGCAATTCAAATTTAACAACGTATAATCTCTAATCAGAGTTACTTTGGTTATTCTGAATTAATTATTCATCTACTTCTTGAAATAAATTGAGTCAAAGTTATGCTGCTAATAAATGGGTTTTATTTGTACCCTTGAGAATGACTTTAAACAAACATAAGTAAGAAAAATACATTAACATACAATTGAAATTATTTCGTTCACTTACCCTACTAACTAGCTCAGAGCATAAACAACTTTTCTGGTTATTCCCAGATAAACTTTAATTTAAACATTAATTTTATATATCTCGGGCGTAAATTCTTTTAAACACAAGAAAGAACGTTCATGCCTATACAGAAGTTAATTATTTCATAAAACAATATTTACTAATACGGCCTTGTTGTTTTTTTAAAAATCAGACCTATTTATAGGTTATGCGTTCGTCACGCTTGCTTAATTATTCACAAATATTTTATACTACTTAAGACTAAAATAAATCTTATGTAGGATTAACAAATCCACTAAATAAATTCAATCACCGTGTAACATATAAACAGTTTTGATGTTATGCGTCAGTACAAATTTTGTGTTGAAAAAATATCAGTACACTCAGATTAATGAAATAAATTGTCACGTGTTACCTTTTTATTTTTATCTTATAGATTAAAATTTAATTGAACACTCCAGCGGTCGGATTATAGTGACCCTGGTTTATTACACTGCACACGCACTACGAACAGAGACTATTTGTCCTCTTCTCACAAAATTGGACTAATTTAAATACTGGTTAATTATTTTCTCTTGTTCGATTTATCGCGCACTAAATAAAATAAATACTTCACATCGATGCACTGATTATAGATAGACTGTAGTGTAGTTACTTAGTGTTGCCGAATTGGTTAAATGGATGCACTGTTACATGATACTATAAGTTAATAACGTATTTGGCGGCGACGAGCGACAACCTTTTTCGCCCTCGCTAATGACAATAAAGTGTGTTGGATCTACCTGCATTCCGATTATATACCCACTGTCTTGATGGGGCTTAGGTGATCATTTCATTTAGTAAGCTATTTTTTGATTGGCTCAACCAGACGTTACGAAAATGACGCATTGTTTTCCAACCGTCATTTGGCGAAGATGATTGACAGCTACCATTGTTGTTAGTGTTGACTAACGAATTTCTCACTTTATATTTACAAATGATGCTAACGCATGTCACGCACTTATTACAGTTGCGATCGGGGTTGTATCGCTATCAAATTAAAGGATATTTCATGCGCTTTAAATTGATATAGTTTGACACTGGTTTTATTCGCACTTTCTCTGACATTTCTAAATAAATAACGTTCAGATACATGGCTTCGCGCTGTCGTCTGCTAGTGACGCCAGACACGATTTTTCCTTATCTATTTACATTGTGTTTCACATCGCGTTTTCATTTAAACGTTTGTGTCGGAACACTAATACATCCGTCTTTATACTTAATACCTATTTAGTGAATATAATTATCAAATCTTAACTAACTAGGGCGATACCTTACTATGAATAATCTTTACTTCCTAATTACATTTTGTCTATCCTATTTCACTCTATGCTACCCATTAATAATGGAGTGGTTACATTTATAATATATTAATAATATTCACTGTTACACTTGGTATAATGATTGTTCAGTGTATTTTGTTTACACTAGTAGTCCTTTCTACCTATCAAATTACTGACAATCGTTCGTTTTAGGCGTAGCCTAGGCATACCTTTCACATCGGGTTTATGCCTTAATAATGGTCATTAGTTACATTTGATACATTGATGAGGTAACTTATTCATATAAGGTTCCCTCTTACAAGTCTCCTTACTTCTTAAGATTACACTTGTGATTGTAATATAAGTTTCAATTTTACATTGTGGCCATAGCTAGTCTTAGTCATAGGCATTGATATTTACTGGTCATTGTTTATTTATTTTCAGCCCAAACACTGTTGCTGATATTATATTATTCGGGTCATTCTTTAATTACTTTTATCAACATGTGAAATTACATTTAAGTCATTCACTGGGTCGCTTGACAGCTTATAGTGAACTTGGCTTGTCCATTAGTTAGTGTCAGTTGTAGTGTCAAGCAGTGTATTCCTTACTGCTTCTTGTGGTACTTCTTCTTCTTTCTTCTTCGTTGGTCCTTCTCTTCTTCGCTACTTTCATCATCATATTATTCATTTACATTACTTTCGTGTACTTATTGATTCTATTGGTACATGTCTAGGTTATGTGACACTTGGTCATGTTACATATACTCCCCTCTCAAAATTGATAATATGGGAGAAATTTTATATTTGAAGAAATTATCATTTCAGTTTGGTTTTAATATACTATTACTGCTTTTTTCTTTTTCTGCATTGAATTTGATATTCTGTTAGTGTGTTGCACTATATTGAGTTCTTGGCTAGTGATATATTTTTTAGCTTACTAGTATTTTTCAAGTTTCTTATATTCTAAGTCCTTTATTTATAACATGTTTCATTTCTTAAACTAACAATTTCCTGTCTTACAATAATACATTTTTCTTTCTCATTACACATCTTTATTCTCGTGATAAACTCTATGGTTCTTTCATTTTTTACCTCACAGTTTTTTATTAATAATCCTTGATATATTACCATTTAATTCCCTAACATTTGTAGTGGGTTCGGAATCAGAGTGGCTCACTGTGGCATACATTCTCCGCCGTTCCTTAACTACACGTCCTCAGAATCAGAGGCATCCTCATCTCTGTCTGGGACAAAATAAAAATTGCACGTAGCAACAGTTGTACTATCACAACACATAAAATATAACATATCATTCATTTTTCAATAAAATAACATATTCAATATAACATTCAAGGTATCAGAGGTTTCATTGGCATCACATTTCATTCTTTTATACTTTAGCTAACATACTTCTTTTCACAGGTAATTATTCCTTTTCAGACTTGACATATTGGCTGTGTTATTTATTAGCCTTGTTGTTACTTTTCTATACTAGTTTGTAATTTGTTTTGGTTTATCTGAATATTCTTAAATTTACACACTTAGATTTATCATTTCGCAATTATGCAGTGGTTCTTTAAACATTGAGTTTACAATACTTCACTCTTATTAATAGTTCACAGTTATCCTGAATTATCAGGGTTTACAGTATTCATATACTAAACATTTTTACTAGATATCATCTGACATATCTTGTTGGTAAATGCAATTAGATACTTTCTTCATCGTTTAATTAATATTTTTTATATTCCTCGATAACAGTAGTATTTTGACAATTATTTTTGTTACTTATACATAGACATTTTTCGCTATTATATCAGATAATAATCATTCCCATTAATAGTTTACTTAAAATGCTACATAGTCTTGGTACATTCGATATGATACACTTTTTCCTTTATTATAGTATGAAAAATACCTTTATTTATACCTTATTTAATTATTCCATTCCGTATTCACGCCTTCTCCTTTATTATTCGACACTTCGATGTTCTTCCCCTCTACTCCTTCAAGTGTTGGAATCTTTAACACTTATTCTGGATGATTTTAATATATTTCTTGGAGTAGACAATATTTGATAATTAAGATACAATATAACAATATAATACTAAGATATTAATTGACAATATTTGGTTTTCTCTTTCTTCATTCCATAATAACAATATAGCCATCTTCTTTATAATTCTCTTTGGTGTTCTTCCCCTCTTCTCCTTCAAATGATAGTTGTTTAAATCATTTATTCTGGATGATTTTAATATGCTTCTTGGAGTAGACAATATTTTATAATTAAGATACAATATAACAATATACTATATAATTTCAATAACAATATAATTTCTTTGGTTGAACTTAATATAGGAGTATTAGGGTAACATTATATCACTATTTTATATACATTTTTGTTATACGATACTCTTTTGTTCTATACAATATAATAGATATCTTTCTTATCATAAAATCATTTGGTTTATAATAAATATTTTTTCTATCATCTAATATGACAAACACGGTTCCTATTTAACATATAACAGATATTTTTTGGTACATATACCTACAATACACATTCTTTTTTTATAACACAATATGGTAAACAGGCTGGCTATAGGCAATTAGACACTTTCAATACGTTGGATATAATAAATGATCTTCTTGATCATTAGTTTTATTTTTCACTCTAGATACTTTTAAAATTTCTTATGCACTAAACACTCTTGTGGTACTCATCGTATAATAATATAATTCGTCCTTTTATAAATATATAATTCCATTTATAGTTTATATGTTGGGGTTCTCTTGGGCTTCTCCATTCTATTGGGTTCATTGTTTGGGACAATTACGTTTCACAGGTACCCTTTTTTATAGCTGTGTCTAGTACGACACGTTTAGGATATTTGGCACCCTATAATAACATCTCATAACAAATTTCCTTACACACAATATTTCTTTAAAGATGCTTGGTTATAGGTACCTTTGACCTTTTTATTTATGGTATCTGTAAGTTCATACGTATTATTTTTATGGTCCTTTTTTATGGTATAAGGGCCTATGTAAAGTACTAGTAGTTTTTTGGTGATACCCTCCATGGGTTCATTATGGGTACTGTAGTCTTGCGTCTTGGGATGTGCTGGGTCGGCTGCCATCTCCTCTTAGGGGAATCCAGCGTTCTGGTGGGTTCTGTTGGTTATATTCCCTTCGGACACTCACAGATGGATCATCCTCATCCTGGTTTCCACCTCCGGGTCTGGACTCTCTAGAGCTGCCTGCTCGGTTGTGCAGTATTGTAAAGCCAGGCCTCTCACAGACTGGCACCCAATCCCCTTCGTCATCATTGTTCGTGATGTTTGTCTGCGGTCGGGTATCAGGTCTCCTCGGGTTGGACTGGTCACGGGCTTGTACAAAATTCACTTGTGGCCGGTAGTCATTGTTGCGGCTATCCCCCTCGATGCTATTGCTCCTCCATCATCCGCCCCTTGCATTTATTCTGTCCCCACTGAAACTATCGCGTCGAGGGTAGTATCGCCTTCTACCTGGTTCGTAGTTGGCCTGAAAGTAATTAGCCCTGCGGTACTGTTGCGGTGGGTTATTTCCGCCTTGGTTCTGGGGTCGGTTTGGATTATTGTTATAATTCTGTCGTCTCGTATTGTTATTGTTGTAGTTACCCGTATTATTATTGTTATTATATTGGTTATTGGGTCTATAGTTATTGTCATTATTATTATTATTAGCGTGATTTTGATTTGAGTTGTTAATATTGTTATTAAAATTCCCTTGGTAATTTCTGAAATTTGGATTATTGTTATTTGGATTACCGCTCCTGTCCTGGAAGTTTTCGTTCCTTCGGCGGCTTCTTCTGTAATAACCTTCGTGCTCCTGGTCTTCAAGTAAGGCTGACATGGCTTGTATCGTCTTCACTTGTCCCCACTGGCGTGCTTTGGCAACTCTCTCCTCGAAATGGTAAGAAAGCTTGGTAACGAGGCACTCCTCTGGTATTTTCGGTTCCAAGTTATGCGCCAAACACACCTTACCTAGGAAGTAAGAAGTCATAGTAGCTCCTCTACCTTCGTCATATCTGCCATGGCAGATGTTGTCACGCACTATATTCTGTGTGGCCTCCGACCAATACTTCGCACGGAATTGTGTCTTGAACTCTTCATAATTGTTGACTTCATGGCGTGTGGCAGTCCACCAATTGTCATAAATTTCTTTAAAATATTCATCGATGAGACTCCTTATCACAGTCCACCCATTTTCTCGAATCCTGGCCAAGTTTTCGTCGATGCGTTCTAAGAATTCGATTGGATTCTTCCTGTAGTTTTTAAAGTTTATTACGTCATGGTTATCGGTCGGTTGGATATACTGACCCGGTACTGGACGGTTACGGATGACTTCAATCTCCTCTCTCATTTGCACGATTTCACGTTGTCGTAGCTCTTCTATTTTTTCCCGGTTTGCGACTGTCAAAGTTCTTACCATGTCCACCGACGCACTTATCTCTTCGCATCACTCACCCACGTCTGTTCTTACTCGCTTGATCTCGTCCTGACTCATCCTTTTCAGCGACTCGATCCGGGCTTCAGTTATTTCCTCTATGTTGTCAATCCTCCCGTCGACCTCTTCTCTCGTCCGTTTTAAATCCTGGCCGTGCTGTTCACATCTTTCGTTCACTTCCGTAATTTCTCTTCTCACGACTGCTATCTCTGTGTCTACTCTGGTATTAATTTTTTCATTACTTTCCTCCATCTTCCTGCTAATCTCATTTACTGTGGTATTCAACTCTTCTTTCAACGCTCTGTTGTTGTCATCTATTTTATTGTTCAACGCGTCCATGGCTTTATTGGTATCGTCTATCTTCTTATTCAGATCTTCTTTCAATAATTCGAAGTTCTTATTATTAGCGTCTAATCTTGTATGCAGGTCTTCTCTTAATGACTCCATATTTCTATTATTGTCGTCTAATTTCGTATGGAGATCTTCTTTTAACGACTCCATGTTTTTATTGATTGACTCCATATTCTTCCTTAAATCTTCCTTATCTTTCTTTGAAGTTTCCCTTGCTTCTTCCTGGTGTCTGTTCATTTGTTCCATCATCATCATCATCATATTCTCCATTCTGGCCCCTTCGGTGGCTTTGTCGGGTTGGTCGCCGGCCGTTACTTCCACTTCCGGTTCTGCATGGGGTGTTTCTTCTGGTCGAGTTTCTATGTTATTATTTGTCGCGACTTCCATTTCGGGTGTTGGTTGTGTCTCCGGTGTCTCTGTATTTGTTTGTATCTCTTCTACTCGGCTGGCCTTGTATCTTGTGTCGTGTATGTGGCATGGTTGTTCTTTTGTGTTTGCCGGGCTTATTATAAATATTAAAAATATTTTTGTTTAATATTTTTTTCAGCCTCACGTTGCTGGTCGCCAATTTGTAATGAAACTAGTAATCTACATTAAAATTAAGTTTTATAAATGTTTAAAATGTAGTATTAATAAAGTAAGTTACAAGTTAATTAAGATGAATAAAAGTTATAACTGATTTTAAAGAACTCCTTTTTTTTTAAAATAATTGCAGTAATATTGTTTGAATAGTAAAGTTGCTCAATTGAGTGAATAAAGCGTACTAGCTGGTCGATTGATGAAGGTAGCCGTCGCGTCGATTCTGGCAGCGAAACTCCTCCTCCAGGTTAACCGTCGTCTAAGTACGTAAAGTCAAGTCACGTCTGGACAACAAAATTAATAAAAATACACTTCCACGTACCTGGTCGTGATTCTGGAAGTTCGGAAGTTCACTTTTTATAATTAATAAGCTGCCAAAGCGGTTTCCAAAACCAGCTTGCTTTACTTACAAGGTTAGGTTTAATAATGGGCTTGTTTAATAATGGGCGCCACACAGGTTTATTTCAGGAAAATCCCGTGTAAAACCAATTAATAGAATCAAATAATTGTTAATTTTCTTTAAAAAAAAACTGGTAGTGATACTTATTGCCCTTACAGCAATTCAAATTTAACAACGTATAATCTCTAATCAGAGTTACTTTGGTTATTCTGAATTCATTATTCATCTACTTCTTGAAATAAATTGAGTCAAAGTTATGCTGCTAATAAATGGGTTTTATTTGTACCCTTGAGAATGACTTTAAACAAACATAAGTAAGAAAAATACATTAACATACAATTGAAATTATTTCGTTCACTTACCCTACTAACTAGCTCAGAGCATAAACAACTTTTCTGGTTATTCCCAGATAAACTTTAATTTAAACATTAATTTTATATATCTCGGGCGTAAATTCTTTTAAACACAAGAAAGAACGTTCATGCCTATACAGAAGTTAATTATTTCATAAAACAATATTTACTAATACGGCCTTGTTGTTTTTTTAAAAATCAGACCTATTTATAGGTTATGCGTTCGTCACGCTTGCTTAATTATTCACAAATATTTTATACTACTTAAGACTAAAATAAATCTTATGTAGGATTAACAAATCCACTAAATAAATTCAATCACCGTGTAACATATAAACAGTTTTGATGTTATGCGTCAGTACAAATTTTGTGTTGAAAAAATATCAGTACACTCAGATTAATGAAATAAATTGTCACGTGTTACCTTTTTATTTTTATCTTATAGATTAAAATTTAATTGAACACTCCAGCGGTCGGATTATAGTGACCCTGGTTTATTACACTGCACACGCACTACGAACAGAGACTATTTGTCCTCTTCTCACAAAATTGGACTAATTTAAATACTGGTTAATTATTTTCTCTTGTTCGATTTATCGCGCACTAAATAAAATAAATACTTCACATCGATGCACTGATTATAGATAGACTGTAGTGTAGTTACTTAGTGTTGCCGAATTGGTTAAATGGATGCACTGTTACATGATACTATAAGTTAATAACGTATTTGGCGGCGACGAGCGACAACCTTTTTCGCCCTCGCTAATGACAATAAAGTGTGTTGGATCTACCTGCATTCCGATTATATACCCACTGTCTTGATGGGGCTTAGGTGATCATTTCATTTAGTAAGCTATTTTTTGATTGGCTCAACCAGACGTTACGAAAATGACGCATTGTTTTCCAACCGTCATTTGGCGAAGATGATTGACAGCTACCATTGTTGTTAGTGTTGACTAACGAATTTCTCACTTTATATTTACAAATGATGCTAACGCATGTCACGCACTTATTACAGTTGCGATCGGGGTTGTATCGCTATCAAATTAAAGGATATTTCATGCGCTTTAATTTGATATAGTTTGACACTGGTTTTATTCGCACTTTCTCTGACATTTCTAAATAAATAACGTTCAGATACATGGCTTCGCGCTGTCGTCTGCTAGTGACGCCAGACACGATTTTTCCTTATCTATTTACATTGTGTTTCACATCGCGTTTTCATTTAAACGTTTGTGTCGGAACACTAATACATCCGTCTTTATACTTAATACCTATTTAGTGAATATAATTATCAAATCTTAACTAACTAGGGCGATACCTTACTATGAATAATCCTTACTTCCTAATTACATTTTGTCTATCCTATTTCACTCTATGCTACCCATTAATAATGGAGTGGTTACATTTATAATATATTAATAATATTCACTGTTACACTTGGTATAATGATTGTTCAGTGTATTTTGTTTACACTAGTAGTCCTTTCTACCTATCAAATTACTGACAATCGTTCGTTTTAGGCGTAGCCTAGGCATACCTTTCACATCGGGTTTATGCCTTAATAATGGTCATTAGTTACATTTGGTACATTGATGAGGTAACTTATTCATATAAGGTTCCCTCTTACAAGTCTCCTTACTTCTTAAGATTACACTTGTGATTGTAATATAAGTTTCAATTTTACATTGTGGCCATAGCTAGTCTTAGTCATAGGCATTGATATTTACTGGTCATTGTTTATTTATTTTCAGCCCAAACACTGTTGCTAATATTATATTATTCGGGTCATTCTTTAATTACTTTTATCAACATGTGAAATTACATTTAAGTCATTCACTGGGTCGCTTGACAGCTTATAGTGAACTTGGCTTGTCCATTAGTTAGTGTCAGTTGTAGTGTCAAGCAGTGTATTCCTTACTGCTTCTTGTGGTACTTCTTCTTCTTTCTTCTTCGTTGGTCCTTCTCTTCTTCGCTACTTTCATCATCATATTATTCACTTACATTACTTTCGTGTACTTATTGATTCTATTGGTACATGTCTAGGTTATGTGACACTTGGTCATGTTACATATACTCCCCTCTCAAAATTGATAATTTGGGAGAAATTTTATATTTGAAGAAATTATCATTTCAGTTTGGTTTTAATATACTATTACTGCTTTTTTCTTTTTCTGCATTGAATTTGATATTCTGTTAGTGTGTTGCACTATATTGAGTTCTTGGCTAGTGATATATTTTTTAGCTTACTAGTATTTTTCAAGTTTCTTATATTCTAAGTCCTTTATTTATAACATGTTTCATTTCTTAAACTAACAATTTCCTGTCTTACAATAATACATTTTTCTTTCTCATTACACATCTTTATTCTCGTGATAAACTCTATGGTTCTTTCATTTTTTACCTCACAGTTTTTTATTAATAATCCTTGATATATTACCATTTAATTCCCTAACATTTGTAGTGGGTTCGGAATCAGAGTGGCTCACTGTGGCATACATTCTCCGCCGTTCCTTAACTACACGTCCTCAGAATCAGAGGCATCCTCATCTCTGTCTGGGACAAAATAAAAATTGCACGTAGCAACAGTTGTACTATCACAACACATAAAATATAACATATCATTCATTTTTCAATAAAATAACATATTCAATATAACATTCAAGGTATCAGAGGTTTCATTGGCATCACATTTCATTCTTTTATACTTTAGCTAACATACTTCTTTTCACAGGTAATTATTCCTTTTCAGACTTGACATATTGGCTGTGTTATTTATTAGCCTTGTTGTTACTTTTCTATACTAGTTTGTAATTTGTTTTGGTTTATCTGAATATTCTTAAATTTACACACTTAGATTTATCATTTCGCAATTATGCAGTGGTTCTTTAAACATTGAGTTTACAATACTTCACTCTTATTAATAGTTCACAGTTATCCTGAATTATCAGGGTTTACAGTATTCATATACTAAACATTTTTACTAGATATCATCTGACATATCTTGTTGGTAAATGCAATTAGATACTTTCTTCATCGTTTAATTAATATTTTTTATATTCCTCGATAACAGTAGTATTTTGACAATTATTTTTGTTACTTATACATAGACATTTTTCGCTATTATATCAGATAATAATCATTCCCATTAATAGTTTACTTAAAATGCTACATAGTCTTGGTACATTCGATATGATACACTTTTTCCTTTATTATAGTATGAAAAATACCTTTATTTATACCTTATTTAATTATTCCATTCCGTATTCACGCCTTCTCCTTTATTATTCGACACTTCGATGTTCTTCCCCTCTACTCCTTCAAGTGTTGGAATCTTTAACACTTATTCTGGATGATTTTAATATATTTCTTGGAGTAGACAATATTTGATAATTAAGATACAATATAACAATATAATACTAAGATATTAATTGACAATATTTGGTTTTCTCTTTCTTCATTCCATAATAACAATATAGCCATCTTCTTTATAATTCTCTTTGGTGTTCTTCCCCTCTTCTCCTTCAAATGATAGTTGTTTAAATCATTTATTCTGGATGATTTTAATATGCTTCTTGGAGTAGACAATATTTTATAATTAAGATACAATATAACAATATACTATATAATTTCAATAACAATATAATTTCTTTGGTTGAACTTAATATAGGAGTATTAGGGTAACATTATATCACTATTTTATATACATTTTTGTTATACGATACTCTTTTGTTCTATACAATATAATAGATATCTTTCTTATCATAAAATCATTTGGTTTATAATAAATATTTTTTCTATCATCTAATATGACAAACACGGTTCCTATTTAACATATAACAGATATTTTTTGGTACATATACCTACAATACACATTCTTTTTTTATAACACAATATGGTAAACAGGCTGGCTATAGGCAATTAGACACTTTCAATACGTTGGATATAATAAATGATCTTCTTGATCATTAGTTTTATTTTTCACTCTAGATACTTTTAAAATTTCTTATGCACTAAACACTCTTGTGGTACTCATCGTATAATAATATAATTCGTCCTTTTATAAATATATAATTCCATTTATAGTTTATATGTTGGGGTTCTCTTGGGCTTCTCCATTCTATTGGGTTCATTGTTTGGGACAATTACGTTTCACAGGTACCCTTTTTTATAGCTGTGTCTAGTACGACACGTTTAGGATATTTGGCACCCTATAATAACATCTCATAACAAATTTCCTTACACACAATATTTCTTTAAAGATGCTTGGTTATAGGTACCTTTGACCTTTTTATTTATGGTATCTGTAAGTTCATACGTATTATTTTTATGGTCCTTTTTTATGGTATAAGGGCCTATGTAAAGTACTAGTAGTTTTTTGGTGATACCCTCCATGGGTTCATTATGGGTACTGTAGTCTTGCGTCTTGGGATGTGCTGGGTCGGCTGCCATCTCCTCTTAGGGGAATCCAGCGTTCTGGTGGGTTCTGTTGGTTATATTCCCTTCGGACACTCACAGATGGATCATCCTCATCCTGGTTTCCACCTCCGGGTCTGGACTCTCTAGAGCTGCCTGCTCGGTTGTGCAGTATTGTAAAGCCAGGCCTCTCACAGACTGGCACCCAATCCCCTTCGTCATCATTGTTCGTGATGTTTGTCTGCGGTCGGGTATCAGGTCTCCTCGGGTTGGACTGGTCACGGGCTTGTACAAAATTCACTTGTGGCCGGTAGTCATTGTTGCGGCTATCCCCCTCGATGCTATTGCTCCTCCATCATCCGCCCCTTGCATTTCTTCTGTCCCCACTGAAACTATCGCGTCGAGGGTAGTATCGCCTTCTACCTGGTTCGTAGTTGGCCTGAAAGTAATTAGCCCTGCGGTACTGTTGCGGTGGGTTATTTCCGCCTTGGTTCTGGGGTCGGTTTGGATTATTGTTATAATTCTGTCGTCTCGTATTGTTATTGTTGTAGTTACCCGTATTATTATTGTTATTATATTGGTTATTGGGTCTATAGTTATTGTCATTATTATTATTATTAGCGTGATTTTGATTTGAGTTGTTAATATTGTTATTAAAATTCCCTTGGTAATTTCTGAAATTTGGATTATTGTTATTTGGATTACCGCCCCTGTCCTGGAAGTTTTCGTTCCTTCGGCGGCTTCTTCTGTAATAACCTTCGTGCTCCTGGTCTTCAAGTAAGGCTGACATGGCTTGTATCGTCTTCACTTGTCCCCACTGGCGTGCTTTGGCAACTCTCTCCTCGAAATGGTAAGAAAGCTTGGTAACGAGGCACTCCTCTGGTATTTTCGGTTCCAAGTTATGCGCCAAACACACCTTACCTAGGAAGTAAGAAGTCATAGTAGCTCCTCTACCTTCGTCATATCTGCCATGGCAGATGTTGTCACGCACTATATTCTGTGTGGCCTCCGACCAATACTTCGCACGGAATTGTGTCTTGAACTCTTCATAATTGTTGACTTCATGGCGTGTGGCAGTCCACCAATTGTCATAAATTTCTTTAAAATATTCATCGATGAGACTCCTTATCACAGTCCACCCATTTTCTCGAATCCTGGCCAAGTTTTCGTCGATGCGTTCTAAGAATTCGATTGGATTCTTCCTGTAGTTTTTAAAGTTTATTACGTCATGGTTATCGGTCGGTTGGATATACTGACCCGGTACTGGACGGTTACGGATGACTTCAATCTCCTCTCTCATTTGCACGATTTCACGTTGTCGTAGCTCTTCTATTTTTTCCCGGTTTGCGACTGTCAAAGTTCTTACCATGTCCACCGACGCACTTATCTCTTCGCATCACTCACCCACGTCTGTTCTTACTCGCTTGATCTCGTCCTGACTCATCCTTTTCAGCGACTCGATCCGGGCTTCAGTTATTTCCTCTATGTTGTCAATCCTCCCGTCGACCTCTTCTCTCGTCCGTTTTAAATCCTGGCCGTGCTGTTCACATCTTTCGTTCACTTCCGTAATTTCTCTTCTCACGACTGCTATCTCTGTGTCTACTCTGGTATTAATTTTTTCATTACTTTCCTCCATCTTCCTGCTAATCTCATTTACTGTGGTATTCAACTCTTCTTTCAACGCTCTGTTGTTGTCATCTATTTTATTGTTCAACGCGTCCATGGCTTTATTGGTATCGTCTATCTTCTTATTCAGATCTTCTTTCAATAATTCGAAGTTCTTATTATTAGCGTCTAATCTTGTATGCAGGTCTTCTCTTAATGACTCCATATTTCTATTATTGTCGTCTAATTTCGTATGGAGATCTTCTTTTAACGACTCCATGTTTTTATTGATTGACTCCATATTCTTCCTTAAATCTTCCTTATCTTTCTTTGAAGTTTCCCTTGCTTCTTCCTGGTGTCTGTTCATTTGTTCCATCATCATCATCATCATATTCTCCATTCTGGCCCCTTCGGTGGCTTTGTCGGGTTGGTCGCCGGCCGTTACTTCCACTTCCGGTTCTGCATGGGGTGTTTCTTCTGGTCGAGTTTCTATGTTATTATTTGTCGCGACTTCCATTTCGGGTGTTGGTTGTGTCTCCGGTGTCTCTGTATTTGTTTGTATCTCTTCTACTCGGCTGGCCTTGTATCTTGTGTCGTGTATGTGGCATGGTTGTTCTTTTGTGTTTGCCGGGCTTATTATAAATATTAAAAATATTTTTGTTTAATATTTTTTTCAGCCTCACGTTGCTGGTCGCCAATTTGTAATGAAACTAGTAATCTACATTAAAATTAAGTTTTATAAATGTTTAAAATGTAGTATTAATAAAGTAAGTTACAAGTTAATTAAGATGAATAAAAGTTATAACTGATTTTAAAGAACTCCTTTTTTTTTAAAATAATTGCAGTAATATTGTTTGAATAGTAAAGTTGCTCAATTGAGTGAATAAAGCGTACTAGCTGGTCGATTGATGAAGGTAGCCGTCGCGTCGATTCGGGCAGCGAAACTCCTCCTCCAGGTTAACCGTCGTCTAAGTACGTAAAGTCAAGTCACGTCTGGACAACAAAATTAATAAAAATACACTTCCACGTACCTGGTCGTGATTCTGGAAGTTCGGAAGTTCACTTTTTATAATTAATAAGCTGCCAAAGCGGTTTCCAAAACCAGCTTGCTTTACTTACAAGGTTAGGTTTAATAATGGGCTTGTTTAATAATGGGCGCCACACAGGTTTATTTCAGGAAAATCCCGTGTAAAACCAATTAATAGAATCAAATAATTGTTAATTTTCTTTAAAAAAAAACTGGTAGTGATACTTATTGCCCTTACAGCAATTCAAATTTAACAACGTATAATCTCTAATCAGAGTTACTTTGGTTATTCTGAATTCATTATTCATCTACTTCTTGAAATAAATTGAGTCAAAGTTATGCTGCTAATAAATGGGTTTTATTTGTACCCTTGAGAATGACTTTAAACAAACATAAGTAAGAAAAATACATTAACATACAATTGAAATTATTTCGTTCACTTACCCTACTAACTAGCTCAGAGCATAAACAACTTTTCTGGTTATTCCCAGATAAACTTTAATTTAAACATTAATTTTATATATCTCGGGCGTAAATTCTTTTAAACACAAGAAAGAACGTTCATGCCTATACAGAAGTTAATTATTTCATAAAACAATATTTACTAATACGGCCTTGTTGTTTTTTTAAAAATCAGACCTATTTATAGGTTATGCGTTCGTCACGCTTGCTTAATTATTCACAAATATTTTATACTACTTAAGACTAAAATAAATCTTATGTAGGATTAACAAATCCACTAAATAAATTCAATCACCGTGTAACATATAAACAGTTTTGATGTTATGCGTCAGTACAAATTTTGTGTTGAAAAAATATCAGTACACTCAGATTAATGAAATAAATTGTCACGTGTTACCTTTTTATTTTTATCTTATAGATTAAAATTTAATTGAACACTCCAGCGGTCGGATTATAGTGACCCTGGTTTATTACACTGCACATGCACTACGAACAGAGACTATTTGTCCTCTTCTCACAAAATTGGACTAATTTAAATACTGGTTAATTATTTTCTCTTGTTCGATTTATCGCGCACTAAATAAAATAAATACTTCACATCGATGCACTGATTATAGATAGACTGTAGTGTAGTTACTTAGTGTTGCCGAATTGGTTAAATGGATGCACTGTTACATGATACTATAAGTTAATAACGTATTTGGCGGCGACGAGCGACAACCTTTTTCGCCCTCGCTAATGACAATAAAGTGTGTTGGATCTACCTGCATTCCGATTATATACCCACTGTCTTGATGGGGCTTAGGTGATCATTTCATTTAGTAAGCTATTTTTTGATTGGCTCAACCAGACGTTACGAAAATGACGCATTGTTTTCCAACCGTCATTTGGCGAAGATGATTGACAGCTACCATTGTTGTTAGTGTTGACTAACGAATTTCTCACTTTATATTTACAAATGATGCTAACGCATGTCACGCACTTATTACAGTTGCGATCGGGGTTGTATCGCTATCAAATTAAAGGATATTTCATGCGCTTTAATTTGATATAGTTTGACACTGGTTTTATTCGCACTTTCTCTGACATTTCTAAATAAATAACGTTCAGATACATGGCTTCGCGCTGTCGTCTGCTAGTGACGCCAGACACGATTTTTCCTTATCTATTTACATTGTGTTTCACATCGCGTTTTCATTTAAACGTTTGTGTCGGAACACTAATACATCCGTCTTTATACTTAATACCTATTTAGTGAATATAATTATCAAATCTTAACTAACTAGGGCGATACCTTACTATGAATAATCCTTACTTCCTAATTACATTTTGTCTATCCTATTTCACTCTATGCTACCCATTAATAATGGAGTGGTTACATTTATAATATATTAATAATATTCACTGTTACACTTGGTATAATGATTGTTCAGTGTATTTTGTTTACACTAGTAGTCCTTTCTACCTATCAAATTACTGACAATCGTTCGTTTTAGGCGTAGCCTAGGCATACCTTTCACATCGGGTTTATGCCTTAATAATGGTCATTAGTTACATTTGGTACATTGATGAGGTAACTTATTCATATAAGGTTCCCTCTTACAAGTCTCCTTACTTCTTAAGATTACACTTGTGATTGTAATATAAGTTTCAATTTTACATTGTGGCCATAGCTAGTCTTAGTCATAGGCATTGATATTTACTGGTCATTGTTTATTTATTTTCAGCCCAAACACTGTTGCTAATATTATATTATTCGGGTCATTCTTTAATTACTTTTATCAACATGTGAAATTACATTTAAGTCATTCACTGGGTCGCTTGACAGCTTATAGTGAACTTGGCTTGTCCATTAGTTAGTGTCAGTTGTAGTGTCAAGCAGTGTATTCCTTACTGCTTCTTGTGGTACTTCTTCTTCTTTCTTCTTCGTTGGTCCTTCTCTTCTTCGCTACTTTCATCATCATATTATTCACTTACATTACTTTCGTGTACTTATTGATTCTATTGGTACATGTCTAGGTTATGTGACACTTGGTCATGTTACATATACTCCCCTCTCAAAATTGATAATTTGGGAGAAATTTTATATTTGAAGAAATTATCATTTCAGTTTGGTTTTAATATACTATTACTGCTTTTTTCTTTTTCTGCATTGAATTTGATATTCTGTTAGTGTGTTGCACTATATTGAGTTCTTGGCTAGTGATATATTTTTTAGCTTACTAGTATTTTTCAAGTTTCTTATATTCTAAGTCCTTTATTTATAACATGTTTCATTTCTTAAACTAACAATTTCCTGTCTTACAATAATACATTTTTCTTTCTCATTACACATCTTTATTCTCGTGATAAACTCTATGGTTCTTTCATTTTTTACCTCACAGTTTTTTATTAATAATCCTTGATATATTACCATTTAATTCCCTAACATTTGTAGTGGGTTCGGAATCAGAGTGGCTCACTGTGGCATACATTCTCCGCCGTTCCTTAACTACACGTCCTCAGAATCAGAGGCATCCTCATCTCTGTCTGGGACAAAATAAAAATTGCACGTAGCAACAGTTGTACTATCACAACACATAAAATATAACATATCATTCATTTTTCAATAAAATAACATATTCAATATAACATTCAAGGTATCAGAGGTTTCATTGGCATCACATTTCATTCTTTTATACTTTAGCTAACATACTTCTTTTCACAGGTAATTATTCCTTTTCAGACTTGACATATTGGCTGTGTTATTTATTAGCCTTGTTGTTACTTTTCTATACTAGTTTGTAATTTGTTTTGGTTTATCTGAATATTCTTAAATTTACACACTTAGATTTATCATTTCGCAATTATGCAGTGGTTCTTTAAACATTGAGTTTACAATACTTCACTCTTATTAATAGTTCACAGTTATCCTGAATTATCAGGGTTTACAGTATTCATATACTAAACATTTTTACTAGATATCATCTGACATATCTTGTTGGTAAATGCAATTAGATACTTTCTTCATCGTTTAATTAATATTTTTTATATTCCTCGATAACAGTAGTATTTTGACAATTATTTTTGTTACTTATACATAGACATTTTTCGCTATTATATCAGATAATAATCATTCCCATTAATAGTTTACTTAAAATGCTACATAGTCTTGGTACATTCGATATGATACACTTTTTCCTTTATTATAGTATGAAAAATACCTTTATTTATACCTTATTTAATTATTCCATTCCGTATTCACGCCTTCTCCTTTATTATTCGACACTTCGATGTTCTTCCCCTCTACTCCTTCAAGTGTTGGAATCTTTAACACTTATTCTGGATGATTTTAATATATTTCTTGGAGTAGACAATATTTGATAATTAAGATACAATATAACAATATAATACTAAGATATTAATTGACAATATTTGGTTTTCTCTTTCTTCATTCCATAATAACAATATAGCCATCTTCTTTATAATTCTCTTTGGTGTTCTTCCCCTCTTCTCCTTCAAATGATAGTTGTTTAAATCATTTATTCTGGATGATTTTAATATGCTTCTTGGAGTAGACAATATTTTATAATTAAGATACAATATAACAATATACTATATAATTTCAATAACAATATAATTTCTTTGGTTGAACTTAATATAGGAGTATTAGGGTAACATTATATCACTATTTTATATACATTTTTGTTATACGATACTCTTTTGTTCTATACAATATAATAGATATCTTTCTTATCATAAAATCATTTGGTTTATAATAAATATTTTTTCTATCATCTAATATGACAAACACGGTTCCTATTTAACATATAACAGATATTTTTTGGTACATATACCTACAATACACATTCTTTTTTTATAACACAATATGGTAAACAGGCTGGCTATAGGCAATTAGACACTTTCAATACGTTGGATATAATAAATGATCTTCTTGGTCATTAGTTTAATCTTTTCACGGTAGATACTTTTAAAATTTCTTATGCACTAAACACTCTTGTGGTACTCATCGTATAATAATATAATTCGTCCTTTTATAAATATATAATTCCATTTATAGTTTATATGTTGGGGTTCTCTTGGGCTTCTCCATTCTATTGGGTTCATTGTTTGGGACAATTACGTTTCACAGGTACCCTTTTTTATAGCTGTCTCTAGTACAACACGTTTAGGATATTTGGCACCCTATAATAACATCTCATAACAAATTTCCTTACACACAATATTTCTTTAAAGATGCTTGGTTATAGGTACCTTTGACCTTTTTATTTATGGTATCTGTAATTTCATACGTATTATTTTTATGGTCCTTTTTTATGGTATAAGGGCCTATGTAAAGTACTAGTAGTTTTTTGGTGATACCCTCCATGGGTTCATTATGGGTACTGTAGTCTTGCGTCTTGGGATGTGCTGGATCGGCTGCCATCTCCTCTTAGGGGAATCCAGCGTTCTGGTGGGTTCTGTTGGTTATATTCCCTTCGGACACTCACAGATGGATCATCCTCATCCTGGTTTCCACCTCCGGGTCTGGACTCTCTAGAGCTGCCTGCTCGGTTGTGCAGTATTGTAAAGCCAGGCCTCTCACAGACTGGCACCCAATCCCCTTCGTCATCATTGTTCGTGATGTTTGTCTGCGGTCGGGTATCAGGTCTCCTCGGGTTGGACTGGTCACGGGCTTGTACAAAATTCACTTGTGGCCGGTAGTCATTGTTGCGGCTATCCCCCTCGATGCTATTGCTCCTCCATCGTCCGCCCCTTGCATTTCTTCTGTCCCCACTGAAACTATCGCGTCGAGGGTAGTATCGCCTTCTACCTGGTTCGTAGTTGGCCTGAAAGTAATTAGCCCTGCGGTACTGTTGTGGTGGGTTATTTCCGCCTTGGTTCTGGGGTCGGTTTGGATTATTGTTATAATTCTGTCATCTCGTATTGTTATTGTTGTAGTTACCCGTATTATTATTGTTATTATATTGGTTATTGGGTCTATAGTTATTGTCATTATTATTATTATTAGCGTGATTTTGATTTGAGTTGTTAATATTGTTATTAAAATTCCCTCGGTAATTTCTGAAATTTGGATTATTGTTATTTGGATTACCGCCCCTGTCCTGGAAGTTTTCGTTCCTTCGGCGGCTTCTTCTGTAATAACCTTCGTGCTCCTGGTCTTCAAGTAAGGCTGACATGGCTTGTATCGTCTTCACTTGTCCCCACTGGCGTGCTTTGGCGACTCCCTCCTCGAAATGGTAAGAAAGCTTGGTAACGAGGCACTCCTCTGGTATTTTCGGTTCCAAGTTATGCGTCAAACACACCTTACCTAGGAAGTAAGAAGTCATAGTAGCTCCTCTACCTTCGTCATATCTGCCATGGCAGATGTTGTCACGCACTATATTCTGTGTGGCCTCCGACCAATACTTCGCACGGAATTGTGTCTTGAACTCTTCATAATTGTTGACTTCATGGCGTGTGGCAGTCCACCAATTGTCATAAATTTCTTTAAAATATTCATCGATGAGACTCCTTATCACAGTCCACCTATTTTCTCGAATCCTGGCCAAGTTTTCGTCGATGCGTTCTAAGAATTCGATTGGATTCTTCCTGTAGTTTTTAAAGTTTATTACGTCATGGTTATCGGTCGGTTGGATATACTGACCCGGTACTGGACGGTTACGGATGACTTCAATCTCCTCTCTCATTTGCACGATTTCACGTTGTCGTAGCTCTTCTATTTTTCCCGGTTTGCGACTGTCAAAGTTCTTACCGTGTCCACCGACGCACTTATCTCTTCGCATCGCTCACCCACGTCTGTTCTTACTCACTTGATCTTGTCCTGACTCATCCTTTTCAGCGACTCGATCCGGGCTTCAGTTATTTCCTCTATGTTGTCAATCCTCCCGTCGACCTCTTCTCTCGTCCGTTTTAAATCCTGGCCGTGCTGTTCACATCTTTCGTTCACTTCCGTAATTTCTCTTCTCACGACTGCTATCTCCGTGTCTACTCTGGTATTAATTTTTTCATTACTTTCCTCCATCTTCCTGCTAATCTCATTTACTGTGGTATTCAACTCTTCTTTCAACGCTCTGTTGTTGTCATCTATTTTATTGTTCAACGCGTCCATGGCTTTATTGGTATCGTCTATCTTCTTATTCAGATCTTCTTTCAATAATTCGAAGTTCTTATTATTAGCGTCTAATCTTGTATGCAGGTCTTCTCTTAATGACTCCATATTTCTATTATTGTCGTCTAATTTCGTATGGAGATCTTCTTTTAACGACTCCATGTTTTTATTGATTGACTCCATATTCTTCCTTAAATCTTCCTTATCTTTCTTTGAAGTTTCCCTTGCTTCTTCCTGGTGTCTGTTCATTTGTTCCATCATCATCATCATCATATTCTCCATTCTGGCCCCTTCGGTGGCTTTGTCGGGTTGGTCGCCGGCCGTTACTTCCACTTCCGGTTCTGCATGGGGTGTTTCTTCTGGTCGAGTTTCTATGTTATTATGTGTCGCGACTTCCATTTCGGGTGTTGGTTGTGTCTCCGGTGTCTCTGTATTTGTTTGTATCTCTTCTACTCGGCTGGCCTTGTATCTTGTGTCGTGTTGGTGTGTATGTGGCATGGTTGTTCTTTTGTGTTTGCCGGGCTTATTATAAATATTAAAAATATTTTTGTTTAATATTTTTTTCAGCCTCACGTTGCTGGTCGCCAATTTGTAATGAAACTAGTAATCTACGTTAAAATTAAGTTTTATAAATGTTTAAAATGTAGTATTAATAAAGTAAGTTACAAGTTAATTAAGATGAATAAAAGTTATAACTGATTTTAAAGAACTCCTTTTTTTTTTTAAATAATTGCAGTAATATTGTTTGAATAGTAAAGTTGCTCAATTGAGTGAATAAAGCGTACTAGCTGGTCGATTGATGAAGGTAGCCGTCGCGTCGATTCTGGCAGCGAAACTCCTCCTCCAGGTTAACCGTCGTCTAAGTACGTAAAGTCAAGTCACGTCTGGACAACAAAATTAATAAAAATACACTTCCACGTACCTGGTCGTGCTTCTGGAAGTTCGGAAGTTCACTTTTTATAATTAATAAGCTGCCAAAGCGGTTTCCAAAACCAGCTTGCTTTACTTACAAGGTTAGGTTTAATAATGGGCTTGTTTAATAATGGGCGCCACACAGGTTTATTTCAGGAAAATCCCGTGTAAAACCAATTAATAGAATCAAATAATTGTTAATTTTCTTTAAAAAAAAACTGGTAGTGATACTTATTGCCCTTACAGCAATTCAAATTTAACAACGTATAATCTCTAATCAGAGTTACTTTGGTTATTCTGAATTAATTATTCATCTACTTCTTGAAATAAATTGAGTCAAAGTTATGCTGCTAATAAATGGGTTTTATTTGTACCCTTGAGAATGACTTTAAACAAACATAAGTAAGAAAAATACATTAACATACAATTGAAATTATTTCGTTCACTTACCCTACTAACTAGCTCAGAGCATAAACAACTTTTCTGGTTATTCCCAGATAAACTTTAATTTAAACATTAATTTTATATATCTCGGGCGTAAATTCTTTTAAACACAAGAAAGAACGTTCATGCCTATACAGAAGTTAATTATTTCATAAAACAATATTTACTAATACGGCCTTGTTGTTTTTTTTAAAAATCAGACCTATTTATAGGTTATGCGTTCGTCACGCTTGCTTAATTATTCACAAATATTTTATACTACTTAAGACTAAAATAAATCTTATGTAGGATTAACAAATCCACTAAATAAATTCAATCACCGTGTAACATATAAACAGTTTTGATGTTATGCGTCAGTACAAATTTTGTGTTGAAAAAATATCAGTACACTCAGATTAATGAAATAAATTGTCACGATGTTACCTTTTTATTTTAATCTTATAGATTAAAATTTAATTGAACACTCCAGCGGTCGGATTATAGTGACCCTGGTTTATTACACTGCACACGCACTACGAACAGAGACTATTTGTCCTCTTCTCACAAAATTGGACTAATTTAAATACTGGTTAATTATTTTCTTTTGTTCGATTTATCGCGCACTAAATAAAATAAATACTTCACATCGATGCACTGATTATAGATAGACTGTAGTGTAGTTACTTAGTGTTGCCGAATTGGTTAAATGGATGCACTGTTACATGATACTATAAGTTAATAACGTATTTGGCGGCGACGAGCGACAAACTTTTTCGCCCTCGCTAATGACAATAAAGTGTGTTGGATCTACCTGCATTCCGATTATATACCCACTGTCTTGATGGGGCTTAGGTGATCATTTCATTTAGTAAGCTATTTTTTGATTGGCTCAACCAGACGTTACGAAAATGACGCATTGTTTTCCAACCGTCATTTGGCGAAGATGATTGACAGCTACCGTTGTTGTTAGTGTTGACTAACGAATTTCTCACTTTATATTTACAAATGATGCTAACGCATGTCACGCACTTATTACAGTTGCGATCGGGGTTGTATCGCTATCAAATTAAAGGATATTTCATGCGCTTTAATTTGATATAGTTTGACACTGGTTTTATTCGCACTTTCTCTGACATTTCTAAATAAATAACGTTCAGATACATGGCTTCGCGCTGTCGTCTGCTAGTGACGCCAGACACGATTTTTCCTTATCTATTTACATTGTGTTTCACATCGCGTTTTCATTTAAACGTTTGTGTCGGAACACTAATACATCCGTCTTTATACTTAATACCTATTTAGTGAATATAATTATCAAATCTTAACTAACTAGGGCGATACCTTACTATGAATGATCCTTACTTCCTAATTACATTTTGTCTATCCTATTTCACTCTATGCTACCCATTAATAATGGAGTGGTTACATTTATAATATATTAATAATATTCACTGTTACACTTGGTATAATGATTGTTCAGTGTATTTTGTTTACACTAGTGGTCCTTTCTACCTATCAAATTACTGACAATCGTTCGTTTTAGGCGTAGCCTAGGCATACCTTTCACATCGGGTTTATGCCTTAATAATGGTCATTAGTTACATTTGGTACATTGATGAGGTAACTTATTCATATAAGGTTCCCTCTTACAAGTCTCCTTACTTCTTAAGATTACACTTGTGATTGTAATATAAGTTTCAATTTTACATTGTGGCCATAGCTAGTCTTAGTCATAGGCATTGATATTTACTGGTCATTGTTTATTTATTTTCAGCCCAAACACTGTTGCTGATATTATATTATTCGGGTCATTCTTTAATTACTTTTATCAACATGTGAAATTACATTTAAGTTATTCACTGGCTCGCTTGACAGCTTATAGTGAACTTGGCTTGTCCATTAGTTAGTGTCAGTTGTAGTGTCAAGCAGTATATTCCTTACTGCTTCTTGTGGTACTTCTTCTTCTTTCTTCTTCGTTGGTCCTTCTCTTCTTCGCTACTTTCATCATCATATTATTCACTTACATTACTTTCGTGTACTTATTGATTCTATTGGTACATGTCTAGGTTATGTGACACTTGGTCATGTTACATATACTCCCCTCTCAAAATTGATAATTTGGGAGAAATTTTATATTTGAAGAAATTATCATTTCAGTTTGGTTTTAATATACTATTACTGCTTTTTTCTTTTTCTGCATTGAATTTGATATTCTGTTAGTGTGTTGCACTATATTGAGTTCTTGGCTAGTGATATATTTTTTAGCTTACTAGTATTTTTCAAGTTTCTTATATTCTAAGTCCTTTATTTATAACATGTTTCATTTCTTAAACTAACAATTTCCTGTCTTACAATAATACATTTTTCTTTCTCATTACACATCTTTATTCTCGTGATAAACTCTATGGTTCTTTCATTTTTTACCTCACAGTTTTTTATTAATAATCCTTGATATATTACCATTTAATTCCCTAACATTTGTAGTGGGTTCGGAATCAGAGTGGCTCACTGTGGCATACATTCTCCGCCGTTCCTTAACTACACGTCCTCAGAATCAGAGGCATCCTCATCTCTGTCTGGGACAAAATAAAAATTGCACGTAGCAACAGTTGTACTATCACAACACATAAAATATAACATATCATTCATTTTTCAATAAAATAACATATTCAATATAACATTCAAGGTATCAGAGGTTTCATTGGCATCACATTTCATTCTTTTATACTTTAGCTAACATACTTCTTTTCACAGGTAATTATTCCTTTTCAGACTTGACATATTGGCTGTGTTATTTATTAGCCTTGTTGTTACTTTTCTATACTAGTTTGTAATTTGTTTTGGTTTATCTGAATATTCTTAAATTTACACACTTAGATTTATCATTTCGCAATTATGCAGTGGTTCTTTAAACATTGAGTTTACAATACTTCACTCTTATTAATAGTTCACAGTTATCCTGAATTATCAGGGTTTACAGTATTCATATACTAAACATTTTTACTAGATATCATCTGACATATCTTGTTGGTAAATGCAATTAGATACTTTCTTCATCGTTTAATTAATATTTTTTATATTCCTCGATAACAGTAGTATTTTGACAATTATTTTTGTTACTTATACATAGACATTTTTCGCTATTATATCAGATAATAATCATTCCCATTAATAGTTTACTTAAAATGCTACATAGTCTTGGTACATTCGATATGATACACTTTTTCCTTTATTATAGTATGAAAAATACCTTTATTTATACCTTATTTAATTATTCCATTCCGTATTCACGCCTTCTCCTTTATTATTCGACACTTCGATGTTCTTCCCCTCTACTCCTTCAAGTGTTGGAATCTTTAACACTTATTCTGGATGATTTTAATATATTTCTTGGAGTAGACAATATTTGATAATTAAGATACAATATAACAATATAATACTAAGATATTAATTGACAATATTTGGTTTTCTCTTTCTTCATTCCATAATAACAATATAGCCATCTTCTTTATAATTCTCTTTGGTGTTCTTCCCCTCTTCTCCTTCAAATGATAGTTGTTTAAATCATTTATTCTGGATGATTTTAATATGCTTCTTGGAGTAGACAATATTTTATAATTAAGATACAATATAACAATATACTATATAATTTCAATAACAATATAATTTCTTTGGTTGAACTTAATATAGGAGTATTAGGGTAACATTATATCACTATTTTATATACATTTTTGTTATACGATACTCTTTTGTTCTATACAATATAATAGATATCTTTCTTATCATAAAATCATTTGGTTTATAATAAATATTTTTTCTATCATCTAATATGACAAACACGGTTCCTATTTAACATATAACAGATATTTTTTGGTACATATACCTACAATACACATTCTTTTTTTATAACACAATATGGTAAACAGGCTGGCTATAGGCAATTAGACACTTTCAATACGTTGGATATAATAAATGATCTTCTTGGTCATTAGTTTAATCTTTTCACGGTAGATACTTTTAAAATTTCTTATGCACTAAACACTCTTGTGGTACTCATCGTATAATAATATAATTCGTCCTTTTATAAATATATAATTCCATTTATAGTTTATATGTTGGGGTTCTCTTGGGCTTCTCCATTCTATTGGGTTCATTGTTTGGGACAATTACGTTTCACAGGTACCCTTTTTTATAGCTGTCTCTAGTACAACACGTTTAGGATATTTGGCACCCTATAATAACATCTCATAACAAATTTCCTTACACACAATATTTCTTTAAAGATGCTTGGTTATAGGTACCTTTGACCTTTTTATTTATGGTATCTGTAATTTCATACGTATTATTTTTATGGTCCTTTTTTATGGTATAAGGGCCTATGTAAAGTACTAGTAGTTTTTTGGTGATACACTCCATGGGTTCATTATGGGTACTGTAGTCTTGCGTCTTGGGATGTGCTGGATCGGCTGCCATCTCCTCTTAGGGGAATCCAGCGTTCTGGTGGGTTCTGTTGGTTATATTCCCTTCGGACACTCACAGATGGATCATCCTCATCCTGGTTTCCACCTCCGGGTCTGGACTCTCTAGAGCTGCCTGCTCGGTTGTGCAGTATTGTAAAGCCAGGCCTCTCACAGACTGGCACCCAATCCCCTTCGTCATCATTGTTCGTGATGTTTGTCTGCGGTCGGGTATCAGGTCTCCTCGGGTTGGACTGGTCACGGGCTTGTACAAAATTCACTTGTGGCCGGTAGTCATTGTTGCGGCTATCCCCCTCGATGCTATTGCTCCTCCATCGTCCGCCCCTTGCATTTCTTCTGTCCCCACTGAAACTATTGCGTCGAGGGTAGTATCGCCTTCTACCTGGTTCGTAGTTGGCCTGAAAGTAATTAGCCCTGCGGTACTGTTGTGGTGGGTTATTTCCGCCTTGGTTCTGGGGTCGGTTTGGATTATTGTTATAATTCTGTCATCTCGTATTGTTATTGTTGTAGTTACCCGTATTATTATTGTTATTATATTGGTTATTGGGTCTATAGTTATTGTCATTATTATTATTATTAGCGTGATTTTGATTTGAGTTGTTAATATTGTTATTAAAATTCCCTCGGTAATTTCTGAAATTTGGATTATTGTTATTTGGATTACCGCCCCTGTCCTGGAAGTTTTCGTTCCTTCGGCGGCTTCTTCTGTAATAACCTTCGTGCTCCTGGTCTTCAAGTAAGGCTGACATGGCTTGTATCGTCTTCACTTGTCCCCACTGGCGTGCTTTGGCGACTCCCTCCTCGAAATGGTAAGAAAGCTTGGTAACGAGGCACTCCTCTGGTATTTTCGGTTCCAAGTTATGCGTCAAACACACCTTACCTAGGAAGTAAGAAGTCATAGTAGCTCCTCTACCTTCGTCATATCTGCCATGGCAGATGTTGTCACGCACTATATTCTGTGTGGCCTCCGACCAATACTTCGCACGGAATTGTGTCTTGAACTCTTCATAATTGTTGACTTCATGGCGTGTGGCAGTCCACCAATTGTCATAAATTTCTTTAAAATATTCATCGATGAGACTCCTTATCACAGTCCACCTATTTTCTCGAATCCTGGCCAAGTTTTCGTCGATGCGTTCTAAGAATTCGATTGGATTCTTCCTGTAGTTTTTAAAGTTTATTACGTCATGGTTATCGGTCGGTTGGATATACTGACCCGGTACTGGACGGTTACGGATGACTTCAATCTCCTCTCTCATTTGCACGATTTCACGTTGTCGTAGCTCTTCTATTTTTCCCGGTTTGCGACTGTCAAAGTTCTTACCGTGTCCACCGACGCACTTATCTCTTCGCATCGCTCACCCACGTCTGTTCTTACTCACTTGATCTTGTCCTGACTCATCCTTTTCAGCGACTCGATCCGGGCTTCAGTTATTTCCTCTATGTTGTCAATCCTCCCGTCGACCTCTTCTCTCGTCCGTTTTAAATCCTGGCCGTGCTGTTCACATCTTTCGTTCACTTCCGTAATTTCTCTTCTCACGACTGCTATCTCCGTGTCTACTCTGGTATTAATTTTTTCATTACTTTCCTCCATCTTCCTGCTAATCTCATTTACTGTGGTATTCAACTCTTCTTTCAACGCTCTGTTGTTGTCATCTATTTTATTGTTCAACGCGTCCATGGCTTTATTGGTATCGTCTATCTTCTTATTCAGATCTTCTTTCAATAATTCGAAGTTCTTATTATTAGCGTCTAATCTTGTATGCAGGTCTTCTCTTAATGACTCCATATTTCTATTATTGTCGTCTAATTTCGTATGGAGATCTTCTTTTAACGACTCCATGTTTTTATTGATTGACTCCATATTCTTCCTTAAATCTTCCTTATCTTTCTTTGAAGTTTCCCTTGCTTCTTCCTGGTGTCTGTTCATTTGTTCCATCATCATCATCATCATATTCTCCATTCTGGCCCCTTCGGTGGCTTTGTCGGGTTGGTCGCCGGCCGTTACTTCCACTTCCGGTTCTGCATGGGGTGTTTCTTCTGGTCGAGTTTCTATGTTATTATGTGTCGCGACTTCCATTTCGGGTGTTGGTTGTGTCTCCGGTGTCTCTGTATTTGTTTGTATCTCTTCTACTCGGCTGGCCTTGTATCTTGTGTCGTGTTGGTGTGTATGTGGCATGGTTGTTCTTTTGTGTTTGCCGGGCTTATTATAAATATTAAAAATATTTTTGTTTAATATTTTTTTCAGCCTCACGTTGCTGGTCGCCAATTTGTAATGAAACTAGTAATCTACGTTAAAATTAAGTTTTATAAATGTTTAAAATGTAGTATTAATAAAGTAAGTTACAAGTTAATTAAGATGAATAAAAGTTATAACTGATTTTAAAGAACTCCTTTTTTTTTTTAAATAATTGCAGTAATATTGTTTGAATAGTAAAGTTGCTCAATTGAGTGAATAAAGCGTACTAGCTGGTCGATTGATGAAGGTAGCCGTCGCGTCGATTCTGGCAGCGAAACTCCTCCTCCAGGTTAACCGTCGTCTAAGTACGTAAAGTCAAGTCACGTCTGGACAACAAAATTAATAAAAATACACTTCCACGTACCTGGTCGTGCTTCTGGAAGTTCGGAAGTTCACTTTTTATAATTAATAAGCTGCCAAAGCGGTTTCCAAAACCAGCTTGCTTTACTTACAAGGTTAGGTTTAATAATGGGCTTGTTTAATAATGGGCGCCACACAGGTTTATTTCAGGAAAATCCCGTGTAAAACCAATTAATAGAATCAAATAATTGTTAATTTTCTTTAAAAAAAAACTGGTAGTGATACTTATTGCCCTTACAGCAATTCAAATTTAACAACGTATAATCTCTAATCAGAGTTACTTTGGTTATTCTGAATTAATTATTCATCTACTTCTTGAAATAAATTGAGTCAAAGTTATGCTGCTAATAAATGGGTTTTATTTGTACCCTTGAGAATGACTTTAAACAAACATAAGTAAGAAAAATACATTAACATACAATTGAAATTATTTCGTTCACTTACCCTACTAACTAGCTCAGAGCATAAACAACTTTTCTGGTTATTCCCAGATAAACTTTAATTTAAACATTAATTTTATATATCTCGGGCGTAAATTCTTTTAAACACAAGAAAGAACGTTCATGCCTATACAGAAGTTAATTATTTCATAAAACAATATTTACTAATACGGCCTTGTTGTTTTTTTTAAAAATCAGACCTATTTATAGGTTATGCGTTCGTCACGCTTGCTTAATTATTCACAAATATTTTATACTACTTAAGACTAAAATAAATCTTATGTAGGATTAACAAATCCACTAAATAAATTCAATCACCGTGTAACATATAAACAGTTTTGATGTTATGCGTCAGTACAAATTTTGTGTTGAAAAAATATCAGTACACTCAGATTAATGAAATAAATTGTCACGATGTTACCTTTTTATTTTAATCTTATAGATTAAAATTTAATTGAACACTCCAGCGGTCGGATTATAGTGACCCTGGTTTATTACACTGCACACGCACTACGAACAGAGACTATTTGTCCTCTTCTCACAAAATTGGACTAATTTAAATACTGGTTAATTATTTTCTTTTGTTCGATTTATCGCGCACTAAATAAAATAAATACTTCACATCGATGCACTGATTATAGATAGACTGTAGTGTAGTTACTTAGTGTTGCCGAATTGGTTAAATGGATGCACTGTTACATGATACTATAAGTTAATAACGTATTTGGCGGCGACGAGCGACAAACTTTTTCGCCCTCGCTAATGACAATAAAGTGTGTTGGATCTACCTGCATTCCGATTATATACCCACTGTCTTGATGGGGCTTAGGTGATCATTTCATTTAGTAAGCTATTTTTTGATTGGCTCAACCAGACGTTACGAAAATGACGCATTGTTTTCCAACCGTCATTTGGCGAAGATGATTGACAGCTACCGTTGTTGTTAGTGTTGACTAACGAATTTCTCACTTTATATTTACAAATGATGCTAACGCATGTCACGCACTTATTACAGTTGCGATCGGGGTTGTATCGCTATCAAATTAAAGGATATTTCATGCGCTTTAATTTGATATAGTTTGACACTGGTTTTATTCGCACTTTCTCTGACATTTCTAAATAAATAACGTTCAGATACATGGCTTCGCGCTGTCGTCTGCTAGTGACGCCAGACACGATTTTTCCTTATCTATTTACATTGTGTTTCACATCGCGTTTTCATTTAAACGTTTGTGTCGGAACACTAATACATCCGTCTTTATACTTAATACCTATTTAGTGAATATAATTATCAAATCTTAACTAACTAGGGCGATACCTTACTATGAATGATCCTTACTTCCTAATTACATTTTGTCTATCCTATTTCACTCTATGCTACCCATTAATAATGGAGTGGTTACATTTATAATATATTAATAATATTCACTGTTACACTTGGTATAATGATTGTTCAGTGTATTTTGTTTACACTAGTGGTCCTTTCTACCTATCAAATTACTGACAATCGTTCGTTTTAGGCGTAGCCTAGGCATACCTTTCACATCGGGTTTATGCCTTAATAATGGTCATTAGTTACATTTGGTACATTGATGAGGTAACTTATTCATATAAGGTTCCCTCTTACAAGTCTCCTTACTTCTTAAGATTACACTTGTGATTGTAATATAAGTTTCAATTTTACATTGTGGCCATAGCTAGTCTTAGTCATAGGCATTGATATTTACTGGTCATTGTTTATTTATTTTCAGCCCAAACACTGTTGCTGATATTATATTATTCGGGTCATTCTTTAATTACTTTTATCAACATGTGAAATTACATTTAAGTTATTCACTGGCTCGCTTGACAGCTTATAGTGAACTTGGCTTGTCCATTAGTTAGTGTCAGTTGTAGTGTCAAGCAGTATATTCCTTACTGCTTCTTGTGGTACTTCTTCTTCTTTCTTCTTCGTTGGTCCTTCTCTTCTTCGCTACTTTCATCATCATATTATTCACTTACATTACTTTCGTGTACTTATTGATTCTATTGGTACATGTCTAGGTTATGTGACACTTGGTCATGTTACATATACTCCCCTCTCAAAATTGATAATTTGGGAGAAATTTTATATTTGAAGAAATTATCATTTCAGTTTGGTTTTAATATACTATTACTGCTTTTTTCTTTTTCTGCATTGAATTTGATATTCTGTTAGTGTGTTGCACTATATTGAGTTCTTGGCTAGTGATATATTTTTTAGCTTACTAGTATTTTTCAAGTTTCTTATATTCTAAGTCCTTTATTTATAACATGTTTCATTTCTTAAACTAACAATTTCCTGTCTTACAATAATACATTTTTCTTTCTCATTACACATCTTTATTCTCGTGATAAACTCTATGGTTCTTTCATTTTTTACCTCACAGTTTTTTATTAATAATCCTTGATATATTACCATTTAATTCCCTAACATTTGTAGTGGGTTCGGAATCAGAGTGGCTCACTGTGGCATACATTCTCCGCCGTTCCTTAACTACACGTCCTCAGAATCAGAGGCATCCTCATCTCTGTCTGGGACAAAATAAAAATTGCACGTAGCAACAGTTGTACTATCACAACACATAAAATATAACATATCATTCATTTTTCAATAAAATAACATATTCAATATAACATTCAAGGTATCAGAGGTTTCATTGGCATCACATTTCATTCTTTTATACTTTAGCTAACATACTTCTTTTCACAGGTAATTATTCCTTTTCAGACTTGACATATTGGCTGTGTTATTTATTAGCCTTGTTGTTACTTTTCTATACTAGTTTGTAATTTGTTTTGGTTTATCTGAATATTCTTAAATTTACACACTTAGATTTATCATTTCGCAATTATGCAGTGGTTCTTTAAACATTGAGTTTACAATACTTCACTCTTATTAATAGTTCACAGTTATCCTGAATTATCAGGGTTTACAGTATTCATATACTAAACATTTTTACTAGATATCATCTGACATATCTTGTTGGTAAATGCAATTAGATACTTTCTTCATCGTTTAATTAATATTTTTTATATTCCTCGATAACAGTAGTATTTTGACAATTATTTTTGTTACTTATACATAGACATTTTTCGCTATTATATCAGATAATAATCATTCCCATTAATAGTTTACTTAAAATGCTACATAGTCTTGGTACATTCGATATGATACACTTTTTCCTTTATTATAGTATGAAAAATACCTTTATTTATACCTTATTTAATTATTCCATTCCGTATTCACGCCTTCTCCTTTATTATTCGACACTTCGATGTTCTTCCCCTCTACTCCTTCAAGTGTTGGAATCTTTAACACTTATTCTGGATGATTTTAATATATTTCTTGGAGTAGACAATATTTGATAATTAAGATACAATATAACAATATAATACTAAGATATTAATTGACAATATTTGGTTTTCTCTTTCTTCATTCCATAATAACAATATAGCCATCTTCTTTATAATTCTCTTTGGTGTTCTTCCCCTCTTCTCCTTCAAATGATAGTTGTTTAAATCATTTATTCTGGATGATTTTAATATGCTTCTTGGAGTAGACAATATTTTATAATTAAGATACAATATAACAATATACTATATAATTTCAATAACAATATAATTTCTTTGGTTGAACTTAATATAGGAGTATTAGGGTAACATTATATCACTATTTTATATACATTTTTGTTATACGATACTCTTTTGTTCTATACAATATAATAGATATCTTTCTTATCATAAAATCATTTGGTTTATAATAAATATTTTTTCTATCATCTAATATGACAAACACGGTTCCTATTTAACATATAACAGATATTTTTTGGTACATATACCTACAATACACATTCTTTTTTTATAACACAATATGGTAAACAGGCTGGCTATAGGCAATTAGACACTTTCAATACGTTGGATATAATAAATGATCTTCTTGGTCATTAGTTTAATCTTTTCACGGTAGATACTTTTAAAATTTCTTATGCACTAAACACTCTTGTGGTACTCATCGTATAATAATATAATTCGTCCTTTTATAAATATATAATTCCATTTATAGTTTATATGTTGGGGTTCTCTTGGGCTTCTCCATTCTATTGGGTTCATTGTTTGGGACAATTACGTTTCACAGGTACCCTTTTTTATAGCTGTCTCTAGTACAACACGTTTAGGATATTTGGCACCCTATAATAACATCTCATAACAAATTTCCTTACACACAATATTTCTTTAAAGATGCTTGGTTATAGGTACCTTTGACCTTTTTATTTATGGTATCTGTAATTTCATACGTATTATTTTTATGGTCCTTTTTTATGGTATAAGGGCCTATGTAAAGTACTAGTAGTTTTTTGGTGATACACTCCATGGGTTCATTATGGGTACTGTAGTCTTGCGTCTTGGGATGTGCTGGATCGGCTGCCATCTCCTCTTAGGGGAATCCAGCGTTCTGGTGGGTTCTGTTGGTTATATTCCCTTCGGACACTCACAGATGGATCATCCTCATCCTGGTTTCCACCTCCGGGTCTGGACTCTCTAGAGCTGCCTGCTCGGTTGTGCAGTATTGTAAAGCCAGGCCTCTCACAGACTGGCACCCAATCCCCTTCGTCATCATTGTTCGTGATGTTTGTCTGCGGTCGGGTATCAGGTCTCCTCGGGTTGGACTGGTCACGGGCTTGTACAAAATTCACTTGTGGCCGGTAGTCATTGTTGCGGCTATCCCCCTCGATGCTATTGCTCCTCCATCGTCCGCCCCTTGCATTTCTTCTGTCCCCACTGAAACTATTGCGTCGAGGGTAGTATCGCCTTCTACCTGGTTCGTAGTTGGCCTGAAAGTAATTAGCCCTGCGGTACTGTTGTGGTGGGTTATTTCCGCCTTGGTTCTGGGGTCGGTTTGGATTATTGTTATAATTCTGTCATCTCGTATTGTTATTGTTGTAGTTACCCGTATTATTATTGTTATTATATTGGTTATTGGGTCTATAGTTATTGTCATTATTATTATTATTAGCGTGATTTTGATTTGAGTTGTTAATATTGTTATTAAAATTCCCTCGGTAATTTCTGAAATTTGGATTATTGTTATTTGGATTACCGCCCCTGTCCTGGAAGTTTTCGTTCCTTCGGCGGCTTCTTCTGTAATAACCTTCGTGCTCCTGGTCTTCAAGTAAGGCTGACATGGCTTGTATCGTCTTCACTTGTCCCCACTGGCGTGCTTTGGCGACTCCCTCCTCGAAATGGTAAGAAAGCTTGGTAACGAGGCACTCCTCTGGTATTTTCGGTTCCAAGTTATGCGTCAAACACACCTTACCTAGGAAGTAAGAAGTCATAGTAGCTCCTCTACCTTCGTCATATCTGCCATGGCAGATGTTGTCACGCACTATATTCTGTGTGGCCTCCGACCAATACTTCGCACGGAATTGTGTCTTGAACTCTTCATAATTGTTGACTTCATGGCGTGTGGCAGTCCACCAATTGTCATAAATTTCTTTAAAATATTCATCGATGAGACTCCTTATCACAGTCCACCTATTTTCTCGAATCCTGGCCAAGTTTTCGTCGATGCGTTCTAAGAATTCGATTGGATTCTTCCTGTAGTTTTTAAAGTTTATTACGTCATGGTTATCGGTCGGTTGGATATACTGACCCGGTACTGGACGGTTACGGATGACTTCAATCTCCTCTCTCATTTGCACGATTTCACGTTGTCGTAGCTCTTCTATTTTTCCCGGTTTGCGACTGTCAAAGTTCTTACCGTGTCCACCGACGCACTTATCTCTTCGCATCGCTCACCCACGTCTGTTCTTACTCACTTGATCTCGTCCTGACTCATCCTTTTCAGCGACTCGATCCGGGCTTCAGTTATTTCCTCTATGTTGTCAATCCTCCCGTCGACCTCTTCTCTCGTCCGTTTTAAATCCTGGCCGTGCTGTTCACATCTTTCGTTCACTTCCGTAATTTCTCTTCTCACGACTGCTATCTCCGTGTCTACTCTGGTATTAATTTTTTCATTACTTTCCTCCATCTTCCTGCTAATCTCATTTACTGTGGTATTCAACTCTTCTTTCAACGCTCTGTTGTTGTCATCTATTTTATTGTTCAACGCGTCCATGGCTTTATTGGTATCGTCTATCTTCTTATTCAGATCTTCTTTCAATAATTCGAAGTTCTTATTATTAGCGTCTAATCTTGTATGCAGGTCTTCTCTTAATGACTCCATATTTCTATTATTGTCGTCTAATTTCGTATGGAGATCTTCTTTTAACGACTCCATGTTTTTATTGATTGACTCCATATTCTTCCTTAAATCTTCCTTATCTTTCTTTGAAGTTTCCCTTGCTTCTTCCTGGTGTCTGTTCATTTGTTCCATCATCATCATCATCATATTCTCCATTCTGGCCCCTTCGGTGGCTTTGTCGGGTTGGTCGCCGGCCGTTACTTCCACTTCCGGTTCTGCATGGGGTGTTTCTTCTGGTCGAGTTTCTATGTTATTATGTGTCGCGACTTCCATTTCGGGTGTTGGTTGTGTCTCCGGTGTCTCTGTATTTGTTTGTATCTCTTCTACTCGGCTGGCCTTGTATCTTGTGTCGTGTTGGTGTGTATGTGGCATGGTTGTTCTTTTGTGTTTGCCGGGCTTA